>CM065357.1:13948371-15148371 GCA_033032245.1 Poecilia picta | reverse complement strand
CCGTCGGCACAGTCATGGTCCCCGTCGCATTTCCAGCGGCCAGCAATGCAGCGGCCATTCGTGCAGGCAAACTCGCTCTCTGAACACTTTCGAGGCACTGAGGGTGGAGAGAAAAGAGGCTTTGAAGAGTATGAAAGGATAATTAGGAGAGCATAAAGAGCAGAGGGAGTCAGTCAGGAAAAGGCTTAAGGAGAGGATAACTAGAGATGTTCAGAACAGAACAGGAGCAAGGACTTGTCACGTAAAATACGGCATTTTAATTGCATTATAGGGATGGTATCAGTGGGCGAAGAAAGGAGAAAAAGGATTGCAGAAGAGATCACAAAAGCTGGAGGAGAAAAAAAAAAGAAAAAAAAGCAAGACCGGGAGTTTGAAGGTTGCGGTTGATCTGAAACAGCGACAGCACCTACCTCTGGCTCACAGCGACAGGCCAGTGCGAAATGCAAAACAGACATGAGATGATGTGAGATGTGCACAGAGCCGACCAACTGACCAGAAATCAGTTGAGAAGCGACAGCAGACAGAAAGTGAGGAGCGACACATTTCTTACCGCCTCTGTTTCCCTTCCGACAGCGAAAGCTCATGCAGAGTTACAAACGAGCTGGTTTTCATTCGCACAGCGAGCTGTGCTCCTTCACAGAACCTACCGCACTTCTCCTCGTCCGAGTTGTCCCCGCAGTCGTTGTCGTAGTCGCACTGCCAGCGGCCGGGCACGCAGCGGTTGTTCTTGCAGCGGAACTGGTAAGGTTCGCACGTTCTCTCGTCTGCGCACAAACAGGAAGGGTCAGACTCTGCGGAGCGACGCCAAACACACTTCCTGCCTCCGGGGGCCTGGGGGATCAGAGCCGTTCCTCACCGCACTCGTCCTTGGGCTCGTCGGAGGCGTCGCTGCAGTCCGCCTCGGCGTCGCACTTCCAGAGCGCCGGGATGCAGCGGCCCGAGTCCTTGCAGCGGAACTCGTCCACGCCGCACGTCATCTGAGCTGCGGTGCGGAGGAGGACGCGAGCATTTCAACAGACTCGCTTCGAGAAGCAGGCATGTTACCACGGTTTTATTTTAAAGGCTCATCTTACTGCAGTTGGCGGGCTCATCAGATCCGTCCACGCAGTCGTTGTCCCGGTCGCAGACCCAGACCCTCGGGATGCAGCGCTTACTCATGGCACACTGGAACTGGTTGGGAGCACATGTGACCTCCGCTGCAACAGGAAAGGACACATTTTAGTTATTATAGCAATGCTGCATTAGAACAAACTGTTATGTAGTATATTTAAAACAACAACAACAACATGGTTTTCTTTAATTTTGAGACAAAAGAACTGAGGATTTAATCTAATCCCCTCAACGTTAACGAATCACCTGACATGTAGAGATGTGCGATATGGCATATTGGCACAAAAATTGTCATTTGAGAGAAAATGGAAACAACATTTAGAAACTAAAATACCAAAAATAAAACAAGAGGGAACCAAACACTAAAATATTGATCTTACTAAGCTATTATCAATTCAATGCTGATAACTTGATATTGAAATAATAATAATAATAATAATAATAATAATAATAATAATAATAATCAATTTAATTTATAATGCACTTTTCATTAATAAAAATCTCAAAGTGCTACATGGTGCATCTATTATCTATATTTTGGATTGATCTGCCATCCTCTAATGACAGCAGTTGATCAGTTTTTTCCCCCCAAAGTGTTTTACAAGGTTGCTCCTATAATACGACCATTTAATTGACATGGTAGTGAATTTATTAGTCTCTTTTTAGGTCAGACGCTGAAAAGTTTAGGCATCGCTGTTTTCTTTTCTGCTTCCCTTCACGGGTTTCCTTGAAGATTTACCTCTGGAAACTGAAATAGTGATTGAAAAATATAGATTTATTTTGCTGCTTTGGCCACAATGTTTGGATCATCACATTGCTGTAAGAACCAATGATGACTCCTTTTCGTTTCACCAGATTTAAATTGAAAATGTCCTGATATTTCACTAAGTTCATATCCCCTAACGAGGTCCTTGAAGAGTTTAGAGAGAAACAGGCCCACAGCATCACAGATTTGTGTCTAATAGTTATCAGGAAGACTCTAACATATTGTGGGATAATGCTGCAGCTGCAACAGTGAAAACTGTAAAACTCCTGATCGCCGTCACAAAACTAAAACATCGGAGACGACTTACGGCAGTCCTTTTCATCCTCTCCGTCGCCACAGTTGTCCTGGCCGTTGCAGCGGAAGATTCCTGGGATGCAGCGGTTGGGGTGGGTGCACTTGAACTGACTCGGCAGGCACACGTGAATGTCTGGGAAAGTGAAGTCCATGAAGAACGAGTGGTGTACGGGAAAAAGCGTAAAGAAGCCATTATGCGTGTGTGAGTGTTTCTACCGCAGTTGGCTTCGTCAGAGCTGTCCTGACAGTCGTTGTCTCCGTCACAGATGTAGGCAGGGTTGATGCAGATGCCGGTGCCACACTGGAACTGACCCGGCTTGCACTTAAACTCAGCTGTAGGAGAGATCAGACACAGCACGTCGTTACAACACAGTATTCTAAAAACCCCAACAAGAAAACCAACAGAAATCGACCAGAGTCCGGCAAATCGCTTACGGCAGTCCGCGGGCTCATCTGAGCGATCCCCACAGTCGTCCTCCGTGTCGCACTTCCACCAAAATGGGATGCACTTGTCATTTTTGCAGACAAACTAAAAGAACAGATGATAAACATTATTTTTTAATTTTAAATTGTTTAAAGGGAAAAACAAGTCGTCCAGCGACTCCTCTGCACAAGCTCACCTGGCTGGCCGTGCAGTTGGACAGGCAGCGTTTGCCGTCTGCGGCCAGGTAAAAGTTGGTGGGGCAGGCACACTTGTAGCCCCCGCCAGGCGAGAGCAAGCACAGGTTACTGCAGCCGCCGTTGTTCATCTGACACGGGTGGCCGGCCACTGGTGAGGACAGAAGGGGGAACGTAAACGGCGGGTGTGAAATCGGAGAGAGACGTCAGAGCGGGGAGCGGCGCGTACCGTCAGGCTGGCGGTACGGGTGGAATACGTGGATGTCCATCGGTCTGTGCAGGGTGCTGATCAGCATCGTCTTGTTGGTCCCCTGTGTCTTGTGAGCTCTGTTGATAGATTTAGTTTCCCAGTCTGTCCAGTAGATGTACTCCTCAAACAGAGTCATGGCAAAGATATGAGGAATATCCTGAGAGAGAACTGCAGGAGCGCACACACACACACACACACACACACACACACACACACACACATATACACACACAGGATAAGTGAAGCGGAGTAAAACAAAAACAATAAAAATTTAAGTCAAATGTGTTTTTTATTATCTGTGCGTTACCGGTGTGTCTGCTGGTTCCATCCATGCTGGCGAAGGCGATGTAGTCCTCTCGAGCGTCCGCCCAGTAGATGCGGTCGTTGATGAAGTCCAGGGCTAAGCCGTTAGGCCAGGTGATTTTATCCTTAATGATGACGCTCCGGTTGGTGCCGTCCATCCCGATCCTCCCAATGTGAGGGTTGTCGCCCCAGTCAGACCAGTACAAGTACCTGTCAGGGAGTAATATTACTGCCATTGTTCAGGCTAAAGTGTTCATGCCATTAAAACATATCGATTTTTGTCAAAAACATTTTAATGTGTTTTATTGGGATTTTAAAGGAGAACAAAAAAGTAGTGAGGATAATAATACTATATTTAATGTTTCATGCAACAATTCAGTTTTGAATTGCCAATTCTAACATAATGCATTCTTTAATATGAATCATGTTATTGTGGGACTGGTTGAATATTTAGGCCCTTTGTCCTACTGGAAGGTGAACCTCCTCTAACTGTTTATTTGTTCCACAGTTTTATATGTACAGCTCTGGAAAAAATTTAAAAAACATTTAAAATGATCACTTTCTCTAATTTTACTTTTATAGGTATACGTTTGAGTAAAATGAGCGTCGCTCTTTTATTCTACAAACTACTGACTACATGTCTCTGAACTTCCAAGCAACAATTTTGTAGAAAATGAGAAATGGTCAAAATAGCAAAAAAGATGTAATGCTTTCATACCTCAAATAATGCAAAGAAAAGAAATTCATATTCATTTAGGAACAACAAAACTAATGTTTAACCTCAGAAAGTGTTCAGAAACCAATATTTGGTGGAGCACTGTTTAGATATGACAAAATAGTTTTTAACATTTTGCCTGGTTTCACCATCTAACTTTTGCACTGCATGCCCACATATCCACTTCATATAACATCGACGTCACAGTGGAGATGCAGGACTCGTCTAGGTTCCTGGTCGCTCTCACCCGTAGCGAACGTCCACGGCGATGGCACGTGGCTCCCTCAGGCCGCTATTGACCAAAACCGTCCGGTACGCTCCGTTCAGCTTTGACACCTCTATAGTGTCCCGTCCCTTATCACACCAGTACAGGTTTCCTCCGACCCAGTCCACCGCCAGACCGTCAGGATTGTTGAGGAGCGTTCGGTGAAGAACCTGACAGAAGAACAAGAAGCTGTCTTTATGTAACATGGATGGGTCTAATTATTTCTAACATCCTCATCCCCAGGCGTGAGGATGAGGATGTTAAGCAGACCGGCAGCTTTAATTATCCTCTTATCGTTCAAAGGCAGGACGCTGCAACACCGACCTGAACGTTGCTGCCGTTGATGTGCATCCGTCGGATCATGCTGCCCTGCGTGTTGACATCTGTCCAATAAATCATCTGCTGCCGATAGTCGAAGTCCAGAGCCACGGCGTTGTTTAAGCCCTGACAGCAGCAGAGAAGCCGGATTAGTTTTACGACACGATAAACGTCTGCAGCGTAATCATCGAAATGACGCATGGGGCTCACCTGTTTGAGCAGGGTGTAGTTGGAGCCGTCCAAGTTGAGCTTCCTCAGGTAATAGCGGTTGGCAAAGATGAGGAACGGCTCCTCGTCTGCAAGGTGAGAGCACGCATGAGGGGATTTGTCTGAAACACGTGGCTGTCATTCCACTGTCGCTTTCTTACCAGAAACAGATTTGCATATCGTTGGGTTCTCCGGACTGAGCTGGAAGCCCTCCACACACAGACAGTGGTAGCTGCCATGGGTGTTGATGCAGCGCTGGGTGCATGGGTAAGACGTCACGCATTCGTCTATGTCCACGCATGTCTTCCTGTTGTCTTTGAGACGGAAACCCGGGTGGCAGCGGCACTGTGAGCAAGAAAAGGAAGGAGCTGGTAAAGAAACAGCAAACATGGATACAAATGTATCCTGTCAAACATTTAGAAGAGTAAATACGATTTATAAACATACTATGAACTTAGAGCAGCTATTTATTTAAGAGAGGGAGGGAAGGAGGGAGGAAAAAGAGATGGACAAAGGAAGGAAGGAAGAGAGAAAGAGAAAAAGAAAGAAGGAAGGAAGGAGAGAAGGAAAGGAGGAAAAGGAAGGAAGGAAGGAAGGAAGAAAGGAAGGAAGGAAGGAAGAAAGAAAGGAAGAGGATATGGATGTAAGAAAGAAGGGAAGGAAGGAGTGAAAGAAGGAGTGAAAAAAGAAAGAGTGAAAGAACAAAAGAAGGAGGGAACAGAGATAAGCAGGAAGGATACAAGAAAGGGAGGAAAGAAGGAAGCAAAGAAAAAAGGATGAAAAGGAAGGAAAGAAGACAGAAAGGAAGAACAAATGGCTTGAAGGAAGGAAGGACGGGACGACAAAAGGACAAATGGATGGATATGAAGAGAGGAAGGACAAAAGAAGTAAAGAAGAATGAAAGGAAGCAAGAAAAGAAGAAACTTTTAGAAAATCGGGCAGATGGAGAAAGCAGGACATCACACGCGGCTGTCCGAACTCTTCCCGGCACACTGTAAATATGAATCCAGCTCCAGGCTTTCCGCTCGGCTCACGCTTCGTTTCCTGCTCACCTTGAAGCCTTTCTTCAGGTCCTCACAGAGCTGCGAGCAGCCGCTCAGCTTACTGTTCAGACACTCGTTGATGAAGCAGTTCAGCTCATCAGAGCCGTCGCCGCAGTCGTCCTTATGGTCGCAGAGCAGAGCCTCAGCGATGCACTTTCCATTACTGCAGGCGTACGCGGTGTCGTTGCATTTCTTTTCTGTTCGGCGGAACAAAGAAATTAAATGAGAAAACAAGCGGAGAGAAAATTTCACTCGAGCTGATGACATTTCAAAAATCGCTTCTGAGGTTATTTCTAGTCTATTGAGAAATCTTTCCAGCTGCCAGATATGATCAGACTTTTTCCTTTCAAATAAGCATTTTTTGTTCAATGTTCAATTAAACATTTACTGCGGTTGTTTGCAGATTATCTACTGCTTTCTCTGCTTTAATGTTGTTTCTATTTTGTATTCCAATCATTTCCCGCCTATTTTTCCCAAACTTTTCAGGTTTAATTAACCTTCCTAACCCAGGAAAATCTAATTTTATGAATAACAATTTTTACTACATTGTCCTGCGCAAGACTGACAGCAACTTTCATAAATAAAGTTATGCATAAATCTGAATAAACAACTAAAATAATAATAATAAAAAATAGGGATATTCCAGTTCTCATTTTTTTGCATTATCTCAAGTCTAATGTTACAAAAAAGGCATTAAAATCTTAAAGCAAATTTTCATTTTCTAAACAAAAAATTCTAAGAAATGCAACAAATGCAGTTCTGACAAAAAAATGAAGAAATTAAGAGCTCACTGCACTGAACCCCTCTGGGAAACCTCCTGGTTTATCCACCAAATATTAATTTCTGATCTCATCCTGAGTTAAAACATCAGTATTGTTGTTTCTAAAAGAATGTTTTCTTTGTTTGAGGTCTGAAAGTGCTGCATCTTGTTCGTTATTTTGACAATTTCTTATTTTCTGCAATACTAAATTGTTGCTAGGAATTTCTGAGACATGTTGTCAGTAGTTCATAGAATAAAAGAAAAATGGTTTGTTTTACTCAAACCTATACCTATGAAGAGTAAAATCAGAGAAACTGATAATTTTGCAGTGGTCTCTTATGTTTTTCCAGAGCCGTGCGGCGTATGTGCATCTGACCTGGACTTGAACAGTGAGGGTTTTTCGGCGCTTCGTCTGAATGGTCGTGGCAGTCAAACTCTCCATCGCACTCCCAGGACTTGTGGAGCAGACAGCTCCCGTTGGCGCAGCGGAAACTGTCAGGACCGCACGGCGGGTAGTCTGCCGGTGACAAACAGCGAGTGTGCTCAAATAAAAGTGGCAGGAGAAGGAGGAGAGCGTTCGAATGATTGGCCCATTAGGTGGAAGACGGCCGCTTACGGCACTCGGGGGACTCATCGGAGCCGTCTCTGCAGTCTTTGTCGTGGTCGCACACAAAGTGCTTGGGGATGCACTCTCTGCTCTGGCACATGAACTCGTCCCCACTGCATGTGTCGTTGAAGACTGAGACAGAGATCATTTGGTGAGAAAGCAAGTGATTTGTTTCTTCCCTCAAACAGAGCAGAGGGCTTCAGCTCACCACATCCTGCTGTGACGCTCTCGTCGACACCATCGGGGCAGTCTTTGTCGCCGTCGCATTTCCAGTGTTGAGGAATGCACACATTTGACCCAGGACATCGAAATGTTCCCAGACTGCAGCTTTTATTCTCTATAAAAAAAAAAAATGTTACAGCTCAGCCACGTTTTTTTTTTTTTTTAAGAGTATCATACAAAAAAACATAAAGCCACAGCCAGGTGAGCTATCCTCGCTTTTATATACAGCGCAGGTGGAATTCTACCCCCTGAAAGCGTCGTTTTTCACATTTTCTCATGACGCAGCCACAAGCCTTACTAAGTGATCTTTAACTCTGGTGCAAAACTGTGAAATGGGAAATGTCTTTCAAAAAATCTGAAAAGTGTGGTGGGTATTTATAACCAACCCACCTTAATAAACATTTTTAACGTTGATCCTTACATTCCCCAGGTATATATCCTAGCCATATGTTTGTACATAATGATGTTCCCACATGTGCAGCTGTGCTCAGGAATCTCATGTATAGATGTATGTGTAGATTTTCTGTGTCATGCAATAATATAATTGCTATTTTAGTAAATCCTGTTTTTAGTACAGTGAGATTTTTCTCAAGATTGTGGAAACATTGGTGTCATCATTTATTTGTGACTCAGTGAATGTCATGTTTTTTTATTTATTTTTTATTTTATTTTATTATTTTTCTCTTATTTTGTTTTTACCTTTTTTATTATGGACCTTTTTGGTCTGGAATAAAGATTGATTGATTGATATAAGATTACTGGAGACTGAACAAAAATACATGCTGCTATTTTCAGATTTTTATGTGTGACTCACTTCAATCGAATATGAATATTGCATTATAGAAATGTGTATTTTTTTGATGCGACAAAAATTTAGCGCTTACTGCAATGAACGTCCTCGTCGCTGCCGTCGCCGCAGTCATCGGCCCCGTCACACACCCAGCGGCTGAAAATGCAGCGGTGGTTCTTGCACTCAAACTGCGACGGCGAGCAGACCTTGTCTACATAAAACAAAGACAGGGGCAATGAAAGAGGCATCGCTCCTCCGGGGGAAAATAAGAATCCGTCTCAGGTCGTACCGCAGTTAATTTCGTCGGCACCATTCTCGCAGTCATTTTCACCGTCGCACGTCCAGCTCATGGGGATGCAGCGGTTGCTCGGGCACGCAAAGAACGGTAGCGGACACTTTGTCCTGCCAGCCCCTGACAGAGCAAAGTTGGCAATAAGCACTTTAGTATGAGAGGAAAAGGCTTTTTCCTGTATTATAATTAAATTCAAACGGTTCTCTTTTTATTTTTCTGTTCCTTCTGGTGTAATCTAAGATGAATGCTCCACGCATCAGTCGATGAGGATTCAAAGCACCTGGGCAGTTCCTTTCATCTGAGAAGTCTCCACAGTCGTTGGCGCCGTCGCATTGCCATGAGGGGGCGTAGCAGAGCGTGGTGAACTCACACTTCTGAAACATCACACTCTTCACTCCCAGATGGAAGTAAGAGGAACAGTCCGTGGGAGCTTCGCGAAGAAAAACAAACACAAACTGAAACCTCCGAGCGACATGCTGAGTTTAGCATAAAATCATTTACTGTTCCGTCCAAGAGACTGGATCAACTTACGACAGTTCATCTCGTCGCTCGCGTCCTCGCAGTCCACCTTCTGGTTACACTTGCTGGAGTTGGAGATGCAGCTTCCGTCTCTGCACTGGAACTGATCGGCGGAGCACAATGTGGCTGGAGAAAGCGTTCAGGTAAATTAGAATTCAGAGCTGGAAAACAGTTTTTAGCCTTACCCAGTTATTTAGTACTTTAGTTTTAAATCCTGTCACAATCTTTCATAGTAATTTTAATCCACTGCTCTCCCTGCTATCTCAACGTAAGACTCACTATTGCAGAAGACTTCATCCGAATTGTCTCCACAGTCATCCTGCCCGTTGCACCAGGAGCTGTGCCCCACACAGCGGCCGTTTGTGCACCGCCTGTAGCCATTCTTGCACACGCGATTGGCTGAGTACCAGAGAGAAATGGGGTCAGATTACTAATCTCAGATGAAAAAATAAATGATTGTACAGAGGGAAGATTGTCCTCACCACAGTAGGACTGTTTCTCATCAGACTTGTCCTTGCAGTGAGCCATGCCGTCACAAGTCAGAGTGTAGTTCACGCAGTCTCCGTTTCCGCACTCAAACTCATCAACGCCTGTACACGTGGAGTTGACGCCTGAGGCACAAACAGAGGAGGGCAAAGGTGAAAGTTTTCAATTTACACCTAATTAAAAACCAAAATTAACTCCAAAATATCTTTGGGTTTTTTTTTTGTCAAAACTTTTATTTTTTAAATTATTAATTGCAGGCTATTCCCTGAGATGTGTGATCAGAGAGCAGAAGCAATAAGTAGATTGTGGAAAACATCCTCATAAAATAGAATTTAGTAAGAAGCATTAATGTTTGATTATGGATCCACACATGTTCACCCAGACTGTTTTTAATTAATCTGCCTCTTGTCGTACCGGTGCAGGTGTTGTCTTCCAAAAGCTTTCGTTCACCACGGCAACCGCAGGTGACTCTTCCTTCAGAGCTCAGCAGACACAGGTCCTGACATCCTCCGTTGTGGACTCGGCAGAGAGAGAACTCACCTGTGCAAACACAAGGATTGTGAGAAGTAAACAAAGCTTCATGTGATACCTAGAAATTAGACCTTGCAACTATGGCAATACCATTTATATATAGCAATCGCACCGGATCCCAAGTAGAGAAGTCCAGAAATTTCTCATGCTTGAATATCAAGCCCTCAGATCCAGATATCTATACTACTTTAAGGTTTGCATGTTTATCTGCAAGCAATGGTGTTGTCTTAAAAATGTGGTCAAACAGAGTGTAATTTGCAAAGAGAATCTGAATTCATGCGCATAAAAAGGAACAAAAACCTAGATCAGCTTTTTCTGCACATTCAAGTCAGGTTATTTGTGCAGAGAGCTGCAATAGTGACAAAGTAATCCCTCCACACATCATGCAGAGCCCCAACTTACAGCTGTTTGTGTCGTTGGCCACGGCAACAATGCCCATGGGCTGCTGGGGGATGTCGGCGCGCAGCACCTTCATTTCACCCCCAGTGTATTTGTCTGCCCGAAGCACAGCCCTCCTGACCCAGTCCGTCCAGAAGATGTAGTCTCCATAAACGGCCAGGCCAAACGGATGGACCGGCTCGTTCTTCAGCACCACCTGAGGTGGAAATAACAGCTCGTGACATCAGTCGATCAGGAAATCACAACCACACATATTCTATTGCTACTATTGGCACAGCCACACAAAAGGTCGGATGTGTGACGTGTGATTTACGTACGTATCTCCGACTGCCGTCGTACTCGCAGCGCTCAATCTTGTCAAGGGTGGCGTCAGAGAAATAAAGCTTCTCAGCTCGGTGGTCGATGGCCAGCCCATTGGGGGTCCTGATATCTGTGCCGATGATCACCAGGACGTTGGAACCCGCCAGCGTAGCGCGCATGATGCTGGGAGACTGCTCGTTCCAGTTGGTCCAAAACATCAGGCTGCGGGCCACAACACAGACGTGGTCAGCATCAAGCACAAACGTGTGAAAGTCAAGACCCCAACCAGCTCTGACCTCTGACACTCGTCAAGCACGAACGCCCTCGGGTGGTCGTCTCCCGACATGGTGACCACGGTGTTCCGGTCGACGGCGCCCCAGCGGCTTTGGTCCACGGTGTGGCGGGTGATGGTTGACGTAGTGTAGCTGGTCCAGTATAGCATATCCCAGCCCCTATGGTACGCCAAGCCCTCCACAGAGCCCACGTCTGACACAGGACAGGAAAGCGGAGAAGCACGTCAGTCACAGGCTGTGTTCAAATGTCAAAACGCAGCGCTCTGCTGCTTGCAGGTAAAGCGCTGCCTGGTGTCGCAAAGTCACAACTCTGGACATGACAGCTTGCTGTAAAAGGGAGGGAAGATGTCGTTCAGGTATTTCATCCAACAACCACGATGCCAAAAGGACACGAGTTAACTTTTTATTACACCGACTGCCTCATCAACGGATGAGATGGGGGGGTCATTTTCTGTTGCACAAACTTGAAATGAGCTAAAGCAGAAAGGGCTTTGAGTCGATCTCGGCCGCCAGGACGCTGAGACCAGCACTTCCTCTTCTGACAGGCTTATCAAAAATATTCACTAAGACCCTAAGCGTTTGTAGCTTCATTTAAAAAAAAAAAAAAAGAATAATTATTTAATCTATGAAACGTGTTAAAATGAATAATCTCAGTAATTATTATTGTTTCAACAGGGTGTTGCGCAATTCAGTGCGTTTCGGTTCCATTAACAAAAAAAAAGGCGATTCAAAGACCGACTGACGAGCAGAGCAGGAGTTTAAATTAGCTACTCAACCACCGCTGTGTTCATGAGAGACTTATTAATAATCGAGAAATAAATATCAAGCCTGGAAACCTGGTATTGTAACGGACTGAATTTAGTGTTTCTAAAGTAATCATTGCTCGGATTGCGGGGCGCAGGCGGTTGCCACGGCAACGGCTGGGCTTAAACGACAAAGAGACCGAGAGTAAAAAGGTAGGAGATGTTTTCAGTTGATCGTCTGTTCGGGTTGTTTTACCTTTCTTTACCTTTGCTGTGGCTCATTACACCCGCTGTAGTTCCTGAACATTCAATAAACGACAAACTTGGACTAATTACCTCGTTCGTTTGTGAGTTTACGTCACAACAAACATGAAATAGGACAAATATATTTCATTAAGTGTTAACAAATTGTACCGCGATAATTACTGTAAAATTAAATCCCCGACTTCAGAAGATTTTCCTTTCCCTTTACTGGGCTCTTTGGTTCCTCCTATCAGTCTGTAGTCTCTCATACTGAGGTCATCAAACCAAATTTCAGATCTACTATGACTGACTGACACCTGCTGGCATCAGGTATGGAACCAGGTTCTGACTGAGAAACCAGTAACCTGCTCCCAGTGTCAGAACCTCACTGAGGAAGAAAACTGCATTAGGTTTTCTGTCACTTTAATATTTCTGCTATAACTGATGTATATTCGCATGTAAAATAAGTCAATAGAGTTTAATTTTCAATTTTTATGTCTTTGTGTCATGAGGTAGATGTCAGGCGGCTGGTGAGAGAAAAAGTAGATCTTGCTCTCAAAAAGTTTGGGCACCCCTGAGCTAAAGGTTGTGATTTTTCCCCCTGCCTGTAGGGAGGTAGAGTACAGCAGAGGATAGAGGAACACAAAGTTCAGACTGAGAACAGCTGTGCTGCTAATGAGAAATGGCCACAGGTTTCATTAAGAGCAGGACTGCTCAACAATGAAAATAAACCTCAGTAATAGTTCCTTTTTACACGGTTCTTTAAAATAGACGGATGGACAGATATGGCGTACACATATTTTAACATGCTCTCATCCGAAGAAAATTTAAATTCCATATTTTCCAAGAACTCATAGGGACATTGTTAATAATGATAAAAGAGGTCCTTTCTCAGGACTGGGTACGACCTTGCTAAGTCTTTCCCACTTCTGGCCAAATACCCAACGAGGCTCCTTGCCAGAAGAGGCACATCTTCAGTCCAACACCAGACATGGCTCACTGTTTCTGTTATGAATGTTTCCAAGTGAAGCAACGCTGCTCCAAAGTTGAACAACTTGCCAAACAGCGGGGTTTTTTCATTCATAAATCACTGCACAGTAAAAATCGATGTATAGATGATATATTCTTCCTTGTTCCCTCTCTCCTTAGAGCTGCTAATGAGCTGTAAATCTCCAAATCATCCTTTTTATGCAAAGTCCTTAATCGTTTTGTTGACCTAAACTATCTCAGTATGTACAAATTTGCTGTTAAAAATCAGACAGATGAGTTGCAGTTTTATAACTCCTAATGGTGGCTTTCCTGACACAGATTTTATGGCAACTGCCTGCAGTAGGTGTGATAGCTGCTCAGAGTTTGCTATCAGGCTGGAAGTCAATAATTACCCAGATTTTGCAGGCGAACGCCGTTCCACTGAGTCCTCTTGTTTATTTATACTATCTATGCATATTTTGTACATCCATGCACAAGGACTTCTAAACAAATCTTATCCTTTCTGATAAGAAGCTAAAATGATGAAGCATGGGAAACGAAACAAAAAAAAAACTTTGCAAGGCCTCATTAGGTCCTCCCACAGTGAGCCGACCAACCCATCTCTGCTGTATTGTCTCATAATCGGTCCAGAGTTCACCTACCACTTATTCGCTTACAGTCAAGCTTCTCACCTCCTCCATTCACACTGTGCTCCCAATGCGCTTTGGAGAATATTCCTCTCTGCGCAGAAAAGAGGGGCTGTTGGATTGATTTGTCCGACCGAGAAGTGATGTGGGGCGGTGGGCTGCTGCGAGGTGTCAGACATGAGCTTCACAGCTTTCATTCAAGCTCAACGGGAGACCAAAGAGCCGACTGGGAGCCAGCTGAATGGACGGCACATGGAAAATAGATGCATCACAGAACAAGTCTGTCATGTTGACGGTCATGTCCCGATAGGAGCATGTCAAGAAGAAGCAGGTGTTTATATTTAACAATCACCTTCTCCTTTAAAAACTGCCTGGTAATTGTCAGCACCCTTGCTGTTGTGTGTCTGAAAATCCATGTGGTGTTATTTCTTGGAAGACTGTTATTGACTGTGACTAATCCTTTCTACAGGTATTATCAGCCGTTTTATGACTGGTTGAGTGAAATGACCGAACAAACTGTTGGGGAGTATTAAGAGCGTCAGAATGACCTGGACCGAGGACAGGATGTGTAACACTTCTGAGAGCAGCGTGGAGCAGATATGTAACTCTACTGGCACCAGTATGGAGCAGATACACACTTATGGCAGCAACATGGAGCAGATGCATAACTCTTCTGTCAGCAGTGGGGAGCAGATCATCGTCCCCATAATAGAGTCATTCATTTTGATCCTGGGAGTCACCGGACAGAGCTTAGTGATGGTGATCTTGTGCAGACGACAGCGGAGGAGTAAGAGACGTGGTTCACACGTTTCCCAGACGTCCACGATCGCCATGGGAACGGACATCCTGCTGCTGGCTCTGAGTGCTGCAGATATGCTTCTGCTCTCCACGCTTCCCTTCCACACCGTCGCCATAGCCATGAGGAAGTGGCCGTTTGGAGACATCATGTGCCGCCTGTTGTTCTTCCTGGGGTCTACCTGCTCATCCGCCAGCATTTTCACCCTGGCGGCGCTGGCCGTCTCTCGTTATCTGACTGTGGTGAAACCCACCACAGCGTACACCCTGCTCACCAAGCGCAGGGTCTTCACGATCTGTCTCCTCCTATGGGTCCCGGCCTGCTGCCTCGGAACCCCTCAGTTGGTTTTCCGCTTCGTGAAAACCCTTCAAGGAAACCCTGACCACTTCGTTTGCTTGTCCTTCCTGACTTACAAACAGCAGATGATTTACGGACTGTTTCACTTCCTCTTAGCCTTCGTGTTTCCACTGGTCACCATCGCGGCGGCATACGGAAGCATCTACGTGTTCCTGTGGCGGGGAACACGTAGAGCCAGCAATACCTCCCAAGTCGAGCGCTATCAAAGCAAAGTGACTCAGACGACGGCCATGCTGGTGCTGGCCTTTACTGTGTGCTGGCTGCCTTCGTATGGAGTGGCGCTGGCCTTAGTAACCAACCCAAACTGGGCGACCACAGGGGCCACAGGGGCCATGCCGCGTTTTAGCTCCATTAATGCATTTGCTCGCATAATGGCAGCCTCTTCCACAGTGATGAACCCTATACTCTACGTCCTGATGTCCCAAAAGTTCAGACTGGATCTGCGGAGGATTTTCAAATGGGATCAGCAAAATGTGGTGTTGTCTACTGTCTGACAGTATCAATGTAACCAAATCAAACAAACTTTATGCTGTAAGACCTGTGAATAAAATGGTTGCCATTTGGCATCAGTGACAGACTGAAACTGAAATGTCATATCACTCGTTGTGAACTGATATTCACCTTTGACTCCCATTAAGAGATTATTGTGCAAAATGGTCTTAAAATCTATTCTGTGTCCAGATGGTTTACAAGAACAGTAGGAATTATCCATTCTTGGGAAGAGTGGCAAGAAATAAAGACAAAGAAGGCTTGATTGTTTACAAGCCATGTAGCTGTTACAGTAAAACCCACTAAAGAACACCCACTGCATGTTTAGGGTCGTTGTCTGTGCAGCAAGGCATTTATGGTCTGCATTCAGTGGTACTTAGATGAAATCCTAGCATTAATAACTAGCAAGAAAAACATGAATATAGTAATCGTGTAGCAACTGATGAGAGTGGGCCAGGAACAAATGCTGGGATCAACTTGCGCTGTGATTTATTCCTTTGTAAAGTTCAACCTCAAATCAGCAAATGGCATCAAATCTAAATTCATTTCTGTTTCAAGTTAGAAACTCAGTTACATTTGTTAATTAATGCATGTTGTTTGTTGATCAGGAAACCTGCTAGTAGTAGAATGTAGTAAATAATTTTTCTGCGATTTGTACTGTCAAACAGCGCAGCAACTAGTTTAATAAATGATGTTTTATAGCACAGCATGTGATTTATATAAAAAGTACAAATAAAAAGTTATTCCTGTTCATATTCAGCCACGACTAAAGTGCAAAGTAGCCATTTTGGATTTTGACGTCAGGGTCGGTAAGAATCATCCGACTAGAACTCAGAGTCTGTTAATTTCTCCAACTTTAAATTTTATACATTTCAGAATAACAATAGAACATTAAACTAAACTCCTTCTGACCAATTATGCCAAACAATCAAATATGAACAAATTATGAAGCTTATTTTCCTTTAGTCCCACTGTTTTAAATGAAGTGAGTTTGTTCAAATTGTGGTTGTCAAACTTTGTTTCTAAGTGGGTGTTACTTACTATAAAATGTTTGAGAGTCAGCAATACAGATCAAGGCATTTATGTGTAAGTGACCTGGTTAAAGTCCAGACTTCAATCTAGTTAAGAGCCTGTGGTAAAACCTAAAAAAAACGATGTTTGTAGACAGCATTTGTTCAATCTGAAAGCATTATGTGGTAAAGAAATAAAAATAAACATTTATTTTTTTCATCTGTAGTGTAGATTGCAAACAGGAGAACTGCATTGCATAAGACAATCACAAGATTTGCTGTGGGTGTGGATGGTTTACGGCCACAGTAGAAGAACCAATTCTGAATCACATTCCTTGTTGAACAGATTAAAGCGAAGCTACTTTGGTAAAACATTAACATTGCACCTGTGTTTTGTTGTGCTCAGATAAAGTAAATGAAGGCCTGTTTGTTTCTGGACCTCCTGTCCATGTTGTTCTCACAGCATAAACAAAAAAATTATTCCCCTTTATTTTGGGTTTGGCAACAACTTGAGAAGAAAGATTTCCTTGTTCTGTTTACATAAGTGGGAGTTTCTGTGGAACATCTTGCAGCTTTCTTCTCCAGGATTTCTCAACAGGGGGCTGATGGCTACACACAAGCCCTTTTAAAAAAAACAAAACAAAAGAAAGATGTTGGACAAAAAAAACACAGTTTGGTAAATGATAGGGTTTTGTTACAAGGGAGTGTGGGAATAAAAAAAGAAAGATGATAAATAGAGGAAATATCTGTAGAAATATCCTTACCATTTGACTTCTTTGTTTTGTACACGGGGTATTTGAACAATTTCTAAAAAGTATTTTGAGTCAGAGGGATTAAATACAAATACATTTATGCCATACTTTTCACATTTTTATGAGTAAACTTTATAGCACCGTGTTATCAGTTTCTTTCTGCTTTTCAGCTATGAACTCCTTTGTGGTGGTTTATCATACAAAGGTTTGTTTGTAATGTTACAAAATGCAACTTGAAAAGTATGAATGCTTTTATGAGTAGATAAAAGTTGACCGAGTCGCAAAACCAAAACGGAAGAGCAGGGAAACTCACTCTCTACGACGGTTTTGCGGTCCGATCCATCGTCGCTAATCTGCTGGATGTTGCCAAAGTGAATGTCGCTGAAGAAGATGCGGTTGGCTCCTTTGCCCCCTCCTCCTCTGTAGTCAAAGGTGAGAGCGATGATGTTCTTCATGTGCTCCGGATCTTCGAACGGCTTTATGGGCGCGTTCAGGTTGTTCTCATCCGACAGGTGGACGCTCTTGAGTATGGTGCGCTCCGAGTAGAGAAGGTAGCCGTCGTAGTCGCGGCAGCCGCGGCCATCCTCGGCCAGCATGCCATGAGCGCAGGCACAAGTGCGCTGGCCATTGCCGCGGTAAAGACAGAGCTGCTCGCAGCCACCGTTGTTCACTTTGCACACATTTGTTCCTGCGAACAGACACAAACATAAGCCACTGCATTGATTCTTAAATCAAATTATGGATATTTTTTTCTCCCCTTTCTTTGGTTTTGCTTACCTTGCTGCCTGGCCCTGTTGAAAACCTTGATGTCTTTAAGCTGAACACCAATACCAGTTCTCAGAGAGACGGAGTCTGTTGCATTCTCCTTGCTTCCTCTTTTAATGGAACCATTCGCATGTGTCCTGTACAAAATACACGGCGTTCATTAGATGCTAATGCTTTGAAACGTAAAGAAAATCATAATGAGCAGCTGGGGAGTATCTGACCTATCACTCCAGTAGATGTAGCTCTCAAACACAGACACAGAGAACATGTCCATGTTGTTGCTGGCCAGCACCACCTCCCTATTTTCTCCAGTCTCCAGGTTTATACGCTCAATCTTGTCTGTCCTGGCATCACACCAGTACAGCAGACCGTCCTACACACCAACATGAAGTAATCGTGAGGCTTCACACTCCCTGCACCTTCATCTCAAAAGCATAAAGAAGTGCTCCATTGTGGGTCACCTCATAGTCAATGGAGATCCCGTTGGGCCAGCTGATACTAGCGTTGACCAGGATCGCCCTCTGTGAACCATCCAGGCGGGACCGCTCGATGCGGGGGTACTGACCCCACTCTGTCCAGAACAGGTAGCTGCCAGCAAAAACATGTAGGAGCACAGAAACACTCAAATGGTGTAATCAATAGTGAACTGAAACTGCAAATTTGGGGGTTGAGCTGCACAGAGTATTTCATTTTGTAATTCTCACCCTTTCTCAGGATGCACGGTGATGGCGCGCGGCTTGTCCAGGCCCTGGGAGATGACCACGTACCGGAAGGAGCCATTCAGGCGAGCCACCTCGATCACATCGAAACCTTGGTCAGTCCAATAAATGTTTCCTGTGTAAGACAGAGGAGAGATGTTGAAAAACAGACAGGTCTGTAGGTAAGATGTACGTCCACTGTATATATAGTCTAAACAATACATGTTTTACTCATCTGTACCTGTTTTAGTGCAAGTTTTTTTATATTTGCATTGTTTCCCCAAGTGTATTATAAGCCTGGCAGGCCACCAGGCTTTACTTGTGCCCCTACCAGGCTAAGCATTGCTTATTTATTTAAGTATTTTTAAAATGTTTGAAATTTTTTAAGACTTTATAGTTGGTGTTCAGGTGTTAATCTTCCAATCTTTCAATAAAACATGACTATCAAATCATATTTCCAAATTTCCTGTCAACTTTAAACATTTTTTAACTCAAAAACACGACGGATCGCTGGATGAATGACCACCTAAAATAAACTATCTATATAACTGGCAAAGACTGTATTGCTTTCTTTTTCCATTCTTAAGTTTTACATTGTTCAGTCTTTTTTGGTGATGCCTCTCACCAGCTATCCAGTCCACAGCGATCCCCTCCACTCTCCCGATGCCGTTAGTAATCACGTCTTCTCTCCAGGTCTGATCTCTCTTGGCCCTGCTGATGGTGCTCAGACCCATATCCACCCAGTAGATTGTATCATTCTCTACAACAAACAAAAGAAAACAGGTTTCCTGATCAATAAAGGGAAATTATAACAAGAAAGTCAAATAGAGGCGCCGGGGTGGGGGGCTGAGAGAAATTTACCAGCGTGGAAATCTATGCCGACAGCTAGTGAGGTGCCAGAAACGGGCACCAGAGCATCAGACTTGTCTGAAGGGTCCAGAGGAATACCCCGAATGCCTTCATGAACAGAATACAGAAGGAAGGAGCCCACTCCTGCAATAAACACAAAAGTAGATCTTAGAAATCTCTGAGCCACGCCCTGACCGTTTATGTTAGCCTGTGAAGCAGAATTTGTTTGAAATTAGGATCTTTGTATGCACGCGAACACATCCTACCCTCGCAGGACTGCTGCCCGGTTCGCAGGCTGTATCCTGCAGTGCACATGCAGGCTCTGGTGTTGTGGGAGGTGGGGAGGCACAGCTGGGAACAGTCTCCATTGTTTTTGCTGCAGAAATTGGTGCCTGGGGGCCAAAACGCACAAAGACAAACACACAAAACAAATCAAAGATGAGTAACCGGGTATAAACAGAGGTGCCTGCAATAAACATTTAGAGGCTTTAAATTAGACCCTCTGTCAGACAGATGCACTTTGTCTTTCAAGGGACTTTAAAAAAAACATATGTTACACCTTTTTGCACGGTTTCGTTGTAGATCTTCATGTGCATCATGGGCGAAGTGCTGTTCCTCAGGACTTTCCAGTTGCCACCGTCTTTTTTATCACATGTTCCGATCTGGTCGGTTCCCTGGTCCGCCCACCACAGCTTATCCCCTTCGGTGAACGTCACGCAACATAGACATTGCACATCATTTCTGCTGAAATTGCAGCTAAAACAAAGAGCTTATGATGATGGGCACAGTAAGGCCTACCCATAATAGCAAGCGCTGTAGCCTTGATGAGCTTGCCCTTGGTGCCTTCCAGCACCTCCAGTCCAGAGCCGTCCAGGTTGCAGCGGTTGATGGTGCCGTTTCCTGAGCTGATCCAGTAGAGCTGAGCCGTGTCAAAGTCGATGGAAAGGCCTACGAAACAAAAGAGCACGTAAGAGCAATGCCCGACCTCATCACTAGGGGGAGCTGTCTCTTAGTCACAAACACAGGGTTGTTCTCTCACCAATAGGGCCTTTTTGATCGGTGAAGAGGTCACTGCGGTTGCTGCCGTCTGTGTTGGCCATGCTGATGTTGTCGCCGTCTGTCCAGTACAGCTTCCTGGTGTAGACACATCGAAAATCACTGACTTTAAAGGCTTTTTTTAAATCAGCAGAACTTATCAAAAATACACGGTGAAAGAAAAACGGTGAACTTGGAGCTTAGGTGCAACCTATAGAGCCTTGCAAATTTCTCAAACTTCTATGTATCTTATTGCAATTTTGACCAACACAAAGTAGTGTGTGTGACAGAAATGATAAAAATCAGAGAACTGTAACTTAGAATGTGTTCCAGCCAAGTTTTCATACCAAATACTGGCATGTTTGTCAACATTTTTTGCAAAAGAAGTCAAGCTAGAACATCTGTGAACAGCAATAAGACTTGCCAATGATTTGACTTATGTCTGTCATATTAGGAGCCATTTCTTGGTCTTATGACCTCATCCTCTTTTAAATCTCTCTAAGTCTTTCCCTCTGACCCATTTGCTGCATGTCTTGGTCTTTGTGATGCTGTTTCCCACTATTGTTTTCTAACATAGTTTTGAGGCTTTCATGGAACATCTGAATTTCTGCTAATTGCAATTTGTCATACCAGATTTTATTTGCAGATATCATATTAAAGTAAAAACAACAATTTTCAGATAGAAAGAAAAAAGAAGAAAAACAAAGCATTCTTTACATTTCACTTCCCAATTATGTTTTCCAGGGGAGGGGACACTTTTGAAATCTACTGTATGTCACTCTCACTCTAAAACTAGATTTCACAAAATCTTCTTTTATATAGAAAAAATATATAGAAACTAAGATAAAAGTTTTTTTTTTTTTTTACCTTTTTAACTTAGTTAATTGTTTAATGTCGCATCGTAACTGGGTACAATTGTCAGCTCTTTGTTGTGTGTCGTTGCATATTTAAGCTATATTTAATATGTATCACTTCCTTTTAATTCTAACCACATCCAGCCACAGCCTTTAACATGTCTCAGGAAAAAAAGAAAAAAAAAACAGACTAGGGGATTCACATTTCCTCTTTCAAGCTTTTCCCCTTTTTTTAGTGTAAACACACAGTTTATCC
Organism: Poecilia picta; assembly: GCA_033032245.1. Taxonomy (NCBI): domain Eukaryota; kingdom Metazoa; phylum Chordata; class Actinopteri; order Cyprinodontiformes; family Poeciliidae; genus Poecilia; species Poecilia picta. The sequence continues at coordinate 15,126,820 of CM065357.1, read as the reverse complement.
TGCCCCAACCTTTCTTGACCCCACCCACTCCAGTTGGGGTCAAGTGTGTTTGTGTGGCAGAGAAAGCAGACGGCTCCAGCATATGGTTCTAACATCTGCTTCTCATTTTCAAACACACCAACAAAGCTCTGATCGGGAACAGTCCTATTCTTCACTGAGTCCTTCAAAAAGACAAAGGAATAAACAAACAACAGACACACTTTCTAAATGGAAATCAAACACAGAAAGGCACACATATTCTTGCAGAACCACAGTATTTGGAGGTACAGATGGTTTGTCTGTGCACTGTTCGACCGAGCAGGAGGCTGGAGCCAAGCTCTGTTTGGAGATTAGGGGGGCAAAGTTTCAGGAGGGGAAAAAATGAATGTTTTAAGTAACGCAGGAAGGGACAGGATGTAGGATAAACAAAGAGAACTTAGATGGTAAAAGAGAGAGAAAGACAGAGACACTGGCTGTGAATCAGACACAGAGTCTGTCTGAGCTCAGAAAGTGTCAAAATAAAAGACAGAAGCAGCAGAGAATTACAATTAAAATGAGAGAACAAACTTTAAAGCCATTTTAATAGTAAGAAAAGGCTTAAGCGTTAGTTGTTGGTAATCTATTCATTAACAGTGACTACATAAGGGGAAAACTGAGAAGATCCACAGTATTGTGTTTCACATCATCAGTAAAACCAGAGGTAGTTTTTGGACAATATGCCTCTTCACCCAGAGCAGTAAAGCCTGAGGTATCTCTAGCACTCTGCTAAGCTAAAGTATTTTGTTATTTCCTCTCTATATGACTTTTCTACAGCTAACTTGGATGTCCGGTCATTGGTTCACAGCACCTCTCATCATATTTTACATCATATAAGCAATGCAAAGTAATAACTCAATTCAGGTATGAAGCTTCAGAGTCGTAGCTTTAAGGAATCTCATTGGATCACGTTTAGTTCCAACTTTTAGTAAATGTATAAACCTTGAGCTGACTTGTTCTAGACTTGACAGCGACTTTTTAAAGAAAAATCTAAGATTAATGAAACTTTTATTTATCTATAAGCTTCATGAGCACTATAAAGTTACACAAACTTAAAAAGTATAGTATATAGTGTAATCAATAAAATTACTTTTTGTAATGAATAAGGTTAGCAGTGAAAATATCAGTTTTAATTGCTTCTTATGAAGTCAAAGTTAGCTGAATGGTGTTTGTCATAGGAGTGAGTGTGTTTGTTTATATGTGGAGACCACATGTGTTGGGGGTTCAGCAAGGAGGCATTTATGGAAGAAAAGGTTGCTGGGTAAAAGAAAGAATACGTCTCACAGCGGTTTCCGAGAATGGGAGTGTTTCTACATCTGAGAGCTTTATGACGAGCCCCTTTCTATTTCCGTGTGTGTGAGTGTGTGGCACTGACCCCAGCATTGGATGCATCACTAGACAGTGTGGTTTGTCCAAACCCTGGATGACGGCATTCTTAAAGGAGCCATCCAGTCTGGCGACATTAATCTGTTTCTTATTGGCATCATAGCTGGTCCAGAACAGGTTCCTGACACCCAGTCCACCGCCAGGCCGTGCGTATTGGGTAGATCTGATGAAACACAGCAAACATAAATGGTAGATCAACTCTTTGGTTTGGACAGAAACTCAACAAGCGTTTTTAAAATAACAGACAGTAGAGAGGACAAAGGAAAAACTATAGTGTGACCTTTCTTTCAGTATTACTCCTCATCATTAGAGCTCTTTTAGTTTAAACAGTTTTTTCATTGATTTTTCAGTTGGACAATGTCTGCACACCTGTATGCTGCTTTTGTGCTAGCTGAATTTTGACTCTTAACCCAATATCCAACAAAAGTTTTTTATTATTATTATTATTATCTGAATTTCAATGGTAAAATAAAATGTTTTCAGTTTGTGCCTAATATACTTTGCAGTTTCTTAATTATTTTTATTTAGACCAATGTTTGCCCAAAACAGACGTTTCCCTTGCAAGTCTAAGTAACAATCCTTTGAAAGATGTTCTGCCTCATCGTCCTTACCAGCAGAGACCACGGTCTCGACTCCGGTCCCATTAATAAAAGCTCGCTTGATCGTTTGTGTCCGCACATCTGACCAGTAGATACGGTGCTCCAGAGCGTCGTAGTCCACCACAGTCACGTTGTCGATGTCCGGCACAGTGAAGGAGATGATGTAGTTGTAGTATGGGTTGTCTATGTCCACTCCCCTGATCTCTATTTGTCGAGCGTAAAGCAGAAACTGGCGAGACTCTGCGGGGGAGACGAGATGATGACAGGCGTCCATTAATGCTCAGTGAAATTAGTCAAGTGGTGAACGCAGCAACATGTCAAAAAGGGTAATCTCTGAAAAAGGAAGCAATGCCTAATCTGTGGAAGGATAGTTGCTGCAGGGATAAGTGTGTCTTTGTATTATCCCTGCTGCTTGAACAAACACTTAATTCAATTGTATTTTTGACTGACGTGATTGTATCTGGCAGGGTAACGGCACAGCAGCCGCGGTGAGAGTAAATTCAATCAGTGAAAATACATAACAAATAGGATAAACTCAGCAGTCACCTGTTTGTCTAAATCTGTGCGGCTTCAGTGATAGAAAGAAGAAATGGAAAGGGGGGAGGAGGGGATTGAGATGGGACTAATGACTCTGTCAGACTGTATCAGGCAAGCAAGAGTATGTTGTGGATGTGGGGGACAGTAATAATGGCTCCTCGGATCCAATATCACACAACATAATTGAGAGCCTTGCCCTGAATATTAAACTCAAGCAAAAAAAAAAAAGCAGCTTGCCATTATATAAAGAAAACATTATATTAAGCTTAGACGTTCCCCCTTCAGAAACTGACATTTCTACACACAGGCAGCAACAACCCCCCTCCACCCGCTTCTGTAAAAAAACCTCCAAAACAAACAAACACGTATTTGCATGTGTCTAGACTTACCAAAGCAGGTCCGTTTGTCGGGGCCCAGCTTCATGAGGTGGGGACATGCACACGAGAACGTCTGATTGTAGTTGATCAAGCAGAGGTGGGAGCAGGGCTCTTTGCCATCTTTGGCTGCACAGGGGTTTGGAGCTGCACAAACGACAGTGTGGATTAGAAGAAGGACCGAGAAGTTGTACATGCAGACGGTCGGTCATTTTATTAGGTGCACAAGTAGTAAATTAGTTGGTCAGAGTATTTTAGACACTGATGATCCCGGCTCCAGGCCATTTTCTGCATTTCTTCCTCTCCTCTCTCTGCCATTCTTCTTTGAAGCTACTAATAGAAAAGGATGCTAGCGCCACACAATCTTAAAAAAAAATAGTCGCAGTGATGATCCATTGTTCCTACAATTGTTAACTTTATAATTGCTTCGTGAAAATAAATGTAAAATATTCCAACCATTTTTTTCTTCATGAAAGAAAGTAAACACTTCCTTTGCTTTATTAAATTCATCTAAATATGTCCACTAACACTGATTTATTACAAATAAACATTGCGAAAGAGTGTGGAATTTATTATGACTGTCCAAACTTATTCAGACTGCTTTGGTTATATATTTTAAAGTTAACAGTACCTACTGTATAAGCTGAAAATTAAAACCAGATGACTGAAACAAAATGTGAAGGAATGTTGAACCAGTACAAGATTCTTAGGAACGAAAAGTACAACTTCACGAATATTTTCTGAAACAGATTTCTACCAAAGTAGCCTGACCTGCTCCTAGTTCCTCAAATAGGTAAATAATTGCAAAAGAAAACTATCCACATTCCTGAAAAACGGAGATTAAATCAATAGTTTCCCTTTCCCTCAGCTCATAGCAAACTGAAATCAAAATTGGTCCAAATTGGGATGGCTAGGTCAAAGCTAGGTTTATAGTTGACATACAGAACAGGACGCGCGGTGGTGCACTGACCCAACCACCGCGCGTTTGCCTCACCACTTTCGCAGTGCCTGGTTGTACGCCTCTGATTTTTTGTAACTCTGTATGGGTTGTGCATCATCATTCACATAAACTGGATGATTTGGAAGGTGCTCTTGCAGAGCAACTCCCCTTGCACTGGCATTTATATAAACCCTCTAGGAGAATAAGGTTTCAACATACATATTAACCATAAACGCCATACCGCCGTCCTGGCTCACACCCACTCAACCCCAACCTTCGAAAGTGCAACTATAACTCAGTTTTAAGAGTACAAGAAATCAGAAATCAGTACATGCCAAGACAAGCCTGACCGGTGCGTCTCTGCAGTCAAAACACAACTAAACACAAAACAATGGCGAGATAAAAACCGGAGGAACTGTGCAACCAAAAGAAAAACACTTATAGCTGAATGTAATGGTTTGTCAGGTACATTTACGACAAATAACTATAATAATAATAATAATAATAATAATTAATAATAACCATTGACATCTAGTTGGTAAATAGTGATTGTATACACTGATACCTTGTGGTTGTCTGGATGGATGATAGACCTGCAGGTCAAAGGGCTGCGTATTAGTTCTCTGGACCACAGTCACGTTGTTCCCAGTCCACTTGTTTGCCTTGGCCAGCGTGTTGGTCCTCCAGTCCGTCCAGTAAACCTCTCCTCCGTACATGGTGACAGCGAAAGGATGCGAGAGGTACTCATGGCCTTTCAGGACCTCGATCAGTCCAGAACCATCATACTTAGCAGAGTAAATGGCATCGGATCTGTAAAAATAACAATTTTGGCTACATGCTACTGTGAAGATCTTATATAAAATGCAAAGGTTAAAATGTATTTTTTCTTAGTTGTTTGACCTGGCATCAATCCACAGGATGCGCCGCTCCAGATAATCCACAGTGAGTCCGTTAGGCCATCCTCCGCTGCCCGTCTCCTTATGGATCGTCTTCCTGCCTTCTCCGCTCATAGATGCAGCCTCAATCCTCGGCAAACTGGCATCCCAGTCTGTCCAGAAGAGGATTCTGCAGAAATATATTTTAACACAGGGAGTTGTTGTGACTGTGCTCTGTTTTATTTGCAGGAGGTAAAGCAAGCAGTGCGGCTGTTACCCATCGCGGGGGTCAAGAGCAATAGCTCTAGGGTGCTCCACTTCCCCAGCCAACAGAGTAGTCCTCATAGTGCCGTCCAACTTGGCCACCTCGATCTGATCAAGGTTGCTTTCCACCCAGTAAATGTTTCCTGCTATCCAGTCCACTGCCAGACCCTCGGGTGTAGCCAACCCATACTGGATCACTACATCAAAGCTGGTTAAAGCTGAAGGAGGAGGAAAAGAGACAAGGAAAACATTCAAACATCCTGATTTTTATCAGGTCCTTCATCTGTAGCCACTGCAGTTGTGTTGGTAGAACTCTTCAAAGATTTTTTTATGTGACGCCCAATTAAATCCTGTTTCACCAGGCTATTTAGGAAAACAAATAATTATCTGGGGTGCTGAAGGTACTTTGTTGAATTTGCACTCTTTTTAATTTCACGTGGTTAAAGACTCTGCTGGCAAGAATCTGCTGATGGCAGCTTTTTCAGGCTACTGTAGCCCACAACACTGCCCACTCTGCAGGGGTTTAGTACTTAGAAATTTTGTAATTGCAATAAGACTCCCAAGTATCCCAAATTGTCCCCTAATGAAGTGTTAAGATGTCATGTAGAGAAAACAAAATGGCACAATAAAAACAGAAGACAAAGTGACAGTACAATTACAGAGCAGCTCCTAGAAGCTAAATATGTGTTGTCAGGGCTAAAGAGAGATCACAGCCTCTCTCTAACCCTTTAATTTCCCACTGCCTCCCTAATGAGAGTGATGAGTAATTATTTGGGATGAGTCAGTATTGTGTTCTGAACAATGTTGACACGCTTAAAATCCCAAACAACTTCAATGAAGACTTCTATAACTGACAGGCCTTTAAAGAGACAATTGGGATTTTCTGAAATGGGTTAATTTTAAGTTGGAACTGGAAGTTTCTTGTAACTCGTGTTTTCAGAGGAGATTGAAGCAACAGCTAGTCAGTTAGCAGCTTGGCAGCCAAACGTAGATGAGAGGAAAATATATTAACCTAGCAGTTAAAAAGCCAACATCCAATTAAACAAAACGATAGTCACCTAACAGGTCCTTAAGCTAGTGGCTAGTTAAGCTAATAGCTGGTGAAAATAAGCATTAATCAGCTGATGGCTCATCAAGCCCACAGTTAGTCACGTAACTATTAGCTTAACTATCTGTTGTTGCTTTTAATTTAACAGCTAATCATTGCAATGGGCTCTTTGCACCTCAGCTTCCGCGTTCGGGGAAAAGAGGCTTGGTCGCTTCCGGTCTATTGAAAATGGCATTTTACACTCGGTGCTTTTAGGGTTAGTCCAAGGTAACAATTAATGATGTACATCGATCCGAAGTCCCAGCAAGTAAGCTGGAGAAAAGATGTTCGCCTCGTTATACATTCACGGATCTGAAGGTGAGTTTTACTTTCTTTAAACTTTGTGGTTAACATGCTCTATGCTAGTAGGCACCATTCTCAGACATCTTCCTTGTAAAAATGTGCTATTTAAGTGCTTTTTAATCCGTTCAAACGGACAATGTTTATACCTTATTTTCAAGTGTGTTTATTGTTGCCTGAGGTCAAACTAACAACTAGTTAAGGAAGTTGTCAGTTTGCTATTCAAGCTACCAGCCAAAAGGTAGTCATTTCCAAAGTGGATAGGCCAACAAGCTAGTATCAAATTCTGAGGTTTTGAAGAAATGGTTCCTCAAACTTATCATCACTTTTACATTAAATAATTATTTCCATAGCCTAAGTAATTGATTGTCTGCAGCCTGTTGACGTCTTTCATGGAGTGTTTTCCATTTCTCTTTCTGGACATTTGTAAGTTTCACTCTTATTTGTTTTTCTAATACGTTTTCAAGATTTTTAGATGATGACATGGGCTGTCAGCAATGTAAGTTGTAAATAGAAATAAAGGGGCTGAAAATAAAATGTAATGATATTAGAATTATGGCAGAAAACCAGCACAGTGCAAAGAGCTTTGTACAGTTTTTCAACCAAACTAACCGACTGAGTTCAAATACTGTTGGATGCAGTTAATGTTAGCTAAAAGATTACTAGCTGATAACAATGCAGCACCTCGAGCTTGTTGACAAGTAGCTTGTAGCCTAATGATGATGTTGCCTATGTTCAAAATTGGGTAGATCTGGTTACATTCCCCTAAGTAACTTTTTTGAAAACAAAAAGTATTTATTAGAGTAGTTTCACTGCACTGTACCTTTTTCTTTTACTTGAGTCGTATTATTATTGTTTCAACTCTTTTTTTTTTTTTTTTTTTGTTGTTGTTGCTGCAATTCATTTTGCCCCCACCAAAATAAGCCGATGCACTGAATATGGGACTGAAAATTGGTCAAACCCTTCTGGGTTAAACCAGTGGATTTGCTGAGTAACTGGTTGGATGTAGCGGTCCCATTGACACTTGCCCTACTTATGCCTGTTAGGAGTTAGAACCCAAATACACAGTCCAGTCACATTAATGTGACCATCTGTCAAAAGCCAGAATAACCACCTTTCGCAGAGCGAACTGCTACGAGACGTGCAGGTAGAGAGTCACTTAGGTCCCTGAAGGTCTTCTCTGGGATGTTGAGCCATGCCGACTCTAATGCCGTGGCCAGCTGCGCTAGATTACGCGGTTGAGGATCCATGGCGCGAACAACTCGATCGAGATGGTCCCACAGATGCTCGATTGGGTTTAAGTCAGGTGAGTTTGCTGGCCAGGGGAGGACGGTAAACTCATCCTGGTGCTCTTCGAACCACGCACGTACACTGGCAGCTGTATGGCACCTCGCATTGTCCTGCTGGAAGATGCCATCATCCTGAGGAAAAACAATGCGCATGTAGGGGTGGACATGGTCCGCAAGGACAGATGCGTACTTGTATTGATCCATCGTGCCTTCCACAATAATCAGTGAACCCAGAGAATGCCAGGAAAACATTCCCCAGACCATAATGCTCCCGCCTCCAGCTTGGACCGTTCCTGCAATGGTTGCAGGGTGGTTCCTTTCAGAGGTTTCACGCCTTATACGCCAACGTCCATCTGTCCGATGGAGCATAAAACGCGATTCATCTGAAAACGCTACCTGTCGCCACTCAGTGGACGTCCAGCTGCTGTACTGGCGTGCAAATTCTAGCCTTCGTCGTCGATGAACACCAGTCAGCATAGGTGCACGAACCAGGCGTCTGCTTCGGAGGCCCAGACGCAGCAATGTTCGCTGAATAGTGGTTTGGGAGACACTTGTGGTAGCCCCTTGGTTCATTTTAGTGGTCAGTTGCTCAACGGTAGCCCGTCTATCTGCCCGAACGCATCTCTGCAACCGTCGTTCGCCTCTGTCATCTATGGCCCGTGGTGCACCACATTTGCCACGTCGTTGATTTTGGACAGTCCCATTTTGCCATGCACGGTACACTTTTACCACGGCGGCACGCGAACAGTTCACAAACTCAGCCGTTTCGGAAATGCTTCCACCCTTGGCCCGAAAGCCAATGATCATGCCCTTTTGGACGTCGGATAAATCGCTCCGTTTCTGCATTACGCCAACGATTGAAATGTTTTCCGAAGCCCACACACACCCTTTATATACGCTCAACTGCACTGTGCTGCCACCTGCCTTCTGTGATTGGTTATTTAACTCTGAAGTGGAAAGTACGTGGTGGTCACATTAATGTGACTGGACTGTGTAAAAATGTGTAGGGCGGTTTGGAAAGTGATTGAAAAATCTGCGGATGGACCAACTCTGCATCTTGTCAGAGAAACATTTTTGGAAGAACACCATGAGGTTTTGATCTTACTTTTGAGAGGAAGATGATAATTAAATGTGGATGTTCTCTCAGAGGTATCAGAAGATCTGAGTGAATGGATTTTCCAAAATCTTGCCAGAGATGCTTTCCACTTTGCTTCTGGACTGCATTTTATTGGACTTCTTGATTACCCAGAAGGACATAAAGTTATTGTGGAAAAATTCAAACATCACCTGGAGAATCCTGTTTCTCCAAAGAAAATGTTTACATCTACAAAACAAAAGATCAAAGACTTTTTTTTTTTCCTAGTGAGGACTTGTACTCGGATGAAAACCGCCTGAGTGAGGATTATAATCAGGCAGGCATGGACCCTAACGATTTTTGAGGGACGCGAAAGAGATGGGTTTCAAACATGGAACCGATGGGGAAAGAAGAAATATGGTAGAACAAATTCTTTAGCAATTGATTTATAAGTCCAGTGCATCCTCTCTGCTGGAGAACGTCCCTTCAACGTGACACATCCTGTTTCTGTTGACATCAGGCTTTATGTCAACAGCAAGGCTTCACCTCAACAGCAGGCCTCATCTCAGGCTCTTCATTCTTGTTTAGGTCTTCAAAGTCTATTGATTTGATGTCTTCCAAAACTAGATCACCTTGTTCACATATGGATAGTATTTGTTTATGTCCTGGCCATCCAAGTCTACTGTCTCTTGGCTTTCAATGTTTTTTAGTTCATACTCTGAGGCTGTTCCCGACTCTGAGACCGTTCCACAAGGTAGGGCAGATTGAAGGGTAGCACAGATGCACAGGACACAGGCCTCCGGGTTAAGACCTTGGGTCAGAGTCAAGATCTGCCTCCTTAGCATACTAAAGTAATAGTACTGCAATATTTGCAGAAAAAAACATGTTTGTCCAAACTTTGTTACAATAATGTAAAAAACTGATTGCAAAGTGTAAAAATAATTACTTGCTAGTTAAACTGTATTCTACAGCAAACATAATGTATAGCTAATGTTTTCGTTTGGCCATCTTTATCTGATCCAAGCATTGTTCAATCAAGGTTTCAATCAATAAAGCTGGCTAGCACATTTTCAACTCGTCCATGTTTCTAAATTAAAAACAAAGACTAAAAACCAAACATGAATAGAGGTATTGAAAGTACAAGTATTAGAAAACATCTAATCAATTTATGTATATGATTTCAAGACACTGAAACTGAAAGTGCCATAATAAAAGAAACAGTAGCTTATCTATTAAATCTCTACATATCAAGCTACATATAAGCTTTATATATTAAAAAACAAAAGGTTACCTCCATTCTCAGACAACTTCCCACGATAGATCTTATCCTCCACTACGTCAGTCCAGTACAGGGAACTCTGGTTAAGATGGAAATCCAGGGCGATGGTGTTTCTGAGGCCAGGCACCAGGACACTGAACTCCCCCTTGTTCAGATCAATGCGCCGGATTTCATGGCGGTTTGAGAAGATAATAAATGGTTTGAATGGATCTGTGAAAACACAAAAGGAAAAAATCTCATGAAATCATTGATTACAGCTAAATTTATTCTCCCAAGATGATTGACACTCTTTTAGGCAATGACTCTCTTGTTCTTATTCTAAAAACTATCCAAACTAAAAAAAAGTCATCTACGCCTTGTTAATGCCACCCTTGGACTTCGGCCCAATCTTTTTTTTTTTTGCAGAACTGTTAAATAATTCAGTCACACTGGATGGTTGTCAAGCATGACTCTCCTGTTCAAGATGTTGTCAAATAATCTCAACATAATGCAAGTCTGCAATCTGACTGGAACACTCCAAATCCTTGAATTTTGTTTTTTTAAGGTTTTGTTGGCTCTAGTGGCCTTTATTTGAAAGTAGTTTGACAGGAAACAGGCTAATGAGAGAGGGGAAAGACGTGCAGCAAATGTCACCAGGCTGGGAATCGAACCTTCGACCACTGGCACAAGGATCAAGGTCTCAATACATGGTTTGTGCTCCTCCCAGGCTGCACCACCACAGCACTCTTCAATTTTGTTTTGAGCCATTCAGTGCTGGATTTACTGGTGTACTTCGGCTCGTCCTGATGCATAGCAAAAGAGTGTTTAAGCTTTTCTACAATTTTATTTTAGAACAAGTTTGTATTCTAGAGAGTAAAATTTATGGTTTCATCAACTGCAGTGACTCTTTGAGGTTCCAAAGAGGCAAAGTAACCTAATACCATGCAGTCAGTTTAGGTACGCAATGGTTTTTGGCCAAGTCTCTTTTTTTTAAAATTGTTGAATAGTGAATTGACTTTAAGTGATATAAGTGAGACATTAGACATTGATGACAGAACTAAACATAAAATCTACTTCATCATATTCAAATGGGGACAGTCTCAGTGTAGTGATTGCTATGGTTCAGACCTGTTGTTAAATTTCTTCAGGTTTGCGTGTTGCTTCATTAAGATACTTTTTCTTACTTCATGTTGCCAAACTCGTTCTGGCCAAGTGATTTCTTCATACTTCAGTGACAAGTGAAACTGAACATAAATTATGACTTAACAAGAGAGGGAAATTATTCTGTACTTACTGAGGTCATCTTTGCGTAAAAGAAAACATTTTTTAAGAACTGAAACCTTTGTGTGACAAAAAAAAAAGCACAAAGTGAAGTAAATCCCTGCAGGAGACATTTGTGCTCATAATGTCTTGCCCATCTGAGAGGCAGTCTGTTTTGGCCAGGCCGCTATTGCAAAAAGGGATTTTAAATCTTAAGGCTTCTACTTAAGTAAATTTACTCTGAGCAAAGAAGAAGAGCTCAGCTGTGCAGTGTATTGGAGGTGGCAGCCGTGTAACGCTGCTCTGGGTGAGTCTCCCTATAAAGAGAGGCTATGCTGAAAGCTGCTTTAATCCTGTGTAATGAAAATGGTGAGTAAATTAGACAGCAGTTATCTGGAGCAAACAGGCAGCTGGACAGGCTGTGGGACGAACGATAGCATGCAGCTGGCTCGCCTCTAAAACCGGCAGGTGAGGAGCGGCAGAAGAAAGTTTCCTTCTTGGGTAGTTGCTGCAGGGAGATAAATACAGTATGTTCTTTTTATGTGGCTGATAAAACTCAGAGCTGCTTTCTCTGTTCCTCACAACCTGACCTTCCGATGACTTCGATAAAAATCCACTGCAGCTTTTGATTCTTTACAACCATTTGCAGAAAATACTTTTCATTAATTTTTTTTTAAATTGTAGAATATTTATGGTCTCTCAGGGAACCTTCTGATCCATCATAAATTTGTGCTGAGAGCAGATAACCTCTATTTCTCTTTCTTTTTACTGCTTTGTGTTTCACTCCAATAGAGTACAACATTTTGGGCCAATTGGATCTCCAACAACTACACATGCTCTGGCTACAGTTGTGTGTCCTGTAACTTCATCCCATTTTTATTAATAACCTCACTCTCAAACATCAAGTCTTTAAATATGGCACATTCAAAATTATTACCACTCATGCAGTTAAGGCTTCATACAAGTACCTTTAAGTATTAGTACAACACATATACTTCTTAATATTTGTAAGGCAGAAGCATGGTATTTCTGACTTTAATACTTAATAACTGAAACCTTGATCAACATATTTGATGTGTATTTGCTTGATGGTTCTGACAAAACTCAATGGTTATTGCTTGTTTAATTAGTTACGGTGTTATGTTTTTATGGTGTCAACCACTTTGAACTGCCTGGCTGCTGAAATGTGCTATAAATAATCTTCACTTGACTAGTCCTATTTCACCAAATCCCACAGTTAAAGTTAGAGTTTTACTAGCTTTGAATTTACAGTTGACGTTATACAGATGTAGGACAGAAATGGTTGAGCAACCAACCAACAAGTGGCATATAAATGGCTTGTAATGGTTACTAGAGACCTTTTATATACAGCATATCAGGAAACCTTAAGATAACCAAATGTTCCTTGGTGTTCCCAAATCTAAATAAAAAAACAGATGACTGCATTTATAGTTGCTCCTCCTATTCTCTGCAACAACCTACCTCTCCTAATAAGTGTGCTGAGTATTGATCACATCAAAAAACTCTAAAAGACTCATTGCTTGCTATTTAAATCGACATCAATGTGTTTTCAACCTTTTTTATGCCTTTAATAAACTTCACAGCCTTAATATGTTCTTGTTTACCATATATATTGCTTGCTGTAAACGTTTCTGCAACTCTTGTTGCTATAAAGTGACGTTAACTGTCATTAACATCGACTTCTCCCCAGTATGCAACTCCTACCTGCAGTTTTCAAACTGTAAACTTTGGAGATTTTATTCACTTTCTATTCCATACTTTTCATGCAACTGTAACATAAATACTGTCGTTGCTCAGCCGTGTTTGAAAAGCTTTATACCTCGATGAAACAAGCACTCATTACCTTTTAGACGTTCCTAGGCATTCGTTGACTTAAAAATTGGATAATGAATTTTAAAAAGCTTCTGTTAGGGAAACACTTGCCTTGCCAATAGCAATACATGTTTTTTTTTCCTCTAAAGAAGTAGATGCACTTAAAGATTGATTTCTCTATGACGTTTTCAATGTGAGATTATGGAACTGTGGTAATTTATTTTGGGGCTTCCACATACTTTTACCAGAAGGGCCAATAATGGTAAACTGGCTGAATGTTATGGTTTATTCCTGATATAAATCATTTATACCCAACCACTGTCACGCTGTTCTGTTTGATTGGCTCTTTCACCTTTGCTCTTGCAGTTCTCCATATCCGGCTCCAGTTCCCAGCCGTCGTAACAGGAGCACTTCACGCTGAACTTGTCCTGTTCGCAGCGCTGACTGCACTTCAGGTGCTTGGCGCAGAAGCTCTGGATCTGACACGTCTTGTTGTCGGAGCCCAGCTCCATGCCCAGCGGACAGGAGCAGATCACGCCCTCGCCGGGAGCCACCGTGCAGTTATGGCTGCAGTCGCCATTGTTCATGGAGCACAGATCTGCACAGCGAAGGAGTGAGGCCATTAGTGTCTGAAAACGCAGAGATGCAGTACTTGATGTTCTGCTCTCGGCCCGAACGCTGTTCTTTTCTTACCGCAGAGTTTCTCATCGGAGCCATCTGGGCAGTCGTCATGGCCATCGCAGATTTTCTCTGCAGGCAGACAGATGGTGGAGTTGCTGGCACACACGTGGTGGGAGAGCTTACACACCAGGCTTCGCAGTTTTCCTCATCCGAGTTGTCCTCGCAGTCGCTGTCGCCGTCACAAACCCAGGCTTTGCTGATGCAGCGAGCTGCGGATAGAAGGTTGGGTTGAAGCTAAAACCTAAAACTTTACGTAACCCTACTTGACATCTTTGTTCCCAGTCTGCCCCACCGGAGTCTCTGCAACCAAACTTGACAGCTGGATCACACATGGGTGTGACGCCCTCGCAGTTCTTCTCATCGCTCATGTCCATGCAGTCGGTGTCTCCGTCACAGCGCCAACGCAATGGGATGCACAGGCCGTCCATCCGACACTGAAACTCATCGGTGTGACAACCACCGGGTGGACGTGTGGCTGTGGGGGAACAAAAAGTTTGTTTTCAGTGATGAGCGCAAAACAAAGTCCAAAATCATGAGGCAGAAAGGACTGACTCATGATTTTGACTTCTTCTCTTGTTGCTTTGGAAAGACGACTAATACAGTTCATTTATGAGCTTCTACTTTAAAAAAAAAAAAAGCCAAAATGACAAATTTGGAGATGTCAAAATACACATTACTTTAACAAAAACAAAAATCTAGTTACAAGGAAAAAAGTAAAGACAAGACAGATAACACGAAAAAAAACTTTGAGCCTAATTGGTTTAGACTGGTGACTAGCTTGTCTGATACTGAAAAATCCCATTTTGTCCTGTTCATTGAACACAGCATACCTTAACACATCAGAAACAGAACAACTCTGGTGAAAAAGTTATGCTATGTGCAGAAGACTTGAAGTTAGCAATTTTCAGTATCAGATATTTAAAATAAAATCAAAGGCAACACAAATATGAACAATTAAACTATATTTTTACAAAACTATTTTTCTGACGTGGAAACGTACAGTTCCTTCAGGTGAGAAGAGAACGAGAGAGAGAGACTTCAGCTGATAACAGGAAGGCTGAGTGTTTTACAGCAGTTGTTTTATTTTAGCCCATTGAGCTTTTAACTTCTGTCTTTCATGAAACTGATAAATAGAAAAGTGTCAACTTTTTGGACATTTCAGGGCAATTGCTTAGGTCTATTTTCAAATAAATACACATAGAGAAAAATGTAGTAATTATATCCCTGATGACTGCTAATATAAGATGACATAGAAAATGTTAAATCCATAATCCCTCAGTTGTTTTTCAAATAATAAATCCTCCTTTTACAGCAATTCCTTTAACACAATACTTGTCTAATATTACTCTACTGTAAAGGAAGCTCTAATCATCCTTAAACGCTGCATCAGACCATACGAGCCAGAATGTTACATTACATAGACAACTGACTTACATGTTACAAAGTAGGACATTGGGAGTGCTGCAAGAACAAGCTAATCCTTTGTAACTCTCTCTAAAGCAAGTGAACCATGAGCAAATGAAATGGACCGTGAGCAGATCAGCAGATAGAGACTCAGACCCGTGTTAGTGCAGTTGGCATGGGTCTCGTCACTGTAGTCCCCACAGTCGTTATCGCCGTCGCACGTCCAGTAATCTGGGATGCAGCGGCCGCTGTTACACTTGAACTGAGTGCTGGAGCAGGAGTGCCGGCACCCAGCCTCATCGCTGTTGTCCCCACAGTCGTTATCTGGAAAACAAACGCAGCAAGTCGCTTCTGAATCAAATGAGGCAACAAGAACAACAGATCATTTAACACGTGGAAGTGAAAACAAACAATGCAGAATGTGAAAGATGAGACTTTAAAGTGATGACAGAAACTGCATAGATCAGAATAGGCACCATTAAGAAAATGTACACAGCGATGACAGATTGAGCTCTGCAGCATAAAAATATCTTTTTAAACCACTGAGTTTTAAAGTCTTATGGGGGAAAAACAACTATTTACAATTGATGCGCACAAATTTGATAGCGTCATTGATCAAATTTGTGTGTAGCACATCAACGAAAAAAAGCCCAAAAAACAATAAAAAGAGGCAGCAGTTTAAGTTTCTGTTGGGTTCACAAACACCTCAGCTTGAGGCTGAACCTCAGTTAGAAAAGCATCCCTGACTCTCTCTCTAAGCTTTTACTGGTCAGTCTGAAAGCTTCGGCTAGCATCACCACCATTTTGGTGCATTCTGATCTATGCACTAACCGGTCAGCTTTGGACAATTCAACTCATCAGAGCCGTCGTCACAATCCTTTTCTGAAAGACAGAACCAACGGAAGACAGCACAGTGGGCGAACAGCACGACACAGGACGACACAAACCAAAATACACAAATGTACGAAATGCACGACATAACATAAAGCACAGGAAATAAAGGCCTGGGGATGAAACATGCATGGCAAACTGTGACAAAGGGAGCTAGGGAGCTGCTACAGTGCAAATGCAACAAAGAGTAGACACTAACCATTATCGCAGCGCCAGTTGATGTTGATGCAACGCCCGTTGTTGCAGGTGAACTGCGTGAGGGGGAAGCAGGTGGGGTAGGCTGCCGAAATCAAAAACCATTAGACTTTATACTGTAAAAGATCCATTCAAATGTTAAAACACTCTTTAGAGTCATCAAAATGTAGTATTTATGCCCTTTGACCTGTTTTGTTAAGTCACAGCCACAAACTTTACTGGATTTCATGTAATATACAGTAAGTAAAACAATGAAAGCATCCCCAAAGCGTGATTCCGCCACCACCAAAGCACCGCATGACAATACGAGACGTCAACCAACCACACGATGCAGGTTCATCTGACCGATCACCACAGTCATCGTCCAGGTCGCACATCCAGGAAGCGGGGATGCAGCGCCCGCTGTGACAGGAGAACTGGTTGGGCGGGCAGGTCCGAGCTGAAACGCAGAGAGGCAGAAGTTGTGTCCAGTGTGGCAAAAACTGAAGAAAGAAATGCGTAAAATAGCTGTGTTGGCGCACCTGAGCAGGTGGTGTTGGATTCGTCCTCGCCGTTGCCACAGTCGTTGTCCCCGTCGCACAGCCAGCGCAGAGGGATGCAGCGGTTGTTCTTGCACTTGAACCTGTCAGCAGGGCAGGTGTGCTGGTCTGGAGAGACAAAAAGGAAGGAAATGGGCTTCTTTTTAGATCACTGCTACAGTTTGTGAAGAAAACACGTCTGGACTTTTGACCACACAGAAACGAAGCTTTCCCAGATCCGCAGACATTGCTTTATTCCTCCTTGCACAGCTGCACACACCATGCAACCCTTTGCTTGTTAGGACCTGGCGTGTGTTGACTCACGGCATAACTCTAGAGTCTCATCGCTGTTGTCCAGACAGTCGTTGTCCCCATCGCATTTCCAGCGCTCCTGGATGCAGCGATTGTTCTTGCAGGCAAACTCCCCTGGCTGGCATTGAGGAGGGGGGACGTAAGACGGGTTGACTGGGAAAAGAGGAGAAACTGTAAGTTAGGCATTGCCAGGATGCAGTTTTGCATTCTATCCATTAAAAGAATAGGGAAGTAAAAGCTAATCTGTATCCATTTGTCAAACTTGCCACAAACCAGTAGCTGTGCTGTAATTGCGAATAAATCATCATACAGACGGGGAACACTTGGGCTTTCACAGTTACCGTCACGAAGAGCATTGTATTTTATTCTTTTACAATACGCAGCTGTCATTGTTTTTCTATATTGTTCATTCAACTCTGAGCAAACAGTCCTAATCATTGTCTTATAATTCTCACCCTGCAGTTGAGCAAAGCACTCTTCAAGCCCTCGCACAGTCACAGATGTTTGTGCCAATGCTGGACATACAACATCGACCCCCAATAAATTAAAATGTCAAGTCAATGTGCTGTGAAAAAATGAGACCATAATAAATCACTTCAGAATCTTTTGTGTTGCATAACCTGTACGTTTCATTCGTAGAGCACACTTAAAAACTTTTAAGGAGAATATTAAAATGCCTGCAGACCTCATAGCATTGGATGTGGTTGTGCTCAGAAATAACCACCGTTTCCAGAATCCAATGATATAGGAGTCAGTATGTACCTATCATTACCTTAAGAATTCTTTATTAACCTCAAATAAAGTTCCCATTAGTTTTTTTTTTTGCCTCACATTTTCTTAGTTGCATCTTTAAGCCAAAGTCATGGACTGCGGAGGGGAGAGGAGGTGTTACATATGGGCCACGTGAACGGAATCAGAATTGGGGGGTGCAAAAGAGCAAATTAAAAAATATAACTTTTTTTTTTTCCAGTTGAATTTGAAGAAGTTTTCTATGGCTTTTATTAATGCACAGTTTGTAGAGAGTTGCTGCCACCTCTCTATTAGCATCTTTCAGCATGACGACAACAAACAAAAGCATATATCCAGATCTATATCAAGCACAGAACTGCTTCACAAGAAGAAGATCAGAATTTTTTTCCGTACACAACTCAGATCTGGACTTGATGATCTGGAAAAGGCTCCGCACAGGAAGGGCCCTGATAGAATTTGAGACATTTATTTATTTTCTTTTTAAAGCAGGGTGGGTCATCGTTGCCACATCAAGATGTATCTTATTCATCCACTTTGATGCAAAATGTTGTAATAAAATCAAGGAGTGCTTTAACAAAGCTTTTGGTTTTTTTTTAATAAGCATGTGCACACACATACACACATTTAGTTGTGCTTAATATGTTTTATTTCAATTGAGTTGTAGAGATATAATTTGCACTCAAGGGGATATAAAGCACTGGACTAATTTATCACATAATTTTACATGACAAAACCTTCCTTTTAGTAACTTTTGTACCTTTACAACTGGTGTTGTCAGCCGGGTCCAGTATTTGGTCTTCTGCACAGGCACACTGTCTGCCGTCTGGTATGGCCAGACACAGACTGCTGCAGCCACCGTTGTACACACGACATGCATTAGTACCTGCAGAACAAAGGATATAAAAAATAAGCAGCGATTCAACAGCATAAAGTTAACGCTACATGTCACATCTAATGTCCAGCACCTTGCTGCTGCTGAGCGTCGTACATCCGGATCTCAAAGATGGGGGGCGCTCGTTACGAAGCAGCGTGGCGGTGCCGGTGGTGGTGTCCAGTTTGTAAATGCTGCCGCTTCGGTACTCGTTCCAGAACAAGAAGTGGCTATAATGGCACAGACCGAAGGCGTGGTTCAGTTCTTGACCTTCATACACCGTCTGATGGCAGACAAGAAGCCAGAGGGAAATTCATGTTTAATGGTGGCAAAAGCTTCATGCAACAATCTCTTTTACAGAAAGAACATATCAAGATTTATCAAGAAAAAACAGTATCTTAAGCTCGCACTGGTTCTTATCTTGCCACTTATTATTAGTGCGTCAAGCTAATTTAAGTTTGACTTAAACATCAGGAAACTAAGTGTTTTTATGTCAAGTCCTGTTATTTAGATGATTTTGTATGGAGAGTCAATATGGGATGAAGTGTGTAAAATCTAATTTGTTGTACTGCACCAATGGAAAGTCCTTTTTTTTTACTTTTTCACCATAGCAACACTCATTTTTCTGTTTGTTTTGTAAACACAAAGATCGCCCGGCCATCTTGTGATGAAGCTTCAAGTTCTGCTTTCTTTCTATTAATTTCATCAAGAGTTTAAGTAGCTGAATCAGTCAAATTAATCAGAAGTGAGGTCATGCTTTGGACAGTTTTAACTACTTTAAACATACTGTGTAGTAAGTTGAGTGGATTTTCATCAGTGCTAACTGAGTGTCTGCATAGCATAGCATGAGATTAAGAAATGATCTAGGATAATGACTGACATTTCAGTGTTGTTTATGGGAGCTACAGCAGTGCTACATGTTATACTCTAATCCCACAATCAGTTTCAGTGTATCCAAAGTAAACCATCTGTCTCAGTTACAGATTAAATTACATCTGCTACAATATTACCTCCATAGAAAGATCAAAACCTTTTTGAGCAAGTTTTTTGTTTTTTGTTTCAAATGTCTATTTTCACTAGCCACCATGTTAACAAACAGGTCAGTATGTACATGGTAGCAAAGTAGCATTTTAAAAAGATATTAAGTAAATGTTACCTAAGTTTTAAAATTCATTTATAGAATATTAATCATCTGTTTCTAGGTTATTTATTTTAAATGTATTAACATTTGCCAAAAAAAGCTACAACCACCTTAAACCACTCGGTTTGCAGAACAATTCTGATTATTTCAGCTCCCATGTTTGTTGGTCTTGTGGAACATAATCATGGTTTTGATCTGACTGAACGTCTCTGTTAGAACATTCTGATGACGTGGAGGTCAGACCTTTCGCCCGGAGTTGTTGAGGTAGACCATCTCGATCCGTCGTAGTAGGCGTCCACCCAGTAGAGGATGCCTTGTGGGATGTCCAGACTGAGTCCGTTGGGCCACAGCACCGTTTTGCTAGTCAGGAAGACGTTTCTGTTGGAGCCATCCATCCAGGCCCGCTCAATTTTGCCTCTTTTGCTCTCTTTGGGGTCCTCCTCCCAGTCTGTCCAATACATCCACCTGATGAAGAACAACAGCATCAGTCATTGATTGATTGATTGGCATGCAATATTTGTCAGGTCTTTTTAAAGAGTTTTAAACATATGTAGAGCTTTAGAAAAATCTCCAGGAGAACAAATAAATACCTAAAGGGGATGATTACACAGCGCAAATTGGCAAAATAATAAATCGTTATTTATCCTCAATTAGTTAATTAATCCAGGACTTGTCAATCAAGTCACTGATGTACAAAAAAACAGCCTGCAAACAATTAACTTTATTTAACACCTCAGCTCCTGGAACATGGCAGGTATAACCATTAAAATTTCATTTTTCTTTCTTCCGTCTCTCCTTCTCATCCTTTCCTTTCAACAAACCTCCCCCCACCTCTTTCCTCTTTCCGAGCCTGATGGATTATGTGCATTAGTGGAAGCAAGGGCCTTTCTCCTGGGAGGTGTGCGGACACACATCATGCTGTCACTACCAATCTAAACAACGTGTTTGCAAATGTATGATTTTAAAAAGAAAGCCGGTAACTTTTTAGCGATAAGACACAAAGATGGAGTGCGGCTTGATGCGGTGAGCGATAGAAACGCCTGCATGGATCATCTTTTGGAGGAAATCCATGAGAAATAATCAAAGGGAGGGGGCATCAAAATGCATCGTAACGACAGCCAGAAACACAGATTGAAAGCATGACAAATGCCTCTTCGTGGGATACAAAGATGAGATAAACAACAAGATGAATAATAGAAATCTTTTTTTGTAGATGGAGCGTGAGTTAGGTCACTTGATCCACACAGATGAAACAACCGCAGCTCTGGATTGAAGTTCTTTTAGTCGAACAAAAACATCAAACTCCCTCCCGCCCACCTCGTCTCTTGCTCTGTGTGTGTGTGTCCACCCTTACCCGTGAAGAGGATCCACCACAATGGCACGAGGATGAGTCATTTTCCCCTCGATGAGGGTTTTGCGGGTCTGCGAAGCCTTTTCCAGCCGGGCTACACTAATGGTCTTCTTGGGCCCGTCATCTGTCCAGTACAAATTGTCGGCCATCCAGTCCACAGCAATACCCTCCACTGTGTGGATCCCTGAAACCAACGTGAACAAACTTGAAGGTGGGTAGATATCAAGTGCTGCATTATACAATATGGCATTTCCAAAGTCAGTTTCAACATTTTTCTGGTTGTTTTTCTGTGTTCGCAAAAAGATCGAAGACAATGTCTTTTTCCATCTCCAATTATTATGTAATGTAAATTTACTCTCTCTGTGAAATGCAATATTCCTAGGTCTAAATTCAGAAAAAGTAAAAGAGCATTAATTTTTTTATGCGTCTTTGTAAATTACAGCTTCAGCAAAAATCTTACAATCCTAAAAGACTAACACATTGTTTGTGAGACACAGTTAACCTAAAACTGACGAAAATGTCATCGCACTGGAATAAGTCTCCCCATTGAATTTAAATATTTTTCTTCTACATGGACTGTAAAATCCTCTGCACAAATATTTCAGTCTTAACTTAGGTATACCTTCTTTCAGGATAGTGTCCCTCTCTGTCCCATCAATCTTCTGTCGCCCAATGATGTAGCTTGTGGCGTCGGCAAAGTAAATGAACTCGCTCTCTGCATGGAAGTCGAGAGCTCTGGGGTTCATCAGGTTCTCGATCGGGATCATGTACTCGTCTGGCACCTTAGCCTTTATATCCATCCCCTGATGACACCGGGCGGCCTTTACCGTAGACCAGGAAGAGTTCGTGGTCAGGCTCTGAAGCAAAACAAGACAAGCGCGGCTTAAAACTGACACTGTTATTTATCTGACACCAAAACGTGAAAAAGCTGTAGTTTCCCCCAGAATCTTCATAACACAAATTAACTAAAAGAGTTAAGATTTGTAAGCAGTGCCAAATTGGAAAGATAATGGGTTGCCCTTGGTTAAATCAGTTCTGTGGGTTTAGGAGTAGGCAGATTAATGAAGATGCTAATGCTGCATGAAAAACTGAAATATCTTTCTGAACAGCTCCAAGTGGAAATTAGAGCTAATTCTTTCAACTGAGAACCTGTAAACAACCTTCATCCAAGCTCAACGTTGTTTTGTGTTAGCAAAGCTGATTTTCAACGGATCCATAGGTTTGTATTTCATTCTGAGCTGAAACCTACATATTTGCCTACATGCTAAAATATCATAAATCCTTCGAGCCCCCAAAGATCTGCTGAACAGCATTAGCTACATATTACTTGGAAAACAAATAAATACATTACAGCCCCGTTGATGTGAGAAATAAATGCTGATAGGTTTTAAACTTGAGGACATGTGGGAATTTATTTGTTCTCCACTATTATTAGCAATCATATTACAGACTTTAAAAGAAAAAAATATTTTTTGTCTGAAGATGTTTTGCGTCTTCTGAACTATTTGTGTATTCATTTGACCATATAGGTTTTTATCATTATCTTGCTGAACA
This sequence comes from Poecilia picta, assembly GCA_033032245.1. Classification (NCBI taxonomy): domain Eukaryota; kingdom Metazoa; phylum Chordata; class Actinopteri; order Cyprinodontiformes; family Poeciliidae; genus Poecilia; species Poecilia picta. The sequence goes on along the minus strand of CM065357.1, from coordinate 15,104,060 downwards.
ACTACATGAGGACATGTTTTCAGATTTCTTGCAGAACCAACACGATTTGAATTCAACGTTTCTTGGTATATCTAAGATTTCAGCAAGGATTAAAGTGCCTTTAGAAGAGAAACAGGCCTGCAGCATTATGTTTCAATTATTTTTTAATGAGGGATTTTCCCCTCTAAACAAATGTTCTCAAATTGGACCAATTAGAGAGAAGAGGACTCTACAAAGGAATCTACAGGTTTTTAAGTCTTTCCGTTCTTCTCTCAGTTCAGTGTTGCATAGGTGTCAGTCTTTTAAATTTCTTCAAAGTTTAGAATTATTCAGCATAAAATACTAGCACTAGGGAAGAAAGAAGGGAGGAAGTAAGTAAGTAGGCTGAAATGAGAGACAAGAAAGGTAAGACAAAATGACAAAAGAAGGAAAAGAAAGAAGCATAAGAAACGAAGAAATTACACAAGGATAGAAAGACGAGTTGAAATGAGGGAAACAGGAAAGAAAACAACAAATAATAAAGTGGAAAAAAGGATCGACAAAGGAAGAATGAAGGAATGAAGGACACAAGAAAAAACGAAGGGGAGGAAGGAAGGAGACGATTTTTAGACATCGGAAGAGTGAATAAAGTCTAATTCTTGGGAGGAAAAAAAATGCATTTACCTAAGATGATTTAGTTATAATCCAATATATAAAAAGATTTTTCCAAAATTTCAGCTAAAATGCTGAACTGAAACCACGGCAAAACTAAGAGCTTCTCATCAGAGTATCTGTTGGAAACGACTCAACTCCTCCTCAAGCCTCGCAGCATCAGAATGAGGGCATTCTGGGTAAAAGTCTGAGTCAGCAGACAGTTAAGTGGTTGTTGACCTTTACTCGACCTCTGACTTACTCAAACTGGAGTCTCACTTACTCTTGCAGGACTTCCCATCGCTGCCTAGACTGAATCCAGAGCGACAGCGGCACGTCCGGGTCTTGTGTCCGTTTCCAAGGAGACAGAGGTCGGAGCAGCCTCCGGCCTTCCCAAGCTGATCCACTTCGCACGCGTGGCTGCGCACTGGAAACCAGGAGATGGCGAAATAAGACATGAGGGGCTGTTGTAGTAGCTAACGACTGACCAAATATGTGGCAGCACTAGCGTTCACAAGCACCTGTAGGCTGACGTCTCTGGTGGTACACATGCAGCGCGCCCCCTTTGTCCACTCTGGTCACCACTTGGTAGTCTGTGCTGTTGAAGCGGTTGATCCTGATCACACTGGTCTTAGGCTGCATGTTGGCATTGTCTGAGTTGGTGGCGTACAGATAGTTTTCAAACACTGTCAACCCATACAGATGCTCAATCTACAAAGATAGAAGAAAAAACAGAGCACGATGTGATGACACTTAGTGGAAGTCACTAAATAAAGCTTTCTTTAAGCCCTATATTTATATTTATAGAGATTAATAACAGCAGAAGTGCAATTTACTTAGCAGTCGAATCACCACAATGTGAAGGGATGATTAGATTTAAAACAAAAGATTAACAAATGTTTCTCTCATACAATTATTGTTCCGTAAGCCTGTCAAAGGAGTTAATTAAAGTTATTCTGCAGATCAAATGAAAAAAAGAAATATTTTCTCTGAAATGAGAAGATTGGTTTGAAGCAAAGCAAAGTGACATCATGCTAAATATTGAAAAGATACACGTTTCTCTTTTACGCTGATCTGTAGTTCTCTGATTAACTAAAGGAAGAATACTTTCATTGTACAGATACAATTCTGATTAAAAAAAAAAACTTCCAAGTATTCATTTTAAGGTCACATTAACACATAAGTCTCTATTTATTTACTTGGTGACCTCTGACCTCAGCACTGGATTTCATATAGGGTGGGGGGGGGGCTAGGTGTAGACTTTTCACACTCTTACTTGCAGAAGTGTTGAAAACCATGCGTCATTTTCCCTCCACTTCATAGTCATGTGCCGCTTTGTGTTGGTCCATCAGACAACAAAACACTTAGAAGTTTGTGTTTGTAATGTGACAAAATGTGAAAAGCCTCAGTGAGTATTTTTGCAAGTCGCTGTATGTTCTGCCAAAATGAGTCGCATGAAAGCAACGACAGACAAAAGCCTCTAGTGTTTGTTTGTTTGTTTGTGTCAGTCAGAACATGAAAGCTGTTACGTCCTCGCAAGCTTTAAGAGCCACTGTGCATCAGCAGTGCAGCTGCATTAGCAGCGTCAGCACCGGACATCGTTATTCAGCCTGTCTAATGAAAAGGCAAATGACCCAGATCTTCCCTCTGCTCATAATTCACTTGCCAAGAGCCCATTACAGGAGTACGCTGGGGTAATATTTGAAGTATTAAAAGACATATGGGAAACTCTAAGAGATACTGGATGGTTTTTTTAAAGCTCATAATGAATCGCAAATGCAAATATTCAAGAGCGATAATCTCCTGGTCTCACCAGCAGCCCCTGGATGATGGTGTGGCCTGTTCTTGCCCTCGTAGTCCACCACCTCGATGTAGTCCAGGTAGGCGTCGGCCCAGTACACCAGCCTGCTGACCAGGTCCAGCGTGATGCCGTGGGGGAACACGATCTTGCTGTCGACGAGCTTGGTGCGGTTCTGGCCGTCCATGTCGCAGCGCTCCACTTTGGGGATCTGACCATAATCTGTGAAGAACACCTTCCTGCAGAAACAAAACCGTCACAGGCTCAGCGAGGACAGAAAGACGTACAGAGAAACGGACACCGAGTATGATATCGGCGTAGCTGTACTGAACCTACAAAGAGAAACATACAAAAGGAAACAGACGGCTGTACTTTTGATGTATATATGAATTATTTAACTGGGTGTTCATTCCGATAAAATTGTCAGATTTTTTATAATGATTCTGATCTGAATCCTAGCTTTTTAAAGTCCAGAGTGGAGGTCAGTGCCACTCTAAAAAATTAAGTTCCACAAGTTGTATCTATTACAAAACCAGTTTTTTATCTATGTTTGTAGTAGCTGTCCTATTGAGATGCCCAATTGTTTGAAGCATTTGACTTTATGTGATCAAATTAAGGTTGAAGCTCTTCATCATTAGCACTAAATGTAAGACACTGGATGATGCTGCCACCACCGTCCTTGTCCACTTGTCCAGTTTCCTTGGGTTTTCAAAGCCTCCTCTTGCTTTATAACACTGTGGTCCGAACTTTGTCTTAGCTCACTCATTTGGGCAGATCAAAATGTTTGCAGTCTGGAATATCAATATTGATATAAGATATAAATTCACTTTAGTACCATAGGAAAGTCTCCAGTTTATGATATTCTTGGATCATTTTCTTGGACAGGATATTATGACATGTTTTTGTTTTAGATAATCTTCTATGCAAAGTAGTAACACATAAGAATAATTGGTACACTGGTACTCATATTTGATTCTGAACTTTTAAAAAGTGACTTTTCCAACTTCTATAAATCTACAACTCAAATCTAAACTTGGATATCACCATTATTTTATCACTACACGACAATTTTTTTTTATTTATTGAGGATGTATGATGTTTAAAGCTACAAATTAAATATGACATTCATAATACCTAGTGTATAAAAATATCTCTGTATAGTCAAATCTTTGACTTGTTTTACAAGTTCTTGCTCACAGATGCTGAAAATGTGCTAATAAACAACATTTTTGTGTTGCATAACTAAAAAAAACCCTCACCAAATAAGCAATAATAAATTATTGCCAGCTTTTACGCAACTTCCCAACATTCTCTTTTGCACGTTGACAAACACTGACTCATAGGAACTCATCTTTCCTGGAAAACTCAAAATCTCAACTTAACCTGACAGTCTTACATAAATATGCACACATTTACTGATACAGCAGATGGAGCATTTTGTTATAAACAACAGGGTTGGAGTGAAAACATGCTTTTATGCTCAAAACCTACGCAGTCAGGGACTCATGGCTCAAACAAAACATCTGTACTCAATTACCCAACATTCAAGTATTCAGTTACACCATCTAGTTCATTTTTAATAAGATGTTTCAGAGCTAATCATGTCGTAGAAAGATAGCATTAGTCCAGTCGCCTCTAACAGACTTGAGTTTTCATCAAACTTTTCCTCACATGTAAAACAACCAGGATGAGGTTCACAGAGCTGGAGAAATCTAGATGTGTACTGACCCCATGTTGGGGTCCAGAGCGATGCCTTTAGGGTTGTACAGCTCCTGGTCCAGGAGGGTGACGCACGTCTGCCCGTGCTTGTCACACACAAAGATCCTGTCGTCCACATCATCCACAAAGTAGAAGTTTCCTGTGAGCCAGTCAATAGCCATTTGTTCCACATCTGGAATAGAAAAACAGAAGAGATGAGTGGACTTGAGGGGACACAGGAGGTGCAAGTCATTATTTCTAAAAACAGATAAGAAACAAAGCGCCTGACGTCTATCTGGAAAAATAAAGGCCATCTCTGACAAATTGGGACTCCAGCAAACCACAGTGAAAGTCATTATCCTCTGATGGAGAAAACATGAAACAGTGATGAATCTTCGCAGAAGTCACTGGCCAAACAAAATGACTCCAAAAGCACATTGTGAACTCATCCAGGAAGTCATGAAAGAGCACAGTAGTGGTGGAGTGATGGTCAGTGACTTCTTTGCTTCACGGCTTAGCACAAATGATGGGACTATGAATCCTGCTTTCTACCATAAAGTGTTGCAGGAGAAGCCTGAGTTTGTAAGTTTAATTAAACTTACACAGTTTTGTCATGCGTTACAGCACTGCAGCAACTTCCCTTCTGAATGACTTAAAATGAGTTAAATGAAAGTTTTGGAGTTCCCCGTCAGAATCCATATTAAACCTGACATAGTGCCAGTTTGTTTTAGATAGTTATTTTATTTTCTTAATTAAATGAACTCATCATTCACATTTACTCCTGTTGTCTTCATCAGAAACAAATATGACAAAAAGCAAAAGCAGTCCATAAATTAAAAACTTGTATGCAGCACTGCATTTTGAAAACTTTAAGGTAGTAAACAGTTTGATGTATATGTTGTTATTATTCCTGCTTAACAATCTTAATAATGCCTAATGTCAAACTAAGTTAATAAAACTTTGACTAGGCATCTTGCAGAAAGAGTGATCAGTGATCTCCTTTGGTTTATCTTTGTTGTCACCATGAAACAGATCTAAATACTAACTGAAGAACAAAACCACAAAAACGGTGTGTTTTGTCCTGTTACCTTCTTGCCTGTAAGCTCATCGATGTACAGCTATGTCTTCATCATGAAACCATTTGTTCATACAAAATGACAGACAGACTAAAACCCACCCAGGAGGAGTGGTGGAAAACAAACAAAGCCGTTTGCTTAAAAGGTCACAGAACTGAGTCATGAAGCTGCTGCTTCCTCCCCTGCAGCCCTTGTGATCCAGGGCATCGTCTCTGGGTCAGAGTTTGCGTTCAGCCCGATCTCACTCATGTTCCACAGAGGAGAGATCAGGAGACCTCTTCATAGGTCTGGCCATTCATGAACTCAAGTGTAATGTGCAAACAGGAGTTGACAAAAAGGATGGAGAACATCAACAGCAAAGTGCTGCTTCTGTTCTCTGAATCTCCATCCCGAGACCTGAAGTCACTTTTTACGACTTCCTAAACAGTGATGTAAAAAGCAACACCAGCATACTTCTCCTCTCAGCGCCTCCATTCACACATACCACCATCATCGGTGGTAAAACCTGAGACTAATAGATCAACATTGTGTAATGCTTCATCAATCCATGGTTTCTGATTGAAACATCACTTAAAAATAAGTTATTTATGCTTCGTCTTTAAAAGCAGAGTTAGACAGGGAGTTCACTAGCTGGGTGCCAGTTATCCAAGCCCAGTGGTTCAATCAGCAGTAATCCTACGACTATTAATGGATGGAAGGTAAAGTCATCATTTTATAACACTTTGTGCACAACATCAATCCTCCTCTGGAGCTTTGGAAGAGTCTTTCTTGGGCAATCAGACGCTTCCTGATGCATGTGGCTGCCCTCATTCATTCCAACACCAGTCAGACCAAACATTATATGTATGGATAATATCTCAGCGGTCCCACTTGTGGGATTTCCATGGACTGGACTTGTTTATTTAGGTTTATTTAGATACAAGATTGGATTAAGATCAGCAATCTCCCCACTAACCCCCAAGTGGTTGTCCAACACCTGCAGTTTCTTGCTAACTGGATCATTTGCATTCCCTTCACTGCAATGAATACCAAGGTACTTTCAAATCTGACCAATATTTTTTATTGTTATATTAGTTTAAAACATAAGGAAACATTTACAACCTCAGCTTCTCGGTTTGTCACTTTTTTTTTGGAGACCAGCTATCCGAGGATGAAGGACGATAACACCCAGGGATACCAACTCCCCACTCACTTCAAGTACATAAATAGAACTTGCAAATAACTTGTATATTTTTTTTATCTGGTACTCATGCGCTCCTTTCTAGTGCCTCCCTGGGCGACTGCCCACACGGCCCATATCAAAAATCCCCACTGGGCGAAACCTATACTTTTGCATACAGTAAAGAATTTAGATGAGGTGCAAGAAAAATGTTGGGAGGAGGGCTTCACAAGCCACAAGGACTTGTATTTTCACAGCTGCTGCCAGCTCAGCTCTCCACAGAGCCTTTCTGACACACCAACGTCAGAGTCGCATTCGTAGTCTTCAGACTCTTGTGTTTGCGCAAAGCTCAGTGCTGAGGACGGCGATCCAACGCGGTGGTTTGTTTTCCAGGGCGATCCAGTCCTGCGGTGTTTCGGTGGAGACCAGAGAATCCATTCCTCCGACCAGGGAAGAAACACATTATGGCAGGAAATGATGGAGCACATTTCTCAGTGCAACAGTCCGAATATAAGTGGACATTAAAGACCAATAAAACTGAGAACATCCGGTCGAGAATTCTGGGCTTTTCCAAAGACTCACACTTTTTTTTTTCTGTGCAGCTTGGGAAACATGAATATTTTCCAATATTCTGGGTTAAATTAAAGTTACCTTAAGACAAAAAGTAGCAAGATAACAAAAAACCTGGTGAAAATGTAAATTTTTTTTAAAAAAACCCAGAAAACAGTGGAGAGTTTGGGGGCAATCGTATCTCAACTTGGAAACTTGGCTACGCAGCAACAAAATTTTTGAGGTTTATGGGAATCTGGGAACTGATTGCAAAGCAGCTCTGAGTTTTTGACACATATTTCAGTTTAAATCGTTCCAGGTGCTCGGCAGATCACTCTCACTGATTACATAACAAAAACTAAGGCAAGGGAGAGAAAAAGGGGCGAATGTGAAATATTAGAAAATTGCACTCGAAGTATACAGGCTCCTTTGCACACAGGTCGCCTCTTTAGCTCTGTTTGTGAACAAAAATGGCAGCGAATCAGGAAACTTTTCAGTTGCCTCTCGTCCTTGCTGCATCATCCCTCCCCTTCGCCGTCTCCCCAGAGGCGGGAATAGAGTCTGGATTCATTAAGTGCAGCTCTGTCTGTCTGAAACTATGCTATAAAGAAAGCATGGCGTAATTAAAAAACAGAACCAGCTGCTTTCTTCACCTAGTCGTCTTCTCGGAAAACAGATCCTTTTCCTTGTTTTCGTCCTCTCTGTTCTGTCTCGTTTAAAAGGAAAAGAGAAAGAAAAAAACACTCTCCTCCCCCTTTTTTATACAGCCTAAATCGAAATGCACAAGAAGTGGAGCTAGTCAAATCCCTTTTTTTGAAGTTAATGTTTCTGTGATACCGATTGTAAAATGAAACCCCCAATAAACTGGAGGGGGGATTTGATGGTGTAGAGCAAACTGCTGAGTAAAAAAAAAATGTATAAAAATGGAGAAAGTAGGCAAGGAAAGAAAGCTTAAAGCTGACTGAAGAGTCAGAGGGAAAAGATGATTTAGAAATCGTGCTGACTGGCTGGCCTTTTGAGTTCACATAACCTCATAAGGAGATTTTAGACCAGTGTTAGTTCGAAGCAAGAGCAGCAGCTGCACTGTAGCTCTGCAGTACAAGCAGGGAGAGAGGACTTAGTGACAGCTTGGAGATCAGCCTCCATGTACCCAAATCTGCTCACTTTTTAGTGACTATGAACCTCAGACAGTGTAATTCAGCTCCACCTTTGTTTCTAGAGAGGAAGAAAGGCTGAGTGCAACAGACTAAAGCATTTATTTAGTAACTATGAAACAGACAAAATAGTGCAGGATGGATTATCAAACTGTGTGAGTTGATATGTTTTGGAGCCCAAAATAATATTCAATAAAGACAGATTGTACTATTAAATGCTTTACATTTACATATTTTTTACATTATATCTCTATTAACTGACCTTCTGGGGTGGGGGGTGGAAGCAATTCCTCGGCATAATTCTGCTGCCAGTTTTTACAATGATAGTTGTTCCTTCACACATTATTTTTGCAGACAGGCTAATAAGTTATTTGTTCTCATCCTTGATGAACAGTGAGATTTACACTGAAAGCTAAACTTCACACATTTGAGCTCTATTATCAATTCTGTGGCATCTGAAGGGAATATTCTGTACTGAATTTAATTTAGGGGCATTAGAGTAAAGGAGGCTAAACAAAAACCCACAATGCATCTTCTTTTACTCTAAGCAATCATGCATCTGATTTGCTTGTTTGTTACAATAAATCAAAATTAATGTTTACTATATCAATGTGCAAAATGTAATACTTCTACAACTAATTGTCATGCTGTATGGATGGTGCCAAGGGCCACAGTCCCTATGTTTGGTGCCATTTTGTGTTAAGCGCCGCATGGCTAATTTTCTGGCAGGAGAATTTCAAAAATCTAAATGCAAACAGATGTAAACAGATGAAAATAGGAACTCAGCTTATGCTGCTGTTTTTGAATGTTTCAGTGTTTCACATCGATGTGTACAAAAACGTCAGAAATGGCAGAAAACACTTAAATATGGTCCACGAGTTTGTGTTTGCTCTCTACGTAAAAGTCTAACCATCACCGATGAAGTGTTTGACAAAATACAGTAAAAGTAATCGCTGTGAAAGACAAGGAGGAAGGACACGGAGAGGGGGAGGGTAAACATCTGGACTGCTCATCTGTGGCATACTGAGGTCTTGACTCACTCCAACCACATGTGCATAACTTCCTGTAGTGTTCACCCCTGCCATTGGTTGCTGCTGGATGCTTCCTCGCAGACTGTGAGCATAAACCTGCTCCTCCTCCTCACTAACACTCTGCCTGAGTAGGAAAGATTAACTCTTCAGCCTGGGGACTCATTTCACATTATTGAAGAAGATGAATAAATTTATATTGGATATTTTTCACACTTTTTTTTCAGAGTCTGGTTGCACATCACTTGTCTCAGCGATCCTAAATATAAAAGTTCAAACGACAACTATCTTACCCTTACGTGAGACTTGCTCTAATTAGATCGATGCTTTATTATTCAATACATTCAAACAGGAATATTAAATATAGACACTTTATTCTCTCTTAGATGCAGCAGTTTCGATGTCTATCTATTACTTCCTCTCACCGCCTGTTGTAAACATCCTCTTCTCGCTCCTCAACGCTTCTTGCATTTTGTCTGTGTGTGCTCTCAAACATACGTCTGTAAGTCCGTCAGTGGGTCTGCATGCGAGAGCCGCACCATGCCAGCGGGGGGGTTCAGTGTGTTTGGAGGACAGGCGAGGAGAATCCAGATGTAGCCGAAGGAATTTCCCGCTAATTTTACTCCCTCTTAATTTGATTCATCACTTATAAGCAGTCAAATCTTCGACAAGAGCAGCTGGATCACAGCAGCAGCTACTGACTTTTAACTACAATTAAAACGCAATAATTAAACTCGGCAAAATCTGGATGCTATATTTTTGAGACAGCCCAGGACGATTAGGGGGGATTTATTTATGAATGCCAAATGTGTTGTGCTTTAACCTCTTTGTGCAACACAGTTTTCCCCAGTCTGCGCTTGTCTGATATTATTCACGATGAAAGAAACAAACTGTGCTTCCAAATGACAAGGTGCAAGGATGTGGAAAACAAATCTGCCATCTTTTGGACTTTTCATTTCACCACTGACCTACAGAGTGAGTAAAACCTGTCGTGTTGAATCCGTAGCCACACGGAGAGGGCAGGCGAACAGAGACAAGTCACTGCAGGTCTGCTTGGTTTGCAATTATTGTCTCAAAGACACAGGAAGATGGTGGACAAGACGGGAAAACGTGCAATCAGTTCCAATATGTTTTAAATAAGCTGAAGTATATTTGTGAGCTTTCATCATTCAGGATTTTCTCTCCCAGTCAAATTTTCTGCAGCAAGCGGGGAACTATTTGGGATTCAGCCTTGAGCACAGAATTGATTAGCAAGCCAAAGCGAGGGAGTGTTTTAAATGAAAAAAACAAAACAAAATGAAAAAAAAACTCGTAACAATACCAGTTTTGTTGTTTTAATTTTGAACAATTAGGTTTGGATCAGTGTAATCTCTTGACATTGATTTTATTCTCCGTGAGAGAGTCTGATGTTGTTGGAAGGATTTGATAAAAAGAAAAAAGAAAATCAGTTACACAATTAAAGCAAAATATATATTTATATATAATTCAGCCAAAATAAATCGTCAAAGCTCATCATGGAAACACTTCTCATGAATAAATACTGTAACACCCAGTTCCATTTGCCTTGGACATCAGGAGCCAAACCTGCAGTATGAAGAAAGCTGCAAAAACTAAATACAGATATATCTGAAAGGAGGACAGAAGGAGGAAAGAAGGATGGACAAAAGAAGAGAAAGTAGTGGACACCACAGAAAAGTAGGGAATGAAAGATATGGGAGTAGGGAAAGCTGACATTGGCCAAAACCGAAGAAAAGAAAGAAAGACAAAATGAAGTAAAGGAGGAAAAAGGGAAGGAGATAAATGATAAAAGAAGAAGGATGAAAATAAGCACATATGGAAAGACAGAAGTAAAAAATGGAAACAGGGACAGACAGAAATAAGAACACAAATGAGAACAGAAAAAAGGAAGGAAACGAACGGCCCAAAGAAAAGAAAAACAGGCAAAAAAAAGGATGGAGAAAAGGCAGTGACATAAAGCCATGTTTATAGTTCAGTATTTTCTAATTCTTAGTGTTAATAGAGTTGCAGCTGCACTAAAAGCATTTGATATTTCCTTGCAGCTGCAACTAAATTTATTCCCCAGATGTACCGTTAGGAAAAAAGAAAATCCTATTTCTGTAGCTCCCAAATTAGCATTATGGACTTGCAATTGCTCTTGAAATGAGGTGTAAAAATCAGAAATGGAGCATACTCGAAGTTCAGCCAGGTGTATTCCAAGACTTTTCTTTTTTTTTTCTTTTTTCCTGCAAACCAGCTCAAAGCTTTTAGCTTCCAGCACATGCTAACAGTTTCTCTCCTTAGTGCCGTTTCCACACAAACCAACATCAGACATCCTCCTCTGCCGCTCCTCCATCCATTCATCCAGACTAAACCCGTGCTCTGTGTCTGACAATGGGGTCTCACCGGGAATCGCTTTTATTAAACTTCCTTAACCTTCTCTCTTATGCAGACCATATTGAGAGGATTAGGGGATTACAGGGAAAACCAGGAGCAGACAATAGAGTTGAGAGTAACGTTTAAAGTTCATTACTTCGTATTTGTGTTTGCAGATAAACAGGACCGATAACTTTCTGCGAACCACTTCTTAAGGCATCAAACCCTGATGACTCCTTAAAGGCTTTTCGTGATAAGCTCGCTCCATTCACAGCTCTTTGTCGACTTGCTGAAGACAAGCCGGCCGCAGCAGCCGAGCGTCAACATGACAAAGAGCACCTGGCTGGAGCAGCGGAGTTATGATAAAGGCTAGGAAGGGGATCGGGATGTGGGCGTGTGTGTTTTTGTGTGACCTTCACGCAGCGCAGCTACAAACATGTGAGAGCACACGTCTGCATTCGGTCCGGCCCCACAGATCTCTTTGTCTTTTCTGGAAGTTTCTTCTTTACAAATGGGAGAAAAGACTCACCCGTGTTTTTGTGAAGCGAAACTTAAGCTGTGGAAAAGAACAGCTGCTTTTAATGTGCTGTCATAATATTTAAGATTCACAGGTTGCAGACGGGGCAGCAGAAGGTCTCAGGGTGTCTATTCACCGAGAGGTTTTACGCCCAGCTCTACTTTAGTGACATTTTGGTATGCTTTTTTTTTTCTTTCAAACTTATTTAACTGTTGAACAAATTAAAGGTGTGGTTTCATTTCACTTTACAGTGAAAGCAGACTTTCTGTATGTGGAAAGTCCAAGCGTTACTCTGCCATGAATATTTAAACTTACTTAACTTACTTAAACTGGCTGGTTTCCTTCCACTGACGTGACTTTCAAGCAGTCTATTTTTTTTTTTTACTTTAAGTGTGTTCAGGATAATTATCGAATTGTACCCAAATATCAACCATCCGACCGAATCTGACCCTGTCGGATAAAATATGATCATGTTTCTCAGGAAAAGACAAGGCTAGACTGGAAACTGCTGGAACACCATGAGTCCGCAGTCAGGTGGGATTCATGTTGTCATGCACTGAGACGGTGATGACCAGAACAAAGCAGCCACTGCAAAACGTTCACCTACGAGCTCAGCTGAAAGCGGCAGTTGTGCAATCAGTGGAGCAAAAAAATGTTCTGGAAGACAGCATACTAGTCGTATGAGACAAAAACAGAGATCTACAGCCAAAGCGGAAAAAAAAGGTTTAGAGTCGGGTTGAGACTTCGAAACGAAGGCACGCTCCAGTGAATGTCAAGTACGACGGTGGCAGAGTTATGATCTGAGGTTGCAGTGCTGCCTGATTAAACTAAATGTCTATACAAGTGGTTGTTTCAACAGGACAAAGATCCCCCATCCAAAAAAAAAGATCAAAGCTGGATAAAACTTCTGCAAAGACCCAAAAGTCAACTCTGCTGAAAACGAACAGACTATGCTCAAAGTTAGGTAGGAGCCAGCAGCAAACCACGTTAAATGATCTCTATCATGCAAATATCCCTCCTGAAATAAACCAGAAATTTACTGATGACTACAAAAAGCACCCCACTGTAGCGTCACTTCCTGATGTTTGATATTAATAGGAGTGTAAATATTTGAACCTGTGTGGATCGGAAATCCTTATAGTTTCTAAACCCACTAAAGTTGTATTTTGTATAATTGATCAACACAGAGAAAAGAACGGTTAAAGGCCTTCCATGTAGATGATGACTGTGTGCACTCTTTGGTAAGAAGTACAACTACTTCGTGTTTCTGCTACAGCTGTGAATGTTTGCTTTGCTTGTATGAAGAAAATGGTTTAGAGAAGCCTGACAATTTTCTTGGTTGTATAAAAGATCATTTACAAGTTATTAATATAAGCTGTGCTTACTGTGGAGGCTGAAGGAGATGTTGATGACTTCTTCCTCGGCGAAGCTCTTCAGGTTCGGGATTGAGGCGCATTTGAGGTGTGTGGATGAGGGGGAGTCTCCCACGTGGATCCAGCAGACTGTATTCTTGGCATAAATGAAGTCCATGGCTGTGGTTTGCTTGGTGCTGGTGGACAGCAGGCTGTGGACCGTGGAGCCGCTCAGGGAGGTGGCCTGGATGTTCTGGGAGTTGGCTATCAGGAGGACGGGCAGCCGTTCCACCGGATCTGAAAACGGAGCAAAGGGATTTTACCGACAGCTGACAGGAGGAACATGAAATGATCCGGTTTATTCTGGATCTTTGTTATTCACTCCTTGTTCATATTTGTATAATTTGTATTTTACACTGTTTCCCTCAGTCAAAAACACAAACTGGGCTAACAGGAAGTTCCAACACGTTTTCCAATTCAAAGCTCCAAACATTTCACAATGACATTCTAGATTTTTATGGGATTTTTTTTCTAGAATTATGAATATTTGAGTATAAGACACCTTCCCAATAAAGATGATCATGTTTCAAAACTCGAGGCAATAAAAATTCAGAAACTGCTTCAAATTTAGCAGAGCAATAAAGGGCTAGTCCACTTTTAATTCTGACATCTAGACAAACTTAGATCACTTCTATACTGTATAACTATCTATATATCACTTCAGGCTCTTTAACCCAGCAGTGATCTTATGAGATGGATCCATTAAGACCACAAGTCTTTTACACCACCGAGTCGCACTTGCTAACATCTACACTAGACCTGGTTATAAAAAACATAAAGGTTTGGTTATCCATCCATCCATCCATTTTCCTACACCCTTGTCCCTTGATGGGGTCGGGGGTGCTGGTGCCTATCTCCAGCTGGCGTTCCGGGCGAGGTACGCCCTGGACAGGTCGCCAGTCTGTCGCAGGGCAACACAGAGACACACAGGACAAACAACCATGCACACACACTCACACCTAGGGGCAATTTAGACAGACCAATTAACCTGACAGTCATGTTTTTGGACTGTGGAGGAGAAACCGGAGTACCCGGAGAAAGCCCACGATGCACAGGGAGAACATGCAAACTCCATGCAGAAAGGCCGGGGCCGGGAATCGAACCCAGAACCTTCTTGCTGCAAGGCAACAGCTCTACCAACTGCGCACTGTGCAGCCTTAGGTTCGGTTATCAAGATCCTAAAAAAGAAAAAACAAAAACCTTATAAATGGCTCCATCAGTACTCAGATTCTAACAAGCTTCTCAGTCGGTATCTCAAAAACCTAAATATTTATAAATAAAATGGTAAACTCGATTTTCAATGTGGCCAATCTATGACAAGTGATGTCCCTAGTATTCATTTTCAGAGTTTTATTTTTAAGGAATTAGAATAAAGTCTGGAAACTCAAACGTCTTTTTCATGTTATGCTTTATCTTTCCAGCAAGAAAAGGATAAACAAATCTCACACGTATTAAAACTTTTCAAGACGGTTCTAGAACTCTCTTGACTTTCTACTCAAAAAACAAAAGAACTAGACAAGAACATTGAGTCTGTTGCTACAAATCCAAGATAAAGAAAGTTATTTACAAATAAATTAATGTGTAATTCATTTTATTCTAGCATTAATTCAGATATTTTTGTCTTTCAGACAGTAAAAAAGGGAATACAGTCCTGAAACTCAACCAGTTTTCCACACATCCTTACCCAGACTGGGAAACTATTATAAACCAGATTTGATATTCATTAAGACTAACAAGAAATCCTGCTGACTGTACCGAAAAAGGGCAGAGCTCCAGACCTGAACACAGACAAACACTGTTTCCTGTTGATTCTCACCATTCTTGGCTTTGCAGGAGCGGTTGTCTGGCTGCGGCAGATAGCCCTCCACACAGGAGCAGGTGTAGGAGCCTTCGGTGTTGGTACAGGTCTGGCTGCAGGTCCCGTATACACTGCATTCATCGAAGTCTGAGCCAAAAGAAAAAAAAAATAGCACAGATGGCCACAGAGTTTATTAAAACATGTGCTTCAGGTAGGAATGATCTAAAAAGAGACTCAAACTCTATAAAAAAGATTATTATTATTATTATTATTAGGTGAAAATACAAAACTAAGATCCTTTATTAAAAACTTTAAGACTATTTGTTTTCTGTGATGCAGTTTTTTGTGTGGTCTACAATTAAGTCTAGAATTAAATACATAAACAATCGTACCACTTACAATACTTGTGTAACCCCTTTTGCTAACAGGACACCACTGAAGGGTAACGCACACTCCCAGTTCCTTGGAGGGAGGTCTTAAATCATGCTCATGTATGTGCTGCAGCTGAGTTAGTGTCAGAAAAACAACTTAAAATTACAGCAAAACCGTTTATCTGCCATCATCAGTAGCCATGCTAACTAGCCTTAGCATTATTGTTGAGTTGTGGGAAAGGAGCATAGTGCAGCAGAAAGCAAGGAGGAGGGTGTGAGCAGCGTGTACACGAGGAGGATCAACAGCGGTAAGAGCCTCTTCCTATCACTGATTGGTTGTTTCTGACTCGGAGTGGTGCATTTCTTCAGATGTCAGAAAAGCCACAGAGAGGAAGTAGAGGAGTTTGAGTTTTTCCCAGATTATCAGTCTCATACTCTCTGGACATAGAGACATTTCAAATATGTAAAAAAAAATTTAAAAAGCATATTTGTTGTAAAAGTTACCTACTGTAACTTTAAGTAGCTTTCAACAACACAAATTAAAGGCAGTGGACTCTTCAAAGAGTGGAGGTGAAAAAAAACGTTCAATTCATTGTAAGCATTTCATGCATAGGTACCAAATGATTATTCCTTCCTAATTCCACAGGCATCAGGAGGTTCTGTAAAGATAAACAGCTCACCTTTGCATGTCCTTCCATCGGAGCTGATCTCGTAGCCATTCTTACAGTAGCAAGCCGGACCCTGTGGGGTGACCGCACACTTTTCCTGACAGCCATTGATCGAGCAGTTGGATATGTACACTGAAGGGAGACAGAGGAGGACAGCAGTGAACAGATGAGCCACGTAAAACAACAAGCAGGACTTTATTAATGCATTTAGTGTCACTAAAATATTTACAGAATGACTCTGGCAGATGGATGTGTTGCTTTATGACCCTATCAGAAAAGCAAAAGGTCACAGTGACATGAGCTCTTTGTCCCAGTTGATATAAAATCTCATCACTGTCCTGTAATAGGAGTAAAAGGCTGCTTCTCTGAGGCCTCACCAACTTTGTGAATCGAATCCTTAAAGCATTGTTTTCTCTTGAGTAATTGTTTCTGCTGAGGATCCCCAAGGCTGTGAGGATGATATTAAAGGATAACATAATGTGTCTGTCCATGGCTGCCGTCAGCAAAAAGGCACGATAAATTAGAGTCAGCTCGGCTTATCATAAACTGTCAGGAGATATGATCTGCGTTTCTTCTTGAAATGAAGAATATCTCAGAAGGAAGACTAAAATATTTTTACGGTGCATGAAAAATATTAAGGACAGAAGAACGTGATGCAAAAGGAAAGAAGAAAAAAATTGTTGCGGGAGAAAGGGAAAAAGGAAGGAAGTGAAAAATTTTATGGGCGATGAGGAGTGGAAACGAGGAAGGAAGGAACAAAGGAAACAAGAAAGTACAGATAAGACTCCTAGAAGAAAGGAGGGAAAAAGGAAAGATGGCAAAACAAGTGAACATGGAAGGTCATAAGTAAGTAACTTGTAGACAATGAATACTGAATAAAGTCTAGCATACCCATTTTTAACTTTTCTGTACCTGAAATCAATATATCTATTGTTGGAATATTAAAAAGGCCATGAGAATAACATCAGACCTCAGAGTTCATGTTTACTTAATTTCCTTCATTTTGATCATTATATTATTCAAAGATTTAAGGAAACTGACCTGGAGAATTCTAGACTTCTAAATACTGCAGTCAATCAATTATTTGTGATTCTGGCACTGTGACAATGTTTGCAATTTGTATATATTGTGAAGCTCTGCCCTAAATTAATTGTACAGGAGTGAAAGGGTGAATGAAGCACTGCAGATATTAGATGTAAAAAGACAAATCACAGACTCTGTGCTAAGGCTGACTGAATCCAAAGCACACATCAGGTTTCTGTATGAGACCAAATCTTAGGTTTCATACAGGAACCTCATAAAGGTTTCTATATGAGGGACGGCCCCATATAGAAACCTAAGGCGGTTTTTAGCAGTGAAGTGAACATCCTGTGATGTGTAAAGAGGACACACTGACTCATAGTCAAACAACCAGAGTTATGTCAAACCCACTTGAGATCCACCAGTCGCAAGTGAATCACTTTGCCCAGGAAAACTGGCTGGCTGTTACTCAGACAAAAACAACACCCTATCTCGAGGCCGAGATGGGATCAGAAGCCTCCTCTTCACATCGCCCAGCTACCAACTTAGGAATTCCACACTTTCGCTGTCAACTTGAACCTGAACAAGAGTTTAATACTCAGTTAACCCACAGAAACCAACGGATTTCTTCTTCTGGTGCATTTTCATATTATATTCAGAGCTCTTCATCTGCTCAGTGTGGGAATGTGAACCACCTGACCTGCACCTCATAACCACTAAAATGCTAATTTACTGGATACAAGAGGAATACGCAGGTCTTCCCACTGCACTCCTGAGGCCTGCTGGGAAAACCACTGTTCAAATTACAGACAGGCCCGGGATTTTCCAAAACAAGTCTGAGCAACAGAGACCGTTTTAGAAAACCACTAAGGGAAACAATGTAAACAGCCCTCTGTGACACATGATGCAGGGTGTTTATTTTGGAGCAACTGAAACTACTACATGCTATTTTGGTTTTAACATCCTTCTTATCAAGCAGATGACCGGCAACAAAATACTGGCATTATCATTCCCTCAAAATCTTCTAATCTGCTTTGTGTTCATAGAAACCCTGGAGCTCCACCTCTTCTGCTTCTCATGTTTCCATGGTTATCAAGAAAGCCTTTGTAAGCTGAAGAAATTAACTCCTTTCTTTAAACATCAACAAGTTCTGTCACAGAAATGAACTGAGTGCCACTTATGAGGATTTAATCATTTGTATATAGTGCAGGTATCAGGGAAAAAGGCTGTGGCAGTGAGTGAAATATAGAGCATATAAGTGGATAAGTTACCTTTTGCCGAGAAATCACCATTTAGGTTTAAAACGTAGTCGGAGATAGCATTATTAAGTTTTGTTTAACCGTTTTTCTTCATGACTCCACCAATAGGAAGCAAGGATTCCCCCAGAAAACCTATGAAGCCCGGTTGGGTGTTAGGGCAGTCATTCATCCAGCAGCCCGTCGTGTTTTTGAGTTAAAAAATGTTTAAAGTTGACATGAAGTTTGAAAATATCACTTGATAATAATGTTTTACTGAAAGATTGGAAGATTAATACCTGAACACCAACTATAAAGTCTTAAAAAATGCAAACATTTTAAAAATACTTAAATAAATAGGCAAGCATAGCCTGGTGGCCCGCCAGGCTTATGATACACTGAGAAAACCCTGAAAACGGATGGATGGATAAACTATTTTCTTTTTTATATCAACCATTTCCTGGTTTTATATCTGTTTAAATAGCCCTTGTTCGTCAATTAAAATAATTACACATAAACAAGGAACATATTTATTAATGATCACTTTAAAATCTACTTTCTCATATTTGCTTAACTTAAAAAAAACTTTTGGCAGGATTAGATAAGTATAGCCACTCCTTTTCGAATGAGGAACTGATAAATAACGAACAGAGGGGATGTTTGGAGAATTTATTTACTTAAGCTTTTTGTTTGGCTGATTCTGCTTGCTGTCTTGTCATTTGGTTGTTTCATTATTTCTAAAGTGCCCAAAATAAAATAAATAATAAAAATAAAATAATAATCTCAAAGCAAAATAAAATAACAGAAACCAAACTGCAGAAAAAGATTTTAAAGAAAATCATTACAAGCTGATGTTTCTATGATGATAGATAGTGATGATAGATAGTTTTCTATGATGTCTTCACTACATGAATTTGGGGTTAACCAAACATTGTTTTTGAGGTTAAAAGTGTGAGAGAAGAAGAGAAAACAAGGAGAGATTGAAAGAAGTGAAAGCTGTGGTCTGTCCGCATCTCGGCCCAGAACAGTGGATTAGAGCAGAATCACATTTTGAGGACCAGATCTTTTTGTCCGACCTGCCAGTGACCCGCAGAGGGGCTCTGTGGTTCTCACTGTTCTATTTCCCAGTTCAGCCGGTGGACTTTCAGCACACAGCTGTTTTCCAGTCTGAAGATATTTCCGTATTTGAGGTATTTTTTCTTCATTCTGGATGCGTCCAGGGCTGAATTGTACACAAAGAAAAAAAAATCTCTTCAAGAAAGTCACTCAGTGATGTTGAGCACAGAGGCCTGCAGGGAAAGGAACAACTACCTTGGCAGGAATTCGCGAAGAATTCGATGAATATTGCAAAGAGTACTAGCATAAACACTTTCTGCAGTAACATTAGATGGGATTGGTCAGGCCTTGTCCCAAATGGCTGGGCAGAACTATTTGATTGATTCTTTTTAATAATTAAGAAAAGAAGTCATGTTTTTCATGCTTTTTCCGCATCTTGTTTAACCAGTAGAAAGAGCAAGGAATGCAAAACAAACCATCTTAGCTGATAAAGATTATTTTCAGACTTGAAGCAGCCTCCCTCAGTCAAAGTTTCCCACATGTAATCTCTCAGTGGAAGACATGTTTGCATTTTAGAGTGGCACACATGAATAGATAAACTTATGATTAATCAGGAATTCAATATGGATTTTCTCAAATGTTTTCCTGACTTCTAAATAAGCCAAATACAATTGTTCATGTTAAAAGGCATTAATCTAAGCAGACATCTTTTGCAAAGCAAATCAAAAGAGAAACTTTTCCTGAAGATTTCAGGAAGTAATTTGCCCAAATCTAAATGAAGGGCACCCCCCCCCCCACCCCCCACAAAAAAATCAGACTTTAAACAAACTTTGTAGAAAGAACTTGAATGGAAACGTTTCTGATGTGTTTGATTGCATTACATAATTATTACCACTACATAACTAGAAAATATGGCCATGTCTGCAGCATGACAGTCACTTGAAGAATCCTCCATGTTGAGGTGAGCAAATCTTCATTGGTGCAGACAGATGATCTGCATAAAGTCGCAACAGTCTTAGCTGGAGTTCAATTCAAAGCCTGCTACAGTATCAAAAGCAGGCTGAAGCATCATTTACTTAAACCCACATGATTACATTATAGTGGTGGGCTATTCAATGACTTTCTTTTTCTTAAATAGTTTGTTTTAGTTGTGGACAGGCTCAAAAATACTGCCAAAGATGTTCAAAAATTAACAACAACTAATGCAAGACTGGCACAGATTTCAGATTTTATACATTGGCTGATTTGTTGTGTAATCCGGGATTATTTCTGGTTGTTAACCTTTAATTCACATAACATAATAATAAAAGTTTTACTTCTGCTACCTTAGATTTCAGCTCTTTTTCATATTTTGGTTCTCATTTGTTTTGACTTCAGTCAGCAATTTCTTTAAAAAGACACAACATTGATTGGAGTCATCATAAACAGTTTCCCAATTTCAAGTTTCAGAACGGCAACTTCCCCAATTTGTGCAAAACGAATAAAATGTCTCGACTCTGTTCCATGCTGAAGAACATCCAACACTCACAGCAGTCTTGACATGTTACATCACGCAGTCTTTAACACAGACCTTGTAACGTTAATCCGGTTGTTCAAGTGCATATTTTGTATTTGTAAAAGTGCTTACAGCTTGGGGACGAACACGGCTTTACCTCTGCAGTGAGGCCCCTCATCCCAGCCGTCGGTGCAGTCTGAGACGCCGTTGCACAGTTTGCTCATGTGGATGCACAGCTCTGTCCCCCCACACTGGAACTCGTTGGGTGGGCAGCGTGAAACCGTGCTGTGTGGACCTGAGAGAACATGGCAACAAAAAGCAATTAGCATACAGGGACGAAGGGAGACGCTGAGTTGAATTATGTGAAATACAACTGAACAAAACCTGGAAAGTTAAGGATTCATTTCTTGGCAATAGACTCAAGTTTATAAACAAACAAAACACAAAACAGTTTTTAATCTTTTTGTTATTGTTGAGTTAAAACTATGTGACGTATACTTTGCTGTGAAATGAATGTGTCTTGCCAATAAAAATCCTTAAAGTATCTACATAAAGTCCTTTTCACTCCTTCAGCCTCTCTTTATGCTGGAGCTGAGGGCTCCGTGAATCAGGCAGCACATTTGTCAAAGTGAATGAGCAGAAAACATTTCTTTGATCTCAAATCAACACATCAGTGTACCTTTCATCTAAAATTATGTTTTATGTTTTTCTATGCTTGCATTTACTTTTTTTTTTTTCCAGAGATAAAAACCAAACAACGTGCTCCAAAACAGCACAGGAAGACACAAAAGATATGAGCACACAGCTCTACTTACCATGAAAAGCTAAATGAATTACAATTTAAGAAATGATCAGTTGCATTGTGTTATTTTCTGTAACATTTTGTATTTATCCATCAGGATGTGTGTGTGTGTGTGTGTGTGTGTGTGTGTGTGTGTGTGTGTGTGTGTGTGTGTGTGTGTGTGTGGGTGTGGGTGTGTGTGTGGGTGTGCTTTTGTATTTTGTGTGTCAGTGCTCTCAGGTGCACCGCTCTGCATAAGGGAAGAAAAGCAAAATGACACCATACTAGTTTTTAAAAAACACACACAGAGAAGGAATAAAAAGGTATGTAGAACTCCATTACCAATCACATGGATCAGGCATAACATTATGACCACCTGCCTAATATTACGTTGGCTCCTCTTTTGCTACTAAAACAGTCCTGACCTGACCAGGCCTGGACTCAGCAAGACGGCTGAAACCAAGACCAGGAAGAACAAATGGCACCAGGATGCACGCACCGAGTGCATCCTGGTGCCATTTGTTCCCCAGGTAGATGATTCACACACACGCACACGCACACACACACACACACACACACACACACACACACACACACACACACACACACACACACACACACACACACACACACACACACACACGCACGCACACATGTTTGCGCAGCTATCTTTGTGGGGACTTTCCATTGACTTCCATTCAATTCTACAGCCTAAACATTACCTTTACCCTTTTCCTATCCCTAACCATCACATACCTACCCCTAACCAAAACTCAATTCACACCTTAGTCCTAACTCTGACCCCTGACCCTTAAACAGGGTTTCCCCTTGTGGGGACCAGGCTTTGGTCCCCACAAGGAGCAATTGGTCCCCACAACGTAGTATATGTCAGGAAAATCGTCCCCACAAGGTATTATAAACAAACGCACCCACACACACCCACACACACACACACACCCACACCCACACACACACACACACATATTGTAAGCACAAACAGAAATAATCAGACTATACTCCTCATTCCATTCTGACAGTAACAAACTTGGACCAGCCTTCGCTCCCCACAAACATCAGGGAGCCTTGGTCACTCACAATGCTGCCAATAGGCTTCCTCCAACCGTCTTCTACTGTATTCACCACAAAACACAAAATAAAAGGCCAAGAGGAACTTGGGTTTAAGAAAGAACCTGGAGAAGATTTCCAAGTAGAGGAATTTCTTGGCCAGCGGTTTTCATGTGCTTTCAATGCTTCAACATTTCTTTCAGAATAGATTTTTTAAATATTTTTTTTTAAGTTGATCTCTATCTTTATTTAGTTTAGTTTTTTTTTTCAATGACAAATATCAACCAATTTCTTTGGTTGCTCCTAGGTCATACTGACTCCTAGTTGGCTCACTATGTGATGTGTAGGGGTAACAATGACCAAAGAGGCAAACTAACCTTCAGCCATAATAGATTTAGACTATAAAGAAAGAAAATAAAAAACTTGTTTCTCCAAATTACCTATTGTATTTAATTAGTTAATCATTTCACACTACTCCACATAGAAACCAATAAAGCAAGAGATCTTCAGCAGAATATTGATCCCTTATTTGATCCCTCTCTGTTAGCTATTTACCACCAAACACAAAGCAGCAGTGAAGGTGAAAGGAATTTGATTCATGACTGAGACTCTGGGCGGTATTGATCATGAGATCCTGTGTATCGTGATCCATCTAACTGAGATTCTGATCAATCGCGTTCTCCGTTTGCCTTCTGGTGTTGCATCTGACTTCAGGCCGCCGCGTCACATGCATCATTTCAACACCTTTGTCTGCTTTGTCTACAACCTGCGAGGATTTATTGAAGTCAGACTTAAGTTAAATATTCTGTTCCATTTTTAAATCATCTTTTTTGACTTCATTTACGAAACAGGCAAACTGTTCCTGCTGAGTGACACCTCAGCCTTTTGGCAAAATAGGTGAAGGAAAACTTTTGATTGAGAAAGTCACACCAAGAACCGGAGAGTATGCTTATTTATTCACGCAGACCGCCTAAAAGCCTCCCATTAGATTAGACTAATTTCCCTCAGGCAGAGTGAAATAAAGTGGCTGTCTGAAGCTGCCCTGCCTGGCCCACCTGGGCCTCCCTTCAGGCAGCAAGCAGGATTGATGAAGCAGACTTCTGCACAATGCTCTGCACAGCAGCGCTGAAAGGAAAGGTCTCTGCATATTGCCCTTGTCCCTGCATAAACCCTCAGTGTAAGATAGAGGAGTTTTCACAGCTACTTTTAATGCTGTGATGTTAATTTTTCTATTTCAAGTAAGAATATATCTATTGTTTCATGTTTGTTTAATTGTAGATGCAGTTACCTGAAAAAAATGTTCATATTGAGGTGATTTATTAAAGCTAGTAGACCTGCAAACTGTGTAAATTTAAATTTGCTGCAGATATGGTTTGTTGCTAATAGGATAACTTTAATTATTCTGTAGCTGTAAAACAATTATTTAAGATAAAATCTATCCGCCCAGCCCTCAACAAACCACAAGCTTCCACATGCAGATGATCTCTAGAGGCGTCGCAAAACATCAGAGTCCTTTTATGAGGCCTCTTTGCAAGTTTGCCTGAGTTTAATTTCATGTTTAATTTTCAGATTCTGTAAACTGCAAAAAGACCTTTGGGATATTTAAGACAAAAAATGTGGAAAACATGAAAAAATCAAAACAAATGGAAGATTTTATTTTCTTTTGTAATGGTGATCTGTCCAGACTATGTCAACATCCCTCAAAAACTGCACATCTAGTGTAAAACCAGCTGGCAGCTCAACTAATGTGCCTGCTGTGATGTCACTGCAATATACACACGAAAAAAGAAATGGGAGGGGAATTATCTGCTATAAACCCTTATTAAACATTATTTTTTGTGAAATCCTGAAATGAAAATCCACATTTTATTACCAAGTTGTGTTTTTAAGGTTAACGGAAATTTGTTAGTAAAAAAAAAAATGCACCACTGTAAAACATCTTTAATGAACAAAGACCATAGGTCATTTTTTATTTTTATTTATTTATCATTGTGATTTTCACCACAGGGAAAATAACATAGCATCTCATTTATGACATGGTGCAGCTGTGATTTAAATTGCAGAAATGTGCACACAGTGCGTATGGTTTCATGATCTCCATCTTCGCTGTTGCTCTGCTGAACAGGGCGATGCACACGGCAAACATCCCCAAAGACGCTGTAGCAGTAAAATAGAGCTGCTGGAAGGAAACCAGCAGGAGCGACCTATTGCTCATCTAGCCAAATGACCACTTTCACTGAGTCTGCTGTGTACATGTAACCCAGAAGCAAAATATGAACAATAAGCACACCACTGCACTGGCATACAGGCCTGGTGCAGTACAATGTTGTCAGATGAGACTTTATGGCTCTGTAAGTGAATCAAACAAAAGGGAAAATCGTTCCTACATAGACAATGAATGACTACTTCAAGTGGAAAAAGAAGATCGTCTCTTCCTGATCATATTCCTGAACTTTTTTTTTATTTTCCTGGATGAAATTTCCAGTCTTGTGACTTTTTGATTCACGGCCCAGTGACTCATAGCACCTTTCATCCAATAGGTCTGCAGGATGCTTGGGCCATAACTCTCTCTGGTAACTGCTTTCTCCAAAAACTGACGCAACGATTTCAAACATTATAAACATCAGATCCTTATTAGCACACTGACAGTCCTATCAAGAAGAGTTATGAGTCAGATCTCTATATACATGCATAACATTTTGACAAGGTGGACCAAAACATAGGACACTACTGTAGCTCATCACTCCTTCCAGGCTTTTGTTTTGAAAAAAACGTTGAAATCTACAATTTTTTGGACGCGGTGAGGGCGCAGGGGCGAAGCACGCGACCCATGTTCTCTGTCACAGGTTTGAATCTCTGCCTGTTTACCTTTGCTGCATGTCTTCTGTCTCTCTCAAAGCCCATTTTCCTGTCACTACCACATAAAAGTCACCAGGATTTTAAAGAATCCTTAAAAAAAATTATTTATTGTTTTGTTTTTTTTTTTTCAACTTTATAATTCTACAGTACTTTGTGTCGGTCTATCACAATAACATCTATTTTTTTTATAAGTGACAAATTGTGAAAAAGTTAAAGGGAGATTAACGATTTTACTTTGTACTGTAAAACCTGTCAAAGTAAAGCTAGTTTTCTCCTTAGGCTGATATTTTAAACCAATCACATGGCTTCGTGACTCAAATTTTTCTTTCCTCTGCGTGGACACAGTCCAGAAATCCTCTTTTTTTTTACATCTCCTCCCTTCATTTTTTTCGTCAACATCTGCTGACCCATTTACAGTAAATGTTTAAATGGGAAGCCAACGTGTGGAAAAGGCACGCTGTTTCTCAAGAGGCAGAATGTATAAGTGACCAAAACCAGAGAGCCAAGCCAGAAGACCATGTGGGACACCTCGTCCAAATACGGTGGACAAAAGGGTTCATTCTAGCAGGGTCCTGGCAGCCGGGGTGGTAGTCACAGTGGAAAAAGGCATTGCTAATTTAAAATAAACATTTCATTCAACTTCCCTCCACTGAGAGTGAGCCAAGTTAGCAAGCTCAAAGCTTTGTTCTGCGAAGAGCTTTTTTCCTACTTCATTCTCTAAGCATTTTGTTCACGGTACACCTTTAAGTAGACTGGAACCTGATTATGATGTCACTATTGCATCAACAAAAAAGTGCGGAAATGAAAGTGCAAGTGGTTTAAGGGTGGAGATTTAACTTTATGAAGAACGAAATGCTGTCTCTTTGCTAAAGATATTCTCAAATGTCAGAGATTCTCCTCTTTCCTTATCTAATACCTTGTCTCAATTGAGTGGCGTGTCTTTAGTTATAGGCCCATAAGACAATGACAAAGTACGGATGGGATGGAGCCACTGGTGTCACACAACACCATCCATTAATTGGAGAACAGAAAAATGTCACTGCTTGCGACAAGATATTACTAGTGTATAATGTTTGTCGTCACACAAGTATGATGCCATGTTAGGCCTTTGGGTTTTACCCCACCTGGCCAGTGAGTGTCCAGTTAGTGATGGAAATGCCCTCCTGATTGCACCAGCCCATAAAATACCGTCACCGAACTGCTTAATGTGAATGTTCTCGTACTTTCCGTCTTGCAGCATGTAGCGGTTGTTTCACCCCCTGGATTCATCTGTCCATTTTCTCACACCGTTGTCCCTGCAACAGGCAGGGGCAAAGGTCCCTGCTCGAGAGGGTGCTGGTGCCTATCTCCAGCGAGACCCAATTTAGATCCATTTATAGTTCAGCAGTCTGTCATCCATTGTTCATGTTGCTGGTTTGTGGTTCTTGTACCCTGCGGCTCTGCAATTAAAGAAGAAGCTTCCACTGATGTCAACCTGAGCATGTTTATTCCTACTTTTTGGGTCTCATCTTTTTGGGTCTGGTCTGCCAGTCACTTTGCTTCATATATTCATTTAATCAGTATCTTTGTACCTTCTGTGTTTACCTGGAAAAGCACTTTGGGTAAGTAACGCTGAAAACTCCAAAAAATGCCATTCTTCAAGTGTCAAGACAGATTGGGGTAATGCGGGATTTTGGGGCCCCTTTAAAAATTGATCTTTAAGCCCAACACACAGTGACGTACAGCTTTTTTGGGGTGGGGGCTAGGGGGGTTTGGGGGAGTTTTTGTAGGTCCAAAGAACTAAGGCCATTTTTTGGGGTCACCAAATCGGCTGCGACTCCCGAAAAAAGGGGTGCCCCTGTTTTTTAAAGGGGGCCCGTTTTTAAGTCTGACCTCCCCCCTGCGGGGTGAGACCGGGGTGATGACAAGGGTGGAGCAAAGTCACCAGGGGAAAAAGGGATGAAGAGGCCCAGCTTCAAATTTGTCATTTTAAAACTGCCAGCTGCCTCGGGGGAGCGGGCTACGGAACTTTTCACCTCAATGTTTTTGAATGGGTAAAGTTAAAGTTGGATCCCCCGACTTTTAAAGTGCAATACAAATTTACCATTTTTACCAAAAAATTCTGTTAAAAGGATATTCAACATACCAATACAGGGTCAAAAATGTTCCCACGGTTTTAGTTTTTTAAACTCTGCAGTTTTTTGAAGGGGATGCAAAATAATAAAAATTAGAAAGAAAACAATTTTATTCAGCCCCAAAAAGGAACCCAAAACATCACACACCCGCCCAGGGATTTTGGGCAGGCTTTGGTGTTCAACCCCAAAAACCCCAAAAAAAAGGCCAAAGAAAACAGCTTTTAAAAGGGTTTAAAGAAGGGGGTTTGGGGAAAATAATTACAACTGGATTTTTTTTTGATTTTTTAAAAAGAAAAAAACGACAAAAAAAATTTGGATAAACCTTTGACCTCAGAATAAAACTTTGCATCCATGGCCGTCATTTTTTTTAAAAAAAGGCATAAAGGCTTTCCCCCAGGACCACACTGCCCCGACTGTCGAACCACCCCCCTTTAAAAGGCGCCACCCCCGAGACCCCCCGCGTCGCCAGCAAAAAAAACTCCCAAAAAAACCAGACAGGCCAAACAAAACCAAACAAAATTTCGACCCCAGAGGCCCCGAGGGGCCCCCGGGACTTTAAAAATTTGCCCCCCAAACGTCAAAAAGTTTATGGAAAAGCAGAGAAAAAAGAAAAAACAAAAATCCACAAACCCCGGGAAAGGGAAAAAACCACTCACCCACTGAATATACTCAAAAAATCCTTTAAAACTTCAGCCACGGGGGGGAAAAAACAACACACTGGGGACCCTGAAACAGCACCAAAGGGCCCCAAATTACAGCGAAAAACCCCTAAAATACTTTTTCCGCAGCGGGGGCACGGGTTTTTTTCCCCGCAGGCCCAAATTTTTTTTTCAACACCGGAAAACCCGTCAACGGTGACCTTCACGCATCGGTTTTTTGGACCGGTCCTGCCCCAAATACAACAGAAATTTTTACCCCTGGGGGTGGGGGCTTTTGGGCCCCCCCGGGGGTTCAAAAAGCAGGAACAAATCCCCCCCCCCCCCCCCGAAAGACAACAACAAATCCCAAAACACACAACAGCAGGCCCTTTGGGGGGCAGACAGCCCTGGAAAAACTTGCACAAAGCACAGCAAACAAAAAACAAAAACCCCCCTAAGAAAAAAAAATTTAAAACGTCAAAAGAAAAAAAGAAACCAAAAATACAGTTCAAAAGAAAAATTTGGACAGAAGAAAGACATTTTTTTAGAATTAAGTTTAACGGGCAGGACTTAGGGAACACAGTCCACAAAAAAAACCCCAAAAAAAACCCCAAAAAACTTCCAAAAAAAACAACCAAACGGTCCCAGATTTTTTTCTTGAAAAGGAAAAAAGAACCACCCCGGGGGGGCCGATTAGTCCCTCCGGACCAAATGAAAAAGGAAAGGCCGAAACACCAACAAAGGGGCCCCTTTTAACTCCAATCACCTTTCCGCATTTATTTTTTTAGAACAAGAACAGAAGAACAAAACTCATTTAGACTTTTTTTAACCACAAAGACTCAGAAAAAAAAGAAAAAATATTTCTTTAAAACCAAAAAACGACACAGGAAAAAAAAAAAAAAAAAGAATTCACCAGAAACGCCCCCGGAAAAACTTTTTACCCCCCTCCGCCGAAAAATCTGATAAACAAACCGGCTCTCCCAGAAAAGGGGGACTCTTCAAAACCAACCCCCATAAAAGAACAGGGCCCAAAAAAAAAAAGGAACAGACCAACCCCTCCGACCGAAAAACACCTTTTTTCCCAAAAACAGATAAACCAAAAAGACTCAGGGAAAAACAGCCAAAAAACCCGCACTCAAAAAACTTTTTGAAAGGGAAAAATTTTAATGGGGCCGAACCCCACGCCCCCGCCCCCAGAAAGGGCGCCAGACAGCTTTACGATCCCACGACACAACAAAAACAGACGTTGATTTAAAACATTTTTCGGGGGGAAGGGAAAACTGACCAAACCAAACCCACAAAAACGGTTCTTAACAAAATTAAAGACCAAAAAAAAACTTTTAAAAAAGACCGAAGTCCCACTCAGACAGTGATTTTTTTTTTTTTTTTTACAAAAAAAAAAAGAAAAAACCAAAAACTGAATAATTAAACAAGAGAAAAAAAAAAAAAGGCTGGGGTAGGAAAAGAAAAGTCATCAACGGAAAACAAACCACAGAGACAAAAGGAAACAACTGCCAGGAAAGCGGGGGTTAAATTATTTAGTTAGCCAAAAAAAAAAAAAAAAATACTTTATTTAGTTTAATAAATTTGGGGAGGTGCTGTAAAAAAAATGTAACCCGCGGCCAGGGTTCTTCATTTGTTTTCCCCCCCAAAATGCAAAGAAAACTTTTATTGTTAGTTTTTTGTGGGGTTTCAAATTGGTTTTTTTTTTTAAAAAACGGCCCTTGGCTCCCCCATTGAGCCTCTAATTAAAATTGTTTTTTTATTTTTTTTTTAAAAAATCCTTAAAAATTTTTTTGGGGGGAAAACCCCCAATTTCCTTTCAACCCACCGCCCCTCTCCTTCCACAAAAAAAAAAAAAACGGGACAGCCTATGACCAAACAAAAAAAAATTTGGTAAATTTCATTGGGCCTGGGATTGGTAAAGCTTGCCGGAAAAGGTTTGGGCGACCCGGGGCCCCCCTTCCATAGCATGTTCTCCCGTATCTTTTTTTTCCGGGGAAACCCCCTTTCCCCTCCCACAGGGAAAAACTACTTTTAGAATTGGGCCTCCTTTTCCCCGGTTTCATGGTGGGTTTTCCCGGGGGGGGGGGGGGGGGGGTGTTTTTTGGACCTGGCCCTTCCAGTAAAACCCCCCTCCCCCGGTTAGCTGGGGATCGCACCACAACCCCCCCCCCACCAAAAACAAAGGGGGCAAAAAAGGGTGGGGGGAGGATATTTTACAGCCCAAGCCAGACCCCAGAAAAAAGCCACTATTTTAAAAAAATTAATAAGTTCCGACCCAATAAACATAATCAGTAACAAAGGGCCTTTGGGGAAGGGGCCCCTTTTTGGGAGCCTTCATTTTTTGGGTTGACAGTATTTTCACTTTTTTAAAAACCCCTATGTTTTTATATTTTCCCAAAAAATTCACTAGTTTGGAACCATCAGGTGTTACTTCCAAAAAAAAAAAAGTCCCCATTTCTCATCTAAAACATGAAGGCCAGGGGGCTTGAGGACCAGGTTTGGGGACAAGTGGTGTCTACAATATAATAAAGTATTCTGCTTGGTTGACTAAGTAAGAATCACTAAATAAATACAAGCTGAGTAATTAGACCTTGTTTTATTTGTGATAGTGGAGAGAATACAGGAGATATCATAGACCAAAAAAGCAACCAACAAATTTACTTCTTAATGCAAAAGGCACTTCTGGACTTCCATACAAATCAGAGGCAGGCCACAAGATTTCTGGCAGTGGAAACTGAGGGATTAGTCTTGCAATAGAAAAGGATAATAATTCAAGAACAAAAGGTAACAGAAAGCAAATTCATAAAAAGAAAAAAAATCATTGCAAGATCATTACTGGGCACTTTTTTTCTTTTTTTAAAAAAAATTAGGACAAGGTAAAACAAGACTTAATGTTTGCTGTTTTCTCTGTCAGTGATTGTGCAACATGTTTTGCTGAAACAAAGTGGAACACATTTTGACCAATTTCACCACAGCTTACTTGTAAATATCATTCGCCAAATGACTAACATATCATTTCTTTTCGTTTGTGAGGCTCTGGTTCTTCATCTTCTAATTTTGAGCTGAAGCTGAGACAGAAGCTGCCCTCGCCGTGGGACGGAGTTTCAAGGACACATCAGTCCTACACCCCAAACTCTGGTAGGTGACCAGTCACCCAGGTGAACATCTCTTAATATTTCTTGCTTATTAACCCAAAACGACACACCAAATTCTGCACAAAATGCACACGCACACATTTTTCTGGCTGCGCTTTCTTCCTAATATTTGCCCACCACGTCCATCTGACCCAGTAACCCAGTTTATAAAGACATTGTGAGGGTGGGAAAGGAAATGGACAGTGGCTCACTTCACAGGAACCACAAAGCCCCCAGGCGGATGTTGAAGCCTGTTGAGCCATGAAACATTGATCACATCAATGCGATGACATGACATTAAAATGTTGCTGGCATACGGTTGGAAACTCGATAAAAATGTTTTTACATGAAACCAATACATGTCTGGAAATCAGCTTCTTTTGAACTAAGCAGCATTTGAGAGCTTTTAAGGTTAAAGTTGTAGGCTCCATTTAAAACGCTATCTTAATTACATTGGGATGTCGTGTAACAGCTTGACTTGTTATGTTTGTCTTGTGAAGCAGGATTCTACCAAGGATTAGGAAATAATCAGAATTGGCTTAAAGTCATTGTTTCTCTGACAACAAGAAAAATATGCAGTAACATCAGACTTAGCTTGGAGCTTTACGAGCACAGAGGGAACACAAAATTCTAAGCAAAGTTATTTAAACCAAATGCAGAAGCCACCTGTGTGGGAAAACACAAAGACTCGTCCTCCGGTCAATCGGAAATAGTCTAAACAGTTACACCTTTGACAAAAGCACATAAACCTTTTCTTAAAGCAAACGGAAACAACATCCCCTCCAAAGACTGGATATCCAAGGAGTATCCTGTCTCTTTAACCCTTTCATGCATAGTGGTCACTACAGTGGACAGCTGTCTAAAAGCCATTTTCTTGCGCTTCTTGGGAGTTTTATGTTATAAATGCACACAGACCACTGAAGTGGACACTAATGCATAATAAAATACACTATCAACTTCTGGCCATCAGCTGCAAATACAAGAAGTTATTTTTGTTAAATCCAATATGGCCGACCAGGTCCCTCCTTCTACTGTAGATGAATGACTCTTGCAGGTAAAAAGAAATATTGTGATATCAGATAACTCCTAAAGAACAATACTACTGATGTATTTTTCAAATAACTACTTTGTATTTGGAGGAAATTCCTGACACAAAGGATCATAATTCATGCATGAAAGTGTTAAGTCCTCCAAATAAAAAAGAAACAAAACAGGATGGGTTTAGCCACCTGACACATCTAGATAAAACCTAAAAATGGAGGCTAGTTAATTTGATCAAACAAGACACCTTCAAACCACAACACGGCATCAATAGGTATTATATGTGTAACACCATAAAATTAGTCTCGTATTAGAAAACAATATTTTGATGTTCCTGCTTTTGAAAACTTGATATAAGCCAGTTAAGCAGCTTGTGATAGATTGTGTCCATGTTGTTTTTGTCCCAGATAGGGCCGGTTTGGATAAGAGAAGAAACCCAGAACATATTTCCACAGGTTTAGAAATGGGTATATTTAGAGAAACAGTCCTGAATAGAATAGATTTACTTGGTTCTACTTCTGCTGAGATGTTCCACTCTTTTGCAGTGTCACAAAAACATTGAAAATATAATGCTAATAATTGACAAGATGACCATTATTTGTCATCAGTAATTGTGACAGCAATTAAAATGTCTTGTTCAATAGATGCCGATTTATAACATCTGAAATCACATGAAACAATTGGGGGACCGTGTGAACGTCGATGCTGTGGTGTTCAGCCTGTGAACAACAGTAGCAAACACGCCAGAGAAAATTTAGGTTTTTCTCTTAGCCCAGCTGAAGCCGGCACCAAGTAAATACTGTAGTGTTTCTTGCAGCGGCTTCTAACGACATCACTGCTTCCAACTGCAGGACCAGCAATTTCACGGGACCTGCTTTTTCCAGCCTCAATGTGTGGAGCGGCTTCTAGATAAGGTGCCTGGCACAGTGTCAGGAAGAGAAAAAGGTCGTGCAAAACCACAAGGAAGGTTGGCCCAGCTGAGAGAGGGTGAGGGGGGGGGCAGGTAGAGAGAAACAGCAGGTTTCTCCATTCCTCAAGGCGAGTTGTTAATGACTTCCAGACATCTGCTTTCAGAGTCTCACATGTCTAGACCGCAGCTACACTTTCTATGCAAGTTAGCAAGTCGGTTTGGTCAAAAACATACACACACGCATGGTGCCTTTTGAAAGTATTTATACCTCTCAGAGCTTTCTGAATTTTCTAAATGTTTTACTGAGATTTCATGTAACAAAACATTACAAAAAAATCTCATGACTGAAAAGAAAACTGATGAATATTTTTTTTGTCTTATCAGTTGTATTCACAGCTCCTGTTCCATGACACCCCTAAATAACCCAGTTAATTATAATTACCTTCTGAAGTCACTTAATTAGTAAATTCCAGGTGTTGTGTGAAGGCCACTCTGCTTGTTAGAAAACTTCAGTGAACAAACAGCATCGTAAAGACCAACGAACACAGCAGGCAGGTCAGCAATAAAGTGGTGGAAATGT
Source organism: Poecilia picta (assembly GCA_033032245.1). Taxonomy (NCBI): domain Eukaryota; kingdom Metazoa; phylum Chordata; class Actinopteri; order Cyprinodontiformes; family Poeciliidae; genus Poecilia; species Poecilia picta. The sequence goes on along the minus strand of CM065357.1, from coordinate 15,069,916 downwards.
AGGAAGAAAAGTAGTCAGGAAACCCAAGAAAACTCTGAAGGAGCTGTGGCTCAATAATCTGTTGGCAAGACAACGATTAATAGCGCTAACTGATGGCAAAAAGCCATGCAGAGGTCATAGCAAACATGGATGGATGGGAGCGGCTTCAACCGGCCAGAGTCGTCTCCATGTCCATTTGATAGACGGCAGGCTGCGTCCGCTGATATGCCTGTGATTTGCGTCACTGTATGAGCAAAGGCCGGACCTTGCAAACTTCAAAACAACATCCAAACCACCACGCTGGACCGGTGGACATGTTGTCTGCTATCAGACAACTGCTCAGAGTGGAGGAGCATAACTGTGTCAACTGTTAGGGCAGAAGGACCGTGATTTCACAACCCTTGCAGGCAGAGAAAAATGGGCATGCAGTGTAGAAACGAGAAACAATACAACTGTGATTAATGTTCTGTCAAAGCTACAGTTTTGTACTAACATCAGTTTGGCGTGATGTTTTTTATTCTTTGTCTAAGTTTTTCTTTTCAGTAAAGTTAATGCGTGGAAATAGCCGTAAACCTTTTGGCTGTGTTGCCTAAATCCAAAGTTTGGCCATGTTTAAAAAACAAAGTGTCAAAAATATAGATAGGATTTGTAGATATAACAAGCTAATCAGCTCATCTGAATTATTTTCTTCATGTCTGGGGTAGCAATGAATTTTTTTAAGACAAAAGTAAATTTCTGGGTTTATTTGAGTCCATCATGCTCAAGGCCTACCAGCGATCCTGCCCATATTCAATACAAAAATACAATAACAACATCTAGAAGAACACACTGCACTGGCTAAAACCAAACCAGACATTACCCAGTGAGACTTGGCGATTGTCAAAGTGGCTTTACTTCGCCCCAGACTGTCTCATATGTTGGGTCTATGGCTGCATACTGTGTGGATCAGAAGTCGACCCTAAAATCACATTTAACAAGGGAAGGCAAACCTTGTAAATGTCCTGATTTATTTGGCACAATAGATTCAAATAAGAATAAGAGGCCATCAATCCTAGTATTGTCTCATTTCATCTGAAGAAGAAATCAGACACACCAACAGCATTGACCAACTTATTTGATGTTCATTGATAATTTTGGCAATGGCACTCATCACAACATAATGTTTGTTTCTGGTTTTCTCAATAGATGACTGCATGGTGTTTTTTGTGACTTTGTATTTTTGTGTTTGAACTGCCATGTTTCTGAAATGTGATATACAAATAGATTAATTGAGCACATATGTAGACATTGCTTATGGAAGCCTCAGTCACTCAAAAAGATTGCATTCCTTGCAAAATATAAAATAAAACGTAATAACAAATTAAGTTGAAAAATTTGTTTTTTTGCTGCACTCTGTTCATGGTAAGAAAAATATACAGACTTTCCAGAGGCCAGCCACCCAAGCACTTTTCTGTGTCTGGAAAATGGAATCTGACCGACCTTCATGGTGCTGGCAATCACCATAATTAGGATTTCTCCTTTATATTTTACCAAAAATTAAACTAAAAAACTAACTTAGTGTGTAAAACACTGTGTGATTGTAAATTGCAGTGATCAATCTCTGTTGTTGAGGACTTACAAACGTCAGGATCCTCGTCTGATCCGTCTGGGCAGTCCTTCTCGCGATCACAGCGCCAACCTTTGGAGATGCACGTCACTCCATCCTTACACACAAACTGCTTCGGGTTGCAACTCTTGGGGGCTGAAAAGACAAACAGATGTGAAGAAATTAATCAATTAATTTCTACAAAAATCTACAAAAATTAATTTGTACAAATATCATGGCACTGATCTTTCATCCTGAGATCTTGTTAGGAGTCAATAGTCATTTGCCCTGAGAAGGTTTAGGAAGGGTGCTTACTGTTGGACAGAATAGGAAAAGGATAAATGTGGAAACTATTTATTTATTTATTTAATTGTTGCATATACATATTCGGATCCGGTTTCCCGGGGAGCTAGTTGCAACGCGCCATGGCCGGAGGGCATCAAAAATGTCCAGTTCAGGTTTCTGTGATGAGAAATCCTTCCCACTCTGCCCACAGTCAGATGCCACACAAAACAAATCATCTCAAGGCCTTCTCAGAAAAGCACAAGAGCGTTTAAACAAAACGCACCGACCAAGCCGAGCGCCGACTTCCACTGAGCGATACCTTTGTGTTACCCAACACCGTGTTAAGAAAAGAAAAGTTGGTTTAACTCACAATAGTCTACAGTGTACGCTTATTTAAACCTGGCTATTGATAGCAAGTCCAACGTTTGCTCTGATGACCACAGGCACCGACATTTCATAACCCTCTTTAAAGGGTCTGAACAACACGAGGTTTTTGGATATCCCAACAAACCACTGTTGTTTTTTGTTGGGTTTTTTTTTCAGGGAAAAGTATTGAGAGGGAAGGCAGAGTGAAGGCTGGAGCTTCCCTGGGTCTTTCAGAGGAGAAAATCCCAGAACTTGTGAGGGTAGAACAAACCTGAAGGCGTAACCTTTTAAATCTCTCATTCATGTGTTGGAGAGACATGAATGGGAGATTTAGCAGAAACATTGCTATTTGCTCAGCAAGAATGGACAAATATATTTCTAAAGTTGAGTTAGATTTTCAGTTGAACTGCCAACTGAACAAGTGTGTTTTATCTAATGTTAAGACAGTAACACAGCTCAGATAACGTAGAGAGGAAAGCCCAGTCCAACCATGTCTTCAGTGTTTTAAATATGAAACCTGCTAAAACTAGTCGGTCATGAACCTACGTTTTAGACAGTGAGATAGGTAATGAAGTCTAACTATTTATATTTCTCCATACTCTTTTTGTTCTCATTTTCCATACCTATCAGGTCCTGAGAAAACACAAAAATCCCAGATTCTTTTCAGCCCTGGTGTATCTGTCAACAAAATCTTAGAATTGTGTGGTTTTTTTTATTTATTTCAGGTGTAAATTCAGAGATGCTGACTGGAAATGATGGCATTACCTGAGCATAGATGTGATCTGCCGGCCTAGACGGGACAGTTTGGGATAGAAGAGGTTCAAATGATGGGATGAAGTGGGATAAACAGGATGACAGCATTTACATGTGCAGCTACAGCCTCCAACTCCAGCACTAAGAGGGATCATTAAAAGGGCTCAACCCAAATACCATAAATTCAATCTGGCATATTACTGCTCCGATCCTCCATCTATCCTCATCTCCCCACCACTTTGAACTGAGCGCTCGCACGAGAGACAAGAGCGGTGTCTTTTTTTCCTCTCTCTCTCTCGCAAGTCAGAAGGTTTTGAATTATTCATGATATGCAACCAGGCCCGTGTTGAAGCCCTTCCACTTTGCTCATCATCTTTGCTCTTTGGCGCATGCTTGTTTGTTTGTTTACGAGGCATCATCACCAGCTGCAGCAGGCGGCGATATGTGAAGTGAGCCGTTTATTCAGACGCCGACATGAGTCGACTCGACGTGCGGTTAACTTTACGTTCAGTAATGGCCGTGGGAGGAGCTGGCTCGGTTCACAGGCCGCTGCTGACAGAAACTTGGCAGGGAGAAGAAGAAGAAGTAGGTCAAGAGGTTAGTTAGTTGGACGTGAAGTCTCACAGGGAAAGTCAAGGAAATGCAGAAAGAGGCCGAGGTCTGACTCGCTGCGGTTGGTGTCCAGGTTATCTGAATATGTCTTTGTTTCTAACTAGTAAGAACATACAAAGTACCAAAACGGCCTGGCCCTCTTCAGTTTTTGCAAACTGATTAATTCCTCAACATGAAATAAAAATGCCAAAAAATAATATTTCTTAAATTAAAGTCAAATTTTGCAATTGAAAGAAAGTTTAGCTCATAAAGAAGCTTTCTGCAACTTTCACAAAGTTACATTTATATATCTTTGGGACCAATATTATTTAATTTTAAATGAGTAGATGGATTTAAGCACTTGGGTTTTGAGCAACAGCCGCACCCACTTTTGGAGTGAAGTCAAACTTGTATATTTAATGAGAGCCGTTGCAAGCTAACAAGTGTGTTTTATGAGTTTTAGGTGTTTGGATGACATGAGAGTCGAAGGAAAACAACAATAAGCAGCTGCTTCTGTCGGCTAATTTTAAACATCATAAACAGAAACACTGACACAGGAAGACAAAAAGCAAGAGTGGCTGGCGCTGATGTTCCCTTCCTCTGAACCGTTTTTATATAACTGTGCAAATAAGTAACTAGCAGCTACGTCAGCTGTGATATTCAAGCATATAAAACTTAGTGAACATATTTGGTTGAGGCTTTATTACACTGATGAGTCAAGAGGTTGCACGGACACCCCCATCAAACCACAGTGTCTATTTTTTCCCGAAGGAGGCTCAGCAGTTTGCAGGAGAAGGAAGTGACACAAAGCTGAATCAATTGTACTAAAACAACCAAACGTGAGTGAATTAGGTGCATTTATAGCTTTACAGCTGTGTCAATTTAAGCAAAGAAAAGCTGTATAAAAACTCAATTGTGAAGGACTACAATGATCATTTCTTTTGTACCAGAAAAAATATATTTTTCTCTTTGTAGCACTTGTTTTATATTGATTTCCAAAGAATTATGTTCCAGGTCAATCTTCAGTGGATATAACCGTAAATATAACAATGTTATGCAAAAGTAACCAGGGGGTTTCAACGCTTAAAGAAGACATTTTTCTGATTGCTGTTCTGAGATGGCAGAGCACAGAAAGAGACTGACTGCTGATAACCAATCAACAGAACTCTTCTCTCATAGTTATAAAAAAAATCTAACTTTTCTCTTACAAAACGCAATCAGGAAAGAAAGATTGTAAAGATTGTAAATAGGTGAGTAGGACATAAGTTAAAAACACTTGGTGGACAAAAGAAAAGAGATCACAGAAAATGGTTTATGAAGTGCAAGTCAAATAGACTCACAGCCACAGTTGGAATGAGTTTCTGTGAATCCTCTGAGTAAGGCTAGAATATTGAGAAGGTATGGTGGAATGTCACACATGCTATCAATAAGCCTCCTGTGTTTTTTTTTTTTTTAACCAAAGTTGAGTCTGTGTGAAATCTGGACCAGATTTCAAATCCAGCGTCCTTTTGCACCCGTCTGCTCAGGCTCCAGGATGAGCTCGGTCTGTTTGTGAGGAAGAGTCCTCTCCTAAGGCAAACACAGGCCTCACCCGCAGCCCATGCACCATTTCCTCCAACACCCACAGAGGAGCTATAAATAAGTTGTAGGTCTGACTTGAGAGATCAACGGGCCACTACAAAGCTTCCTGCAGACACCGAAACCAGTGCTTCATTACACACCAGTCAGCAGAGTGTGAGAGGATACCAAACATAAAGTACACCACTGAACTTCAGGTCAGAAGGTGCATCTGATCCCACATCTTTGCATTCAGATCCATAGATCCATCTGGGTTTGTGACAGGACAGGGATGAGCAGCGTGTTGTAAAAACAGGAACTTCCCCTAAACTTTTGCAAATTTTGACCCATCATAACCACAAACTTCCATGGGTTTTACTGGGATTTTGTGTGACAGACCAACACAACAGACATGAGAGGAATAGGAAGTATGGTTTTCTAAGTGCTTAACAATTAAAAATCTGAACAGAGCGACGTCATTTGTTTTCATCCCTCATGTGTTGTTAAGTTGTCTGTCTGCAGCAAATCATTTAGTGAGCAGCTCTACCAGCTTCAGACATTTGGAGACATTTGCCCCTCGTTCTTTGCAAAATGCAGCTTTGGAGAAAAATTGAAGAGTCCACTGCACTGAACCCCTTTGACAACGTCCTGGTTTTTCCACCAAATACTAATTTCTGAACTCTTCCTGAGTTCAAACATTAGTTTTGTTGTTTCTAAATGAACACAAACTTGTTTTCTTTGCATTATTTGATGTTTGAAAGCACTGCATGTTTTTCATTATTTTTCCATTTCTCATTTTCTGCAAAAAAATAATACATTTTTGCCTGGAAGTTCAGAGACATGCTGTCAATATTGCATAAAATAAGAGAACAACATTCATTTTACTCAAACATAATATATATATATATCCACCCATCCATTTTCTTGACACCCTTGTCCCTTGGTGGGGTCGGGAGGGTTGCTGGTGCCGATCTCCAGCTGATGTTCAGGGTGAGGGGCGGGGTTCACTCTGGACAGGTCGCCAGTCTGTCGCAGGGCAACACAGAGACACACAGGACAAACAACCATGCACACCTAGGGACAATTTTGGAGAGACCAATTAACCTAACAGTCATGTTTTTTGGACTGTGGGAGGAAACCGGAGTACCCGGAGAAAACCCGCACATGCACAGGGAGAACATGCAAACTCCATGCAGAAAGGCCGGGGCCGGGAATCGAACCCAGAACCTTCTTGCTGCAAGGCAACAGCTCTACCAACTGCGCCACTGTGCAGTTGTGAGTGTGATATATATATATATATATATATATATATATATATATATATATATATATATATATATATATATTTATATTTAAGTCCTCTCTTAATTATATATATATATATACTGTATATATACTGTATATATATATATATATATATATATATATATTACTGATATTTTCATTCACAAATATATACAGACCACACTAAAATTCAAAGAAAATCTCTACAATCAAAACAGAAATGATGAATATATATATATATATATATATATATATATATATATATATATATATATATATATATATATATATATATATATATATATATATATATCATTTAAGTCCTCTCTTAATTTTTTTCCAGAGCTGTATTTCAAGTTTTGCCACAGGTTCCAAATCAAAGTAAGAGCTGGGCTTTGACTGGACCATTGTGGCATTTTGTTGTAGCTCTGGTTGTATGCTTAGGTTCTCTTCGAAGGTGAACCTCTGCCTCATAATACAATGTCTTTTGCAGCTTCTAACAAATCTGCCAGAATTTCCACACATCAATCTTCCCATCAACTGACCAGCTTCCCCTCTCTCTGCTCAAAAGAGTATCCCCACAGCATTATGCTGCCACTGGGACACTGATTAATAACAACACTCTGCCTTAAAGATCTTAAGGCAGAGTGAACACAAACTATTTTTGTGTTCCTCTCTGTGATGCTGCTTGCTTACTAATATTCTCTAACAACCTCTAAGACCTTCACATATGGATTTATGTGAGACTATAACACATACCAGAGTAAAGGAGGCCGAATACAAAAGCATACCACACTTTTCAGAGTGTGATTTGTAGAAAAAAAATATTTGTGCTACTCTTTAAATCTCATTCAAATATATTTGAGTTTGTGGCTGCAGTGTTTAAAAATGTCCAGGGGACGTGAATACTTCAACAAATCGCCGTATGTGTTACGGAGAAGAAGAAAATAGCTCTAGCTTTGCTCAAACAGCTAAGTGCTTGCACAATCCTTTTAAAAAAACACATTCTTTGCAACCAAACTGACTGAGCATGCTCAGACTACATCTGCTCTGATTTAACATGGTTGATTGTTGTTGTTTTTTACTAGCTGAATATAGCGAGTATTACAAAACTGGCATAAAGCACAAGGTCTCGGCTGAAGTAAATGCATTGTGAAGTTTTTTTTTTTTTAAGGGCTACAAAGAATGTCAAAGAGCGTAATGGAAAAAAACAGTTTAGTCTACAGAAGATAGCGTGTACTCCTTCAAATAAAACATTTCAGCTGTTTCTCAGCAGAGAGGGAGTGGGGTAGGGCTGTAATTCCAAAATGTTCTTGTTCTAGTAGGCAGCATAATGTGTGTCACAGTAAAAATATACAAAGGAGGATTGTTTACATGACAGCAAAAATCTGAGGTTGAAAATATGAACCTTAAAGAAAAAAAAAAAGAAAAACTTGTAAATGTTGCAAAAGATCCAAATGGAGTCATGCGAGATAAACCGAGGTGGAAACCAAACAGAGCGGTCCGCTGGTTTACTGTTGACCTATGGGCTGAGCTGAAGGGATCCTGCAAAAACACCAAAAATGTGGGAAGAAGGAATTGGTATGTTTTGCTGCTGCCTGCCACCTCTTCATCCGCCTCCGGAGGCGAGGCGCTTCAGGGTTGAGAAAGAAAGAAGGAAAAAGAAGGAGGAGGAAAAGAGGGAGGGAAAAAAACTGTTTTCCAACTTCTCGCAACTGTTCAAGTTACCAAGGAGAGAAAAAGATGACCCAGCTGTGCCTCCTGAAGCAAACTTTCCAGTAGAGTCTGTGAAAATCTGTCTTTAATGAGCAGATAGGGACAGAAGAAGAAAAATTCAGACTGCCAATTAAATGCAGATTAACATCTCGAGTGAGACGTGGTAACTATTGCTGGCTATACAGACGTCAGCTACATTTTCATTAAAATAGCGACACGACGTTAAACTTTAGCCTCGCCTTTTCAATGAAGCCGAAGTTCTTGCATGTTCGGTTTGAGCTGAAGTCTGTTTCAATGTGTGTTTTCCATGAATCAATTTAAGACCCATTAAAGCGTCATTTCAGAGTGGTAATCGAGCATGTCAGCAATCTCGACTTGGCTGAGAGTCAGAGCACAGAGGGGAGGAGCCGTGACCTCTTTCACTTCCACGTTAAATCTATAAGTCGGTGTCGGAAAGGCGGGGGAAGTAAGCAGGAACCCGTAAGGTGTGATGCATGATTATAAATTAGTAAATTTGGAGGAAAAAAAACAACCCTGCTGTACCACCATCAGAGTACATGCTGAAAGCTGCAGCGGCACTAGTGACAATTAAGCCTTCTTAGTTCACTACCAAGGGAAACATATTAAAGGAGATTATTTGAAATTCTTTAGCGCTTTTCTTTTTTAGAAGACTGGGACAAATTTACAAGTCTCAATGCGACTTTGACCCCCATATAAGGAGGTTGTGCTTTCTGGAAATTTCTCTTGTTCCACGTTTAGAGAGAGGTTTATGTGCATGTAATACAGGAAGTCTACTACTGTATTAAACTATGAATATAACAGATTCTAAACATCACACTGAAAACTGAAGGTTACTTTCATAACGAACTTTAGGGAAGGCGTCACCATTTCAGATCCGAGTGAAAAGTTGATCTTGCTAGCACACGTTGCGTCTCTGGAGTAGATGATTGAATTTTCCCAAAGGGCAGCATAATTAACCATGGCTGTTGTTAAGGGTTGTTTGAATGACTGCACTATAAACATGATATTTAGTGGCTGCTGGCAGCCACTAAATATCATGTCATTTCTGCTGCTAAACAGTAAATCGCAAAATGCAGCATTGAGTGGAGATGTTATATCATCTTCTCAGAAGTTGTTGTTTAGAACAATTGCCAAACAATGAAAAATAACCTTACATTATTCGACTGTATGCTTAGTCTGATTATGTTAACTCAAGCTGTAATCACTGGGAATGGCAGTTAGTTTGTTACGTGCAAAACCACTTTTCACTGGAGTTACAGTCATATGCCTCCTGAAAAGCATAAGAACGGACAACAATAGAAGAATGGACAGACTGTGTTTTGCTTTATTAAACTGGTTTTTCAGAAAAGTAATTTCCCTCCTTTGACATTTCATACCACATCAGCTTTTTCTTTCCTTTTTTTTCAGCTTCAAAATCGAGCTGTCTGCTTCAGGACGCCTCATGCTGACCGCGGGTCAGTTCTTACCCGCCAGGAGGATGTTTCACTTTGACAACCGAACATTTAAAGTAATTATTTTTACATTTTCCTCATGGTGTACTGCGAGGAAATGAGATTATGTTGCTCTAATAAATAACATCCACCAGGAGGAAGCTAATCAGAAGTGTTTGTCAGTGCCTCTTTATAAATGATTCCAAAAAATATCAGACTTTCCCTTTGAGATACTCGTCAGGCTCTCGGCGAGATGCATGCAAATAAAACTCCCCTACATTTGAAATTAACAAGCCTGCTCGGTTTTGTTGTGGTGTGTATGTAGGCTATTAATGGTGGAGCAAACAGCCGCCTATTCTGTTCCCAGAAGCAAAAAATACAAACGTAATAGGGGAGACCACACTGCCTACATACAGATATTTGCGTGTAGGAAAGCCTCCACATGAAGCAGGGACATAACTGTGCAGATTTCAGCATTGACTTTAACGTTTTGTACGTAGTATCCCCTTACTGTCTTTAATAAGCATTTAGTTTTGGCCTCGTCTCAACAGAACTGACCATATTTCAACCACGGAATTTTTTTGGAATTAGAGTAAGGCTCAGGATTGGCTTAAGGCGAAGTTAAAGATTAGAGATCTAGAGTCCAGCTGGAAGAAAACAACATTTTATAACTGCTGAGGGGGGAGATGGTAGTTTTCTGTTCAGGCTGTGAAACATTACTTCACAATTTTGTACTTGGCTGCATGTTTTGGCTCAGCCAATAATCTAATTTAATTAGGTAACAAACATACAATAAACCTACAGTGTGTTACTGTTATGTTATTAGAGTGTTTGATTTCATTAGCATTTAGACAAATCGTCATTTTCATTAAGATAGATTTAACCGTGTCTCCTTGTTTGCGCAGCATCAGACATCAGAAAGCAGCCGTTTTAGTGAAGGACTTAATGGAAATGAGTTCTGGCTTATCGGTGGTTTCTTCACGGCACACATATGTGGAGCAGGGGGGCGTACTTATTATCAAATGCAAATGAGCTCGGATACGTGAATAAACCTTGTCAAACACAGAAATGAGGAGAAAGATGAACATTCATCTTAAGTGTGACCATTTTTTTTGTTGTTGTTGTTCCACTCCCGATAAAGTTCCAGTTTCTGCATGGGTGATATTTGAAAACATTACTAACTCAAGCTATACTCCTCCTTCAATAACTGTTGCACAAAAAGAAGAAAAAAAATGTATTTCTGATTATTTGTCTTATGCATTTCTCATTGTAAAATGCATAAGACATTAGTTGCATAAAATGCATAAGATACTAGTTGTATCAAGGCATGCAGGGTTATTAATGTTAGTAAAATGCCACAGAACACCCTGAAGACCAAAAGAGCAAACACACCACAGCCTTCCCCCTACATGGTGCTGTGCACTGGCAGTCAGCTGGCTGAAACAAGCCTACTAAGCAATGTGAGAAAAGGAAACGTTGAACATCTAAGATTAGCTTAATACTCTCAGTTCTATTGTATTAATAACAGAATATCAATAAGATGCAGTATAATTACTTGAAAACTGCAACCAAATTTTGTGGTTTATTTTTTCTATGTATGTATGTATGTATGTATGTATGTATGTATGTATGTTGTATGTATGTATGTATGTATGTAGTATGTATGTATGTATGTATGTATGTATGTATGATGTATGTATGTATGTATGTATGTTTATGTATGTATGTATGTATGTATGTATCAAAATAACAACAACAAAAATAGGTGAGGCAATATGTAATAATCAATTTGTTGATACTGAGATGCTGACTTGCCTCATCCTCTGTGACCATCACACAACTTTGTCTCCTTTTTCAAAAACTAGATATTTCAGATGGCTAAATCAGTTACATGTGTGGCAGCTGGAACATTTTAAGAAGATTCAACCCTAGAAGCTGCTTTAATGAGTAGACGTTGATGAGTCTTTGATCATGGGAACTCGGCTGGCATGAATAGTGACGTTTGGTCCTGCTTCATGCAACAATCATGAGGACGAAAATGTCTTGTGACACATGCTGTTCTGCTGCAATGATTCCCTAACCAATCCAGATCTTTGAAATCAGGTGCATAATGTCCAGCAGCTATGCAGGCAAACGGTTTCTGCAGACATTTGTAAAAGGAAGACTGTGCAATAAATGCAATAGTGATTTCCCTTCTATTGAATACTGTCCTCTGAGCTGTTAATGGAATTATACCAAAGAGAAAATGATTGGAAATCAAAACTTAGCCACTAACTTTCATTAGCTACAGACCTTCATACTTCATGAGTCATGCAGATTAGCTGAAAAAGAGTCCATACAGAGCTTCATGGAAGAGGTTTCCATGACCAGGCAGATGCAGCCAAGCCTTATATCACCAAGTGCAATGCAAAGCACTGGATGTAGTGAGACCAGTGTTGTATAAAGTACTGAAATCTCAGAGTCAAGTAAAAGTCTAGGTTCCTCTCCAAAATATGACTTTGGTAAAAGTCCAAGACACCGACTGAAATGTTACTTGAGTTAAAGTCTTGAAGTATCTGAATTTTCTTGTACTTAAGTATGAAAAGTACTGTAAAAATTTATGTACTCAAGTAATGTAATGAAAAGTATAAGTAAAAAGTAAAACTAGGCAAATGCAGCTTGAATGACATTTTTTATATTTTGGTAAACTTGTCAAATACAGTTAAAGTAAACAAATACAGGCAAAATTAAACCTGCTAATGGATAAACCTGCAGGCATCATTTGGTTAAGAAAATTAGATGCTTTACCTACAAGGTTAACTTAACCTGCTTTACAACTGAACCAGCTTCTTAGTTTCCCCTCCAGGACAGAAAATATAAAGTTTTTGTAAGCCTTAAGTTTTCCCTTCAAGTAAGGTCAGTGCTGAAAATGAGAAAAATAGTCAGTACAGAAAATGTGGCCAACATGACGAAAAAAAGCCGTTACGATTCTCTACTTCACAAACTATTGGTGCAACAACTGGTCATTATGTGGCATTAGGGACATGTGGCTGCTGCTCATCGCGAGACTGTTTTGTGTTTAATGGGAGAAGAGAAACAGGTGTTTCCATAGACATAATATAAGGATAGACGCCTCATGCGCCGCTCTCACCTATTGTCGCTGACGAGATTTAGGGCAGCCATCTTGGAGCGATAGACCACTCCACTCAGACTTATGTGTTTAGCAGGCAAAATGACGTATCAGCGCATTTAATCGATCATAACACACTTTTTTTGTTACTGAGAACTATATTCAAACATCTATCAAGCTACATTTATAAACAATTGTATTATTTAAGTATGTTTTTAATACATAGTTCAGCTTATTTAAATATGATTAGTGACTATAACAATATAACAGGAATGTAATATTCTGATATCGATGTATGATGAGCATATTACAAAGCACACAGCCGTAAATAATTTATTGTGAACGGCTGTGTATGTAATTTATTATAATATATATATATATATATATATAAATAACATATATAATATATATATATATATATTTATTATTATATATATATATATACAGCACACGGGCATATGCACAATAAAATATGTATATATATATTTTTTTTTATATATGTATGGCATCTGTCGTGTGTATATATTATAATATATTTATATATGTTATTTTCATTTATTTATTTTTATTCCTTATTTTGGCATATGTCGTATATATATCCATCCATCCATTTTCTTAACACCCTTGTGTTAAGAAAATACAAGGGCCTGTCCAGGTGGGGTCACCCTGGACAGGTTGGCAGTCTGTCGCAGGGCAACACAGAGACACACAGGACAAATAACCATGCACACACACATTCACACCTAGGGACAATTTAGACAGACCAATTAACCTAACAGTCATGTTTTTGGCCTGTGGGAGGAAACCGGAGTACCCGGAGAAAACCCACACAGCACAGGGAGAACATGCAAACTCCATGCAGAAAGGCTGGGAATCAAACCCAGAACCTTCTTGCTGCGAGGCAACAGCTCTACTAACTGCGCCACTGTGCAGCCCGCTGGACCCGCCTCCTCTGCCTACTGGATCATTTCAGAAGAGATTTCAGACTGTGGCAGGAAGCCGGAGCGGCCGGAGAGAAACCTGCAAACAGGAAACCTGTCAAAATCTTTTTACCTTCGTCCCATTAATTTAAATCAGACACATTATTGGTCCCAGTCAGATTTCTCCAGCCTCAAAATGATTACTAATTAGGTCTTCTGGGATTCTTTTCTTCTTCCAATGTTAATATTTTTAGCTCCTCTCCAAAGGGTCCTTTGTCTTCTTCCAGAGGAAGGACTGGAGAAACTAACCTATAGTGTCTAATTATTTCTTTTCATATATATAAATGAAACCGTTGTTGAATATGTCTTCCCTGCAGTCGCTGTCTGCAGGGAAGACATATTCGTTCTCGGCCTTCAAGGTTTGGTCTCCCTTCATTAAATAACAATAAAAGTTAGTCAGTGTAGGATCCCCACAGATGACGGAGGACAAGTGGTAGGTCTCTGTCCCACATTCTGCAGGCACTTTGATGGTCCGAGTGGCTTTTGTCTGGTACTCCCTAGTCACCCTGTGCAGAAAAAACACCAGGACCTTGTTATTGGTGAGGCAGTGTTTCTTCTGCCAGGGTGACCCGCAGCCTGAACAACGGCGTTTACATGCTAAATCCAACCAGTATTCCAGCAGTATTGAAATACTGGTTGAAAAAAAACACGGTGGCAGGGCGATCATGGCGCCGTTGTTCAGGAGCGTGAGGGAAGTGGCTCCACAGTTGGCGCAAGAGTCGTTGTCGTATAGCTCTCTGTCTGTGTCGCCACCAAACGAGTCCACCCAGACCAGCACAGACTCCAGCAAACTCTTTAGGTCGTAGTCCTTTCCAAGACCCGATGGCAGCTTCTTCTCCCCCAGCTCCATGAGAACTGGGGACAGGTCTTCTTGACTAAAGTGTTTGCCGGGCTGCCGGACAGCTGAGTGGAGGAGACTCCCAGAGCAGGGGATGGACGATGCCTCCAGAAACACCCTTTCCCGAGCGAGACACTGTTTGGTGACGCTCAGGTTCAGGATGCTCTGGAAAGCAGCGTTCACCCAGCTGCTCTGGAGCTCATTGGAGAACCTGAAGTTCTCCTCAGCTTGTCCGTGTCCTGCAGATGCTGTCCTCTCTACATCTGGGGGATCTGATCCAACGCTTTCTTCTGAAATAGGGGAGCAGGAAACCTCGATAGCAACGGAGATATTAATATTCAGGGGTGTTTTCTTTGACCAAAAAGCAACACGGCTTTCATTTGAATTACAACGCTCCCCCTCCGGGGAACGTTGTAATTCAAAGGACCCTTTGAAAGTGGCCTTCAGAGGACCCTCCTTCAAGGACGGGACCAGCGAAACCAAAGCTGTGGCTGTTGCTTCAGCCACAGCTTTGGCTGCGAGATCAGCCGCAGACAAATCTTCCCCCGCCGAGTTAGATTTTTCTGCGACTGCAGTCTCACCCTCACGTTGTTCTGTCTCTGAACAAACCTCCCCAGCCGAGTCGGTTTGTCCAGAGACACTATCCTCCTCTGGACTGTGTGGTTCAGAGGACGAGACGGAGTCCGAGGTCCCATCCAAACAAACGTCCCCAGCCGGGTCGGTTTGTTGGGAGGTAGATGGAAATCCTCCCCAAAACGGATCGTCCTCTTCATAGTGATTATTTTCTTTGCCGTCATCCTTCCCGGGAAAAAAATAATCAGCCACTTTCTTCGCGCTGGTGGTTATGACATGTCCAAGGCCCCAACCGGCCGGGATGATGAGGGGAACAAGCGCTGTTGCAAAGCTGAACATTATTGCTATCCACGAATCGGTAATTCCAAGAAATGTCTGGATGCTTAGAGATTCCAGTATTCAAGCATTAGAATTTCTTTGATCTACTGTGATGTACATAATGTCATTATGACCTCATCAGTGAGCTCACTGGACTTCTGATACAAGTCTTGCTTCTGATCGTTGCTATGGAAATGATCAGCTCAGTTCTGCATGACTCAAGCTGACAAAAATATTTAAATAAAACGTTATACCTTTTATTTATTTAACGTGAAGAGATTAATAGATTTGTATATGATTTAATTTTTGCTTTTGTAGTTTTCCATACCTGCTGTGGTATAAATGTTCTGAAGCCTTTTTCCATTATTATTTTTAATTAGAATTAATTTATTAGGATTATTAATGTATTAATAATTGCACAGTGCTAGGAACAGTCTGTGACTCATTATATTTATTTTTATAAATTTTAATGCTGTGACTATTTCATGAAACATAAGAAACAAAAGCAGAAAAGCGATCCAGGCCTGAATTTATACATCATTTATTGAGGTCCAAAACCTAGAAGTTCTTGGCTTGGGGATAAAAAGGCGTCATGATATATATCTATATATCTATATATATATATATATATATATATATATATATATATATATATATATATATATATATATATATACACAGTCCAGTCACATTAATGTGACCATCTGTCAAAAGCCAGAATAACCACCTTTCGCAGAGCGAACTGCTACGAGACGTGCAGGAAGAGAGTCACTTAGGTCCTGAAGGTCTTCTCTGGGATGTTGAGCCATGCCGACTCTAATGCCGTGGCCAGCTGCGCTAGATTACGCGGTTGAGGATCCATGGCGCGAACAACTCGATCGAGATGGTCCCACAGATGCTCGATTGGGTTTAAGTCAGGTGAGTTTGCTGGCCAGGGGAGGACGGTAAACTCATCCTGGTGCTCTTCGAACCACGCACGTACACTGGCAGCTGTATGGCACCTCGCATTGTCCTGCTGGAAGATGCCATCATCCTGAGGAAAAACAATGCGCATGTAGGGGTGGACATGGTCCGCAAGGACAGATGCGTACTTGTATTGATCCATCGTGCCTTCCACAATAATCAGTGAACCCAGAGAATGCCAGGAAAACATTCCCCAGACCATAATGCTCCCGCCTCCAGCTTGGACCGTTCCTGCAATGGTTGCAGGGTGGTTCCTTTCAGAGGTTTCACGCCTTATACGCCAACGTCCATCTGTCCGATGGAGCATAAAACGCGATTCATCTGAAAACGCTACCTGTCGCCACTCAGTGGACGTCCAGCTGCTGTACTGGCGTGCAAATTCTAGCCTTCGTCGTCGATGAACACCAGTCAGCATAGGTGCACGAACCAGGCGTCCGCTTCGGAGGCCCAGACGCAGCAATGTTCGCTGAATAGTGGTTTGGGAGACACTTGTGGTAGCCCCTTGGTTCATTTTAGTGGTCAGTTGCTCAACGGTAGCCCGTCTATCTGCCCGAACGCATCTCCGCAACCGTTGTTCGCCTCTGTCATCTATGGCCCGTGGTGCACCACATTTGCCACGTCGTTGATTTTGGACAGTCCCATTTTGCCATGCACGGTACACTTTTACCACGGCGGCACGCGAACAGTTCACAAACTCAGCCGTTACGGAAATGCTTCCACCCTTGGCCCGAAAGCCAATGATCATGCCCTTTTGGACGTCGGATAAATCGCTTCGTTTCTGCATTACGCCAACGATTGAAATGTTTTCCGAAGCCCACACACACCCTTTATATACGCTCAACTGCACTGTGCTGCCACCTGCCTTCTGTGATTGGTTATTTAACTCTGAAGTGGAAAGTACGTGGTGGTCACATTAATGTGACTGGACTGTGTATATAATATATATATATATATATATATATATATATATATATATATATATATATATAAACTGCTCAAAAAAATAAAGGGAACACTCAAATTGCACATCCTTGTTTAAGTGTTCTCTTCATTTTTTGAGCAGTGTATATAGATTCAGTCCAAAATCCGATGTGATTCATCCTGCTGCAGTGATTTCGTCTCTCTTATAGATTCTCCCTCTTCTTCCTCACATCGTGTCTTTATGAAACTTCCAAAACAAAATCTGAAGATTTGGGATGTATCTTACTATTGAAAGAATTACATAATAATAGTCTTTACCACCTGTGTAAACTTTGCTGGTGAATGTTATAACACATAATGTTTATAATATGTGTTATATTGTTTCATTTCTAATATAGGCTCTTGTGTCAGATAATCTAAGTCAATGTTAGAGAATAATTAATGTTTTTAGATTTACAGAATCTCAGTTATCCTTCATATCGGGGCTGAACCCGTATTACACCTCGCTGCAGCAAACAGAAAGGGGCGTTACGGACCGCTGTCAGTCTCATACCTTATATGGAGATGGGACCATTGCACTCCGGAAATGAAGGGGGCGCTATTATCCGCGCCCTCCCGTTTTTATTTTCTTTTGAAATATGTGATACATCTTCCCCTGTATGAAGGAGTTTCACTCTCAGCATGTATTTGAACTTCAATATTTTATTTACTTAAGGACAGCTCACAGTTTTTAACAAATTCTGTAGTTTTCGGTGTACTTCTAAATCTGCTCCTTAGTTGCATCTTTTCGAGCCTGCTACTGCCTCTAGTGGCCTGGTGATGGTAACGCAACTAATGTAATCACGTTACTAAATCAGAATACCAAAGTCTTTATTAATTTCGGCATTACTGGCACCGTAAAAGATAAATTATCTCATAAAACACCATATTTTTTAACTTTTTTAAGGATGTAGAGCTAATTAAATGACAAATAATACATTTTATACATTATGAATAATATCTATATCTCCATCAATTATAGGAAGAAGAAAAGAAATAAAGAGACATGAAAAATAACATGATCAATTATAATAAAAAATATCACTTGCAATATATACGTAAGAAATTTAATTCAGCAAACGTCAATAACAAACAAATTAGGAATAACAACTCAGGCTGTTAAACAGATACAAGCAAAAAAAAAATCACATTTTTGTTTTCACGGTGCCATGTACGTCATTCTGAGATACCATTTATGGTACAGTCTTATATATAGGAAAAAATAAGATAAAATTATTTATAAACGATAAAACAATAAATCATATTCATAGAATCACATTATCAACAATTTGTGAATAGAGTAAAACACTAAGCATGCTATAAGTAGATGTTATTTAGTTTGGTTAAGAATAATTATTGCACTGTCAATAAATAACTTCTAATAGATCTTAGTTCCTAAAGGAACACTTTAACATCTGCATGAGCTCAAATTGATGAATAAAGATGATGGATGTTTTCTGCGAGAATATTTCTTGCTGTCTTCCATGTTCTTTCAGCAAACAGTTGAGACAGACTTGGTTTTGGTTTCACCACTATTTATCTGCTGTTATACCTGCCATTCAAAGTATTCTTAAAATATTGTCTGTTAATCTGCAGCTCATGTGACCAAACCAGCTGAGGAGATGAAAAGTTAAAACTTGAGTTAAAATGTTATTTTAACTTGAGTTAAGTTCAAATTCTAGTTAGAATGTTAAGTTTTAACATTAACACAACTTCAAGTTGGGTAACCCCAAGGTCTTCTTAAGGGTAGAGTCTCTGAGAACAGTTCTTAAAGATATAGTCAGTGTTTTCAGCAAAGTTGAGCTGACTGTCCAGGAACGACACAAGGAATTTAAAATTTGCCACAGTTTCAACAAGTTGGCCATCAAGTGAAACTGGAATCGCTTACAGGTCTTGTTTATGTCATTTAATTAGCTCTACTTCCTTAAGAATATGGAAAGGTATGTTCTTTTGTTAGGGAATTTATCTTTTACTGTTCCAGTAATGCCAGAATTCTTTAAATAACTAATAATAAAGACTTTGGTATTCTGAATTAGTAACGTGATTATGTTAGTTGTGTGACCACCGCCAGGCCACTAGAGGCAGCAGTAAACCCCGAAAAGATGGGACTAAGGAGCAGATTTAGAAGTACGTCGAAAACTACAGAATTTGTCAAAAACTGTGAGCTGCGCTTAAGTAAATAAAAGATTGAAGTTAGAATACATGCTGAGAGTGAAACTTCTTCCTAAAGGTGAAGATATATCACAGATTTAAAAAGAAAATAAAAACGGGAGACCGCTGATAATACAGGAAATAGCGCCCCCTAAACTTCCGGATTGCAATGGTCCCATTTCCATATAAGGTATGAGGCTGACAGTGGTCCGTCCCCGCCGCTTTCTGTTTGCTGCAGCGAGGTGTACTTGTTTCTCGCTGGTGGACATAAATACAGTAAAGTAATATTCTAATCACATAATATACAGAATAATATGTCCATCTTACTTGCGAAATGTTGTCTGTGGAGCCTCACATCAATAATCCATAGATCCAAACAACAACATCCCTCAGTGCTGAGGCATCTTCTGTTGTTTTAATTGAGCATAGTACGAGGGACTACCGCTCCAAGATGGCCGCCGTATTTCCTGCGCCGGAGCAGCCAATGCGGGGTCTGCTCTTATATTATATTATGTCTATGGGTGTTTCCTATTGGTGGTGATGAACAAGCCCAGGTAAGTAGCTACCGACTTTGTAGCAGTCAATCAGTAGGTGGGTCAAAACTCCAGCGTTTCTCTCTCTCCTTCTTTTGTAACGAGTAACTATATCACTCATTGAAAATGTATCGGGGTAAAAGTATGAAATTAAGTTCGGAAATATAGTGAAGTAAAAGTGAAAGTTATCAAAAATTTTCGTACTCGAGGAAAGTATGAAGTACTCCAAAATATACTTAAGTAAAGTATTGAAGTATTTTTACTTCGTTACTATACAACACTGATTGAGACAACTTCTCTGGAGGGATAAAAACATGGCTCTGTCTGATAATCCAAAGCATGAGCCAGAACTTAGTGGTTGCCAGGGGAACATCACTTTTTCTGAACTGTGTAAAGTCTACAATTTGGTGCGAATAGTATTATAGAGTGCAGATGTTTTTCAGGAAATTGGCTCAGCCCCTTAGCTGAAGTGAAAGAAGCTCTTAATCTTTTATCATATCAAAACATTTTGGGGACGAGTCCTTCGTGTCCCAATATGACTGCATCAGTGCATGCTGCAGGATCCTTTAAGACCTGGATCAAGAGTTTGATGCGGAAGAACTTGACTGGTCTGCTTAGAGTCCTGACTTCAGCCTGAAGTCAGGCTTTCTGATCCAACATCAGCGTCTCACTTCTCAGGTCCGCTTTAAAAAAATTTGCAGAATAATCTTAAAAACACACTTCCCAAAGCTTTCCCAGAAATTGAAATTGTTATGGATGCAAAATGTGGGGAAATATTATATTAAACCCTATGGATAAAAAATAGGGTGTCGCTCAAGTTTATATGTTTTCATTATGATAGATTTCTGTTCAGGTAGTGAAATGTTACTTCACAACCAGAAATGTTAATGTTTCACAAACTGAACATTACTTCACACATTTGCTTCGGAATTTCATAATCTAATTCTTTTAACATTTATGACTTCACCTGCACTTAGTTTTAGCTTCTATCAGAAATACATTTACAGGATTTAAATATCTCACTGGTTCACTATAGATTCCTGTTTGGGCATCATATCTATCAAAAAACTGGATTTTCATTCAGAGGCAAGCTGATTGACATGCAACGCTAGGTTTTTTTGATTGCTTCAGCTTCCAACATCATTAGACGTTTAGTTACACAGCAAGACTTATCTTACAGATACATTACAAAACTTTCATTTTAACTGCATGTAGCAGATTTTGTAGGTCTGGGAATAATCCAGAAATTATCACCTGACTCTGCTGATCTCCTCACGTAACAGGAGCTTTAGCTACTCAGTTCATTGTTTTGGTTTTCTTTGCAGCAGCAGAAAGTGGGTCACTCTCACTGTGCTTGCTGTGCCATTTTTCTAAACCTACAAGAATCTGCAGTCCACAACTCCCACTTTTAAGAAAAATGATAAACTTTTTCCTGAGCACAAGAGACGTAGCTTTAATCAAACTTTTTGTTGTTTATCATTAGGAAAAGCATTGAACAGAAAAAAAGGGAACATAGACTACACCTGCTTACTACTTGTCTGATTCCAAGCAGAAAAGCAGAAACATTTGTCCACATCCCCAATTATTTGTGTGACAAGAGATCTAGTAAAAACCCTTAAATAGCTACGTTTGTCCTCCTTTACTAAGCTAACTATGCATAATATCCATAACTTAATAACTATATTCTTTCACAGCTAACTCTGAACAATCACAATCAGGCCTAGGCCAGTTTTGCAGGTGTCGAGGTCCACCAAGCCTTTAAAGAGGTCATATCAAGTTGTTCCTATTATTATGAGTCCTACTGGGATGCCAGAGAAAGTCAGAGAAAGTGCCAAGAGTTTTCATTCAGCTGTATGGAGAATGGTGTAACATAGGCTGCCTACGTTCCTCTGTAGGTGCTCCCTGCTAGTTCACTGAGTAGCAGAGTGGTACCAGAAAAAAATTAGTGCCTTTGGATACATTTCTAGTCACAAATAGACAGAGTCATGCATGGAAAACTGAATCATCTAAAGAAGCTGACTGCAGGCTAGCACGACTGACAACTCAGCTAGTAGCTTGGTAAAAAAAAAAAAAAAAGAACTGATCCATCACTTGGACAAAGTCTCAAGCTATGATGTACCAAACCAAAAACAGAGCTCAGCATCAGCAGCAATCCCACTGGATGTAGGGAGTTGGTTGGGTGAACAAACTCCTGCCTAAGATCAGTAGCTGTTTAGTGATGTTTAGTGTAACACAGAGCAGAAAGCTGATGTCGTTGTTTCTCCCTACATTCAGTGGGTGGCGCAGGTTGCTGCAATTGATAGTAGTCACATGGGCACAAGCGCTGGAAGGAAACAAAGTATTACACTTTCATTCCATTGGCTGAGAGGTTGCCAGGCGATTGTGCCAAAACGTGTTTCCAAAAGCAAGCAGAGCCCTAGCAGAGACTAAATGTGAGCGCGAGGAGAAGTTTTGAGTACAAGCGTTACAAGTTTTGAGAAGAAAGACACAAAGTCCTGCTTTCAAAATAAAAACGTAAGCAAAAGTGTTAAAAGTCTTGAGAACAAAAGACATGAAATCCTGTTTTCAGACTGAAAATGTTTGCTTGTTCTTGGACTAAGGCAGAAAATATCCCCCATATGTATATATCAAAAACAACAGAAATATGACCTCACATATTTGCCCTGTTGAAATTGGCCTCTGTCTTTTTAAGAACATTTTACTCTTTCCAACACTCCACCTTCAGCACATCATCACAGCAATGCTTCTCCACTGATGCCCTTTACAATCATTCTTCTTGCATTGTAGTTTGGATGATAAGCTCAACAAATAAGCGGTTCCACCACGTGTTTGCTAATTGCTGCTACTGCTAGTCTAGAGGAGCTGTGTGGGCAAAGCATGAAGAAAATCCAAGGAGGAGTTTTTGGCTTGGCGAGAAAGTTTTTTATGTATTCCTGAATGGCTGCCACATGAGATTCCAGGATTTCTCAAACATGTGATGTGATGAGGGAATAATATAACATGACATTAAACTCAAAAAAGTCAATTTTGCATAATACTCTACCATACTATAAAATTACTTAAGGTTTTGTCCAAATCCAGAGAGCGTGTCAAAAACCATGCTAGGAGAATCTTATGCCGTCCTCATTATCACTCAAGCATCAGTTGAGAAATTATTGAGGAGTTAAATAAATTATAAATGTGATTCATTAATATAAAAGTATGACATCAGATAGGTCTGGAACTGGGATAATCGACATAAAAGGCGATGGAAATACAACTAGACCAACACCAATTTCTTCATTAAATCCATACTTAGCTATGTCAAATGTCTGTTTCCATGAAGCAAGACAAAGTTGAAGCCTTGAGTGATAAAACAAAACCCTGAGCTTCAACATCTACATGCAGTGAGGCTTTAAAAACATGTCTAGAAAGAGGGAACACTGAATCAATGCACATCCTGGAGCATATTGTGGGGTCCTGTGTTGTTGAAACGCATTGTCGTGTTCAATCTTGGGTGGTCTGAGACAAATCTTTATTTGTTTTGCTCCACTACTCTTCTTGGTACTTTAGCACTCTTCTCAGAAGAACTAGTCATTCAGTCCCAGTCTTTGCCTTGGCTCCTATCAGACCTAATTATGACTGTTTGGTGGCTGCAAACACAGCAGCTAACTCTCAGTCTGACATTTATCCAGGACCCTAAACTCTGTCAGATAAACAGGCTAAACAAACTAATTTCTCTGTTCCATTTTCTCAGTCTCTGTCTCATTATGAAACTTTTGTTGGTCTCTATTTAGAAAGCTATATCTGTAATCTCCAAAATGCAGAATTAGCCCTTGCTCTAGATTCGACGTGATTCCAGGGTGTTACATGATTATTATTAAACCTTTTTGGTCGTCATGCAGGAAGGATTTCTGTCAGTTTATCCCAGGAATGCAAATAACAAAGGAATGAAGCAGATTTTCCAGGCAATGCTTTTGGCCTGCACGAGAACCAAAAGGCTTCTTGCAGAGATAGCTTTATGTATTTCGCAAACTGCATTTGCTGCTAAACCGCCTTGCAGCTGTCAACAATAAACATCTAAAAGTTGTTGGTGTTCTCTGGTGCACCAACCAAAGCCAATTATTAGGAATTAAACACAGCAGCTTTCACAGGTGCATTACTATTAGAGTATAATCAAAAAGTTCATGTATTTGAGTAATTTGTTTTTTATAAAGGGGGGAATATTGTTGCACTCAGAGAAAAGTTGTATATCTCCAAAAATTTAACTCTTTGGGAAATTTTTAAAACTAACCATTTTTCTTCAAAATTTGAATTCATATTGTTTGGTTAAAATTGCAAACTTACTCAATCAAGTATTAAGTGCAAATACTGTGATGTAATTGTGGGCAATATGAGCTTCAAGACTTTATCAGGATAATCTCTGTGGCATTTATTGCGATAAATGATAGCTAAAAATCCATAACAATTAACAGCAGATGCAGCTAACCAGCTCATACCAGTTGCATCCAATCTAAACCATATAAACCGATTTAAACAACGCTCTTATTGAACGAGTGTTGAAGGAAAAATATATGTAAAATAGCAAAAGGATCAGTGCAGTTACAATGTCAGTTTGGGAGGGTTTGTGAACCTCCATAAACTAACAATAAAGACAAATTCTTCTGAACCTCTTCGCTTTTTTTCCGCTAATAATAATTAAAAAATACAATGACTGCCCATCCCTACCATAAATCACATGGATATACCGTTTTTTAATGGTCTTATGTTTTAATTTTGACCTGGGTTTTCAGTTTTTAATAGCTGCTGGCCTTAATCATTTCTGTTTAGAGAATTAAGTGCTTGAACGTCATCCCAATGAGGATTGAATCCAAATAAGTTGTATGTACAAGGTCAGATTTAAACTGTTGTATCTCTTTACAACAGCCGAATGATCCTGAAAGGGATCAATAAAGAAATATCTAATCTCATCTTAAACCTGCTTTTCAATAACATTCTTACTCGACTCATTAATTCAGCTCCTCTTTACCTGTTGCTCTTCTAAATGTTGTATGTGTAACAAAGCAAAGCAAACGTCAGACAGATTAGCCTCTCCCCCCGCTCTCCTCCTGACTTCTGGATGCCAGTAAACATTAAAGTTACAAACATTTGCCCTCTTGGATGTCACCATGTCAATATCACACCACAGACAGCCAAATGTTTTCAACAAATGCTGCAGCGGAGAAGTCTGCAGGGGGTAGAAGAGAGCCGCTGCAGCACGAGAAGGAAGGACCAGGTGCCACTTGAAATGAAGAGGGTTTAAAGCTTAAATGACCCCAATTTAGATAGATATCTGAAACAAACCTCTGCATTTTGGTCTCATAAGGAAGGAATTCACCACAATGGCTTTGAGAAGGGCAGAACTGTAACATTTGTAAGGGGCCACTGGTCTCTTTTTGTCATGACAGCACTCCCATGGAGTGAAGGATGTGAATTATCTCATTAGGGATTTTTTTTTTTTTTGCACTGGATGCCCAATTAGCAGTGAGCTCTCTGAACAAGTTCAGACTGTTCACAGAGGTCTTTCTGGGGAACAAAGAGCGTTTTAGACCCAATTAAACTTTAGGGGTAGGTAGAACCCCCTTCTCATTTATAATGCCTGCAGCACAGGAACATAGAAACTAAAGGGAAAACCTTCAGAGCCAGTTTGAAGTAAGCCTGAAGTCTAAAGGAAACTGTGCAAAAAGAAGCCAACTAGAAAGTCCTAGAAACAAGTGTCTTTCATTCAGGCTAACAGTGACGTACTGTCATTGTGACTGATAGGAAGTAAGGCAGCTTTTCTAATTGGGCTTTTCCTGGCTGATCCCACCGCAACAGCTTCTTTGATAACAGCAACAGTTTTGAATCCAGTAGAAAATACGAATTACTCTAATTACAAACTTGTAATTAGAGTAATTACAAGCTTACTTGTAATTACTCTGTAATTTTACAGTAGAAATTCGTTAATACAAATTTTTACTGTAATTTGTATTACAGTAGAAAATACGAATTACTCTAATTACAAACTTGTAATTAGAGTAATTCGTATTTTCTATTGTATTTTCTACTGTACTTAAAATGTAAAAGTAACATTTTATGTTTGCCGATTTGTTTTCCTCTGACTGGAGGTAATGTTGATGTTTCAGAGCGGGCCAGTCAAAGCCCAACTTAAATCTGATAAAGAATTGGTGGCAGGAGCTAAAGATTAGGGTATATGAGGGCTTCAAAACACTGGGAGCTCAGATTTTCTAGCAATAACTGACACTTTTGTCCAGTCCTGTCTATGAATAGTTTTGAGCTCAGATTAACATGTTGATCCTGACAGATCAGGAAACGTCTCTTTAATAAAAGCCCTTCCTCTAAATATCCTGTCAAAGCAAGAATTTAAACAAACACAACTGGAGAAGAGCCCCGGGTTAATTTTGCAACCACACTGAGACGAACGGTAAGGAAGGCCCGCTCTCAGATTTGCAGCAGATTTTGTTGGTGTGAGGTTATGCTACGACAATAAAGGATGATTTCATTTTAAGGTTGTTCACAAAAATGTGCCAAGAATTACCCCGCACAAGCGTCATCAATGTTCACAATAAATTATCTCACTACGCCCCTCTACATCCCAATGGGGCTTTAATCACTTCAGCTGCACAGCTCAAGGCTGCCTCATCAACTAAACCCAAAGCAAACCAATTCGGAGGGAGGAACGCTTCACTGAGACAGGAACTGTGAATAGAGGCAGGAGACATTTTTTTGTAAGACAGGGTTTCTATTTGCTGCATGTGGCTGCAGGCTCCTGGTAGATCATCAAGGTGGTATTTTAGTTGGATTTTGACCTCTAAGAGCCTCGAAGGACAGGACTCTGCTACCTGAACCAAAAGGCCAAAGAGCGTTTTCAGCTCAATGGTTCTCACAAACAAGCAACTTGGGGTTTAAACTTAGTGAATCTTTAGATTTAGCACATTAACAGGAACAGTAGAAAGATATTCTTAAAAAGAAACTTAATGTTTTACCTGAAACTGTGCATCTATCCCAACCAAGCGCAGGAATGCAGCTGTAGTCTTTAAGGTAGCCATAGGTTGTCAATTTTAAAAATCCAAAAGAAAGACCGCAGGGTTAGAAAAGATGTTTTGAAGAATAAGGAACGACCTAGAAAAATATGCATGGTAGGGTTTGTACAGGTGATGTGAAGGTCATGAGGTTGGTCGTAAAACTACAGAAGACATGAAAAAGTATTTATCCCACTAACAATCTTCATTTTTTCCTCTTTAGGTGTTTTTTTTTTTTTTTTTACTTGTCAGGTCATTGAAGAAATCTTAATATCAAGCAAGGTCATGCTGCCAACAGTCAACGATAGTGTTGATGGTCTGTGGCTGTTTTACTGATTCCAGATCTAAAAGACTTAATGGAACCACAAGTTCTGCTCTCTACCAGAAAATCCTGAATGATAACATCTCACCACCACTTAATAACCTTAAACTCAACCTCTCTAACATTAAACAGCTATCAAGTAAGGCTACACCTAAATTGCTGGAAAGAATGAAGGTTTTGGAGTGGTCTAGTCAAAGTCTAGCCTTAGATCCAGATTGGAGTGCTGCAGCATGGCCTTTAACAGATCCATTCATGATGGTTATTCCTTCGATCTGGATGATTAAAACAAGGAATAATAAGCAAAAATTCCTCCACAGTAATGGAGAAAAAAAAAACATTTCCAGTTGGTGACAGATGTTGCCACCAAGGGTGGAATAACAAGACATTAGATTTAGTGGGCAGTAACTTTTCCTCATACAACCTGGTTGGCTCAGATACCCATTTCCCTTCGATAAATTAAATAATTAGAAAACCATTTCTATTTTTATCACATTAAATTCAAATCGCCATTTCAGTGATTCAAAGCATCCAAGTGTCACGAAGAAGCAAAAATAAGATATTTTGCAAGGCGGAAAATAACTTCTTCATATTTCTGCATTTGCCTAAACCAGGAAGCTGTACCAAAGAAGACTTGAACCCTGTGGCATAAATCCTAAATGGATTTCTAACACCCCAATGACGAAGCCAGAGTGGTAGAGCAGAAGTTTGCATCTAAAAAGTCATTAAAAAAACACACATGCCAATAAATCTGTCTGGTCTTTGCAGTACAGAAAGAACCCTGATATTGACACAATATTGAGTCACATAGGCACCTATTGATATGCATGCCTGTTGCTTGTTGTGCCCCAATGATTATGAAAGAAGGAACTGACTGGAATGTTAACTTAGAATGACAATAGATGGGGCAATAGCTGTGATGGGTCATGATTCAGTCCGTCTGTGTCTGAAAGCAGCCCGGTGATGTTTTAGTGATGAGGCTGGTGGTGCATCGGCACAGACATGGAGCCGATGCCGAACTGTGTGAAGCCCCCCACAAACTTAACATGCATTTCAGACCTCACTGCAGTTCAAATTCTACTTGTAAACATCCTTCACACCAGGATCTGACGGCCTGCGGTTTCGTTTTCACCTCTGAACATCAGGGCAAACGTCTGATTATGCCTCTCGTTTTAGCCGACGAACCAAATGACTGAGGTGCAAACGTGAGAAGTCGCTGCGATATTCCCAAACAAAAGGCGGCTTTAATTGTCTCCTCCACCGACTTTTCCCTTCCTTCCAGGGAGCCGTCTACTCTCACTGCATGCAGACAAACATAAAGGACCAGCAGCGTGCGCACACTCCGTTATTCTCTCCCAGCATCTCGATCGGGACCCCCGGGTTATAGTCTGGATCGGTTCCGCTTACCATCGACAGCCCTGGACGGAGCGACCACCTCCAAACTGTGCAGGAATCCCAGGAAAAGCAGCCCTGCCGCCAACACGTTGGCCGCGATGCGCAACATTGTATCCTATCTGCGATGGAGGCTGCACATCAATCGCCCCTCGGTTCCTGTCAGGCTGTGGAGGCTGAACACGACGTGTAGAACCGAGCCCGGGGGGCAGGAGATGCTCCTCAGCCGGAGCTGTGCGCACTGCCCACTCAGAGGCTGATCTTTCTTTTCTTTCTTTCTTTCTTTTTTTTTTTTGTGGAGAATCTCAATACGAGGAGCTGAGGCTTCTCCCAGTCCGCTTCTGAGGGTGAAGATTAGGGGGTCCGTGGGTGCATGGAGAGTCCCTGCCACAAAGGCTAGCAAGCTGAGCTGAGCATCAGGCTAATAACCCCCCCGGTCTGCAGTCTCGACGATGATGATGAAGACGAAGAGAAAGCAGCAGCAGCAGCAGCAGCAGCAGCAGCAGCAGCAGGGCTGGCGCCTGTGATCAGGCAGTTTGTCCGTCTTTTGTTCTCCCTGCGCCGGTGAAGGAGCCACAGGGGGCGGGGGCGCATAAAGACGCGGATCAAATGCTCCTCTCCTCCCCACCACCTCTGCTGCCGCTGGCCGCAGATTGAGCCTCTACCCGGGAGCTCAGTCAGTCTGAGTCTGACGTCGGAACATCAGCTGGCCCTCCTCCTCCTCCTCCTCCTCCTCCCTCTTTTTTCTCCTCTTCTCTTCCTTCTTCCATGTCCCTCATTCACCTCCTCTAAAATCACACTCGCATATAAATTTACTGGCTTCAAACTGATGAATTTCAAAGCCCATCTGACCAACATACTTCATTTCTTTAAAAAAAAAAAAAAAAGACGAAAACATATTTTTAATTGTTCTTTTTTACATCTTAAAAAAACTTTAGCCCCTTTCATTGTTAAATCACGAAATACAATCCAGTGCAAACAATTGGTTTCAGAGGTCACTTCATGAAGCAGACAGAGTGCAAACGGAGCAGCACACAGCTGTTCCTGTGTGCTCACTAGTACACAACACAACAGACATATTGTGAATGAAGTTAAGGAAATGTTTAAAGCAGGTTTGAAAATCCCTAACATTGTTTGATCCATCATTCCAAAATAAAGAGAAACCGACCAAGACATAGCTTTCTACCCAATTTGTTATTTTGGGCAATGAGTGCTCTAGAGGAACTGCAGAAATCCACAGCTCATGTGGGAGAATCTGGCCTTTTTGGAAAATATAAGTACTGCAAGGAAATCATAAGAAGTTCTATTTGCAGTTTGTCAATGCAAATAGACAAACTGCAAATAGTTTGTCTATTTGGCTTGCAAGAGACAATGCAAATATGTGGGAGACAGACAAGCTAATGCTGCATATCACCTTGAACGCACCCTCCCTATGGTGAAACATGGTGGTGGAAGCGTCATGCTGTGGGGATGACAAGAGGAAAACCGATGTTGAGAGTCTCTCTCCATTAAATCAGATCTTGAGCTTCTGAAAAGTGAGACAAAATATCAGTCAAAATTAGTGGAGGCATACTGCAAAAGCAAGTTTTTTTGGAGTACATGCCTCTATAGTGTTGAGTTGAATGCAAATGCACACCACACTATTTTATTTGTAAAGAATTTTGTCATTGACCCTACTGATACCTCACAAGTACATGAAAACAGCAATTACGGCCATGTTGTTTTGTTTTTTTATTGCGACATGCTATCAAATTACCAGCATATAATTTAATAAACATCAAAGATAGCAAAGAATAATTGTGCTACTTGTATTAAACTAATCCAGAACATCTTCACCAAGAAGATTAACATTTCAGGAAATCTAAATTATAACTATAACTTAAAAATAAATGTTTAAAAAAAGAGACAGCATTCCCCTTATTATACATTCTCTCAGATCTCAGATCCTGAATTACAGAGTAGACTTCTGGTTTGCAGATCCCTTCGCCCTGAAGGTGTTTGCCTATAGGTGCTTCCCTTTCAAGTTGTGTTGCTGCTAACTAGCTGGCCTCAGGCCATCCCCTCTGCTGCTCCCCACACTTGGAGCTGGGCCAATCCACTGTTGTGGTTGTCCTTGATGCCATTAGATTTAGCTGCTTCCCCAGTTCTTAGAAAGAGTACACCATCGAGGAACGCAGCTGGCAGGGATAGTTGCTGTGCAGCCAGTTTGATGTATAAGGTAAAGCACGGTGTACATCTGCTGCAGGTTCTGGCTGGAGAAGGTAGTGAATCATCAGGTGTCAGCATTTGGCTGACAAGGATTTAGTTTTCCTCATGTGTTAGTATATTTATTCCAGAATCACACTGACAAGACATCAAATATTTATCTTAAATTGGTACCAGTGTGCCGACAGCTTTTTGCATTTCATGGCACTTTCTTGTGGAGTTTTCCTTTAGAAATAATAGACAATCTTGACTGTTCATATACAGATTGAGCTATAAAATAGCTCTCCAAGGACGTCCTTATGGTTGGCTGGTTATCAACATGCAAGCTTTCAAAGGAAACCTCTTAATTATCTTAGCTGTTAATAAGAAACGGTGAAAGAAATGGTACAGAGAACAGTCATGCTTACACATCCAGGGTCTGCATGCGTGGTATAGAATTTGTTACTTTTCACATAGAAGGCAGTCAATGAAAGGTGTTCAGTCTGTGGAAGATGTTCAGTCTATTTACTCTGTGGAAGATGTTCAGTCTATTTACTCTGTGGAAGATGTTCAGTCTATTCAGATTGTGAAAGATGTTCAGTCTGTGGAAGATGTTCAGTCTGTGGAAGATGTTCAGTCTGTGGAAGATCTTCTGCATTTGAAGGGGAAATGTATCCCCAAAATGAAATGATCCAGCATGAAGGGTTTCATCTTCTTCTAACCCTTTGATGCCCCAGAAAATGTCTCTCTTCTCTTGGCTCCATCTTAACACTGAGGCTGTTGTGAACTGCCAGGACCTCCTGCAGAACTTTGGCTGTATTTTTGGGTTCACCAGGTTTTTTTCATCCATCGTGTCAAAGCACTCAGGTATTACGGTTCACATGAAGATATAAATCCTCTTCATCCGAGTACGGGAGAAAGCAGAGTAAATTTGATTTTTAACTAGGTGGCAAAACAGAAAGTATGTCTGCTGTGGGTTTAAGAAAAGTTGGTCACATGTCGAGATTTTAATGACTGAACAGACGACTGTGTTGCTCTGAAAACTAAACCCAACATTTCGCTTCTGCACTTTGATTAAGCACCAAACAGGTTTAATTAATTAGCCTTAATCAGAGCTTGTTTGTGATTGCTTAATTGATTTCATACAATCAAGCATAACACAAAGGAAGTGTTGTACTAATTGTGAAGGATGTCGATGACTGTCTTTCTAACAGCTATATAGTCAGAGATCTTCACCTTGATTGTGTCCTAAGTTTATGTTTATGCAACCTTTTCAGGTATTTAAAAATAAATTTAAGTTAATTCGCTGGTTAGGGAGTGACACCTCATGCTTCCAATATTTAACTTTTTCACAATATTTCAAATTTCTTAGACTAATTATAGTTTTCATTTTCTGTGAACCATAATTTTAAGAACATCATAAAATAAACATTTGAAATATTTAACAATTAGTGAAATGAGTATAAATTATAAATTTGTTTTACTTTCTGAAGTGAATGAGAAAAATATTAAGTTTTTTTACAACATTCTAATTTCTTAAAAATAAAGAATTGTGTCATAAAATGTCACAAAAACAAGGGAATGAAGAAAAGCATTACACAATTAAAATAAATGAATAAATAAGGAAACGTTTGAATTATTATACTGGCTAGTTTAAAAAGATGAGTATATTAAAAGCATTTAAATTGTTAAAGGGGCAAAATAAAATAAAAATGATTAGGTAATTTAACTTTGCAAATGTGACAAAGTAAATAAATTGAGATTTATTAGATTCAAATAATAACTGAGGTTCAATTAAAAGCCAGGCTAAAAAGAAAAATCGATGCGAAAGCTTTTATGAGAGAGAGAAAAAATTGGTAATAAATGGCTTTGTTTCAACAAAACAAAACCATTTATCATTGATCACATGCAGCAGTGGCACAGGACACGCTAACGTTACAAACAACTGGCATAGAAATACTAACCAAAGACAAGGACTGATATCATTTATGGCATAACAATGGTGCTCCAGAGGCTCATATGTACTTTTCTCTTTTCCACTGTTGCATGGATGGTTTTTTCTTTTTGATTTCTGTTGACACTTCAGTTCAGTAGCTAATATGATGAAGCTTACATGTTAGCTTCAGAAATGTATTTTTTGTTTTGTCTTTTTGCAGATCAGCTCACAGTTTCTTTCTTTGCTTGTTTTTCGAGACAACAGTTCGAACCATGATTCCTAATTCTTATAGGATAGCAGCTGATTGATTCCTTAATTATGAATGGATTTTTGTGGCCATCCAAAAACTGAGCCTCTGCAGTCCATTATGCCTAAAACAGAGCCCTGATTGCCAGCTATAGACGATACAGTAGCAAAAGAAGGCGAGCCAAAGGGCAGGAGAAAGAAGAATGGTGTTTAAATTATTTTTCTAATTTTTCCATATGAAATGTGAGAGGTGCACTGAACGGGGCGAATAAATTTGATGCGATGGAAATTCATTGGGAACATTTGGAAAGATGCGGTTCTTGGAAAATATGTCCAGCTCCAGTGTGTCTCCTTCAAACTCAGAGGCCAGTCAGGCAAGCTTTAGAGATTCTCCAACGTCCCTTCAAAGGCCCTCTCTCAAAAGAAAATATATAAAGCGAATTGATCAAAAGCCAGGAAAGCTCAAAGAAATTTATTTAGAAATGTGAAGGTTCAGTGTAAATGCTTAGATTTTTAAATCATAAAATCAGGAGGTGGACTCCCTCACACATTCCTGCTTTCTTGACTAAAGAACACAGTTACGCAACCCTACTTCCACAAAGCTCTCCTCCTTATCGCCCTGATCTCTTTAAAACTGCACAAGGACACTTTAAACAGGCTTTTTCATTTGCTAACAGTCTCCTCGCTTCATCCGGTTTGGGCCATCAGGCCTCACAAACATCGGCCCCACCTGCTTTAATATTATTCAATTCAATTAAAAATCCAGAATGTTTGATTAATTCCAAAGGAAAATTAGATATTGTAACTCGTTTTATCAAAAGTTCTTCAAAAA
This sequence comes from Poecilia picta, assembly GCA_033032245.1. Classification (NCBI taxonomy): domain Eukaryota; kingdom Metazoa; phylum Chordata; class Actinopteri; order Cyprinodontiformes; family Poeciliidae; genus Poecilia; species Poecilia picta. The sequence goes on along the minus strand of CM065357.1, from coordinate 15,035,975 downwards.
GAGTTGCTCTGGATGCTGATAGCTGTGTGCAGGAAGGATTTTCTGTGGCTGCCTGTGTTACAACAGCTCTGAAGAAACCTCTGACTGAAAGCACTCTGTTGTTGCAAAGCAGACTCATGATGAGGATGGTCAGGGTTGTCAGTGCATGTCTTGATTTCATGAGGAATCCGTTGTTGCACCATCATCTCCACAGGTTCCTCAGTCGTCTCCAGAACAGAACCAACCGGTTCCTGATGTCCCTGATGAAAGGTGCTTAAGATCATTTCCCTCAAGCTTAGAATATTTTCAACAGTACTTAAAGCTTGACGAGAGTTATTTGAAGTCAGATTCCGTTCTCAGACTTTCATGTTCCGGTTTTGAGGTCTGTGTTTCATTCATTTGGATGTAAGCTTGGTTTGAGTGTGAATCTAAAAAAAAAAAACACTTTATCTTCATCTTTTTGGCAGACTCTGTTTTGGGCCAAAGCATGATGTTACCACCACCATGTTTCACTGAGGTATATTTTTTTCTTTTTACATTGAGTGATATTAAGTGTTGCTTTTATGACTACATTTTTGTCAAAGGTTCTTCAAAGGCACATTTTGTGTAAAATGCACCTGTTGGAATGGATTCCCAAAGTTTTTCTTTGGTTTCATCAGAAACATGTTCTGCTGCCACAAGGTTTCTGGGAGATCTTAGCCATTTGTGGATGGTTTATATTTTATTTTAGAAACATTGCTTCTCCTTTGTTGAGGAGAAAACATGAGATAATTGTCATACAAATACTACATGACAGAAATTCCTGCTGTTCTCCTTTAGTATTGCTGTCAAAGTCTTGGCAGTTTGACAAATTTCTGTCTTTTTTTTCTTTTATTTTAGAGAAATGTACAGTTTTTCTAATATCACAATTGGTCTGTATTTTCTTAGATTACTAAAGATCATTTTTTTCCATATTAATGACTGAGGGGCTTTCTTGCATTCCTACAGGTGATTGCTTTGAATTAATTGCAAATTAGTTGTTTTTATTTAATTAACTTAATTAAAACTGATTTAGGTGTACAGAAGACAAAATGCTGAAATTGAATCTGGATGTTAAAATCAATGGATAATTGATATTGATATGCGGCCGGTGCAGCCATCTGTGGCTGAAGCTGTCTAGGTTATTTCTGATCAGGACTGCCACCTAGTGGGTCTGCACTGGAAGTACCACCTTGTGCTCCAGGAACAAAAGGTTCTTTGTGCCGCAAAGGAGAAAAAAAATGTTTTCAAAGACTAGACTTTTGGCATAAAATTAAAATTTTGTTCATTAACCTTTCAAAGAGGCTTGATGAAACCATGTGAGGAAGAAACAACGAGAAGGACAGAGTCAGAGTATGTAATAACCTTCAGGGCAGAGTGATCACAGACCTGATCCGAGTCAGAAAAGGTTATTAGGACCCGTCACGGAGGGTAATCTCAATTTCTGCCTGATTTGTCGGCACTTGGGAGAAAACTGCAGTCCTGATTAAAACCACTTCATTTAGGCATAATGAGACCGTCACACTTGCAGAGGCAGACACTTTACACGGCACTTTAAACAAAAAGCTGTTTGACGTTAACTCAGTCGGGACTGTTCATTATCCCCTCTCTCTTTAAACTTTGCCCATTCAAGGCTGAAGCTTTCCTAAGCGGCTCAGCGGTAACTGGAAACAGACGCAGAAGAGCACAGAGCCTCACAACATCTTTCAAAATGAGGACTCAAAGTAAACACGTAAACTGCTCAGACGTCACCAGACACTAGAACCCAAACCACAGGCATGTGGCACACATGCGGTTTACATAACCCTGGAAGCTCGCTGCCTAAAGATGGCACTGTGTCCTCAACTTCGGCTGCGTTTTGTGACAGAAGAAACTCTCTCCGTAAATCCTCTGCTTTTTTTTTTAGATTATTTACCTATGAAGAAAGTTGTTTACCAACCCAAAGTAAGCTTTTTGAACATACCATTTCCAGACCTCGTGTTCCTGCTGTTTCACTTATATATTTTTTTTGTTCTTTTCTGATTCCTGCCTTCTGGCTCTGTTGCATTTTCTAATTCTCCAAACTCAGACATTCAAACAAACTTACAAGCAGAAAACCCCGGTTGACTTCAGTTCTTAAAGTTTTACTTTTGTCATGAAATGGGGTGGTTGGTGGTGAGGAGAAGACGCTTAAACCCAGGTTAAAAGAGGAATATGATGGTTTAATGGTGATAATAAAGCTCAGGAGACAGTCCAAGACAGGCAGCACGACAGAAGACAACTTAAATGTCGGTAGGAACTGACATGCGAGCGAACTCAAACCAGGACTTGGTAGTTCTACTGGAGAGAGCAACAAACGTGGACAGCAATTGACATGCAATAGACAAAGACCCTACGAAGAACACAGACAACAGGTGAGACTAAATACACACGGGGTAATCAAGGGAACGAGACACATCTGGGAGACAATCAACGGGGAAGACGCAGAGACTAGACTCAGGGAACAGGATCACAGAGAAAACTCAAAAATAACACAGAAACACGGAGTAAATGTACATTCACCACACAATTCCAGCAATTATATTATTATTATTATTATTATTATTATTATTAATTATTATTATTATTATTATTATTATTATTATTAAAGCACTGAATAAAAGCAAACTTAAATTCTCCTTGGCGCTCCTTTGGCCTGATGACATCACAAGAGGCATTAAAAACCGAGCTGCTCAGCTGGCATTAAATTAACACATTTTCTGGCTGATTATCAAGGCGTCACTGATTTCAACAGGGATTCTTATAGCGAGACCAAGACAAAAGCAAAAAAAAAAAAAAAAAAAACATTTACAAGACCATCGCTGTAATCATAATGTAGTCGTTGCTGTGGCCGCTCATTAGCAAGCTAACCTCTAACACAGTGACTGCTTGTGCTGGTGAGAATTCATTTTGGTAGTTAGGTGGTCTTCGACAACTTTTAAGTGAAGCCAGACTTGTTTGCTTGCAGATACTGAACCACATGCTGTCTGTCCAATACTGCGGACCAGCTGGCAACAGGTTAAGGTGGAGAAACATTGACGCCTGATGAAAAATAATAATAATAATAATAATAATAATAATAATAATAATAATAATAATAATAATAATAATAAATAATAAACGTTTTTATTTGTCTCTGTTGAGCTGAACACTTCACTGGCGGAGCAGATTTAGTCCTACAAGATAGAGGATATGTTTATAGTTTATGCATTTAAAGCCGGACCAATCACACCGCTGGAGCCTCGCGTTGCCTCATCGTTGCCTCTGTGCGCGTTGCCTCTCCGTGTTGCCGTAGCTGGATTGAGTTGACCTCAGCACAGATCCCTCTTCACTCCAACTGGACACACGCTGACCTGTATGATATTTACATCAACCCAGCAGTAAATCGCTGCAGGTTTAGTTTGTTCCAAATGAGATGCTTCATGGAAATGAATGGGGAACTATTCATAACTGTGGTATCAGGTTCTCCCTGAAACTTTTATTATGGGTTTTTTTTTTTATCGCAACATGCTTAATGACGCTACAGAGGAAAAAACTCATTTACACAAACATGACTAGGAGAGGCAACAAAACTAAACTGATAGAGCAACATTAACTGGTCCTGCAATGCAATCAGAGAAACAAAATGTTTTGGGTGGACTGTCCCTTTATGCTGCGGCGCTCAGAGGAAACAGGAGATTCATAAAGACAGTAAAGAGGCTGAGATGGAAAAGGTACAAAAATAAATAAATAAGGTGAGATTAAACATAAAATTATGTGGCTGATCTGCTTGGTGCATCATCCTTGTCTCTGATTCAAATGTAAAAAAAAATTGTTAGATGTTAAATATTTTCCTTATGAATAAAACCAGCGTGACGAGGTTATGTTTGAGGGGATCCTCCTCACTGACGTCCAAAAATAGATCCAGCAGAAGGTTTAGAGACAGTTTCTAAATGTGACTGATGTGTTTAACTTCTGGAAAAATACTCTATAAAACACTTGTACTAATTTGTTTGTTTATAGGTTTATTGCCAAAGGTAAAATCTTTGATTTTTACATGCATGAGTTGAAAAACTGGACAAATTCAAAACTTAAATTTATGCACATTTATTGACTTGCATTCACAGATTTAGATGTCTACACATTCATTTTTATTGACAGTAGTCCCACCTCACACATAACTCCTTGTATTTCCATAGGAACTAAAAAAAAAGAACCTGACACATAATGTATGACATCATTATGACATCATCATGTTCTCATCTATGATGTCATAAAGGTTCAAAGGATTATTATCATCATTTGGAATAAAGAATCTTCAGTTCGCCCTTCAGCTGCCTTGAAGATTCATTTCAGAGAGGAGATTTAAAACCATTTCTACAAAATTATGCCTTCGATTGGATGGACCCTGAGCTACTTAGCTTCTAAAGGAGTGGAGACGCTGCTTGGACATCGCAACGAGGAAGCCGTAGAAGACCGGGACGAGGATATTAGGTGGAGATATTTTGGGTTTGAGGAGTTGATTCCAGAGAACCAAAGTAACGCGGACGTTTCAACCAACATCGTCGCCAGCGCCATTTCAGGGGTCGTGACAAGATTAACAACGTTCACCCCTGAAGACACCGTGGCTTTGGAGAGCGTCTGTGCTCTGCATTGGGAAACTGGCTCTGAGGACACAGATGAAGAGCAAAATGACATGGAAAGACCAAAAACACACATCCGGTTTTGCCCGGAACCCCCCTGGATCTGCATGAAATGGTTCGTTCCTGCTTGGAGCGCCTGACAGTGACGTAAGCAGCTTGACAGTAACGTAAGCAGCTACAGTCGGTGAAGCTCCAGCTGAATAGCTGTTACTATGCTGCTAGGAAAAGTTATAAAATCAGGTTTTCAGAAACAGAAAAGAGAGAATTTATAAACCAATTTTCTCCCAAGAGAAAATAAATACTTGGAAGTTCACAAACACTAGAGCTGTGTCCGAATTCAGGGTCCGCGTCCGTCAAAGAACCGGAAACTAAGACCGGAAGAGAAATATTATTTTTATTTATTCATTAGTATAAAGAATAACAATGACAGAAACTCACAACAACTCATCAAAAACAAACAAATACAGATCACAGCTCCTAAAGTTTACAAATCACATTGATCGCAATGTCTCAAAAAGAAAAAAACTAAAATTATTGAAAATACTAAATTAACAGAAGAATGAAAGGAAAGGCAATTAAATGATGAAATAAAAGGATTAAAAAAACAAAACAAAAAAAGACAAACTAAAAATCTTTCATTAATTCACAATTTTGCTGTATTTAAATCTATTTAAATCATCTGATTCAGACAACTTTTAAAAATAGAAAGCTCGTTTTTAAGAGCACTGATCGAGAGACAACGTTTTGCATAACGGCATTTATACCGGAAGAGAAATACCTGTGGATGTGGACAGGTGTAGCCATAGACATAATATAAGAGTAGACCCCGCATTGGCTGCTCCGGCGCAGGAAATACGGCGGCCATCTTGGAGCGGTAGTCCCTCCTACTGTGCCAATCAAAACAACAGGGATATTGTTGTTCAAATCGATGGATTATTGATGTGAGGCTCCACAAACAACATTTCACAAGTAAGATAGACATATATATACCTGTAGGAGCTATTTTTCCCATTGTATTGTTAAATCTTAGAATTTAAATTTTTTAGTTTATTCTTAGCATTTGTTTGTTTTCCTAGTTGATTTATCATTAGAATTTTTATTTTATTTGTTGTTTAGAATACGTTTTTTGTTTAGTAATTCACTTAATTAGTTAATTAATTTCAGATTGGAATGTGGGTATTTCACGGTATAAGTAGGTGGGTCTTAAGTAGCTTATTATGCATGTGGTGGTCACAAGGGTTTTTACCAGCTAATCAGTCACATCGGTTTTCATTTTGTCAGTCAGTGAACAGGTACAGGAGTGGGAGCAGAAGCCTGTAACCTTTTGCCTGATCTGCAAATAAAACCAAAGAACCATATTTTGACTTTTGATTTCTTTTTGCTGCGTAAACCAGAATCCATGTGCATCAGGTGACTATTTGAGTTTGATTCACCTTTTGTTTTGATCACCTTTGAGTTTTGAGTTTTTTGATTTTTGAATTGAAGTTTTTTGGACAAATGGTCACTACAATTATATATATATATATATATATATATATATATATATATATATATATATATATATATATATATATATATATATATATATATATATTATATATATATATTACGGCTGTGTGTATAATTTATTATAATACATATTTATGTAACTATACAAACACAAATAAATAATGATTAATACTGAATAATATATATTGGATGCATGTTTATATGTATGTATATATACATATATTTTTCAATGAAATTTGTGCAAATTAATTTGTATTTAAGTGTAACTCTATAAAACAAATTATATGTTAATTGACAGTTGTGGAGTGAAATATTTGTCTTGATCTTTGTTTACAATCTAAGAATTTTTTTTTTAGAATATTCCATTCCTATTCTATTGTTATAGCTACTAATCATATTTAAAAATGCTGAACTATGTATTAAAAACATACTTAAATAATACAATTATTTATAAATGTAGCTTTGATAGATGTCTGAATATAGTTTCCAGTAACAAAAAAGTGTGTTATGATCGATTAAATGCGCTGATATGTCATTTTGCCCGCTAAACACATAAGTCTGAGTGGAGTGGTCTACCGCTCCAACATGGCCGCCCTAAATCTCGTCAGCGACAATAGGCGAGAGCGGCGCATGAGGCGTCTATCCTTATTTTATGTCTATGGGTGTAGCCTTCACCAACTGGTCCCGCCCCCACCTTAGCGTCACTCATGTTGCCTAGCAACCGTAACAACGTGAAGCAGAGAAGAAGAAAAACACAATGGAGCCAAAGTTTGTTTTTCAGTCATTATTACTGATTTCTATATTATTCTTCACCTTTTATAGTAAAGATAGGTCATTACGGTTAAATAAACCTGTTATGTTTGAAGGCTTAACTTTAATTAAACAATCAAACCGTGTTCTGCTTTGAAATACTTTATAAACCAAACATTTTTCAACCTGTCTGATTGATATTGGTGTTTAACTCCCACTCATTGGGGAAAACTAGCGGAAGTTTTTAGAACAATGAGCCCGGAGTTGGGCGTTTTCTCTCGGCGTACCGAACCTGGAGCGCCCGGCTAGCTGGATGCTAACGCTGGATGCTAACGCAGAGGGAGCAGACAGGTCCGAAAATGTCCGAGCAATATTGTAATTAGGTGATGTATTGATGAACCGAGCAGATATTTGAGATTTACACACTTAGATTCTCGCCTAAAAACATTGTTCCAAATGGCGTTGTGTCATTTAAAATGTTATAAAGCTAAATAATTTGTCGCTATTCGCCGCCATTGACGCTCTGCCTGAACGCCCCGTTGGAACCCGCAATGAATTATGGGATATCGTGGGCCGAGAAGGACATAGACATTAATACTGCTGCTGATGAGTTCATCCATCTAAACTTTGTCATTAGCTGCAGGCAGGGTGAGTTGGAAAAAGTTTTCCTTTTGTGATGCACAGACACACAAAAAACCGTCCATATTTCTTCACAGGAAAGTGCTTTTTCTACGTCATTTTCTACTCATCGTTTTATCCTCAACACAGAAGCATAGGTGACATTTAAAAAAAAAAACAGTTTTGCCTTCATATGAAAACAGCCAGAAGTTTCACATTTAGTTTATTAATTTATAAAAACAGATGTTACTATTGTGTGCTTTGGTTGAAAGAAAAAAACGCCTCCAGCAGGTTTGAGACCAAGACAAGACTTTTTAACATGGAGGCTTTTTAAGGATTTTGATATTGAAGTTTTAGCAAGTTACAGTTTTCATTGAGTTCCAAGATTTATTTATATAAATACATCAGTGACAATTTCCACCAGAAGTAGCACTTCAGAAATTATTTCATAGTATGTGTATTTGTGTATTGTCTTTGTTGTTGCTGTTCATAAGATATAGACACACAGAGTACAATCAAATGTGTTTAAAAAAAGCATTTAATTAAGAACGTAAGAGCAAAGAGAGAAACTAAATATAAAAAAAAAAACATTCCCTCCTCACCCTCCTCGGTGGTCTCTCTCTTTCATCCTCTGAGCTCGGTCCTCTACCAGAGGCCTGGGAGCTTTAGGGTTCTGCGCAGTATCTTGGCTGTGCCTAGTACTGCACATTTCTGGACTGAGATGTCTGATGTTGTTCCTGGGATCTTTTTTAGCCACTGCTCCAGTTTGGGGGTTTCTGCCCCGAGGGCCCCGATGACCACAGGCACCACTGTGGTCTTCACCTTCCAGTTCTTTTCCAGTTCCTCCCTAAGGCCCTGGTATTTCTCCAGTTTCTCATGCTCCTTTTTCCTGATGTTGTAGTCACTTGGTATAGCTACATCCACCACAACGGCTTTCCTCTGTTCTTTATCCACCACCACAACGTCCTGACTGAATAGCTCAATGGGTAAGTCACCAGTCTTCCACCCGGGAGACCAGGGTTCAAATACAGGCTGGGGCTGAAGTTACAACAGTCAATTGAGCTGTCAGTGTGGGTCCTTAGGCAAGACCCTTGGAGCTACAGTATATAGCCTACCTCATACCATGAGAGACACTGATAAGCACGACATGCCGGCTCAGACGTCGCCCGGCCAAACAAGGTCTGCGTCAGGTGCTGGGGAACCAGAGCACCTAGATGAAAAATGGGCTACTGGAACAAGACGGAAATGGGCAAGAGGTGAAAACATATACAAAACATTTCTGAATATTGTTTCATGCCTTCTGTGATTTTGTGTGCTTGTGGAAGATTGTATCTTAACTGAATAGTTTTACTTACAACAGAATAATGAGACTCAAAAACATTGACGGTGACATTTTGTTTTATTTCTTGGTAAACTGTGTTGCAGCTGTGTTTGGGGATTCTACACAAACGTCTGGCTCGTAGCTTTAATCTGTGTGAACGTCTGCAGAGGACATGCCTCTAACTCTACAAACACCTCCGCCTTTCCAGCCTTTTGCAAGACGGTAATTTACATGTGCGTCAGTCAGGCCTGGTGTGTGTTTGTAACAAATTACCAGCAGATGGAAGTATAACACAGACGGGGGGGGAAACCCAAACAAGAGAGACATTACTCGTGACATCTTTGGGTATTTAACCTGGATTAATATGCATTTGCAAAACAACTGCTCAACTAAATCATTCTTTCGGTTTAAGAAAATCTTTAATCATTTTGGTAGTTCAGCTAGCCAAGCTTCCCAGAGTGAAAGCCGAAGAAGTCAAAACGTTGTGCCGATCGCATGCATGACCTGTTTGACTTGGATCCACCTCAGTGGATCATGTTCAGGTCATTTGTATATGTTGGCTGCGAAAGAGAGCGATACAGACAGAGATCATAGAGATTGACTCCAGCAGGCCTATGTAAATACTGGCCTGTGTGGCTGCCCGTCCGATATGTCTGCACTGCAGTGTAGAAGAATCCATACCTCATTTAAAATTACAAATTGGGAAATAGAAGGTATGGTTTTATACGTATTTATAAATGAGGATAGAGAAAGTTTTCCATTAACTTCCATTCATCCGTCTTGAGTCAGAAGAACAATTTAACATTACAGCTGCAGGCCTATTTGGATATTTCTCTTCCACCTAGAGAGAGAAATTTTTACCTTTTCTTTTTGCCAAAGTATCATGATCACTTTCCATTTCTGCCATAGATTATCATTGATTTTTTTGTCTGGACTTTGACTAGGCCATTCTCACACATGAACATGCTTCGATCTGAACTGCTGCATAGCTGTTCTAGTTTTGTCTCAGGCTCTTTCAGTCTTGCCATCAAAACCATTCCAGATTCCACGTTCAAGCTGATAAATAAGATTCTCATGGTGTGATGCTGCATCACTACTTTCCATAGTGAAAGGCGGAGTACATTCAGCGTAACAAGATAAGTAAGTCTCCAATAAATGAGGTGGCATCTGGAGGCAAAACTGCATTGATTTTTTCACGTTTTCTTTGTAAAAAAAAAAAAACATCTAAACACATCTATTATTTTCCGTCCAGTAAGAAAACTTTGTGATGGTCCGCCATGTGAAATCTAAGTGAAATAAAAGTTCAAGGGATGTGAATACTTTAGCCTGCCACTGTAAAGATGGAGCTCTCCAGCATTTTACTGCTGCAGCCATGTGGGATATACAGACACATTTTTATGACTGAAGTATACTCGCTGTCTCAATGAACTATAAAACGACCGGATTACTCTGACTTCTTCAGTAAAATTTATAGCATTATTCAACATCGCGCTGTTTTATTTTAAGAGGAACCTTAAAGAAAATCCCGAAACATGGCAGATAAAAAAACCGACGTCCTCTATGACGTCGGCGTCCTCTATGAGGAAATGTTTCTTCTCTGCTTCATCTTGAGCTCGGATTTTTCACAGAACCACTTGGTTTGTTTCCTTACAAAAAAAAAGAAAGAAAAACAATAGCATTTTTGTTTTTATATATAGTTGGAGTAAGTGAAAACACAATTCATCTGGTCTGTGTCATGACTGGAGCAATCATTTCATGCGTCATCCTTTCATCCACAAGTGGAGGACCGTGATGGGCCTCCGCCCAGTTCTGGGAGCCGGGTCAAAGTCCGGAGACTGGAGCCTGTGTGTGATTAAACACCGGCTAATAAAACACAAACTAACCAAAGATGTATTAGTGACGTCTGGTGCTTTCAACAAAACCAATGATTAAACTTTTTCTGCAAATATGTGCAGCATGCTTCCATCTCTGATGTGTAACATGATTTGGACGTACATCATTACTCATCTTCTGCTCTCTCCTTCGCTGGTGCAGAAGAGCAAAGGAGGAAAAGGACCTTCAAAGGGAGGAAGGTCTCTCTTTCCCCTCCCTTTGCTTCGGAGCCAGATGGATTACCTCATCAATCAAAGTTCCCAGAATCCCGTCCTGCGTTTGTGTGTCTGTGCATCCCAGCAGTGCTGTGTCTCTCATCAAAAAGGGAAGATGGTATGAAGCACTCGCTGCAGCCATTTCAGAAGTGGAATAAATGATATCCACAGCAATTATTTTATCACTCACATCTGCAAAAAGTGGCTAATCTTTCCAGTGCACGAAAACATTTCAACGGTGGTTGGGAAGAATGCGCAAGAAAAATTTGTTGGGTGGAGTGTTACCATGGGTTTGTTTTTTAAGTTGAGAGAATACAAATAAAGTCACTATTACTCAAACAACTAAAGAGCGTTTGAGCACAGATTCCAGGCAAATAATACTTGAAAATTAAGCGTCGCACGCTAAAACAATGAAACATTTTGTACTTCTTAAAAAAAAGTGGATCATTAGAAAAGTTTTACATTTATGATTCAGTTATAAGCTGAGTTCATCCTGAATTGCAAGTGCAAATTTAACGGACAATCTTTTTCTAGAAATTGATTGGACCATGTCCAGCTGAACTGGCCAATCAGAAGACAGAGCGTTGTGTTCCCCATAGCTTCCATCTGAAGCCGTCCACACCACATTAATGCAAGAAAGACGATTACAAGCAGAGACGCAAGAGACTGAGAACCTTCACAGCAGCAGAGCTGGGCGTTTTTTGAATGTATGGTAAGCCCTGTTGTCATAAAATGAATAGCAAGACATTTCTGTATCTTCTCCATATGTTTGGCATCAGGAATGTTTCAGGTTTTGTTGAATGACAAATAGAGTTTAAAGAACTAACAGCATTTACTAAATCTTAAAAAAAATAAACAGTAATCTATGACCGGTCTGAATATCTGTTTTGTACATAAATGTTTTTCTTTTTCTTTTGCTGAAAGAAGAAACTCAAAGAATAAATTGTATTCAAAGCATATTATTTCGATTGCTCTGCTGGACATTGAAATGCCCTGGATTTCTACTATAAATTCAATCTTTATTAAAATGTAGAAACCAAATAGAGAAATAAAAACAAGGGAATCCAATCACTTTTGAGTCAATAAAATCCAGAATAAACATACCTTTTTGGAGGACTCTAAATGCAACAGAAAAACATCTGCAGTTGAAACTCAGCAGGCAGCTGAGTTTTTACCATTATGTTTCTACTATTTATAAAAATAAATTCACAAGCAACACAAAACTTAATGAAAATAAAATAAAAAGTCTCTCCGGCATTTTCACGTACTTCAAATTCTAAGACATTTTATTTGAGCCAGGCTAGTTTTACAACTACAACTGGGTTTTTATACATTTTCTTTTGCATTTAATTTTTTTTAATTACATTTTATTGTGTTTTTAAAAAGCTGCACATACTCTCTAATTTTACTTTCCAGCAATCTCAGAATAGCTCAGTCAACAATGTCACCACTGAATTCGAAGATCTCTGACCTCTTGCTTTTAAAGTGCTGTACACTCTGCAAGTTTTTCTTTCTTTCTTTCTTTTTTTCTTCTTTTCTCGCTCCTCGAAAGGAACAATTATGGAGCAGGCAATGCTGATAACACCTAAGGAATTTGAAGCATGCACAAACAGCCCTTCCCCCATCCGCTTGGCTTCCCTCACTCCTTCCACCCCTGCCCACATCCCTTCTCCGTCCCCCCTTTCCTCCCGCTCCATCACCAGCCTCTCATCTCCTTCTTCAAACTCATATCTGTTGCTCGGAAAACTTCCAGCTGGGAAATGTAAACCAATTCATTATAGCGGTGTAATTAAAACAAATAAGTTAACAAATGGAAGTAAATTGGGATGTTTGGGTTTTTTGTGATCTGTAGTGATTCGTTGGAGTTGTTTAATTTGTCAGAAAAAAGTGAGAATATTTTATCAGGACACATTTTTCATTGACAGTCTGTTATAACCTGCTGACAAGATAAGAATAAATCCACATAAAACATGTTGATTTGATAAATATGTGATTTGGAAATATATTAATTTCTTTTCCTGCCTTGTTTCCTTTCTTTCTTTCATTTTCTTTTGCTTCTTTTTTTCTTTTCATGCCACAAATTAATGACAAAACAACATAGTTTTGGATTCATAACTCACCAACAACATCAAAAAAGCTTTGAAAATTGAAAAATTGAAGATCTTATTCCCTGTCTTTTTTCCTGATCTATTATACAATATATCAATAAAGTTGGGAGCTTGCAGTTTTGATATTTCAAAATGCGTTAAATTTCAAGGGGGTTGAAAACTTTATATATACAATTGAAACCAGATATTTACATACACCAAATAAAAACACACACATGTTTTTATCCTCATTGTTTATAGTTAAATCCGACTAAACCTCTCTTGTTTTAAGTCCGTGAGAATTACTCAAACTATTTCTATTTTCTAAAGCCAGAAAATTTAACACAGAATTTTTTTTTTGTTGTTGAGATTTTTTTTCTAATGTTCCTTGATTTCAAAAGTTTACATACAGATGATCAGTGATAACTATTAATCTATTTGACTTGGCTTAAACCTTTTTTGTTTTACATATATGAAAGTATTCAGATATATTTAAACATTTGCAAAAAAACACACCCTGAAAAACCCCTTGCAATCCCCCAGGAATGCCATGTGCGTGTTTGTGCGTGTGTGTCTGTGTGTGGTCTGTTGGGTCTGTTCTGCAGACATGTTAAGTAACTGTTCTCACGTAAAGCATGCATGTACATCCATTTGTTTGCTTGTGCTTCTTTCTGACCACATTTTGTCATCTTGTAAAACAGGAATGCAGCTCACGCCAAAAGATTTCCCCACTTGCAGATGAGAGGAGACATGATTTCACCCTTACATATCTAACAACAAATAAAAAAATAAAAAAAACACACATGGAATACATTTTGAAAGTCTTGAGTTGCACTTTACACAACCATTACCCTGAAATGTAACTGTAAGAATGTTGCGAAACAAATGACAAGAGTAATCATCTCCAAATGCAGCTCATGTCTCACTGTTTTTGACTGCGGGGAAAAAAGCAGAATGCTTAAACGTCATTCTTTTAATTGATGTTTCCTTTCCTACGTTGCACCCTCCTCCTCCGCTGTTGTTCTCCGGCTCTCGACCTTGAACCCTTCAGCCATGGTGACAATGACCAAGGCCCTCAGGCACACATGAACTCCCTGAACCCATCCGCACCATTCATAACCATTCCCCTCCACACACACAAGGTCCCCTTCCTCTGCTTTAATGATGGAGGTATACCCCCCACTGCATTGACACTGTTGCATAAGCATGTGTGTGCAAGTGTGTGGGAGATTGGGTGTGTTGGTTGTTAATGCAGGCGAAGGGTGGAACTTCCTTAACATGTGCTGGTGTCTTTAAATAGCTGTACGAATGAGGGCTTCGGCAAATTTGCTTTGTGTTTTTGCACAAAACTTGTGCAAAAATAGCTAGATTACAGCCTATCTAGTATCAACGTTTCCGTACTTATCAAGAAAGGAAGGATCCTTTTCAGGGTTTTTTTTAGACAAACCTTTGATTTACATTTTTAAAAAAAGTATTTTCCTTCCTTGTGTTATATAAAAAAAAGGAAGGAACACACAATATGCTCACTAAACAATATCAGGAAATCCTCCACATATGCAAAATCACACTTAAAAGCATATGCATGCATAAAGCGAACCACAAAAACAACTTCATTACCCACAAGGTAATAGGTATAAAGCCACAGGCCGGAACACTCTTTGTGGATGGGTGGGGGCTTTGTTCCCTAGCAACAGGCCTGTTTATATCCAAACAATGTTCATGTCGTCAGAGTGTAGCTGGTCGGGCCAGACCGAGGTTCTGCTGAGTGAGACAATGTCACTGTGTGTTCCCGAATGCCAGCGAACGAAAAGACGCAGATAGGCCTCTTGACCGGAAGGCAGCGGGGCAGATGCAAAGTTCAAAGTGTCTATATGACGCTTTGAACTTTGGCAGAGCAAGCGTTTCAGTTTTTACTCCACAAAGTTTCCATGTACACTTACACCGTTTATTTAGATCACACAAAATGTTTCTATTAAATAACATCTTTGGATCTTTTTGAAGAAAAATATGTTTATATATATATATATATATATACAGTATATATATATATATATATATATATATATATATATATATATAATCCCAGTCTTCAGTTTACATGCAGTCATCATTCTAGTTATATGTGTAAATTCTCCCTGTAAAGATACTAACAAACAATGTTCATAATAACAATAAAAATAGCAGCAATTACTATTTTTTATTATTATTATTATAACATTGGGTGTAAATGTAGCCATTAAGCTTCAAACTATTCACCAGCAGCAATTCGTACCTCAAACCCAAGCCAACTGCTCCCATCAACAACAGTATCGTGAAAATATCTGAGTGCAAAAACAGGAACGGAATTCCAAACAATGGAAAACCAGCACATTTAAGTTTGTGTTTGCAATTATTTGCTTATTATTATTGTTATGATTACTGTCATTCAGAATTTATTCTAAGCTCCATCAAATATATCAAGAGTTAGCATGATTTACCGATTGGGCAAGTGGATAATTCTGGAGTTGTAAAGAAACCAGGAGCTTTCTGTAGCCATCAACATGCAGCATGTGCAATTCAGGATGGGTCTTTGATTCCTCTTTATCAAAACTGGAAGGTTTAATTTAAATTAACTGGTTTCTTAAAGTGGGCCTCACTTTTTAACATAGTCCAAGCTTTTCTATGCTACAGGGCGAGGGCCTGGGCCATTCCCCAAGCTCAGTGTCAGTCGGACTTTTGTTTCCACAATCAGTCCTGATGTTTGTTTTGGATCATTGTTCTGCTGCAACACCTGTCGATCTGAAAGCTGTGAACTAAGGTGAAGCTGAAGTTATTTGGAGGCAAAACTGCATCCACATTGTGCAAAGAACCAGTGGGAGTGAAACAAACCCTCAACTGGATGCTTCCTCTGTATTGTCCATTTCTCCAGAGGGAATTGTGGCATGACTTCCTAAATGGAAATTTACAAATTTGAGCTTCATTACAATATATGTAACACATGATACTATTTTTTAGAAATGTAGATACACTGTAGAAATACAGAAAATGTCAGTTTTTAAGTAATAGAAGTTTTGGTGAATGCACCAGGAGATATACTGTAAACACATTAAATGATCTCTCTTGTCAGTAAAATTGACATAACAAAAAGTCAATTTTAGAGTTGATGCAAATGTTCATACTATCAATGGAAAGTGTCCTGATAATTTTCTGTCGGGAAAGAATGTTTTTAAACAACTTTTTCTTAAAGTGAATTGGTTCTTGTTGGGCAGCTTCTCAGTCTCTGCACACAGTGAAGCCAACATCTTCCAGTTAATCAATCAATCAATCAATCAATCATCATCAATCAATCAATCAATCAATCAATCAATCAATCAATCAATCAATCAATCAATCAATCAATCAATCAATCAATCAATCAATCAATCATTAAATTCTGTTTGTATAGCACATTTCAGCAGCAAGGCATTTCAAGGTGCTTTACATAATTAAAGAAAAAATAAAAACAGCATGTGACATTGAATGAACAGTAAGAAAAAGATAAGTTTTTGACAGTTCATGACACTGGTGTTTGTCAATTATTAATATTTATTCTGAATATTTTCTGTCCACGGTGTGCGACAGTTTGGTTTACTTTTCCAATTTTATTTATTGTAATGACTAAATGTCCAGTCAGACAACAAGAAGAGAGTTGTTTATCCAACATTAGTGGAAATGTACGCAGACACTTAGTCTGTTTCCATACTTTTTAAATGGTTTAACAAGTGGAATAAATTTACACTTTCAAACCTGAGTGCCAATTTTTTTTTACTTGTTTTACAATCATCACCCCTGAAAAAAAAAAGAAATCTTGCCTACAATGACTGCTTGTAAATTTCTGACTGGCACTGTAAGCTGCTTGCAGTTTATAGGAATTCAGTGTTGCCAGGCAGCTGGAGAGATATCACAATATAGTCTGAGACTGTTTATACATCCAACAGATGCCTCTTTTCTTTTCTTTTTTTTAAAAAGGTGCCTTTTTACCACTGCTTTACTTATGGCAGCTCCACATGCTGTCAAAAAATAATTTTCACCCGCATCTTCTTCAGCCTGAAGTAAAATCCACGGAACAACTTGAACCAAAGGCAGAACTGTTGTTTTTGTTTCTAATCGAGTTTATAAGAAGGAGGTGTACAAGTTACTTCACAAGTGGTTTGTATTGATTGCTTTAAATGCCTCTGTTTCTTTCTGTTGCATTTTCATGTCAATTGCTGCCAGCAATAAAAATCCAGGAGATGTTTGAATACAAAAACAAAGCCAAAGTGGAAAGTGAAGCTATCCTGGGTACAAAGTGGGAGGCAGAAAGTTGTGGTGTAGTACCTTCTCTGTGTGTCTCTGTGATTTAACAGATTTTGCCTGTGACCTTCAGAAGAAACTATTGCACATTAATGGTGGTCCAATAGAGCAGCCATTAAATCTGCTCTGATTGGATCAGGCTGTTCACTTCAGACCAAATGTCCTCTTTGGGGCCTGCGTTTAACTCAAACTGTTTAAGCACTCCGTTTTTCAGGTTTGTTGTGCTTTTTTTTATTATTTAAATGCCTTTAAATGTTTGTCATTATCGAACTTCGCTATTGTTTTCAAGCCATTAAGAACAATAAAAATCGAGACGACAACAACAAATACAAAGCTGTTACTAAGCACAGAAAAAAGAAGATTACAATATTAACTTTACAAACCAAATACTGCAACTGAATGATAAACAGGATGTTTGTCTCTAGGAACTAGACACGTTTCTGGGTGGAATGACCTTCAGATTTTGGTCACTCAGGAGGTTTTGTTGTTTTTTACATTTCAAATTTAAAGCAGAGATGGTGGCACTTCAAACAGTTGCTGAAAAATATATATTTTTTAAATTTATCCTTTACTTTTTAATTGGTAATCTAGACATTACCAACTATCTAGACATCTACATAAATATGATGCAACACAAAGACCCATTTTTCTTAGCAACTCTTCAAATTTTGAAATTCACGAGAACATATGCGTGTTGATCTTCACAACTTTGGAAGCTCCCATTAGCAACACAATCAGAGTTGATCTTTCCAACAGGCAAAGTTTAGAGGGAGGAGACAAAAATCCCCCAAGCTTTAGAGAGCTGCTGCAAAACATGACTGTTAGGCTAATTGGTTTCTCTAAATTGCCCTTAGGTATGAATGTTTGTGTGCATACTTGTTTGTTCTGAGCTTCTCTGTGTTGCCCTGTGATGGCCTATCAACATGTCAAGGATGTTCCCGCCTCTCCGACACGAGTTTACGGTTTAGGATTTTTATAAATATAGCTACTTGTCCTAGCAGGGTCATGAGGGCTGATGCCTTTTTCCTGATCATTGGCAAAAGACAACTTAAGTACTCCCTAAATAGCAGCTTTTACATTTACTCAGGTTACTTTTGTGCACCAAAAGAAATAAGAGAAAAAATATGTTAGTTTTCCTTACTCTATATTTTCTTTATCAGTTTTTTAAATTATTATTGTGTTATAATTTATTTTAAATGATCAACCTGCCAGGAGCCACAGTATACGTGTTGCACATTCACCTGTTCATTAATACGATTCACTTTATGTGCATGTAAATTTGATAAAATAAGACCCAAAGCTTTTATAAAGAAATCATGAGAAAAGTCAGGAGGGGCAAGGCATTGATTTACAGGCACAAAACACCAGGAAGATCACTTGAAATAATGTTTTATGTGGCAAGATGCTGCATTCTCCTGTTAAAGTTAATCTAGCTGCTCATGTTGTCTTCTTAAAGTGGAGAATAAATATTTTTTTCAGAGGTGAAAGAGTGCTATTATCATTTTTTTTAAAAAAAGTAAAAGATGTTTGAAAAAGAAAAGTCTGGCCATTACATTCATGCAATTCTACTCGATTCTCATCTCCTCTGAGTGCTCTCTCTGGAATTTCTCCCATTCAGCCTGATTTCTATAGCTTAATAGAACTCAATCAATCGACAAGCATTTTCTGTGCTGTTTTTAGAATTGCAGTCTGCCCATATAGTGTTGTAGTTTGGTAATGGCAGTGGAGGAAGTGATCGAAGCCATTCAGCCTGTGCTGGCCATGCTTCCAAATATGGAGCAATTAAAGTCAGAGTGAGAGGAATGTATTAAACTTTTTATTGCTGGCAAAGACGGCCCTCTGGTTGTTTACACTGCACACAATTCCTGATAAGCTTCATCGAGTTGTCACAGTCAAACGTTAGAGATTGGTTAAAATTTAAAACTTCAGCACAGTCCAAACCTCCAGCAGGCAATCGTTTCTCAACAGCTGCATGGGGTTGAGACCCTACGTTTGGTTTTTACCAGGTTGGAATAAGAGTGCCATGTGGTAAAACCTGGAAGCTGCATAGTGAGTATATTAGTTGGGATTTTGTCAGATGAGTTTGTGTTTTGGGGTGAGTGGGGGGCCGGTTTCAGGAGGGGCTCGACCAGGACGCCACTATACGGCAAGGAACCTCACTGTTGCTAATTGTTGTACAAGGTATTATTGTAATTCTTTTAAAGGAGCAACATGGGTCCAGGGGTGGATTTAAAATGTTGGTAATTGAATTTCTCGACCTTTCTGCATGGAGTTTGCATGTTCTCCCTGTGTATGCGTGGGTTTTCTCCGGGTACTCCAGTTTCCTCCCACAGTCCAAAAACATGACTGTTAGGTTAATTGGTCTCTCCAAATTGTCCCTAGGTGTGCATGGTTGTTTGTCCTGTGTGTCTCTGTGTTGCCCTGCGACAGACTGGCGACCTGTCCAGAGTGAACCCCGCCCCTCGCCCGGAACGTTAGCTGGAGATAGACACCAGCAACCCTCCCGACCCCATTAAGGGACAAAGGGTGTCAAGAAAATGGATGGATGGATGGATGGATGGATGGATGGTAATTGAATTTACATAGCCCTTTTTGTCCAGTGTATCCCTGCCAAAGTCCCCTGGTGAGTGAGATAACACTTGGACGGTGAATGAATCTGATCCAAAGGCCTCCTATGTAAGACCCCTAATGGAGCTGGAGAGCTGGAGCCCAGCAGGGGCCTCGGGGCCAGCAGCGGGTGCCCCGTCCTGCAGCAGCAGCTTCAGCAGCAGCTTCAGCAGCAGCAGCAGCAGCACAGCAGCAGCAGCAGCAGCAGCTCAGCAGCAGCAGCAGCAGCAGCAGCAGCTTCAGCAGCAGCAGCTTCAGCAGCAGCAGCTTCAGCAGCAGCAGCAGCAGCAGCAGCTTCAGCAGCAGCTTCAGCAGCAGCAGCAGCAGCTTCAGCAGCAGCAGCAGCTTCAGCAGCAGCAGCAGCTTCAGCAGCAGCAGCAGCAGCAGCAGCAGCAGCAGCTTCAGCAGCAGCAGCAGCAGCTTCAGCAGCAGCAGCTTCAGCAGCAGCTTCAGCAGCAGCAGCTTCAGCAGCAGCAGCAGCAGCTTCAGCAGCAGCAGCAGCTTCAGCAGCAGCAGCAGCAGCAGCAGCTTCAGCAGCAGCAGCAGCAGCAGCGAGCAGCAGCAGCAGCTTCAGCAGCAGCAGCAGCAGCAGCAGCAGCTTCAGCAGCAGCAGCAGCAGCAGCAGCAGCAGCTTCAGCAGCAGCAGCAGCAGCAGCAGCTTCAGCAGCAGCAGCAGCAGCAGCAGCAGCAGCAGCAGCAGCAGCTTCAGCAGCAGCAGCAGCTTCAGCAGCAGCAGCAGCAGCAGCTTCAGCAGCAGCAGCAGCAGCAGCACTTCAGCAGCAGCAGCAGCAGCAGCAGCAGCTTCAGCAGCAGCAGCAGCAGCAGCAGCTTCAGCAGCAGCAGCAGCAGCAGCAGCAGCTTCAGCAGCAGCAGCAGCAGCAGCAGCAGCAGCAGCAGCAGCAGCAGCAGCAGCAGCAGCAGCAGCAGCTTCAGCAGCAGCAGCAGCAGCAGCAGCAGCAGCTTCAGCAGCAGCAGCAGCAGCAGCAGCAGCAGCTTCAGCAGCAAGCAGCTTCAGCAGCAGCAGCAGCAGCAGCAGCAGCAGCAGCAGCAGCAGCTTCAGCAGCAGCAGCAGCAGCAGCAGCAGCAGCAGCTTCAGCAGCAGCAGCAGCAGCAGCAGCAGCAGCAGCAGCAGCAGCAGCACCACTCTCAGTCTAGCAGCGGGACTCCAGGCTCTCACTTCCCCAGCTGCTGACGTCAGCTGGCAGCCTGGGCTGAGCTCGCCGCTCCGGACATAGCGCCGAGAAAAAATGCTGCTCTCCGTACCGCCAAGGGCAGGAATCAACCCCTACAACGGCTACAACAGCAGAAACAGCAAAAAGGTAAACGCTTTCGGGCTTTTCACCCCCTTCGTCTTCGGCTCGTTCTCTACCCCCCCCCCCCCCCCCCCTCCTCCTCCTCCTCCTCCTGCGGGGCAACAAACCCGCGTCCGTCGCGACAAAATAGGGAGCTTGTGACAGTGAGCTGCAGTGTCCTTGAGAAGCTACACGCTCGGAATTCAACTTAAAGACTTGGTGGAGTGAATCCGCAGCCCGGAGAAGCGACCCCAGGTCCGCTGGGTGTCAGGCTGGGTTGGAGGTGGTGGTGGTGGTGGGGGGGGGCGGAGGGGGGGTCTCTGCCGCTCGCTCCTGTCACGCTGGACGCCCCGCTGTTGCTATTTTGTAGTATTTCTATGTGTGGGTGCCACAGTGGGGAAGGTCGATATCGCTCTGCTCGCTCGTTTGAGAAAGTCAATGGTGGAGAGCAACTTTTGCGGGGGTAACTGTACCGCGCTGGGATAGCGCGTCCGAGCCTGGATGTGGTTATGGGAGTGGGGGGAGGGAGAGAGAGAGGGGGGGGGGGGGGGCGGCTGTGGGAGAACTTATTACAAAATCACGTCTGCCGCTACCTGGGGCTTTGAGACAGATATCTATATCTGCTGGTAAAATCAGCTCTTCATTGTCTCCGCCGCCGCGTAAGTTAGCGAAGTTTTTTTTTTCTTTCTTTCTTTTTCTTTTTTTTTTTTCCTCGTTTCCCATCTGAAAGCGGAATATGCCCCACCCCTAGAAAAATCCCACCAGACCATGATGACTACATTCCCAGAATTATGAATCGCGCTTTCGTGGTTATGCTCACTTTTGACAGTGTGACTTTTTTTTTTTTATGTAACATCGGGAAATATAATGTGTTATATATATATATATATATAATTATGTTGCAAAAGCAAAACAGCCTCTGAAATATAAAGTGTGTATGTCAGTTATATAGAACAATGTTTATGTGTTTATTTTTGCATTTAAGAGCCTCATGCTCCCATAAACGTGGCCGGATCTTGGATGCATGTGTTCCTGAACAGAATCCGACTTTGGAGGGCTTTTAATAAAACCAGGCTCCAATGTTAATAAAACAATGTGTTGTACAATTACATTTTTATAATTTACAGCTGAAAAGTAATGTCAGCCATATAAAACATGTTTATTATTTTTAATACTGTGGAGTCCTGCCTGTTCCTGGTTCAATATTTGCAAATTCACACATTCTCTGATTTTTCTGTTGAATATAATTCCAAATTATCCAGAAAAAAAATTGCCTGTATTTAGATTTTGTTATAGAACATTTCTAAAATAACTGAGAAATAAAAATACAGCTTGGGGAGTTGAAATATCAAGGTAATGCTGCAAAGCCAACACAGGTGCACCATTCATTTTTATTGCCGCTAATTGGCTGAACCTCCAAGAGGTTCAGCGGAGATAAGAAAGACCACAGATATTAGCTTCTGCAGGAGTGCCAAGATGGTTTGCACTGATGCTTATTAAGGTATATTTGCTGTTTGAACTATTAGAACAGATGTTGCTGGATGTCAGTTATTTGTGATGAAGCTGTCTTCTCTTTATGTATTACAAAATAAACTAAGTTGTTCCTTTTTTTAAAAAAAAAGGGGGAGAATAGATTGCTTTTATTTAACTGTCTTTAGGATCCTGTGATTACTGTGATGCAGACAAAATGTTGGATGAAATCACTGAATATGACTGTAAAATGCAGTGTAATGCATGATGTAATAAAATTTATTACACTTGGCCAAATGATTGGGATTTTTCTAGGAAACCAAGTGGTTCCGCCCTGTTCACTGACATTTAATAAGACAGTTAATCTCAATCACACACTTTTAGTTTCATGTTTATGTTTTCTGCTCTGTCCATCCATCAAATAATTGCATGCTGCAGATTTGTACCTATTTTATAGTGTAGTGATGTCTGCCATTTGCATTTTTAACACTGTACGTTAGACATGG
The DNA here is from genome assembly GCA_033032245.1 of Poecilia picta. Taxonomy (NCBI): domain Eukaryota; kingdom Metazoa; phylum Chordata; class Actinopteri; order Cyprinodontiformes; family Poeciliidae; genus Poecilia; species Poecilia picta. Next base: position 15,012,780 of record CM065357.1, on the reverse strand, counting down.
TAATTAAGAATTTTAGGTACAGTAAATTACAGATGCTTCTAGTTTGGTTTCAGCTTCTGAAGGGACAGTAAATAATGCAATAAACTATCGGACAGTAATGATGATGATGATGATGATGATGATGCAGATTGTGAGAGCTTTGAGACCAACTCTAGAAAATTGAACAATTAATGTACTTCTGATTCCATTGTCTCTTTTCACTAAAGCTTTACAGCAACGTTCTGCAGTTTGAGCTGTAATCTCTTATATTCCCTGCTGAAAGAAAGTGATTTTAGGTCACACTTGTTTCTTTTGTAAGTGTTGCTACAGTGATCTGTTGGAATAATAATAATTAAAAAAAATCTATCAATGTATTTTTTAGCAAAAGGCAAAACATTTTTGGAAAGTCACTCTACTTAAAAAAAGTAACTAAGTGACATAATTGATTAGAATTATCTGAATTTTTTCCAAAATATCAAGAAATTAATTTACTTTGGATTTGCCAAATAGCATCCTTGATGCCTCGCTTCAGTCCATTAACTAACACCATGGAAACATTTAATAAAAAGTAATATTTTGGTGCTTTCTCTTGATTTATCAACAAATTGATACTGTAAATAACATGTTATTGAGGCAGAGACTAACCAGCTTTGTGATCCTCTGTTGACTTATTTCATAATCATCTTTCACAAAGAACACCGTGTCCACTTTCAGTTTCACTTCCAGTTAAAATTCTTTAACTAATGTGTCCGTCAAGGTTTTGTCTTAGACTGTTCCTTTCATTTTCCTTTTCAAAAATATGGACAGTAACGTTACTACAGCATTTTTTCATTTTTATGTAAGGATGCCGCCATCCATCCTTGTCCCTTAATGGGGTCGGGAGGTGCTGGTGTCTATCTCCAGCTAGCGTTCGGCGAGAGGCGGGTTCGCCCTGGACAGGTCGCCAGTCTGTCGCAGGGCAACACAGAGACAAACAGGACAAACAACCATGAACACACACACTCACACCTAGGGCAATTTAGACAGACCATTAACCTGACAGTCATGTTTTTGGACTGTGGGAGGAAACCGGAGTCCCCGAGAAAACCACCATGCACAGGGAGAACATGCAAACTCCATGCAGAAAGGCCGGGGCCGGGAACGAACCAAGAACCTTCTTGCTGCAAGGCAACAGCTCTACCAGCTGCGCCACTGTGCAGCTGTAAGGATGCCGCATTATTTTTAAAAAAGTGTTGAAATACGCTGCATCTCACACCAGGAATTTCTTTCCGAATGACCTTAAGGTCAGTGAACATTTTAAAGGAAATTCATAATGACATTGAGGAGGTACAAATAGATGTTTTGACTGATTTCAGTGCTAATGCTAGTACATATTTTGTGCTAACTCATGAATTACTCCTTAGTGCTGTCTGTCTTGCCCACAACATTCTTTGAAAAATATTTTTAAAGTCAGTCATTTCTTTCCTGATTAAATTAAGTGGATATTTATAATCAAGTAAATAAGTAATAATAATAATTTAAAACATTTCATGTCACAGCTAAATATTTTTAGCTTGAATCACGTTCATGTTACATAATTTAGATTAACAGCCGCAATAAATTATCCACGGTAAAACATTAAATATATAAATATATGAAATATGTTTATATGCACCTTGAACTCTGACTTGCTGTTTCACAAGTGTAGTCTTGATATTAAAATAGTTTCAATTAGTTCAAAATCAGCATCCCTTTATTGATTGCTCTTATTTTCACAGCTTAGATACTGTGTAGAAAAAAAAAGCCAAACTACTGAAACATTTACGTGTTAGTAACAAAATATTGAACTACACAGATTTACATGAAACATTATAAATATCAATGATGCAAGTTTTCTCCTTTTCTCCCACCTTTGAATCTCAAACAAAAATGTAGAAACCAGGTTTTTGTGAGTGTTGGTTCTCATGAGGGTCTTTGTTGGTTTGCAGCTGCTCAGTTTTCTTACGTCTTGGGTTGGCTCTGGCTGCAGCGCCTGTGTTTGTGTGGTCATCATCCCTGTGGACAATTATTTAATTAAACATGGCGTATGGTGACCTTCCATTCAGCAGATCCATAGCAAGTCAGCTTCCCCCGGTGCTTTCTGCTCTCTGTCTGCTCCCGCGATCTCCTGGACTTGGAGAGGCATTTTAAAAATGTATACTGGCATATTGTCTTCCTTTGATCCTGGGCGTCACCTGGCTCCTCATCCTCACAAATCTGATGTCAATATTTGTGCCAGTCTGTGGAAAACAAAGGCATCTTTTTTTGCACAATTCAAGTTTTGTGAGTTATTTATTTTACATATCACATATTAGACTCTAACTGAAATTGGATCTTTGATACTTTATTATTCACTTGAGCTTGTATCACAACAGACAGTGACGCTGCTTATAAAGGAAATCAGATGTATGCATGCAAGCACTTGCAGTTTTATCACTTGATTTGTCATACAAAAGTAAATGTTGCACTTTAGTTTATTTTAAATATGAATGTGCAGGAACCTTTTGAGAAATTAAGCCTTTTAATCCAGTTCCTATTCTTTTGTGCTTTTGTGTAGCAGGAACTGAGTTTGTTTATTCCTTATCACTGCTTTTACACAGTCATGCTTTAAAGTCATAGTTTTCCTACCACAACACAAACAACTATCTAAGGTGGTTTAAATCATCCAGATGTTTTTATTGATTAGTTGAACAAGTCGACTGTTTATTTGCTCTGACCAGCTGCTTCTTATGCCAATGAAGGAGAGTTTTTCACATTTAACAAAGTGGAACAACAAATCATAGTGCGGTAAATCATGTGAAATCATGTTTTTTTTTTCTTTTTCTTTTCTTTTTTTTTCTTGGACGTGTGTGGAATTGAATAAATGCTTGAATTTTAAATACGTTCTGCATTTAAATCAAAAGGAACCACCTGTAGCAGAGATAAAAATATAAAAACTATCAATAGATTGGGGAGAACAAAAGCCTAAGTGAAACAATTCAGTGAACTCAGGCCTGAAGCGACACCCACTTTTTTTTTAATTCAATTCAGAAATGAATGATTCCCAGTTGTGTTTGTTGATATGGACAGTATGGCCCACTGCCCAAGGCGACGCTCAGTCAGGGGGCACACCGAAAAATGTTATATGTCAATTACTCTGTATGATATTGGTTAATGCACATAGCCATAGAAATAGATTACTCTTTGTGGGTAAGGTTGTTCTATATGCATCTGAAACTAGAACAACCTGTTAGACTTTCAGCTGTTTCTGTTTATCCTGAGCTTGAGTAACGGTTCACAGTCCTCTATCAAAGTCTGGTGTCTTTTTGCAATCTCAGAAACGTCTCAAAGGTTCATCATTACACATTAGAAACAAGTTTCTTTCATTCTTAGAATGCAGGTTGAGTCAATGGGGTGTTTTACAGCCCAATGTTCTGAATAGTGTAAGAACAACATGAGAACTTTAGCAGTACACCATGGCTGACTAAAGAGGATGGCGTTATCTAAGTTGCAACTTCAAATTTGCAACTTAGATAATTTGAAGATATTACCCTTCTCAATCAAAGGGTAATAATTTTGTCTTTTAAGAGGTCTGTTCTTTGATCATGTCTTGCTCAAAATGTGAAACAGACTGGTCACACAGTGATTGAATTGTTCTACAACAATCATAAAAAAATCATGTGAAACACAGTTTGAGATGATATAAAACCTTTATTCTATTAGTGCAAATGAGTATCAGAATTTTCAATTTTTATTTTAGACTTGGATCTATTTAGACTGAGACAAAACAAAATATGTTTGGATTTTTTGTGTTATAAAAATGATTGTTAAAATCTCCAGTTGGCACATACAGTAGACACATGTAATATATCGATAAAACTACAAGTCCTTGCAATATTGATGGCACTGTTTACATTTATTTGTGAATAATTCAGAACCTATACGTCTACATATTCTGCCGTTGTATATCTGCATTTTAAAAAAACAAGCTATGTGGATTTAAATGTGAGGGAATAAAGTTTTATATTTGTGGAACATTGAGGCTTGTCACTTAGTTTGATGTGCTTCCATTCTGAATAGCTTGAGCATATTGGGATCAATTGTGTTGCTGCATCATGAGCAGGTTTGTTACTTGTACTTGGTACCACTTCATTATCTATTTATGGTAGTCAGATAATTATTAGTTGAATTTTTTAGAAAGCTCTTCCACTTTTACTTTCAAGCAACCATTATCCTGAGGTGAGCAAATCGTATCCAAAGTACAATGGGAAATTAAGATATTGTCACGATCCGTGTTTCTGTGTATTTACACAGTCCAGTCACATTAATGTGACCATCTGTCAAAAGCCAGAATAACCACCTTTCGCAGACCGAACTGCTACGAGACGTGCAGGAAGAGAGTCACTTAGGTCCCTGAAGGTCTTCTCTGGGATGTTGAGCCATGCCGACTCTAATGCCGTGGCCAGCTGCGCTAGATTACGCGGTTGAGGATCCATGGCGCGAACAACTCGATCGAGATGGTCCCACAGATGCTCGATTGGGTTTAAGTCAGGTGAGTTTGCTGGCCAGGGGAGGACGGTAAACTCATCCTGGTGCTCTTCGAACCACGCACGTACACTGGCAGCTGTATGGCACCTCGCATTGTCCTGCTGGAAGATGCCATCATCCTGAGGAAAAACAATGCGCATGTAGGGGTGGACATGGTCCGCAAGGACAGATGCGTACTTGTATTGATCCATCGTGCCTTCCACAATAATCAGTGAACCCAGAGAATGCCAGGAAAACATTCCCCAGACCATAATGCTCCCGCCTCCAGCTTGGACCGTTCCTGCAATGGTTGCAGGGTGGTTCCTTTCAGAGGTTTCACGCCTTATACGCCAACGTCCATCTGTCCGATGGAGCATAAAACGCGATTCATCTGAAAACGCTACCTGTCGCCACTCAGTGGACGTCCAGCTGCTGTACTGGCGTGCAAATTCTAGCCTTCGTCGTCGATGAACACCAGTCAGCATAGGTGCACGAACCAGGCGTCCGCTTCGGAGGCCCAGACGCAGCAATGTTCGCTGAATAGTGGTTTGGGAGACACTTGTGGTAGCCCCTTGGTTCATTTTAGTGGTCAGTTGCTCAACGGTAGCCCGTCTATCTGCCCGAACGCATCTCCGCAACCGTCGTTCGCCTCTGTCATCTATGGCCCGTGGTGCACCACATTTGCCACGTCGTTGATTTTGGACAGTCCCATTTTGCCATGCACGGTACACTTTTACCACGGCGGCACGCGAACAGTTCACAAACTCAGCCGTTTCGGAAATGCTTCCACCCTTGGCCCGAAAGCCAATGATCATGCCCTTTTGGACGTCGGATAAATCGCTTCGTTTCTGCATTACGCCAACGATTGAAATGTTTTCCGAAGCCCACACACACCCTTTATATACGCTCAACTGCACTGTGCTGCCACCTGCCTTCTGTGATTGGTTATTTAACTCTGAAGTGGAAAGTATGTGGTGGTCACATTAATGTGACTGGACTGTGTATTTTAAGGTTTTCTGTGTTCTGTTTCTGTCCTGTGAGTCTCTGTTTCTGCAGCTTCCCCGTTGATTGATCCCAGCTGTGTCTCGTTCCTGTGATTACCCTCCCAATGTATTTAGTCCCACCTGTTGTCTGTGTTCCTCGTTGGGTCCTTGTATAGCGTCTACTGTCATCTTTGTCAGCGTCTGCCAGTCGTCACAGTAGAACTGGTTAAGTCCTGTGACTGGCCACCTGTCACTAACCTGTCCACACCTAAATCAAAGGTGAACTACATTGTGTACTGACAGCAATCACTGGACATAAACACTACATTTCTGTGTTGATTTTGATTTATGTTTGTGCAATTATGCAGGAACTTAATAGCAAAGCATAAATTATCACCTATTTAAAAGAAAACTAGATGCTCATTCAGCAGTGTTTACTGCTTCCATGTGTTTTTCTCTTAGCTTCCATAAAATGTAATCTTTCTCCAGTGTTTACCCTCATAAAGCTTGTTGTTCTTTGAAGTCCACATATAAAAAAACAAGCAAACCTTCCTTCCAGTTCTGTTTCAATCATGACATCCAGAACATACACCAACGCCCTTGGCAAAACCTACACAGTTGGCAATTGGCAGGCTATTAGATAGTTGCATTGTTCTCCTGGTGGGCAAAAAAGAAACTTGTTTGGGTCACGCGACTTAGTTACATGACCCAAACAGATTGGAAACTGCAGCTGCCAATACGGTATCGCATACACTGCTAAATAAAATATGTTCTGAATAGTGTAAGAACAACTATTCTACTATACTATACTATGTTTTCCTTAACTGTTAGTTAAGGAAAACATGTATTGGTTAGGCTCCATATCTCAGTATCATATTTAAAGGTCTGTCCAATAGCAAGCACAGGCTCATTTCAAAGTTTCACTTTCATTTGTTGTTTACTTTGGGTGTAGTGTGCTGCTTTACCATGGTAAGGCTCTATATTACTAGGATCTTGTGCCTTAAATGAACATTGTGTACTTTCGCGAGGTCTGTGTGACTTGGATGTCATCAGCAGATAGTTTGTTCATGTACTTTGTTTATTATGACAGGTTCTCCTTTTTATTGGCTAAATATGTGCCGTTTTATGCAACTGTTTTAAGGGACTTTTTAATTAAATAAAATGGATGGATGGATGGTCTTGAAATCATATTGTATAATAATTAGGAGAAAGAGAGAGAGAGAGAAAAGTCACCCAATTCACTGGAATTTCAGCATTTCATTCTTGAAGCTTTAGTTCTGTATTATGGTTTCCTTCTGATTGGATCCATGATTAACTTATACAAATACACAGCGTAAAGGTGTGAATGCAAAAATAAACCCATAAATGGTGAGAAAAATGTCCTTTATTCTTTCTTAGACTGAGTGAAAAGGTGTCAGGTTTCTGCTGTGCCTAAACCCAGTTGCTCCTCCCCTGACTCGGCCTCTCATTTCCTGACTCGAATAAATACAATGAATGCTCTCAAATCAAATTTGGTTGATTTCCGCATAAAACTCACTGGCTGGAGAAAAATAACAACGGTGGCTTCCCACTTCTTAAGGTATCGTGAGTCTCACTCAGGGCCTCATCCAACGGCATGTTTTTGTGCTTTTCATTCAGAGTTTTTGTTCTCGTCTTGGCAGGAGACCTTTTCAACTGATGTCTACTTACTGCTGTGATTTAAAGCTCTGAAAGCCTCAACATAGATTCAACAGAGCCAAAAAGCAGCTATAGATGAAAAGAATTGAAGGAATCACATAGACTGGAGCAAACATAAGAAGGTTGCAGTTTAAAGGCCATTTGTTTGAAGTCTTCTAAGACTTTAAAGATCAGTAGTTTTAACCTTTCACTTGAAACTCTGTAAGTATTGAAACACAACCAAGTTATCGGCCATGCTCCCTTTCACCTTGTTATTAGCCTGATGTTTTAACTTTATTAATATATTTGAATTAAAAATCTAGGGCTTGACTGCTGCATCTGACTGAAGTTGAAAATTAAAGCTTTACATTAGTACATAATTAAAAAATGATAAGATTAGGAATGTACCAATCTCTGGTGGTTTACGTAAAACTTTAATCTGCCACTGCAGATTTTTGCCAATTACAATTTTTTGTTAACTTTAAAATTACAACCTATATGAACAAACAGCACTGAAAGCTATGGTTATATTTTTGTGTACATGCCGTGGTTAACATGGTTAGCATGTTTAGCAGAGTTAGCGTTGCCAAACAGTAATCTGTGTGTATATTCTAGAGAATGCAATCTCTTACGTTAACTTTAAGGTTTCCAAAAGGCTGCCAACATTTATAAATCCAGCATATCTGCTGATAGACAGAGGTTCCAAGCTCAAGTGGATTAAAACAATTTTTAAAAAGCAAATTTTCTGTACTGAGTTCAGCCTTCCTTTTATCAGCTGATAATCTTGCTCTCTCTCGCTTCCAGGGCATCCTGAATAAACCACAGACAGGTCTCGACATGCTGTCAGAAATAATTTTCTTTTCAGCAGCTTCTCACACCCCAGAGATTTCTCAGACTTCATTTTGTTGCTATTGTGACCCACTGAGTGTCCAATTGGCTCATCACTGGTCAGTGCTGATCAAGCTGAAAGTTTGCCTTTTCTGGTCGCAAGCCAGTTTGTTAGTGAACATCTACAGAATATATGATGCAGGATGAAATGTTGTGGTCTTCCCAGGAACTACATGATTATACTATTCACTATGTTTTTTAAATGGTTTTATTCAGGATGGCTTGTGGACCATGCAGTTTCATGAGCAAAGCTACTGCACCAAATATTTAGACTGGTGTAGATTAATTTAGTATCTACTATGTGTCAAACATGATTTTGCTACAACACTAACATGAAGTGAAACCAGCTGATATTTGGGAACCAAAAGAGTCTAACTTTACAGATGTCTTTTTCTGCTTATTCTGTCCACAATGTATCTGTGTGTTACATATTAGATTACAACTCTAAAATGTAATCTAAAGTAAGTGGACAACAGAATATCAGGTCGTTTGTAGTTTCTAAAAATTGAAGGCACAGCAGTGAAACCAAGAACCGCTGGAAGTAAATTCCCCTTGTAAAAGGCTTTGTATCTTGACCTCAATCTTATCAGATTTATATGCAAATATACAGATTTACCCTTGAACGGTACCTACATGGAGGTAAAAAGAGAACAAGCAGATGCATCTAAACTTGACCAGCATGATGTGGTTGTTCAAACAGTTCCTGTGCCGACTGGCTGCTGGCGATCACCATTACACCCACTGCAGTCTAAACAGGACGAGACACAACACAGATGAATCAATAAAAGGAGCTGATGCTGTTTTTCTATGTTGGATACTGATAGCTAATATGATTAAAAACTTTCTTGGGACTTTTGAGAGTTTTATGCTCTTTTGGAAGTGCTGCTATTTGCTGTCAGCTCTGTTGCCTCAGCTGTCTCAGAGGTCATATTCACACCTTTTAGTCCAGTAGACCCAGAGCAATAGGGAGCCAAGTTCGATTGGGGTTGATGCTGTATGCTGGTTTGATTTTGCTTTGACGATGCAGTTTTTCAAATTAATCAGGCCTTTTGATTCACTTATCCCCCTTCTCTATCTAAAATGGCATTGAGTGTTTTTCATAGCAATGAATCTTTTTCATAGCAATGAATCTCATCCTTCAGGTCTCTGGAAGTGCCACTTATTGTGAGCATGCCACATATTTTTCGATGTGGTTGGGAGAGTGTTTACCTTCACCTTTGCGTTTCGCCCTACTGTAAATCTTTGTTTGCCTGTTAATTAGTTTAAAAATGTCCTTGTTCTTGTGAGAACTTCTCAGCATATTTCCATTGGAACAACATCCTGCATCCACATGCGACTGCAAACTCTTTCTCCTGGCAGTTTTGCTACATACGTTTGTCTTGGTTGTGTTTACTCACAGTGCCCTTTGGTGAAGTCTGCTCCAGCAGAAGGTTCACTGAAAGTCAAACTATACCTATATGTTTAGGCCCTTCAGAGGTTGCGTCTTTGATCTGCACCAGTCGGACTGCACTTTCACAACTCCTCAAACAAATCGGACTCTTTGAGCAAACGAGCTAGACTTGTATTTAGGGCTGCTGTAAACGCACGTTAAGTGTGTTTTATATTGGGAAGAGAGGCTGCAGCATGACCAGGAGGTAGACTAAAAAGCTTCAGGGAGCTTTTAACAGAGCTTTTCTCTTCCTTTATCGCTGGGTCTTTAAGAAAGCATTTTGTTGCTTCACCTGATAATGACTGAGAAAACCATAAAGTGGAAAAAAAGTATTGTCTATTTAGTACTTATTTAATCATGCTTTCCCTGATCACTGGCATATATTGTCCACAATGAACACTTCTCAATTGACTTAATTACGACAATTACAAATTTACTCCTTCTCTTCGATACTGTCCAGTTAGGGCTTCACCACAACACTAAAAGTGCAGTAGTAAAGGTTTTAAATTATATATTTCTTAGTAGAAATCCATCTAAAACTTTTTTTATTGATATTGCTGTATCGACAGTTGATCATAACATATTGATCCACCTGTTCATACCTTATGTTGTAGACTGGGAATACGTAGTTTGTGTTCTGTAGAAATCAAATCTGGACTCCTCGGTTTTCACACCTGATAGGCAGTAGACTGGGTTAGATTGGGAACCAAAACTGCAACATTTGTTACATTTTCTGCTGGTTAACTACATTCTCACACTGCACTGTGTCAAACGGAGTAAACAAATAAAAAAACATGTTCTCTCTCCCCCCCCCCCCCCCCCCCCCTTCTGTGGTGGTGCTGCACCAAGAACTACTGGAAGAAACAACATGAAAACATCTGGAGAAGGCACTGTGTACAACTTCTTTTTCTCAAGAAATGCAAACAGAAATGGAGTGACATCAAATGTTAACAGTTGTAGGATTTCGCTTTTATCTGTGGCACATAAACCATCAGCCATTTCTCCCGCTAGAGCCAGACTTGTGTGTTTGTTTTTGTTGTGACTAGCCAGAATGCCCAGCACTGTTGGCTATTTCCTGCTTTTGGAGCGCTCTCTGGTCTGCTTGGCATTCACATATGTAGCAGTAGCACAAGCAAATGAACCAGACTTTCTAGGCAGATGGATTAAAGTGGACCAAAATGGGCTGGTATGAATGCACTCCTAATCTTTCTGTTTGCTGCCTATAGCTCTGGTCAAGCAGCACTACTATAAGTCTTACTGTAAGTAGCCTGACAACACGTAATAGTCCAGTCGTCACATTACCACGGCTTACAGACACAAATTCATTGTGTCCATGAAATCAGTAAGTGAAGAAAACTGAATTTAGGCATAATACATTGTTTTTAGTTTAAAAAATGCTAGGGCTAAAAACTAAAAGCCACACAAGAAGCTTGAGTGTTGCAATGGCCTCAGCTACAAAATCCACATCTGTTACTAAATTCTACAACCATCTCAACAGCATTTGCAGAATAAACAGTTTGCTGTCAAATCAGAGCACAGAAAAAACTAGAGCGGCCTTTCTCTTTCTATCGGTTAGATCATTGTGATGGTGCATTTGACCCCCTGTTTGTGAAAGGATAGATTTTATAAACTTGTTATTGGTCTCTGAGGCACTGAATTGTCTTGGACTTATATCTTTAAGATTTGCTGGTCCGACATGAAACAGAAATCTGTTTGCTCTTTATTTCCAGGACCAGAACTAAACAAATTGAGGAAACATTTAGTTTCTGTATTCCTCATCTCTGAAAATAACTTCCTAAAAACTTAAACTTGAGATTGGAAGAAATTATTTTAAAAGCAAGACTGAATGTAGAACTTCTTGTTGTAGCTTTCTTTTGGAGATTACTCTACAAGTCAATTTTAATGATGTCTTTACTATTTGTTTTAAAATTTTTTAAAGCACTTTGGATTATCTATCCATTGTCTATATGGCAGCACTGTGCAGACATGCACTACCTTATCAGTCTAGTTTATTATAAAAATGGGTATTAGTGTTTTTAAATGTCAAAGTAAGCAGAAAATGCTTTTTAATTTCTTTTAAATGGCATCCATGTGCTTCTAAAACAAAATCACAACCTTTCTTTGGCAGCAGCCATGATCTTTTTGTCCTAACCAGATTCTCTAAGGTCAGCAGAAACTTCTGAGTCTGTAACCATTTCCAAATAAAACTGTAATGGTAGAAACAAAGTGGAAAATAGAGCAAAAGGTGAGCAATAATTACTGCTAGACATCTGCTTTAATCTTTAACACTGTTGAAACATAAAGGAATTAGTTTAGGCAAGTGTGGAGGAACTTGCTATGCCTGGCCCAAATATGGAGGATTTTCAGACATTGAGGTAAAGAGATTACCTGAACAAGCAGATTGTTAAACAACAATATACATACTTTAAAAAAAGAGTAATAAAATGTATTTCTTAAATACAAAAAAAACTAAATTTTGCTGGAAAACCCAAATGTTTACATGTAAATATATTTTTTCCAAATTTTGATCACAAAGGAAAATAAGTTCTTATTCAGGTTTAACAATAAAAAAATCAGTTGGCATCAAATTATTGCAAATTAGTTGAACACAAAAATGCAAATCAGCTAATCACGTGGTAGCAACTTGATGCTACAACATAAAAGTATGGACCCAACATGCCTTCTATCAATGATACAGGTTGCTGCTGGTGTAATGGTGTGGACAATATGGCTGAATAACATATGATATAAGCATTTCATATCAGTCAATATTGATAATTGATTCATTTTTTTTGTTTTAAATATCTAAAATACTGCCAAATTAAGCGTGACCTTTCCCGTTTTATCTACAGTTTTCACTCCACTTTGTTTTTATTTTTAAGCAGTTGTGAGGCAAAGCGAAACCTTAAACTTCTGCTGCATAAGTAACTCAACAGGTGGTTGCTAGGTAACCATCAGTTGCACAACAGGCTGTTTTAAGGTAATCAAGAGTGGAGTTAGTGAGTGTTAGTTAGTTAGTTAGTTAGTTAGTTAGTTAGTTAGTTAGTTAGTTAGTTAGTTGATGATGCCACCAACATTGCTGAGAAGTGAAGCGTTTCCTCTGCCTACATCCCCCAGAATGCTGTGCGGTACTGAGTAGAGTCCAGTGAAATTACTGAATATTCCATCAGACATTGTACCTATTGATATTGATAATGTGCTTCTTATTTGTTATTGATTTGTTGTCTAGCACCTTGACACAAAACTCAGATCCTCTGAAACAGATTTCGTCATCAAAACATTGAATTCACCGTCGTCCAATGGCTTCACTGGATTACAACCTGGAAGCTGTTGTGTCAATATGGACCAAATTCTCTGAGGAATTTTTCTTACACTTTGTTCAATTAATTCATTCCCCTTCTCTCTGAAAGTAAAATGGCGTTCAACTCAGCGCTCATCATTGTATCTAATAAAGGAGCCTCTGAGCGTACATTGACTATCCTCTGTGGTCAGAGATGGGCTTCGTTGTGACACTGGTTTTCTTTTATGTTCATGCACCTGTCTGCTTCTCACATCATCCGTAACAATGATGACAGGAAACAAAGTAGGCGAATGAGATTTGCTGTTTAGATGGTTTTCCTTCAGAAAATACTAACAAATTTCCTCTCATAAAATGCTCCATTCAGCATTTCTTTAGCAGATGTGCTAAGCTGAGTTATGTCACAGCTCTGTCTTTGCAACTGTTGGGAAAAGATACTAAAAGGCACGCCATTTTCTTTTTTTTTGTCCTTTCCAAACATTAAATCTGTTTTTTAAACGTCCTGTTCAACTAGCAGCTTGAGTCTATTTTGGAGTCTCACAATATTTACTTCAATCTGACTGAATTCACTTTAATATGACAGAAGTAGTGTTCCTTATATAAATAAATGCTTAAGATTAATACTTTAGTGTTTGCAGTTCTTTTAAAGCGGTGACTACGTCACACACACTGCGTTATCTTGGTTGCTTTAGTATTTGTGTACAGACCCAGCTGTTCTGCTGCGGTGAGTCTACCCTGGCTGAACCCTGCTGTGCTGCCACCTTTGTCCCTCTGGCGCTTTGCCATCTATATGTTTATCTCTCTTTGTTTACTGTGTCAGATGTTTCGGATCGGTCCTCAGCGTGAGTGCCAATAGCATCAAGCAGGCAAGGTTAACAAGTAGAAAGGCAGCCAGAGTCCTTGGAGAAAGCACAGCTCTTAGAAATTTGATGCCAAGTACAGCGGTTGATGCCAGACGCTCACAGTGTGTCTCACATTTTGTTAGATCTCGGGCCGAGCTGTGTTTTCACATATCTGGTTTCGGGCTCTCCTGGCTCAACCTGACCCAACTTGAAAGCTTTGCACGCATGTGGATTTGCACACAGCATGTGTGTCAAGGTGTGACCGGCAAAAACGTAGACAATCCGAGCGTTTATAGGCAACTATAAAAGCACAAAGAGAAAAGGGGGAGGATTGCAGACAGACGAGGAGGAGGATTCAGGAACGAGTTTGGACGTGAGCTCGGTGTCCCTGTCACCTGGTTGGAATGCAGATCTTCCTATTCATGATAAGATCACGAGCAGACAGAGCGGATTTCCTGCCTGCCCTCAGTGACACAGCATTCGTCTTTAAGAGTCACACAGTACTGACCCGCCCATCACTGAGTTAACACTGAAATATTGTTTTACCGAGTTACAAATAACATGCCTGTGTTTTTATTAGTAATCGGGCTGCAGGTTTCAGCAAATAAGAGGATGAATGGCTTTCAAACACTTTATTTTTAAACAAATAATCTGAAAAGTGTGGTGTGGATTTGGATGTAGTCATAATGAGTCAATACTTTGTATAGCCAGCTTACACTGCAGTCTCAGCTGCAGAGGCATTTTTTTTTTCTTGCAGTCTACACCAAGGTCATAGATTGGACAGAGACAGTCTGTGAACATTCTTTTTCCAAATTTTGCATCAGATTCTCAGATGGTTATAAGTCTGGACTTTGACTGGACCATTCAAGTGCTGGAATACGTTGCGATTGCGGCTCTGGCTGTGCACTATGTTTGTTATTCTGCCAGTGTATCATAGTAAAGAAAAGAGGTAAACTGTAAATACATGCCACACTTTTCAGATTTCTTGTTTAAAAGAGTTTGAAATCATTGTAATTTCACTTCCCATTTAAGTGACACAAACTAAAATAGTCAAGACCTTGTATGCTTTTGCAAGCAGCTCTTGCTCAGATATAAGTAATAAAATAATCAGAATAAATAACTAGGAATTTACCAGCTCATTAACAAAATTCCCACACTGGAATTGTTGTTAACCCTAAAGAGAGCTGAGTACAAATTAATCAGCAGCGTGATGCCAGATGCTTGATGCCTCAAGCTTGGTCCTCCTCCGTCAGGCCAGTCATACATCTGCACATAAGCATGTAGTGTAAGCGAGTCAGCTGGTTGGACAGTCATGTCTCCTCTAACCGCCTGAGGAAAAAGACAGGAGCTTCAGTCGCTGAGCGGGACAGGAAAGGAAAACAGACCTCCCAGCAGCCAGGAAATCCATGGAATCCCATGGGTCAATTCAGGGTCAGCTGGAGAAGTCCCACAGGGAGAGGAGGAGATAAAACAGTGGTGTGGCACTAAAAGGTGAGATTCACCAGCAAGTGGCTCTCTACGGACATGTACCAATTATCAGACATGCAATTGAGTGCAGAAAAAACCAACTTTGTTTTGTTTGGGTTTTTTCTTTTTTAGTATGAACCACTTTTATTTTGATTCAGTCAAGAATAAAGTAGATCTCTGATTTAAACACCCAAAGCCACTCTTAAGTAAAACCAACAGAAGCCAGCTTTTAAAAGATGCACAATTTAGAGACTTGATGGGCATTCATGTAAAGGTGCCAGAGAATCTTCTATTTATAGAGATGTTTATCTTTATTGCTAAAAATAATCTAGTGCTATTTTCATACTGCCATGGAGAGGAAGATAAATGAAAACTAAGCTACAAAGTGAAATGACAAATATTAGCTTAACCCTCGAAAGCCAAGCAGTTGGTAGAAAATTCAGTTTTTTAAAAAGAAGTTATGTAATTTTTAAAATTAGACATTATGGATAACAAGAAGCACGTTTTGTAGAAAATTTATAAAGTAAATGTTGGTATCATATCTTAGTATTTTAGTCTCATATTTACTAAATGTAGCAGGTTACTGAGAAAAATACCAACTTCTTTATTATTATGTAGTTATATCATCCTTTTGGGTTCATGTAACTATTACCTAGGTTGGTTTTCTGTACAATAAAATAGCATATGGCACACTGAAAAAGTATTTATGACTTTTACCCCTCTTTAAACTGTATTGAAATTCTTTCTTCTTCTTGCATCTTTACATTTTATTTATTAAATATAAGCAGTTTTGCTACCGTGGCATTTTGAAACTTGGATGTACAACCTGAATCACAAAGCACTGGGTTATTTAACTGGATGATGAGTCACCTCAACATTACTAACATTTCAAAAACCTTACACTGATTCCCACATGTCAGTTGTTTTGAACATAGACTCATCATTTATAATAAATGTAATTTCTAATTGAACACAAACAGCCTTCCTATGACTTTTAAAACTAGTTCAGATTGAATGAATGAACGTGTGTGTGTCTGTTGTTGAAGCTGGATGATTTAAGAGTGTTGCTGCAATGACACGCTCTTGGTTTTGTCTGGACCATCACTGGGACTTGGCACGGTGGGAGAGACTCTATGAATGAGATTAAAGGTCTCTGCTTTCCTGTTCTTTCATTCACAAATTAGCCACCTCCAGATCATATTCATCGAGAATTACTCTGTGACACGACAAACTCCTCCAGGGTGACTGTGTTTACTCCACAGTTTATAACCTGCACACAGAAAAAGATTTGCAGAAAGATTAAAATCAAGCTTATTATCACAACAAATTAGCCAAAGTTTACGATTTTATTAGAAAAAGCTAAAAACCACACCGCATTTTTAGTTAAATTAGTTAAATTGTGCTACTAAAAATGTTGTTACATCCAGTTTTTACTGCAGCTTTTGGTAATGTTTTTTTTAGGATTTTTTTCTTTTATAATACATACAGTTAATTCCAGATATTTACATAAACTTTATAAAATATATATGTTTTTGTTCGATGTTTAAAATTAGAACAAAATTATTTTTCTGTTTTAGGTCATTAGAATGAACACAATTAATTTGTGTATGCTTCTGGTTATAATTAAACAAATTAGGTCACTTTCTTAGCATTCATGTGGCATATACCCATGAATGCATATGGCATAAGATAATAGCCTACAACAAATCTCTGTCATTTTTCTCTGAGAAAAAGATTTAGTGTAGTCGAGGTTAAGGGTCTTTTTCTGTTTTATTATTGTTATTTTTTTTTAAACGCTGTCAACAAAACAGAGATGAGGAGAGCTGTCTTTGCCTCATGAATGGTTTCCAATTAGCGGAGTTGGTTGACGTTGTAGGTGGTCCTTGTTTAAGCTTGTCGTCCCACAGGGCTTTTCCTAAACACCAGCAGGTTGATCAGTGACCCTTCCCTTCATTGCTATGCTAACCCATTGTCCTCTCGTTGGCTCTGACCAATGTGCTACGTGGTACACCTTAAATAAAAGATTGTTTTGTTTTCACTCCTTCATGCATCAATATTAATTGAACAAATGCAAATAAATTAAGGTATTTTTCTAACTAATAGAACATTAGGCTCTAAAACTCCCTTTAGACCGGATAGGATGACGTCTGAAATGGAGAGTTCTTGTTTGTGACTGGCAAAATGGAAAAAACAAAACCAGCTTTATTTATTTCATAAAAATAGACACATATGCCTGGTTACACAACACTTTGTTTGATATCTCTAAGGACAGCCACAGTCCCATGGTGAGATGAGATTAGAAGATGCATGAGTCGTTGTGCAACATCCCGTCGCGTTGCACATGGTGAGCCACGGACTCTTCCACCAATGGAGTTTACAACTTAAATTCACTATCAGAATCAGCTTTATTGGCTAAGATGCTGTGCACAAACAGTCTGATTCTGCTTTCAGTCGCTCGCAGTGTGCAGACATTAGGAGCAAGAACAAGAAGTACCATAAGCGTAAGCCTGAAGTGGCCATCCACACCGTCGTCTTGAATTAAATCTGGCCATTGGAAACAGATAAAACGTAGCAGATTCTGCCCAAGTGAGAAACTTACTTTTGACATAATGTAACACCCTGCTGGCATTGTTGCTATTTTTATCTCTACATTACCTTTGTTTCACTCTTGTTTTATCATTTGAACTTAACCCTCCTTATCAGTCTTTTGCCAGTTTTGATCTTTTTATCTGTACATCTTCAGCACAGTTTTAGATTAAATGGCCATGAGACTTTCGGGTCCAAGCGAGATGCAAGTTGGGCCAAATGTTGATGTTTAACTTTTTGATTTTTATCTGTAGAAATAAATGAAGGAACTGGATTAATTGTAATTGCCGTGTAGTATTTGAATTATTTCTGATTAACGGGACTAAATGTTTTTTGGGTTCCTTAAATCAGAGGGAAAATACCTCGACAAGAAAGAAAGAAGTTACCCAACATTGAGAAAGCATGAGAGGCCCCATTTTCCCTGCATGGAGCAGTTAGCCAAGAGGCCCCACATTCCCCTTCAGTGTACTGTATTAAAGAGTGTTGACATGTAGGCTGTATGATATCAATTTTCACAGCTCCCACATAATCAACTGTTTGATGCAGGATTATTTTTCATCTCTCCACATGTGAATATCACAGCTCTAAGTTTCTCACATTGATTTCCAGTGAATTACATTAATCTTGGCAATTTTCTTTTCACTAGTCTTGTTTCTCATAGTGAATATGTTTTATATGTCCCAATTTTCCCCACTGCAGCAGTCCTATGTGTCCTCCGGCCACCAGATGGCACCTCCCAGTCCCAACACCAACAGTAGTAGCAACAGCAGCGGCGGAGGTGGGGAACAGCTCAGTAAAACGAACCTATATATCCGCGGCCTCCACCCAGGAACTACAGACCAGGACCTCGTGAAGCTCTGCCAACCGTGAGTGATTTTAGACCTGCTAACGTGCAACTTTTAGATGCACGTTAGCAGGCAAAACCTGTCATATTGTCTAGCCTGTATACTTTAAAAATGAAATTACCTGAATAAACGGGTCTTTTAGTTTCCATTCCATGACCTTCCAAAGGGATGACTTTCTGTCTTGTAAACAAGAGCAATGTGTACAAGCAGCTGTTAGTGTACTGAAACAGGTGAAGGAGGGGAACATGCAGAGCAGCTCTATTGCAAAAACCCAGCATCTTATTAACCCTTTTAGGTCTAAGTTTCAAATGTCCGCCTGGATATTTTTGCTAATTTTTATTGGACGCTGTTCTTTAAATGTCGTGTGAGTAAATATATTTGCCAATTTATCCATAACAACTGGAACTTTTAATATCTAGCAAGTTATTTTTGCAATTACCGTCTAGTAAAAGAGTGCCCCTCAAATTAATTTCACTCTCTAGTTACCATAATAATCCGATGGAAAGCGCAACGTCTCCCTTTCAGAAACAGTATGAATTTTTCAGATAGTGCAACGTGTGGCGAAATTACGGTACTGCAACTTTGGGTGGATTGTTGCAGATCCGCTTAGTCTGGCAGGGTTAAAAGAACATATACTGTGTATATAGAATAAGCCAATTTAGTTTGCTTAATAAAAGTAAACATTAAAGGTTTGTAAGTAGAAAAGACAGCCAATGATGACTTCTGTTTAGGGCTGTGTAATTTTGTCGATTCTCTGATATGTATGGATGTTTTTTTCCTCAAAGTATACATTTTTCATCGGCAAATGTCGATACATTCCTACTTTGAGTTTTATGTCAAATCCACATGAATTAAATGACGGCTATAATTTTTACCCAGTTGCACATGTTAGATTAAAATGGCATGTAACAAAACAACCAGTTACAATGAATTCAATAATGAAATTAAATAGATAAGTTACAATTTCTAATAAAAGTCAATAATATAAAAAATTTTCCTTTTCCGCACAACCAAATACACAAATCCACACAATTAATATTTAAACAAAGCAAATGTATAACAAAAATACTTTTTACACCATCAGTTCAATTAATTCAATCCAAGTCTATGGAACAGTCACAAAATATCACCAAAATCACTCTGTCCCTCTAAAACCTTTCAGAAAATCTTAAAAATATATAGACTTGTATCGCTTGCTGAATATCATAATATATATCGTGTCGTGGGCAGAATATTGTGTATTGTACCGTGAGATTAGTGTATCATTACAGCCCTACTTCTGTTGTGATCTGGCGCTTTATGGAAACCAAGTAAACCTTTAAAGGTGTACTGTGTGATGAAGGACATTCAGCACTTTTATATCAAAGATGGTATCTCACTGCACTCACTGCAAGCTTTTTTTTTTTATTTCCTTATGATAAATGACATTATCGTGTGACCGAACCTAATTGTACATTCCAATCCACATTAAGTGGAACAAGTCTTGTCTTTGATACTGAATGAGGGAAAGAGTCCCACAGAAACCCAATGCGAGGAAACACATCTGTGCCGTCCAGAGCTGAGCCTCATCTTGTTGGACACATGATTTCATTTCTCGAGCTGTTTAGGCAGGAATGGAGCAAAACACAGAAACGGTATCATGCTGAATTACAAATTCTCAGTATTCGTGCTGAGTTATTTGCCACATTACAACCACAATCTTTTACGTATTAGATTGGGATTTTATGTGGTAACACAGCAAAATGTATGGAGGACCTGCTTTTAACAAACAGTAAGAAAAAATAACTTTTTTGGGCCCTGCTTTTAACAGTGACCTAATTTGTAAATGACGTGCACCTGTATGTCATTAATCTGATCCAGCTGTTCTGTGAAGACCTCAGTGGTTTGTTAGATAACAGTGAACAAAAAAAGCATCGTGAGGAGCAGTGAACACAGCAGACAGGTCAGAGATGACACTTGGAGAAGTGTAAAGTTTAAACCTCTCTAATATGACTCTGGAAGAGCTGCGGTGATCCACGGCTCAGATGGAAGAATATCCTAACAGGACAACATGCCCTCGACGAAAAATCGGCCCCTTTTGGATAAGTGGACAGAAGAAAACAACTGATAATGTTGAGTCATATGAAGCCCGGTTTGCAAATTCCAACCAGCTGTTTGAGTGTCACAGCAAATATGATGTGGAGATGTTTTTGTTTGACATACAAGGTAACGTATATCACCCAAACATACCACGTTGATGGTAGCAGCATCATGTAGTGGGGATATTTTCAGCGTTAATGGTAAAACTGATTAAGTTAACCGTAGAGCAGACCTGCAGGGAGGTTTGTTAAAAGCTGCAAAACATTTAAGCACAAATTTATGCCTCACCTTTTTTAGATGTTTATTCTTTTCACTTAAGGGCGGTGCAATATTTCTGTCAGTCTATCACATAAATTTGAGTTTGTGACAAAAAGTGAAAAGGTTCAGTAGTTTTGCAAGGCATCAGTTTGTTTATTATTCATTACACATAAATAAATCATGATCTAATTTATTTCAGGAAATAATAGAAACCTAAGTCAAAACCAGAGGGTAACATGGAAAAGAGCCACCAAAAGACACAGAGTGTCTTGTGGTTTTTACTCTTGATCAAATATTATACTTCCTATGGGACTAAAAAAAAAATCTCTAAAACAGCGAGTCTGCATATTTGTGTGTGTGTGTGTGTGCATATGAAGTCAGAGATAAAGGCTGCCATAAAGCACCCAAACTGGTTTTGGCGGCTGCAGGTCAGAACGACGCTGTACGTCAGAGAGGTGAACTTTAGTCATGCATTCTTATTTCCAGGATTCATTCACAGGAAAACCAAATCCGTTTGTGAAGAGGTGTGGACAAATTTCATAAGTCTTGACATCACTGTGCGTCTGGTACGCCAGCCGGCCCCACCCTTTCTAATTATTGTGGTTTAGTCAACATTTTGTAGCACTTTCAGACGTATGTAGATTTTAAACCGACTGAGTGAAATCACATGGCGCACGGTGACGCTTGCGCGAGATCAAAGCAGCAATCAAAGCCGGTGTGAAATCTGTGGTTGCCGCATGAAATGCTGAAACTTCAGTGCAGAGGCAGACTTGCAGAAACATCTCTGTGGAGTGGAAAAGAGGTGAATAGAAGAACGGCGCTTTAGAAGTGACTACCAGTAGGGGGGGTCTTAAATGATGTGGGAAAAAGGTTGGAAAGCCTGCTGGGAAAGAATGTCAGCTGGCCATATATGGGCTGGGGTTGTCTTTTAAGTCCTTCTGGCTTTACCGGGCGGTGGGCTGGTGTTCAACTGCAGAGGGAATAAAGTCACTTTTCAACTCTCCTGGTGACTCCCTGGGTGTTCCTGGAAAAAAAACCAAAAAAACTAACATTTGATTCTCTTCTGTAATGCTAACCAGAAAAAAAGATGAAATGAATAAGAAAATTTCAGCTTGAAAATGTTAAAATATTACAAGCTGGTATTAAATTTATGTTGGAGCTCCAGGAACTGCTTATAGATTATAAAAAGATGCATATGTATTCCTCCTGTGATAGCGTGAGTAGTAAAAAATGAGTCGGTTTTTTTAAAAAAGTACTAGTAAAAATATTTGCATCAAAAAAATACGGAGATGGATCGATGGCTATTGGACAACACTGTGATGTATTGACCCATTCTTCTTTGCAGAATTGCTTTAAATCAGCCACAATGGAGGGCATCTTTTAACCATGATTCAGCTATTTAAGGTTGGCCACAATATCTCGTCCAGGCTTTGACTAGGCCACTGCCAGACATTTATTTTGTTTTTGAATCATGTGATTGTTGTTCTTAGTATCATTGTCCTGATGCTCAACTCAAGTATGCTTTTACTTAAGATCTCAAACGTCTGACTAAATAATTTCCTTCATAAATTTCTGTTCCTGTGGCATCGGGTAGATTTCATGGCTCAGAGTTACGGCAAGTCCTGAAGGCCATGCTTGGCGATCGGTACGATGTTCTTTGTTTTTAATGGTGTTGGTTTTATGTCAGATATAATGGGGCACAAACGCTTCAAAAATTTTGAGTTTGTCTAATTTTTCCAATGAATCTTTTATCCTAAATGCTTGGAAGGAATTAAGATTTTTTTTTTGGCGAATTGGACCCTGGTCTTTGTTCACTCTGGTATCACTGTGCTTTTTGTTTTTTGAAGCTCATGGAGGCCATTTTTACCTGATCTCTGACCTTATCCTAGCCAAGTGAGACCTGCAGTGCTTCAGATGTTTGATAGGCCTGACACTCCTACGTAGGGTCACCATTGTTCCCTGTTTTGCTTTTTGGATAATAGATTCTCCTTGGTGTTCCTAGAGCTTTGGAAATGGCACTTTAATCAGACTAGAACATGTTATTTGCTGTGTTTCACATGTGTTTTTGATTTATTTTCATTGGGGCATGATGTTACCTTTGTCTGACATTAAAATTTGTTTGGTCTGAAACATTTAAACATGACAAAAAAGCAAAAACATAAGAAATCTGGAAGAAACATACTTTTTACAGCATTGTATCCATACTGCAAGCACTGATGGCATATTTTCAATGAAATTTTATAATTTTCACACTCGTAATTTAGACAACTTATTAAGGTTTTATGTTGTATGTGGTTTGATTTGTTTGAAATAGACTAGTTTTATCTGACTAAATGTAGGTAAAGAACACTGGATGAGAAGAGAAGTAACATGCTTAAAACTGTACAGAGCTGCTTAAAATATTTTATGATCTTCTAAAATATGTGTGAATGACACGGAGTATTATTCATGTTTGTTTCATAAGTTCACATTTATTTGCTGTGAACAAAGTGTGAATAAGATTTGATTTTCATCTTAGATCCTCTATGAAGTGCCATGATGTGACGTGGAGGTGCTCATCAGAGGATTTTTGTTGAGGAAGTCCGGTCATCTGATTTAAAGATTTTGCTGATCTTTGGTTAAACTATTTTTAGTTTGTGTAAATATTCATGTGTAGTAACTGTCGTTTAGTAGCTAGATGACTATGGAAAGCTATAAAGCAGTGAAGCAGTGTGTCTATTAGAGTTGTGGGATTTCTTTCTAAAAACGTCAACACATAAATTCACAAATCTATAGCCTCCATTTTATGACAGAAGGAGACACAATACGGGCGTTGCAGTAGCAAACTTTTTAAGCTTTTACTAAAGCTACTCCGTGATGTAACACTCTTTAATTTTCATCCATCCATCCATCCATCCCTTTTCCTACACCCTTGTCCCTTTAATGGGGTCGGGAGGTCTTTAATTTTCAATGTCTGTTAAATTGTCACATGGAAAATAAAAACTGAACACGGAAGACTTAATGAACTATAATAGGAACTTGAAAATGAGCCTTGGATAAATTTTAAAACAGTCAGCTGATTAACAGACATGTAATTTGATTGAGTGATAGTTGTTGCTGCTTTAGCATTTTTGTGGCCAGAAATTATTTGAAACAACCTGATTTGCCTTACTTTTGTACGAGAAGTAAACGCGTAGATGGCTTCGTTTAAGCAGCTAATTGACTGTGTGTAGCAACAGGTAGGGGAGGGGCTGCGCTGCTCCATTCAGGTAGAGAAAACAGCGGCACCTTCTCTGGCAAATCATTACGACGGCTGAAGGTACAGGGTGACATGAACTTTTAATGTAACTTTTTAAAACCTTGATGTATCTTAGCAATGCAAACTTAACCGCTACTCAAAATGTGATTGGCTGATCGAAATGTTTGTCTAAACTTGAAGTATCATTAGTTTAAAGCTGGGGGTAAATTCCAACAAGGAGGCCAGGTGTTATGAATGGTTGAACGTGTTAGTACTGTAGCAATAAGACGAGGTCTGCCTGAAGCCAGTCTGTGAGGTTCATCCCCGGACTGACATGCCTGTCCGCAGGTGCCAGGAGATGATCGGCTCCATGCAGCACCAATGTGAAGCAGCTCTCAAAAAAAGCAGCCGAACTTGGCAGGAAAGCTGAAACTTCAAGCATTTTTTTCAGTTTACACAGAAAATGTTTTAATTTGTACTGGAGAGTAGGAGTGGGGTGGGGGGGTGTTGCCAGTGCATGTGGATGTATGGAAATAAAAGCTGTTTTACAGGATTTTGAGCTTCACTTTTCCCAGAAATCTAGAGGAGGGTGGGGGGAAAAAAAGGTACCTGCAGTTTAAATTTAAAGCCAGGTGTCATCTTGTGTGACTGAGGTTTTAGCTGTCTAGCCCGGTCTGAGTCATCCGGTTAAACGTCCGCTGCAACGAGGCGGGAGCGTAGGACCCAGCAGTCTGCTGTAACGTGAGGGTGGAAAAACAGCAAGAGGGAGGGAGGGAGGGGGGAGGGGGACGTGGTGGGAAGGAAAGCAAACTGGAGGGGTGAAGCATCAGGTTTCAGTGTACATTCCACCCAGACGCCATGTCGCCCAAACAGAGGAACACCGGCCTCCCGCACAAGCTAAAGGCGAAGGCAGGTCTAATAGGCTGTAGAGCTGGTGGACACTCCTATAACACTGCATTCCATCAAGCTGCACATAAAGCCTGTAGATTACTGCTTTTAAGCTAATTTTCAAACCATGAATATTTATGAGGCGGCATTAATGCGGTAACTGATTCCACTGCTTTAGGGATTGGCCTTTGGTTTTTGTTTCTGTTGACAGCAGACGAACAGAAACCAGGATGTTTAATATGCTACATGTCTTTTTATCTTAAAAATAAAATCAAAAACAGAGAAATATGTTAGTTTTTTTTTAAGCAGCATTTCTAAGCATTATTTGGGCCAAAAATACCTGAAAGGCAGAGCTGGATTTCCAAGCCAGGTGTTCGTGTTTTGTCCTGCGTGAGTCTGATGAAGACGGTGTCAGAACAAATAGTTTTTGTCCCTGAGGTGCCGTCTCCTGTCTTTCATGAAAAAAAAAAAGATCTAGGAATAGAGGTACTGTACAGTCCCCAAGAGGCGACGTAGACAGAAGGGCGGAGGCGCAGAGAGTTTTCTGTAAGCCCTGAAGATCATGGCATTTATGAGACAGAGTCGCTCACAGGAAGGACAGAGTACGCATTTATGTGAACACCTGTAGTCTGGCACCCTGAGGAAATGTGGAAATGTTGGTATGCATGTTGAAGGAGCAGATTCCTGTCTGTGTCTCTCAGTCACCTCAGCTGTCACTGATTCTGTTTTCTGTTTTTCCCCTGAAGGTACGGCAAAATCGTTTCCACCAAAGCCATTCTGGACAAAACTACCAACAAATGTAAAGGTGAACCACGTCTTCCATTTATTATAAGGCCTTTTACTGTATGTATCTTAGTTACAGAATATTTCAAAAGTATCCTGCCATCCCACTTTATATTTTGCTTCCAATGAGTCTGATTGCCTTTATCTGCCTCAAAAACCCAAAGAACAAATTTAAAAGACATTTGGAAATCTTGAAGAACTAATGATCAAGATCATTTTTCACAGATGGAAGAAAAAATGAATTAGGAGTCATTTGTATAGTACTGTAATTTTTTTACTCTGGTAATCTAAAATATCAATGCTGTCACTGTGTTTTCTGACTTTGGCCTGGCAGGAATAAAGGTTGTCTTACTTGTCTTAATGACAGTAGATTTAACCCCAGCTGCTCTTTTTGTTTTTTGGGTTTTTTTGCAGGATATGGCTTTGTGGATTTTGACAGTCCAGCTGCCGCACAAAAAGCCGTCACAGCTCTGAAATCCAGCGGAGTCCAGGCTCAGATGGCCAAAGTGAGAATCACGCCAGTCTTCTTCTGCTCTGTATTGCAACTCCTCTCTGTAAAGTATAAAATCCAAGTCACATAAAAAGTCTCAGTTGACCTTAACATCCAACCTGTTTGTCTCTTGAGAGTTCTTTCCGACTTCAGAAGATTTTACAGAAACCAGATTATTTCCCAGGACCAATATTCACCCTCTTTCTGTTTCCATTGCATTTTTGCTTTGTAGATATTTGTCCCTGAAAATTATCCAGGTAGGGTGACAGTTCATTTTACGTCACACTAAACCTTCAGTATAGGGAGTGTGTAAAATACTTTTTCTTTGTTAGATAATCTCAGGACTATTTCTCAGTTAAGTAAGTTTAAACTCTTTATTTTCTGTGAAATTCAACTGAAATATAATTTAAATCAGAAAGTTCTGCCTTTGACAATCCACAAATACAAAAAAAACAACTAAATCTTCCAAACACAGTAATATTTTTTTTACGACTTTTAAAATCTGATGCACAAATAAAAACAATCACTAAACCTATTCAGTTTCAAACTGAGTTAATAATTATGGTTTTAATTCTAAAAAAAAATCACAAACATCACAAACCCCAAATTGAGGGTCTGGAGTAAAGGCGCTGTTGAGTGTAAGGTTCAGGGTAGCAGAGTGAAAACAGGCCTTTGTTGATCCCCAAACAGGTAGATGATCAGTGTTCACCTGCAGACTTGTTTCTGTTCATCCACAGTACACACCTCTTAACCCTGCTGTTTAAAAGTGATGCTGCTGCATGAAGCCATCATCCTGGTTGGCGAGTGCACATCTTGAAATCTTGCGCTTAGTGAAGTGTTTACTCCGAAGAGTGGTTTTGGCAGCAGTGGTTTTGTTGATTTCACCAGTTGATTTTGTTTGCATTCCCGACGTCCAGCCTCAATTTTTTTGTCTCTTCACCTTCCTCCTCCCTAGTCTTTCTCTCTCCCCCTCACTCTTCCCCTCGCGCCCTGTGTTCGCTGCTAACCTGCTCCAGTTGTAATGCTTGTTCTGAACTCTTTGTCAAAGTGTCTGCAGTCAAAGCAACTCTTGTCGGCCCATTAAGCTGATCCCTTTGGTCCTCATGCTCCCCTTTGAGGAAACCCCGGGGAGGGCGCCGCTACACCCACTGTCAATGGGACAAGCACAAAGAACCGGCATTGTCCATCGTCCAGGCCCAGGTCTGGGGCTGACCCACCATTTAATACCCTCCATCCCAGTGTCCCCTCCCCATTTCCTAAACCCAAACATAACCCGCTGCAATGTAACACCAGGGTCTCCCTCAGCCCAGCTCTTTAAAACCGTCAGAGATCAATGTGACCAGTTGAGCTGAACCAGTACACCGCAACTAGATCCAGAGTCTAAGTTTGCTGCAGTTCCCCTGTAAGAGCGCCACACTATCCACTACACCTTAACACTCGACAAGTGCAACTGGACACCAAAACTTGACTCACCCAGACAGCATGTGCCCTCTGTCAGACGTGTTGATAACTACTCTATATACCTAAATATACATAGCTGCTCGGTGTCGCCGGGTTACTGCAGTTCAGAGAAAAAACGATATGAATATCAAGTAGGGATGTACTGGTCTGATGTACTGGCATTTTTGCCCGATTGGTAAAATACCACTCAGAGCTTTTCAAATTGCCAACTTTTGAAACAGAGTAAGCATAAGAGTAATGGGTGATACTCCCACACCACGGATGCCTGTGTTTTTTTGGAAATGGGGCTGTTTCTAAACTGCTACATTTATTATTTCTGAACATATTACAGTCTTGTGAGACCAATATTGAATATTGTCTCATCTCGTGAGCTGGATGTGGTGATGGAAAAATGAAAAGTGCCACTGGAACAGCTCAAAACCAAGCCACCTTAAACATTGGTGACTTGCAGTTCATCAGACAAGTGAAGAAACAGTACATTGTAAAGCATGGAGACACAAAAAATGGATCAGTTTTTAGTACGTCAGACATTGAAGAGGACATGTTCAATTTTTTCTAAGATAAACTGCTTTTGGCGTATTTAGATGCAAGCAGTGAAAATTGTGGGTAAGTTAGAAAAATGTTTGCTTACACGCACAAGATTAACAAATCTTAGAAAAGGTTATTATACAACTAATTATTCATTCGATGAAGTCAAATCTTCATCCATTTGTAAATTTTTGCCCTAAATGTTTGAGTTCCTAAAGAGAAAAGGAAAAACTGCTATTCAATAAATCTTTCCTCTTATTTTGTGTTTTTGATTTTTAAACACTACTTAATGAAAAATTGGACTGGCCCTCTAATAGCAATTGCTCGTCCATAAGTGACTCTCACTGGTATCAGAGACCAATAAAGAAAATCCAGATCAGGACATCCTTTGTATCAGGTTCGGCTTCGCTCGCACAGACCTTCACCACAGTTGCTGAGCTGTTCAGTTCACAAACATGGCGAGCCACACCTTGCAGTCGCTGTCCTCAGAGGACGCTCAGTCCCTGAACGAGCCACCCGGGACGCACGGCGGCGAGCCCGACGGAGCTGCATGCTTCGGGGCAGCAGAACAATGGTAAAGTTATAAATAGACCCATTTTTACTCCCCGCACCTCCCATTTCAAACGGAGACGTCACACACACGTCGCTCTAAACGCAAGCCGGCAAATCTGTCAGCTTGGAGGCACACCTTAACAGATGCGGCTGAGAGACGGCCTGGAACAACAACGACGCGGATGAGTTTGTGTGTGTGAACGTGAATCGAGTCTTCGTTTTTCACTTCAGGGCTGGTGGACCGACAAAGTTTCATCTGAGCTCAGGCCTGTTATATAACAGGCATCCTGAGTGACTAAAGTAACAGAAAACACGTTGCTTCTTCCTTTTAGCTGCCGAGACGCCTCGATGTTATAAATACTCCCAGGATTTTGCGCCGTCATGTCAACACCTCTGTCAACTTCTGCCGTGCAGACCTGCATTAGTGAGGGGATGCTGCATGTCCTCTCCTGTTTGCTGCTCGCACCGTTCCAGTTCGTATGGCTTCCAAATGCATCTCTTGACAGTTTGCTCATTCCACAATGAAGCCTTTATTATTTGTGGTTGCGGGGTAATCATATATCATTTAGCAGCAGGGAGGGGAGGCTTGATGGCGAACGGTGAAAATATATTAGATTCAGATGAAAGGCAGGAGCCTGCTGATCGGTAGAGGCTCATCTGTCTTCCCTTCCTGTTTTGCTCTCGTCTGTCATTCCCCGTTTTAATTACCTAAATCACTCCAGACATCGACTACATCCCATCCTGTTTGTCGTCTCTTTCTGTACAAAATATCAGTCCTTTGAGCTGCTAATTTCTCCCACCCACTCTCTGCCCTATCCTCTTCTTTCACTCTCTGTTTTCCCTTCCTGTCTTTTTAGTCCAGCCTCTTTTCTCCCGGTTGCCAGGCTCCTGTTGCTCTGTGAACTCTTAAACTTCATGCCTGGCTTCCTGTGGGCTTCTGCACAGTCACACAAGGTTTCACTTTCAAGCTATTGCCTAAAAAATGCCTCTGAATGGTTTCCATATTTGATTTATTTGCCGCTTTCAAAATCTCCCCATTTAAACAAAATTGTACCAAGAAGTGTGCCTTCTTTTTCTTTCACATTCATAGCTGTGAATGTTAAGTTATTCAGCGTGCAGCAGGATGAGGCAGTGACGAATGGGAAGTCTCGGGTGTCAAATTATGCAGTTTTCAGTTTTATCGATCAGGTAAAACTCGCTTGAAACGGTTCATCCATATCGGATCCTGGAACGAAGTGATGCTTAAGAAGGAGCAGGGATACGATGAAGCTTTAATGGACCAGGAGAAGCAGCAGACACTGATGAGACGACGGCTCTCATGGCTGCCAGGACAAAAATCTTTGTAGCGACAAGACCGGAATCTTGCATTTGGGAGTCCAGATGCATTCTGAAAGACTTTTTGAAAGTACTCAAAAGTTATTGCTACATTAAAAATGAAGCACTTTAAAATATCCATACACGTCAGTGTATAACATTGGAAGTTCGCGTGATACACAAAGAGGAAGGAAAATTTTGCCTGGCTTTCAAAATGGTTGTCTGTTTTATTCAACGCGCTTTACTCTGACACGCTTCAAAAGGTTGCACAGTATTAGGAAAACATATGCGATACAATAGCCAAACTAAATATGTGCATCAGTTATTGCCATGCAGAATTTGTGTGCTTGTAAATGTAAAATCCAACCAAGAACTGCATCCAAGATGTCCTTTGCGTGGAGATGCTTCATACATTGACATGTAGCGACAATTGTGGTTTGAATTATTGTGCAGCTCCACCTATAAATAAAACATAGTATCCACTTAGTAAACACGCGTCAAATATAACTTTGCACATCGTCCTGAGTCCACGGTAGAGGCAACTTCACTGGGACAGGAAAACTGATCAGAGTTGATTGGAAGGTGGATGGAGGTAAAAAACTGGACAGTCCTCAGAAGGAAACTTGTCAGATTCTCTAAGAGATGAGACTGGACAGGAGGTTCACCTTGCAGCACTACGATAACCCTAAATTTACAAGAGAATAGCTTAGTTGAGAACATTAGTATGTGTTAAAGTGGTCCAGTCAAAGCCCAGGCATAAATGAAACTGAGAATGATCTGAGAATTTTAGGCTTTACCTGAAAATGTATCTTCTCAGCTCTCTGAACTTTACTCCAGTGTGTCTGGATTTAAGTTCACTTAACAAGACTTGCTGTAGCTGAAGTACTAATGTATAAAGGCTAGTGATGCCAAAAAAACATTTAAAATAAATTTAAAAAAAATCTTTAATGTTTGTGTAAAAGTGAACAAATCGGAGCTTTTCTCCTTCTTCCCCAAATTACATTGAAGCCAAATGAAACTCTTATAATGTTCATGCCTTAAGCATCAAGACCTGATGCTTTCAAATGGTTCATAAAAGCCGATCTTGCCATGCAGCAACAAGAGCAGGACCCCACCAACCTCTACATCTCCAACCTGCCGGTGTCCATGGACGAGCAGGAGCTGGAAAACATGCTGAAGTCATTCGGCCAGGTCATTTCCACGCGCATCCTCCGGGACGCCAACGGGACCAGCCGCGGCGTGGGGTTTGCAAGGTGAGGCTTTCCTGTCTGAATTTAAAATGTCCTGGTGGAGGGGCAAGGTAATGTGCACGTGTGATGGGAACAGATTTCTGCACAGGGACTTCAGTCGGACCTTTTTTTTTTTTGTTGTTTGTTTCAGAATGGAGTCCACAGAGAAGTGTGAGGCCATAATTCAGCATTTCAATGGCAAATTCATCAAGACTCCTCCAGGAGTGCTCGGTGTGTGGAGTGTTTGCTTTGTACTATACAAACATGTTTTGTGTTTGTTCCCTGCTGTGATTACCCGAATTCACTTACTCGTTTGATCTGTCGCTTTCTCAGCACCCACAGAGCCCTTATTATGCAAGTTTGCAGACGGGGGTCAGAAGAAGAGGCAGAGCCAGGGGAAGTACCTCCAGAATGGAAGGCCCTGGGCTCGAGACGGCGATACGGTAACGCAGCCAAAACCTTGATCGTCTGCCTCATTAGGAACTCAAAGCCAGATTTTTTATTTTTTTCTAAAGTTTTCTTTTAAATTACACTTTCCGTGCTAGCTGGCTGTTCTTTGAGTACACGCTGTTTCGCGCCAGTGTTTGCATGACCTCACTGGTTCTGAATCCTGTGTGTTGTTTTCCCAGGGAGGAATGACGCTAGCGTATGACCCAACAGCCTTACAGAATGGGTGAGTGAGTGGTATGCAGAGACTGACAGAAAACAGCCCCAGCCCAACAGTAAAATAAACACTGGCTGGCGAGCTGCAGTGAAAGGTCGCCCTCTGCTGGCCGGCGCGGAAACCTTCAAATATTGCTGAATTTACCTGCAAAGCGCGCATCGTTCTCACGGTCTTCTTGTCTGCTCGACAGTTTTTACTCCTCACCCTACAGTCTGGCTCCAAACCGGATGATTGCCCAGACCTCTCTCTCGCCCTACATGCATTCTCCTGTCTCCTCCTACCAGGTCAGACACACCAATATAATTATTGTTTTTAGCTTTACAGTCTTGTTAAATTCACATTACCTAAGCTAATAGAGCTGCATTTCGTCAAGATCTTCCTCTCCCTCTGCATTTTCATAGCACACCTCAAAGGGTGACGGTAACAGACGAAAAGCACAAACGAGTTTTCGTTATCGTTTCTCCTAATTGCAGGTACACAGTCCGTCCTGGATGCACCACCAGTCATACCTCATGCAGCCAGCTGTGAGTATCTCTCAGATATTTTGCTCCATTCATGTGTTGTTAGAGTGCACAGTTTAACAGAGAGGACGCCTCATAAGAGCTGAATGAGGACAGAGGACAGTTGAATATAAAAGCAAAATAAGCAAGTTTCAAAAATACATTCTTCAGAACGATCTGATCTAATCTCAGAATATCCAGTGTTTAGTGTTGTTTTTGTATTTTCTCTCAGTTATGAGCTGTTTGCTGTGTACAGGAGCCCTGCTTGGACCTGTCTGACTATTTAAAGTGAACATTGTACCAGGTTAATGGAGACAGGCTGACTGAGTGTCGGTGCATCTGTTCGTCTGCAGGGTACAGTGCTAACCCCGACAATGGAGCATGCCATGTCCATCCAGCCCACGTCCATGATGGGGCCTCTCACTCAGCAATTAAGCCACCTGTCTCTGGGCAGCACAGGCACAGTCAGTATCTCTTTCACGTCCTCCTGGCACAGAACCACTGGCTTCCTGTCCCGACATCCTGACATCATTTATTCCTGTCGTCCTTACAGTATATTCCAGCCAACACTACTATGCAGGGGCCTTATATCCCCCAGTACACCCCAGTGCCTCCTTCCAATGTCCCAGTAGAGGTATGACACACTGTTTGCTTGCGTATGAACTTGTTACGCTCATGGACAGTATTTAAAGGTTTATGCGGTGTGATTTACCAATAGATTAGAGTCCCATTAGAAGTCTGTAGTAGAAATTTACTGTTTGGTGTTTTTTTCTCTCAAATAATTACAAATTTTTTAATAAACGATAACATCTTATTTTTCACTTAATTTTTCAATTCTTTTAATTTATTTTTCAAATAAATAATATCAAAAGTAATGTTTATTTTTGACTGGATAAAATTGGATGTTTTGAGTGAATTTAAAAAATATGTAAGCAAACTTTAAAGTACAAAATCTAAATATTAAGTTGCAAACCAACATGAAAAAAAATAATTTAAAAAAGGACTGAAAAATAAATATGTTTTCTAGCATTTTATATGGAATGCTTTGAACATACTGAGCTCTCTTTTTAGCAAAGTTTTATAACATCGTTTTTATTTTCTGATAAACAAAATAATTATAAAATTAAGCCCTTATTTATATATTTTAACGTCTAAATATTCAGCTATGACTTGCACACAAACAGCAGGGCTCTGTGATGTCTCTAATTCTTAGCTGATCTAAAATGTTACATGGAGACAAATCATAATCCTCCACTCAACAGAATTCAGCACATTTAATTCATGAACAAATGCTGCTCATATCAGTATTTTTAATATAGATTTTTTTTTTATTGCAACACTTCTTGTCTTACTTTTTCCTGACAGGAGAACGGTGGTCAGCAGCAGCAGGTCGCCATGGAGAATCCGGCAGAACATACAAACTACTCCTACCAACACACCAAGTGAAGCTGAGGTGGGAAAACGTCCAGGGCCCGGCGTGTAATTAAGACGACTGACTGCTCTGAATGTTATTTAGTTATTAGAATAAAAAAGTCACAAAGGAAATAATAGAGCGAAAGCAATGAAAGTACTATTTAGAGATTATATCTTATGCTTATTGTTTGCTGAGCACCTTCAAAGTATCAACACTGTGTTGTGAACTTTCCAGCTCCCACCAATGAGAAGCCGCAGGGCAAGAAACAAATCCAACCAAAACAGGATCAAGCTGGAAGAGATCTCAACCACAACCAATCACCGGGACTTCAACACGGATAACAAAAGGAACACGTGTGTGCCAGTGTGTGTGCTTGCGTGTACTTGTGGGTGTGAATGCGTGTGTGTGTGTCTGTCTGTTTTGTTGTTTTTGCTTTGTTTTGTTTTTGTTCTTTTCTTCTATTTTTTTTGTCTAAGAAAAAGGACAACAATTAACTTCATCAGACTCTTCAGCTCACATCCTCAAGAGTTGACCAACCAAAGGTGGGAACCTTCTTCAAAGAAGATTGGGTCTATTTTGATAACTGAAAAAGGAAAAAAAAATAACAACGTTGTTGAAAAATATCAAAATAAATAGGAGAGGAAGAAATGACAGAGAGCATTATTTTTGTGCAAGTGGTATAGCAAATTCTTATTTTTAAAAAAGAAAAAAAGCATTCTGGATGTTTCAGAGTGATTCAAGGAAGAGTTGAAACACAATGTGTCTTTTATTTTTGTGTAAAATATGCAAACTTTTATTTTTATTTTTTGATGTCTGATATTCTATTTGCAGCAGCAGCAGTTTGTACAGATTTCAAAACTTTGCTGGTCTGATGTGTGGAGTCATTCTAACGTGGGAGGTAAACCGTTTAAAGCTACTTCTTCTTGTAACTGCTGCAGAGATTTCTATTCACACATGCATGAAAATAACATTGACTGTTCATAGTTTTTGTTTATTTAGACCATAACGGAACAAAAGACAATCGATTATTTATATTTATATTCAAATCATAGTTCTATTTTTTTGGAGTTTTAAATCATTGAAGCGTACATTTATGAAAAAGAAATTATTTAATGTTGTAGTCTTTAAAGACGAGCTAAAATCGACTTACAAATTTTAATTTTACACACACTAATGGATGCTCTAAAGTGACTGTTTAGGTTTTTGAAAACTTAGTGGCTTCCAGTCGTGTATTTATCAGCTAAACGAAACATCAAAGTGACTTGTGTTCATTTTGACAGTCATCCTGGTATATTAGATTGCAATCTCATCACATATTTTTGTCAATGAGTAGGCATGGGCTGGCATCATGTTTATTAATCGATTTTACAAAGTCACGGTTTCACAATCAGACGTCAAATTTTGATGCTAAAGGAAGGGCAGTTTTTCGCTGCAATAAATGCATCATAACCATAAGAAGGAACACATTTTTAGACTTTTTTAATAAAAGGCATTTAAAGTAGCTATTGTTTTAAAATGAAATTTAGCAACAAACATTCTGGTGCAGCTAACGTCACTAATTAACTGGCTAACAAATGCTTGTCAAGTTCCCAATACATCTTGCTGCAAACTGAGCATATTAGCCAAAAAAATTTTTGATTGAAGGTATTACATTGAACCAAAACTCCACAAATACCAAGATCCAAGTTTATTCCATTGGTGAATAAACAGCTATGTACAGTTTTGCTAACATGACAGTTAACCTGACTCTTTAGCTAAAAATATTAGATTTCTAGGCTCTCAACTTTTATTTATAAAGAGCCAAATGGAAGAAAAGACATAGTTAGCATAGCAATCCCCCAAGTTAGCATTTCCACATATAACTAACCAACTAGCAGTAGTTTGTCAGACTCCCAGTGTAATCTTACAAAGAGATGAATGGCTGAAAAAATACTGTAACACCACTTTGTTTATGTTAGGAATATCTAGATTTGATTAGCTCCTGTGTTTAGCTAACATGGGTTTTAAATTTAATCTCAGTACTTCAACCTTTGTCTTCAAAATATCTAGAGCTCTAGCATTAAGTGTGTTTGTTATTAAAGCAATTTGACCACATTAAACAGTTTTGTGGCTGACGTCTAGTTCATTGTTTTGTAAAGCTTGCCAAGCTGCAGATGTTGACTTTAGTTTATTTAGATTAAAAAAAAAAAAAACAATAATTAACAGCACTTAAACTGTATTGTCTAGCTTTTTTTTGTGTGGCCGGTTATTGTTTATTTATAATAATTGCAGAGCAAACATCACATTGCATAATAAGGGAGTTTCTGTAAAGCAGGGTTTTATGATAATATACATAAAAAAATCTAAATGATTGAAGGTGGAACATTTTAAGCTGTGTTTAGCATGTTAAATTAGTGTCAGGAATAAAAATGTGCTTTTTGCATTAAAATTTACTTAAAGATATCAGACCGTTACCTTCACTGTGAGGTTTCCAAAAGGACTGCAACATTTCTAATTACAGGATGCTTCATGTTAAATTCAGGTTAATAAAACAGAGCAACAATGGGAGTCTGTTTAGAAACAACTTCCAGAATGAACAGGAGACAGGACTCAGTAGCTAAAGTAGAAAGAATAGCTTCTTAAACCTTTTGCACTTCCTAAGACTTAATTTATAAACGCCGTACTGATACTGAAGATTGCTAAGTTTGAGTCTTCTTCCCTCTGTAACAAATTGCCCTCTGAAGGGTGTTGCTGTTAGCCAATGACAGTTACCTGCCAATTTCTCTATGCTTTTTTTTCTTTTCCATTTATTAATTTTGTCTTTCAATACCTACGAAACCGTGTCATTTTTGCTCAACTTTATATTTTCACAGCAGCCCATGCCTATCTCTGAGAAGTGGTTTTAAGCGGTTTTGTTGCAGCTGCCATCAGGTATCTTTTAATTCAACCTCTGTCCCAGGGGGGTTAGGTGAACATGCTTTAGAAAGAAGCAGTTAGATATTATGTGTAAAAAGAGCAATGCAGTTACTAAATTAAAGAGTAGTTTAGTAAAAGTGATGAGGGAAAATTAATGAAAGACTTAGAAAATCCCACCGAATGATTTAGTCTGATAGGAAAGGGAGTGATAAGTCTTTTTTTTTTCAATGCTGCTGTCATCTGAGTTTGAGTCTGTCAGTGAGTTTTTAGTTTGTAGAAAGATATTTCTTCTTTTTTTTGTTGATGTTTTTCTTGTTTTGTTTGTTGCTGAAAAGATTTGCCTTTTATTTGATGAAATATTCTTAGGTTAGACTTTAGCTGTAGAGTTTATCTCTTCACAGAGACTAGATGTTAGTTTCCTCTTCAAATGGTTTGAGGCTGTTCTCTTGTTCACTTCAAGATTTCTCTTGTTTTACTTTGATGAAAAATTTCCGTTCCAAGCCTTGTGTCGTCTGTCTGTCCTCACATTGTATCCGAACCGTTTGTAGAGCCGAGCTTTTCAGAGCCGAGACCTCAACTAAACTGACTTAAATGTTGTGATGATCTAAGCAATTCGTCCTGCTCAGTGTCGCGGTGTTCAAGTGCCGGGCGGCACATCGAGCGAAGTGACGTCCGTTCAAATACGTTGACCTGTAAATTTGTAGACACCAGAACTGTAGATATGTAGATAGTAAGTAGTGGTTTTTACAAAGGACTGCTCACCAGACCATGGAAGTGCCATTACAGACAATTCTTACAGCCTTAGTGAGACTGCAAGTTTGAATGAATTTGTGAGAGGATCCAAAATTCTGCAAAAAATAAGTAAATCTAAACACTTTTAGCAAAGCCTTAATGATCCTTTTCTGGATTTACTGCCTGATTTCTCACTGAATTGACTTTTATTTGTATATACTATAAAAATGGCAACAGGCTTCTTTGCATCCCATCTAGTTAGTTATCACACCAGAGTCGCTGCTGGTTGATGTTCCTGTTCAGTCATTCGTCTTTCGAGGTAGATGACATCTGCCTCAAGGCCCCACAGTTTGATTATCCTGATTCTGTTCTGGCCTGTTTTTATTATGACATTAACTTTTAGCTGTTTTCCTGCTTTATGTTTCTGCAACCAAAGACGTTGTAGCCATCTCAATTTTTTTTCAGTCCATTAAAATCAGATTAACTCAGACATTAAAAACAGGACAAGTGTGCAATCATGCTCAAAATTATGACTACAGGTAAAGTCAATTTATTATTTCCTTTGCAAAACTATTAAGACGATGCATCTAAAAAAAAGTCCTCTTGATGCATTTTTTAAAGCATTTGTAGAGTGGACTTTCCCATACTGTAAATAGGAGAGCTTTTGAGTGCATGCAGACACACTGGTCAATCTATGGGGGGTTCAACACACATCCAGGAGGAACACAGCTTTGCTCTTCATGGTGTTAAACAGACAGTTTTCAGACACAAAAGTTACTTTTGTAAATAGCCTTTTTTCTCTCTCTTTCTACTTCTCTCTCTTTACCATTCTTTTTTGTTTCATCTTGTGTGATTCATTGATTTATTTTTTAATTTTGTATGACCTATGACCTGTCCAGATAACATCGTGACGATCACGTTTTCGGATTCAGTGCACCATGAAGGAAATATCCAAATAAATGCTATTCCATGTGTTTGCCACCACTTTTACTACATAAACCGTGATGTTTGAAACTATGAAATGACCATGTGTTAGTTGCAAAGCAGTGTTTATTTATTTTTTTATTTTTTTATAAGAGAAAATGTTACAAGAAGAAGTTGTAATATTTGTAAATTAACTTGTGTTTTGATTGCAATATTATTGGGGAAAAAAATAAATATTCAAACTAATTTTGTAGATAGTACACACAATTTAAGATTTAAAAAGAATTTGTTGCACTTACTAATATTTCAAATGCTCTTTTTTTAAAAAAAAAAATCCATCCTAATGTTAATTTGGTGGCTTGTTTCATAGTTTCAAATTGTTTCGCTGCTAAGATAGGATTTCCAAGCAGGTGGTTTTAGGTTGTCCAGTCTGGATTTTCACAATGCTACACATCTGTTTTCTTAGATACGGTTATTTTCCTAGTGGATCAGCCATCGCTTAGGATGTAGTGAGATCTTAGGGCCCAGTTCTCAGCTTGTTCCACCTCTCTTTATGAGAGGGCAGGAGAAACCGCAGTGGCTGTAAAGAACAAAACATCCGCTGCAAAGCACATGTTTATGTCTTGTTGCAGCTGCCATGGTAACATGATGGTGAAACTGGGCATTTTTCTGGTGTGAATTGCTTGTTTTGAGGGATTTTCAACAAACAATGTGGATTTTTACTCCGCCCGAGTAAAAGAATGTCCAGGCTCGCATCCCAGCAGATCCTCAGAAATTTTACTCTCTGCACCCTTTATTGATCAAAGCCTAGCTCAAGTTAGCATATAGTTGAACTTTCCACACTGAAAGTTTTTGTGAACCATTCTGAAAATCCACTGGGCTCGTAAACCTCCTGTTTGTGAACATTTTATTATTTATACAATAACTCATTTTGTACAGTTTTGTTAGAGCAAAGAGGTTTTCTATTTGGTTTATTTTGCAAATGCCACTTGGCTACTTTTGTCTTCCTGTGCCACAGTTGCTAAATTGTCTTTAACTTGTGTTCTGTTTTTGTTTTGTTTTTTAATGATTGAGACAAGATTTTACTTTCTCTTTGATTTATCTTTGAATTTGTCAGTTTTCTTTTATAATAAAAAACTTTTAATGTTTGAGTGAGCTGTTTTTATTTGTGTTACTGTGTGCTCACCTCTAAAGAGAGTATTATCACTTCCAAAAAGTAATTGCTCAAGCAGAGGTAAAAAGTGATTTTTTTTTTTTAAATACTCAAGGAAAAACTTCTAAAGTACATATTTTTTATTTTATTGTCTATTATTACTATTTTTTAGTAGTATTGTAATAAGTCAGACACAAATCTGCATTTTGCGCATGCAGCGCATAGGGGCGCAGCACCAGAGGGGGGCGCCAAAACCCCGTCTGGAGGGGGCGACGTGCCGATGACGTTTTCCCAAACACTTCAGGGCGCCTTACGCTCCGTCACCTCGCGCACATAACGAGGTAAATGTAGCGAGTTTTACCTTCACGTATCGTCGTCGAGGTGTGTTTTCTCTACGCTCCTTCACCCTGATGTACCTTCCTTCGGGGGAGGGGCGGGGGTGATTTATGTTTTTGCATCCACCTGAATAATGTGTAGTTGCGCCCCTGTCTGCAATAATGAGCAAATTCAGGTATTTTTTGAACGGTGAAACGTAAAATCATTACACCTTTTACAAGAAAAGGCTTCAGCGAAGCTGATATTCTGTAACGGGCTCTTTGCATGTCAGCTTCCCGTGTTCGGGGAAAAGCGGCTAGGTCGCTTCCGGTCTATTGAAAATGGCATTTTACACTTGGTTCTTGCAGGGCTTGGCTAAGATAACATTTAATGAAGTTCCTCTATCCGAAGCTCCAACACGTAAGCTGGAGAAAAGATGTCCGCCTCTTTATGCATTCAAGGTGAGTTTTGCTTTCTTTAAACTTTGTGGCTAACATTAACTTTAGCTTATGCTATTAAGCAATATTCTCGAACATTTTTTTTTTATAAAAATGTGCTGTTTAAGTTTCTTAACATTTAATCTATTGCAACGACAATGTTTTTACCTTATTTTGTATTAATTTTCAAGTATATTAACTGTGTTTATTGTTGTTAGTTTCAAACAGAGAACAGTAACGTGGGAAATTACTGTTCAGGCTTTTTATTTTCGAAGCACAACAAGCCTCATAGCTTAAAAAGTAGGACAGCCCTAAATTATGAAAAAAATATGAAAATAGCATTTCATAATTTGCTCCTCACCAAAAATTGGCATTTTTAATGCTTTTTATACTTTTTACAGAAACATTTCAGCTCAGTCTCATTGTTTTTTTAATTATTCGAATTTCCTCCTGTTGATAAAATTGATATTTAATGTCCACATGTGGATGAGCAGGACCTATTTTTTTATATCATTGTTTTCAGTAGTTTTATTTGGATAAATTTTAAGGTGCAAATTAGATAAATGAGAATGCAAAACATCTTTTTAATCTGTGGTGGCAATAAGGTATGTTTTATACACTATTTTAATCATTTTTTATGACTTTTTTAATGTTTTAAACATGTTTAATTTCAATCTCCTGTTTTGGTTTTTTTTAGGTTTCTCTGACTTCAGCTATTACTTAAACCCTCTCTTAGCATTTGCTTGGATTAAATTAATGTCCCAAAGCAAAAAAAAAAAAAAAAAAAAACAATATTATGAATGTAGAGTTTGCAATCTGACATCATGTTAACTGGGTAGGTGATCAGAAAATTGACTGAAAACTTCACTGCTTTGGTTTTCACCTTTTTATTCACACAAACCATGCAATGTATGTCATGAGTCAGTTTTTAGT
Organism: Poecilia picta; assembly: GCA_033032245.1. Classification (NCBI taxonomy): domain Eukaryota; kingdom Metazoa; phylum Chordata; class Actinopteri; order Cyprinodontiformes; family Poeciliidae; genus Poecilia; species Poecilia picta. The sequence continues at coordinate 14,971,517 of CM065357.1, read as the reverse complement.
AGTCAATGCATGTACACATAGCTTTTAGTTTGTAAAAAAAATAAATATAGTTGCGTTCCTTGTTTTTATTCACACTAAACCTTCCTCATTCTTACACAGGTCATTAATCTGAGAAAGAAAAAAATATTTCTATTACATCTAAAAGGCCACATTTAACATTAATTCATAATTTATATTTATACAGCTCTTACCAGTTGAAAGCATTGTAACATACTACACACACATTTTCCCTTGTGGTTGAAGTTTGCTCACTTTTCAGGTAAAATACACAAGTCAATCAAATCTCCTCCATATATTAACAGTGTTCTTTGGGAATCGGTTATAGACGTACAGTACACAAAATACAGAGCACGGCATCTAAAATGATTTTTAATTCTAATACAGGTGCAAAAGGTCATCTATATACTCCTTTCAAAATAAGTTGTTAAATAAAATCAGCTGGACCCAAAAGAGCGGCGCATCAGAGCAGATTTGCTGAATCTCAACCACTGGCTTAGTGGTGTTTAAATGGAAATGGAGCCAGTGAGTCAGTGCTGATCGCTCTGATTGTGAGTGCTTACGCATTTACTGCAGGACTGCAGTCAATACAGTAAACCCACACAACGAATCCCGAACATTTAAACATGAAGGGTCAGAGAGCACTGATCAAATATAAACCACTTCCCTCAGGTGATGCGCATCTTACAGTATGAACCAGCAGCAGGGTGGCAACACTGGGCTACATGAAGAAGCAATAGACTGATCGGGAATCTGATCCGAGGATTCAGATATTCCCGATTTGTTATTCTACTGCTGGGAATGGACTCTGAGATGGTTTTGGAGGTTTTCAGCGCCACACGCTTCAATCCCGGCCAGTTCCCGTGAGCTGCAGCAGGAAGCTGAACAGGTAGATGATGTCCAGGTAGAGGCTGAGTGTGGCAAAAATGTATTCCTCTGGACTGATGGCGTAGCGCTTGTTTCCTAGGAGCAGCTGTGTGTCAAAAGCTAAAAACTGCAGGAGGAAAAGACAGGAAGAGGAAATAAGAGTTGAGAACAATTTTAAGAAAACTTTTCCAGCTTTGTGTAAAAGTTCCAGAAGTCTTGAGACTTCTTATTAGGACGTCTCAATATGTGATAGACATTATTAATCAAGTCGGGAAAAAATGATATGTGGTTTTCAAAAGTTTGGCTGGAATCTGGATTAGGTCTATTTAAAGAAATCCCACTAATTAAAAGGGAAGTTATGGAGGAAACGGTGTCCACCAGTGTGTAATTTAATCTCAGTAAATGTTCTGTGAAAGAGAACAAACAGTGTCATGAAGCCCAAGGAACAGAGCAGACGGGTCAGGCAGAGGTTTGTGGAGCAGAGGAGGTTATAAAACACCATCCTCAGCTTTGCACAGCTGATTTTAACAATCTTTCAGAATCTAAAAAATGGATTATGGCACAACTCCAGATGAGACCGAAATGTAAACGGTAACACTTTATTTGAAGGGGTGGGCATCAGACTGTCATGACACTATCATAAATATGTCATAACATCTATTATGAACACAAAGGAGTCTTTATGAATGATTGTGACTGTTGTCATGAAGTGACATTCGGTAAATAATGACACTTTTAATGCAAAGTTGCTTTAAAGTGTCATGATTTACCAAATAATGCAAAGTTGGCACTTTTAATGGACTTTTAAAGCAACTTTGCATTAAAAGTGTCATTATTTACCAAATGGCTCTTCATGACAACATTCACAAACATTCATAAAGACTTCTTCGTGTTCATAATAGATGTTATGTCACATATATGACAGTGTCATGTACACCCCTTCAAATAAAGTGTAAACCGTATCACAGTAAACACACCAATCCCACTCATCAAATATAAGAATTACAATGATAAACTTTATTTCTGTAGCCACAGCTACGACGATACATTCATGTTTGTGGTTGTATCCTGACTGACTTACCAGAGTGAAGAGGATGGCTCCTATCACTGCATAGATGGCGTGTAACCAGGGAACCTGTGATGCAAGACAACCACCATTACCAAACACAGTCAGCGAGCTAATTTAAGCAGAAGAGTCCAAGATTATCTGCTGGGTCAATCCCCTCTCACTGACGCATATGTGAACACAGCCAGCAGCACCTGAAGTATTAAGCTGCAACTGTTGTTTAACTCATCATTAACCTAGGCTAAATTAGTCTTCTAGAAGGCCCCGGAGAAAAAATGCAGAGAAAAGAGAAGAGGGGTGACTTACATATCCGAAGGGGACGACGATGGAGATGGTAATAGCACAGAGCAGCATGGCCATGCACAGAGAGAACAGCACGCCCTGGCAGGACGTTACGTCAATCTGTAGCAAAAAATACATTAAAAAAGAGGAAATTATTCAGTTATTCCACCAAATTACTGCTGTTTGCATAGATGACGATGAAGCATTTTCTCCTCTGCTCACCTTGCTCTGGAAGCTGAACACAGTGACCGACAGACACACCAGAGCTGTGATTCCCAGACACAGCATCACTGACTTGGTGTTGTAAAAGCTGCAAACATTTCAAAATGATTAGTTTATCCACAAACACAAAATCTTACTTTGAAATATAAAATAAAACTGCTAATATTTACCTTGAAACAAAACCCATCATGAAGGCCATGCTCAGAGTCTTTGGAGAAAAAACAAAAGAGGCAGCGTTACGGTGAAGTGAATGTAAAGGACAGAGAGCAACATTTAGAGTTTTATTAACTCTGGGAGAAAAAATACTTACAAAAAGAACTAAAAGAGTAATGTTCCAGGGGAACTGCCTCCTGTTATGAGAAAGGAAAATACGTTGTCATCCTCACCATAACATCAAATGTAGCTTATTTTTTCATACAAAGTTTCCTCAGCTTCTTTAGTCACGACATATCAATATCCATGCTTTTGTGTGCTGATATGAACATGAATCTACTTTTTTGGATTTAAATCATAGTTGCGGTCCAGGTATCTAAAAATATTTAGACTAGCCTAACTTCACCCTTTAATGCCTAAAGTATCATTTTTGGCACAATTTTACCTCTTTAACAGAGTTTACTCAAAACCCCACAGCATTGGGTAAATATGTTGCTAAATGCACAAAATTAAAATCATAACCGTTATTTAAGTTTGATCGCAAAAGTGTCATGTGTCAAATATGCTTAACAATATGAGAAGGAGCAAGCTAAATGTTTTAGTATGGCATGCAAACTGAATCACTAAAATAAAACATTAAAATGCCAAAAAGAAAAAAAACAATCATGACAGAGTCAACTCTCTAATTTGTCAGGACTAACCAATCATCATTTATTGTAAACAGAATTTACCTCAGATCTCCGCAGCAGGACAGAGCAATGTAGGTCACAAAAAACATAATGCTGTAAAAGCAAGGGGATAAAAAGTTCATCAATCATGTAAATAGGCAGTGTGAACAATGATATAATGAAGTATTTTTACTCACTAAGACGCCATGTACAAGCTGGGGTTAGTCTGAATGTAAAACCTCACGGTGCGCTGAAAAGAAAAGCAGCGGTTGTCTAGATTCGGTTGGATGTGGATCAATAAATAAGAGGTCAGATCAGCAGAACAGGAGGAGGAAAAATGAGACCGAATTACCAAAACGTGAAGAGACAAACAATCCCAACAGTCACAGACAGCTGGAGCATGAGGATGGCGTAAACCTGCAGACGGACGAGCACTTTGTCAGATTTAGGATTATTTTTATTTATTTATTTCAGTTTATTACGTCACTTCATTTGACTCAGTCTGCGTTCAGTCACCTTTCTGATGAAAGTCCTCCTGATGGTCTTATCATCCCAGGCAAACTGGGCCTCCATCTCAGGATAACCTGAGGAGAAAAAAAAGGACATATATAATAATCATCTTCTAGCTGCATCATTGCATCGTCTGCAGAGACGGCGTTAGTTCTTCACCTGCAGTTGCTTCCTGATAGCTGGGAGGCTCATTCTCATTCCCCACCTGCTGGGATACAACAAGAGACAAGCAGGACCATTAAATCCTGGCGTCGTCCCACCTGCTCTCAACTCACCGGGAGTTTTAACCTCTAGAAAAAGTTTCTATGAGTAATTTATGCAAAATAGATCTGACCACACTTGTTAGATCAGTTTGAAGGTTCATGAGACTCTTCATGTAGGCAAAGGGAGGCCGTTAAACAAAAGTCAGGTGACTTTATAATTATATCGACTATCATTTTTGATGCTTTATTTGACGTCCCACTTATGTTTGCAATAATTACATAATAACAGCAAAACATTTTAACAGTTTAGTGTCATTTTTGACATGTTTAGTACTTATAGCTACAGAACAAACAAAGGAATTTGTTCTGCTGGGACTCCAGACTATAAACAAGTCTGAATATAGTTCAGACTTGTTTAATTAAAATGTGCAACATTTTTCTTTTAGAAATGCATCTCTTTCAACATTATAACGAAAGTGACCATTTGAATGCATCAATATTGATACAGAATCTAAAGCATTAAAAGAAAAGTTAAAATCTATGCAGGACCCAGATATCTTGACTCTACCAGTTTCTTTATTCAAACTGGTGAAAAAAAAATTAAAGCAAAAGAAATAAGACGTAAGTAATCAATAAAAACTGAAAATATGGAATCTCAAAATGCACATAAATATTTGCGGTACGAAAAGTGCAGCAGCATCGGTGCGTGATTGCGCTCACCACGGATCACAAACCTTTTTTCCCTCATAACAAAAAGGACATTTTTTTTTTAAAAAAAGGATGCTTCAAAGCAGAAAGGACTTCAGCAAAGAGATTCTGCATTAATACACCTCAGATTTTGTCATTTATCAAAATATTTCCTTATCCACATTCACACCCTATTCATGACGTTTTTAAAAATATGTATCTAGTTCGACGTGAAACAAAAAGTCCTTTGATACCTTTGACTTTTTCATGATTCTCCCTTCGTGCTCCTTTCAGCTGCTGATGCTGAGGAAGGTTTCAGCCTCCTGTGGTGTTTCTTTTTCCTGTTTTGCACCAAGTCGTTTGCCACTCGACCCTCGTCGCTCTGGTTTTATGGTTGCCTGTGGCTCTGAAACACGTCGACAGTGTGAGCACAGACGCTGTTTGTGGAGGAGTTGACGCTCTGAATTTGTGCGGATTACACAGCTTTATAGGCCTTCGTTAATCTCTCGCTAACCCTGATCCCTCTCCCCCCATGTGCCTGATCACCTCGCTCTAGCACTCTCCAGGTAGACCCAGAGCGCTGGGTTCCAGCCCGGCTGGACCAGTGCGTTTCACCAAATGGTCATTTATGTCCCTGACCCTCTTAGCTGAGTTGAGCTCTCTAATTGTTTTCACTGCTCACCTGGTAAACTTAAATGACTTTAAATACTGAACTACACCAGCATTGCATAATGTTCTACTCCACAAAATGTAAGCAGAAGCTGATTTGGATACCACTTTACAATAAGGCTCCTCTTATAGATGGCTAATAAATAGTTTATACATATGTTATTAATTAATCTATAAACACTTTATAAATTATTAATAGCTGTTTATTATGCATTAATTAAGGGTGAGAAAAGGACAAAATCTTCCGGTTTCTTGCCAAACAGTGAGCCGAGTCTGTTCACCTCTATGTTTTATCCAGAGTTGTTGTAGTAACCATTTCAGACTACGTTTTGAGCATAATTAGCATTTGTAAACTTCTCATACTTAATTCTTGCATAATAAACAGTTACTAATTATTTACAGTGTTTATAAATGAATGGATAACATAGCTATAATCTATTTATTAGCTATCAATAAAGGATTGCAAAGTGGTACCCTGATTTGATATTCATACCACTTTTACATTAATGTTTGATACTATGGCTTTGAGATATTTTACAATGAAAACTGTAAAAATAGCCAGTGTGTTAAAGTGGGAAGGGAGTCCAGCTGTAGATAGATACTGGAAAGTTTAATTTTAGCATCTTGTACACAAATGACATCATGTTTTGTGTAAGACAGCTTTGGTAACAGGTACGACAAAGTAATGGGTGTGTGAGGTTAAGATCATTATGAAGTTTACATTAGAAGATTTACCTAAAAGGATTCTGCTTTGTCTGCTTGTAATCCTTTGTACTGTGCTTAAATAATTATACAACAAAAGAAAAAGGGAGAAAATATCTGATATTATTTTATATGGTAGTACACTTATAATAGTATAAGTTACAAATATAAGAACAATGACAAAATAGTATTATAGGAAGCATTTTACAACAACTGCAAAATATTAATAATAATAATAATAATAATAATAAAATAATAATATATAATAGTAATTTCAAGTGTCAACAAACATATAAAATACTCTTTAAAAATTACATTAAATGGCGATTTTATGGTTCAGCAGACCTAATATGACCTAAAATGTTCTGGAATGAAACTCGTCATAAAAGCTCAGTCTTCTGCTGTCCTCTAGTTTGTCCACTAGAGGACAGCAACCCAGTCCATCAAGCTTGTGTTTTATATTCCCATTATTGACCACCAGATGGCAGCAGAAGAAGAAAACAACCCAGTCCATAAAACTTGTGCTTTTTATTCCTATTAATGACCACCAGATAGCAGCAGAGGATAATCAAGGCATCTCGAGGTTTATTCTCTTGTAAACTGGCAGCTGGGATAAATACATTTATTTAAATTAATGTGAATTGAATTAATTTAAGCGCAAGGAAAATTTATTTAATTAGTTTAAGTAGAAATTGCATGAACTGAAATAATGAATTGAAATGTCAAGAATTAAACCGGACCGGATGCAATTAAAACCAAATGGATGTAATAAAGCTGAAGTGAGACACATCCCCTTGAATCTAAATATGTCTTATACAACATACTACTTGAGTCAAAGGTCATCTATATACCTTTGATGACCTTTCAAAGGTATATAGATGACCTTTCAAAATAAGTTGTTAAATAAAATCAGCTGGACCCAAAAGAGCGGCGCATCAGAGCAGATTTGCTGAATCTCAACCACTGGCTTAGTGGTGTTTAAATGGAAATGGAGCCAGTGAGTCAGTGCTGATCGCTCTGATTGTGAGTGCTTACGCATTTACTGCAGGACTGCAGTCAATACAGTAAACCCACACAACGAATCCCGAACATTTAAACATGAAGGGTCAGAGAGCACTGATCAAATATAAACCACTTCCCTCAGGTGATGCGCATCTTACAGTATGAACCAGCAGCAGGGTGGCAACACTGGGGCTACATGAAGAAGCAATAGACTGATCGGGAATCTGATCCGAGGATTCAGATATTCCCGATTTGTTATTCTACTGCTGGGAATGGACTCTGAGATGGTTTTGGAGGTTTTCAGCGCCACACGCTTCAATCCCGGCCAGTTCCCGTGAGCTGCAGCAGGAAGCTGAACAGGTAGACGATGTCCAGGTAGAGGCTGAGTGTGGCAAAAATATATTCCTCTGGACTGATGGCGTAGCGCTTGTTTCCTAGGAGCAGCTGTGTGTTTTTATTTACACACATAAAAAATGGGCTGCACAGTGGCACAGTTGGTAGAGTTCAATTCCCGGCCCCGGTCTTTCTGCATGGAGTTTGCATGTTCTCCCTGTGCATGTGCGGGTTTTCTCCGGGTACTCCGGTTTCCTCCCACGTCCAAAAACATGACTGTCAGGTTAATTGGCCTCTCCAAATTGCCCCTAGGTGAGAGTGTGTGTGTGTTCATGGTTGTTTGTCCTGTGTGTCTCCGTGTTGCCCTGCGGCAGACTGGCGACCTGTCCAGGGTGACCCCGCCTCTCACCCGGAACGTTAGCTGGAGAGGCACCAGCAACCCTCCTGACCCCACTGAGGGACAACAGTGTAAGAAAATGGATGGATGTTGTTATAAATTGTGTTGTTATATGAATCTCCTGCACCAGAATTAAAATGACTGAATCTAAATTTGAAACGTGTATTTTCTATTCCGGTCCTGCCCAGCAGGTGGCAGATGAAGACCTAAAATAGATCAGCTTATCACTGCTGAAGATCACCAGTAATGTGCTCTAATGCAGAAATTGGAATATAAAATAGTTCTTGCAATAGTGCCTGTCTGTTTTCCATTACATTAAGGAATGTTCATCATTCACATTAAGAACTATATTACTTCTAAAACTTTGTTTTTTCTTCTCCAATCACTGACTGATTCTACTTAGATTACTTAAATGCTAAAGTTTGGTGCATTCCCTTAATGAGACTGCCAATCTGTTTTCTGTAGAAATGCTTGCTGATGGTATACTACTTAAGGGGTTAGTCATTTCCTACCCATGCATTTAAAAAAAAATGTAATGCCAATGAGTCATTAATAGGGCTTCTGGAGGGCAGAGTTGCTGTTTATGGAAACTGTCCCTAAACATTTCCAGTGAGAGGACATTCTGTTCTGAAGCTACGCAAGCTTCTCTTCTCGCCGTTTCATGGTCAGTCTATTCGCATCATGAACGCCATGAAGACATTTCAGTCCCTAATTAACCTGCAGCACAACTGGCATTTCACTGACATATTTTGAGTTTTCCATTAATCCTTTTATTTGTGGTCCTTTCCTCTTCTTGCCTCCTCTCTACAAAATGTTCCTGTGCGCTATTTGTACGTTATATTCTGACTTGTAATTAAAGATATATGACATCTTTGAGTTGACCTGGTCTCGCTAGCACACTTAAAGATCAGGTGATGTCTCACTTTTAGGGGGGAGGGGGGCAAAAAAAGGAAAACCTAATGACTGTCAGATCTGAAGCACGATTGGCTGATTGGCTCAGTTGCTAGGCTACAGATCTATGGGTATGTCTCTGCATCAGAGGGAAAAGAAGACAAGCACAAAGAGAAATGCTATATAATATTTTTTAATAGTGGTTCTCTATGCCGCGACTATAGACATTTACAAAATATACATAAGCTGATGATGTCAGTGACGATACATTTATTTCAGGTGCATCTCTCCAAATAAAAGCTATAACCTCGAAGCACATGATGGGAGTCCTCTATAAAGCAATCTGGCAGCTTTCAATAGTTCAATTTTACATATACATCTATCTGCATCTAGCAATGAAGCAAATACAAGTTCTGTACAAAATGTACAACAGAACACCTTAACATATACATATATCCATTCAAACGTGGTCTAAAATGACCAATATTTATAGCGTGTATAAATACAACTCATTCCTTAAAAATATCAAACATATCTCGATCACAAACGGATGATTTCAGTAAAGATTTCCCACATGACATGTGAAAATAGCTTATTTCATTTTAACATGGGCAAGCACAAACAGCGCTTCTAACTGGATGTTAGAAATGGTCTTTGCTAGGACAAACTTTATATTCAGATTATTTTTTTATACATGGGAAGAGCATAATAAGAAGTTTGTATTGGCAAATGTTTATTTTTTTTATCTCAAAAGTGTGTGCTTTCTTCTTGTTAGCTTTATGAGCTGTGACAGGAGAACACAGACGCATGAGCAACAACAAGCTCTGTCCTTTTTTTCCTTCTTCTTCTTTCTTTTTGGTCTTCGGTAGAAAAAGTTTGCTTCTGATAAAAACCAGAAGCCGAGTGAGGGGAAAGGTGACGGTTTGACACAGACTTGAAGAAACTCATGGAAGAATACAGTCTGTTTCTTCTTGGCAGTCCAGCTGGAAGCTCTAAAGTTGAGGAGCCTTCATCTCCTGTTGTGCTGATGTTCTCCGGTGTTTTTCCACTCCTCGCCCCCCAGGGTTAAACTTGGCACGGCTCCTGAAACAGTTGTCCGTCATGCAGAGGCCACCATGCTCAATCTGGCAACCCAGGCTCACACGGAGAGCAGAGAGGACCCCGGAAGCGGATAACCTCGTGACTCTGCCGTGAAACGTTAACTTATGGGTCTATGCGGAAAGCTAATAGCTTCTCCGAGTGCTGATTGTTCAATGTGCGCAGGTCCGGCAGGCGCAGCAGCAACTTCGGGAAGAGCGTGCCGTCATCCGGCCGGCGACTGCTGATGAGCGAGCGCAGAGCCTTTATGAGGTTCTCCTGCAGCTGCTCCACTGCTCCCACATCTACAATACCGGAGCGGTCTGGGGGAAGAAAAAAAAAAGGGAAGAAAGAAACATTAAGTCTGTGAAAATGTGTTTTTATAAGGGATGTCGCGATCAGGTTTCAAGTATCTGAAGAGGTGCTGATCACCAAGCTCAATTCCTTAAACCTGTTCGTGTTGCACTGTCTGCAAAAGTTTATGTTGTCTCCATCAAACCTGAACTTTGTCTCATTTAAAAAAAATCTTCGTTTGAATAGTTTGCAGATATTTCGAATAACAAGAAACATCTGTACGTTTTCCACCTTTTGCGATGACGTTTCTGTCTGTATCAACTTTCAGAGTAAGGAGAGTAGAAAGCAGCTGAAACATCGCTTGTGAAAACGTATGACGTTCAAAGCAGAGCAGTACGTTTCTGAAGCACAAAAACAACCTTTTTTAGTATGTTTTGTGCACATGATCAACAACAAAATATGAAAAGCTGCTTTTATTATTTAGCAGCTAAAAGATCAAAGTTGTATCAAATTAAAGAGTTTACATGCTAGTATTAGACTAGCACCTCAGCAAACTGCTAACTCATATTTTAATGTTTAATATAGTTACTGATGATTATTAAAACTCACAATTTAAAGCTCAGAGCAATACTGGGTACTTCGAAGCAACTCACATGTTGAGCTTTTCCTTTACATTCACTGGAATAAAAGACTGGCATCATACAAACTAAAGAAAACCTGACCGAGGCATCCCTCTGTCCCTTTGCAGAATTTACAAAGCGCTTGTGGTCATGCAAGCTTCTCCAACGTACCAGCAGACACCAGAACGACAGCCATGAAAAGAGCCATCTCGTCTTGTTCCAGTCCCAGAGATCCCAGCTTCTCACTGAAGTCAAACATGGCGTCCAGCAGGGAGCCCATGCCCAGAGCCCTCAGCGACGCCAGCGAGTACGTTTGTCCGTTAAGGAAGGTCACCGTCCTCTCTTTGGGTTCGAACAAGGAGCAGAACCTCACCATAAGAACCTGTGGACAAGAAGACGACCCGGTCAGCACCAGAATGGACGGTGCAAAGGGAACCGGAGGACAGACTCGGGGCGTTAACGCAGGCGGACGCACCTGGAAAGTGCCAGATTTGAGCAGCATGACCTGGTCGTGCTGGCTCAGCGTTTGGAAGCCTGGGATGCTCTTCGCAAACTCCACCACTTCTTTAACGGCCGGGGTGAAGCACTGGGAGAACGACTCCCACACCTCCTGGCTGGAGCGACTGGCCGGAGCCACGGGACACGAATTGAGAGGGCACGCCTGCAGAAAGCAGAAAACAGATGAGTATTAGGTGATATTCGATTGACCCTGAACTGATTCTTATTGATTTAAATGGCACCAAAAAAAAAAGAGACTCACAAGCACTTTGGCGCCTCCGTTCAGCTTCCAGGGGCAGGATGTTGGATTCTGGTTATCTCTGTCTGGCATGACCCCATGACTGGCTGTGAAGGTCTGAGACGATAAGCTGCCACTAACTGGACACTGGTTCTGATTGGAGGAGAAGGTGTAGTTGGCGTTCCCGACATTTGTGCTTGTGGAGCTTGCATTGCTGCAGGGAGGAGCTGGGAAGTTCGCAGCCAGGTGGTAGCTGGTCGAGACATTTTGCTGCTCCCCCTGAACCCTGTACTGCGCTGGGTTCAGGTTCTGCTGAACGGACGGGCCGGACTCCTGCACTGTTCCGCTCTGGAAAGACGGAGTTTCCAGGCTGCTGCTACTGCTGCTGCCGGCTGCCGCCGTTTTGAGCGGCTTCTCTTCGCTGGGGTAAGACTGCGGTAGAGAACAGGATCCGGTGTTGGTCTGGTGGAGAGGACTGCAGGGGCCGTCGGAAGGAGGCGGCACCTCCATCTCCGGTCCGTTGAGACTGTTCATGTAGCTCTGCATCTCATCCATTAGTCTCTGCTTCTCCCGCTTGGGAATACGCCCAAAGCGCACCGCTGAGGAGGAAAAAGAAAACAAGACAAAGCGTCTTCTGTTAGAACAGACTGATGCAGCGGTATCCTCTATAACTAATGAATTTACCCTCTGAAAGTCTGGTAAAAAAAAAAATTATATGTTAAATTATCATTTGAAGATATGGGAATGTTCAGTGGATGGTACTGACAAAACACAAAAATGGCATTCAAACACTGGATGTTTTTAATTGATTTTTTTATATCATAATTAACACATTAGCTACAGTGACTCAATATTCCAAATGATTATGTTTATGGAAGAGAGCACAAACATACATGATGCTCACTCTCACAGCACCAATCCAATTAATGTAACAACAAATCTTCCTCTTGAACATCTCCTGGTTTTCTCCGCTTATATTTTCATTAAGGCTTTTCTGGCCATGTAATTATCATGATCAAATAGACAGATTTTATTTAGGAACATGTAAAGAAGTAGACGTTTCAGAGTGTGCGTTCCTCCAGAAAGTAGCTTAATGTAAATGTTCAAAAACAGGCACTTTGCATGTTTTCATGGTGTAAAGACATTAACGCGACTATTAGCCTTTTTTTTTAATATATATATATATATAAAACATCATCTGGCTTTGTCTTCCGTCTTTCCCATTTGTATCACAATGGATAGTAAACATCTAAACTCTTTTAGGGGGTCAGAGGTCTCCAAAATATTCACACACAACTGATACGAGATTGGAAATGTCCACATAATGCTGCTCAGCGATAAATAAATGCATCCTAAATCTGAAACTCGAGCACTATCCTGCGCACTGATCGGCGGTCCTTCACTCCATCACAGCTGTTGCGCCACAGATTGAGAAACCTTCACGTCTGCCCCTCTAGTTCTCCTCTTTGCCTTTGGCAGCGCTCCCCTCCCCCTCTGTCAGCGGTGCACCTTCACTGGCTGTCCTATTTATAGTCTCCACCCTCGCCCCCTCTGCACATTTTCTCCCCGTTTTCGCCTTTCAGATGAGCTTCTCTGTGGAAGTAGGTCACTGGGTCAAAAACATTGAACCTGGTGTCATTAGTGAGGTGACAACATGAATGAGGGTTGAAGAAAAGGGGGCAGGTGTGATGGGCTGAAAGGACAAAAGGTCAGAGGTGGGCTAAAGCGGGCTAAAAATGTGAATAAAAGCAGCTTTTCCTCATTAGAGTGTGCATATTTAAAATAAAAATATGCATATGTACATATATAAATACAGATTGGTCAGGTTGCAGTTTGATAAATTAGCAGATTTTCTTGCTTTGGCTCTTTTTTTGGGTCAACTAAAAATATTTGTTCCAGAAAAAAAAAAAAAAAACATGATTTATTATCACCTAGTTTAGCTATTCCACAGAGGACTGAAGTGTTGGGAGTGGAAAAAATCCAGAAGGGCAGTTTCAAAGGAGTTATACATTATTCTATAGGTAAGCTATGGACGGTTTAATGATTAACAAGACAGGATAACAATATGTCGCAGATGATTGCCTGCAAAGACTGTAAATCATGCTGACCACGAGGGCGGTAATCAGCTGCTCTGTGTCCCAGTTTTAAAAAGTAAACTCTCTTTTTCGCTGTTTGAGCAAAACTGGAGACGACAGGGACACTAAAGCTCCTCTCGCCATAAATCAGAGAGGAGAGAGGAGAGGAGGGAGAGAACAAAAGGAGGACAATGGAGGGGAAAAAGGGGAAGACAGAATCTGGCTTATTTTCAGTATTAATACCTTGTAAACTTTATAAGATATTCTCACATTACAGCCCAAACTTCAATCAACTTTATTGGCCTTTCATGTTATAGGCTGTTACAAAGTGCTGCACATTTTTGTGAAGTGAAAGGAAAACAATTTGTGATATTAAAAATCCATTGCAAGCAAAAACTTGCAAGGTACGCATCATGATGTAGCAATCCCCCCTTATTATTATTATTTTTTTCATTTCTACATGTGATCTTGTGAAATGCCAACAAATGTACATAGAAGATTATGGTAGTGGGATATAATTTAAAAATGGACCGTGTCGCTCACCATCTCGGGACATGCCCACAGAGAGACACTTCTTGAAGCGACAGTGCTGGCACCGGTTACGGTTCATGCGCATGATGAGACAGTTCTCGTTCTTCACGCACATCTTGTAGTGGATGTTCTGCTGAATGCTGCGTCTGAAGAACCCCTGGAGACAGAACACAAAAAGAGTGAGACTACATGCTTTCGAGGGACACCTCTTGTATTCTTGGAGCTCAAACGGGGAGCCGGACGTCTCGCTTCTCGTCGTACCTTGCAGCCCTCGCAGGCGTGGACACCATAGTGGAAACCGGACGCGATGTCCCCACACACCTTGCATAACAGCACCATTCCCCCAGTCTCTGCAAACAAAACAAGTTCAACGTCAGACAGAGGAAAGACGAACAATGACAAACCGCAGACAGTGACGAGGCGAGCAATGAGAACCGGAGGAGTGGGAATGCGAGAACTCACTGGTGAACGTCCCGGTGAAACCGCAGGACCGCTTGGCAGCTGTGGCGTGGCTGTAGGTTGCTGACGACGCCGTGGTGATGTGAGCGACGGGAGCGTTGCTCACTTCCGGGAACTGAAAAACCCTTTTGGGGGAAACGGTTCCTCTGCCATGGTCGCGTCTCTGCTTCAGCACCCCGATCTCCTGGAAGGAGACCCCCTCCGGGGACGAGGGTTGAGAGTGGGAGGACGGCGACTGGGTCTGGTATCCGCTGGACGGGCTTCCAGGACTCGGGCTGGCACTGCCGGATGAGCCGGCGTACAGGATGACGCCACCTGGAGGAGGGGGAGCACACCGAGTTGGAAACTTAGTTTGACCCCCTCAGTGTTTATCTGGGTCACGGCTCACACACACCATGTAGGTGAGAGTGTGAGTAGTTCAGCAATGCTCTCCTTTGACGCGCAGAGCTCTCTTGGCAGACGTTCAGGGAGCGCAAACAACACTGTGACCGTGTTGGGACAGCTTGAAATCTGATGCAGTGAATATTTCAGAATAATAGAAAGAAAAAAAAAAAACCTGTCACACTACAGTAACCACTAGTCTGATCTGGATATTTGAGAAAAGGAGTCTCAAGGTGTCAAACCAGAATGACAAGACCGTTAAAGCATGAAAAACAATCTGTGTGGTGAGAACTAGAAGAACCTCTCAAACAATGATCGTTAAAAGAGCGATCTCGTGAAATGAAATGTGATGATCCCAAGAAATCTTTATCTGATAGCTGACACACACACACACACACACACACACACACACACACACACACACACACACACACACACACACACACACACACACACACACACACACACACACACACACACACACACACACACACACACACACACACACACACACACACACACACACACACACACCTCAGTGCATCTCTCTCGGTTGAAGAGCTTCAATGTCTTTTTTTTTTTTTTACTGTTGATAAAGTAGCCTTCAGGATGTCACATCGCATTTTAAAAAGAGGCTTGTGGAGTAAATATACACAGTCCAGTCACATTAATGTGACCATCTGTCAAAAGCCAGAATAACCACCTTTCGCAGAGCGAACTGCTACGAGACGTGCAGGAAGAGAGTCACTTAGGTCCCTGAAGGTCTTCTCTGGGATGTTGAGCCATGCCGACTCTAATGCCGTGGCCAGCTGCGCTAGATTACGCGGTTGAGGATCCATGGCGCGAACAACTCGATCGAGATGGTCCCACAGATGCTCGATTGGGTTTAAGTCAGGTGAGTTTGCTGGCCAGGGGAGGACGGTAAACTCATCCTGGTGCTCTTCGAACCACGCACGTACACTGGCAGCTGTATGGCACCTCGCATTGTCCTGCTGGAAGATGCCATCATCCTGAGGAAAAACAATGCGCATGTAGGGGTGGACATGGTCCGCAAGGACAGATGCGTACTTGTATTGATCCATCGTGCCTTCCACAATAATCAGTGAACCCAGAGAATGCCAGGAAAACATTCCCCAGACCATAATGCTCCCGCCTCCAGCTTGGACCGTTCCTGCAATGGTTGCAGGGTGGTTCCTTTCAGAGGTTTCACGCCTTATACGCCAACGTCCATCTGTCCGATGGAGCATAAAACGCGATTCATCTGAAAACGCTACCTGTCGCCACTCAGTGGACGTCCAGCTGCTGTACTGGCGTGCAAATTCTAGCCTTCGTCGTCGATGAACACCAGTCAGCATAGGTGCACGAACCAGGCGTCTGCTTCGGAGGCCCAGACGCAGCGATGTTCGCTGAATAGTGGTTTGGGAGACACTTGTGGTAGCCCCTTGGTTCATTTTAGTGGTCAGTTGCTCAACGGTAGCCCGTCTATCTGCCCGAACGCATCTCCGCAACCGTCGTTCGCCTCTGTCATCTATGGCCCGTGGTGCACCACATTTGCCACGTCGTTGATTTTGGACAGTCCCATTTTGCCATGCACGGTACACTTTTACCACGGCGGCATGCGAACAGTTCACAAACTCAGCCGTTTCGGAAATGCTTCCACCCTTGGCCCGAAAGCCAATGATCATGCCCTTTTGGACGTCGGATAAATCGCTTCGTTTCTGCATTACGCCAACGATTGAAATGTTTTCCGAAGCCCACACACACCCTTTATATACGCTCAACTGCACTGTGCTGCCACCTGCCTTCTGTGATTGGTTATTTAACTCTGAAGTGGAAAGTACGTGGTGGTCACATTAATGTGACTGGACTGTGTATACACATAGTGTCATATCACACAATGACAGAAAGTCACAACATGTTAGCGACT
Source organism: Poecilia picta (assembly GCA_033032245.1). Lineage (NCBI taxonomy): Eukaryota > Metazoa > Chordata > Actinopteri > Cyprinodontiformes > Poeciliidae > Poecilia > Poecilia picta. The sequence continues at coordinate 14,954,768 of CM065357.1, read as the reverse complement.
GCAGCCTCAGATGCTCACAAACAGAGCCTTTGTTTATGGATGTCACATCAGATCGGAAATGCCCTATTACCCCCCCCCCCCCCCCCCCCCCCCCCCTACACCCTCGCCCTCCTCCACCCCCTTCCGCCCCGCCCTCACGCCTGCTTTGTTTCGCAGACGGCATTCTTCCCCCGCAGGATGAAAGACGGCCCCTCACGTGCAGCTCGCTCCCTGCCAGCTTGCTTTCAGAGACGAGTCTTTTCTGCACTCCCTCTTTTTTTTTTTCCCCCTCCCTCCTGCACCCTCCCATCCTCTCTGTCATCCCTCCCTCCCTCCCTCCCTCCCTCCATCCCTCCCTCTCTCCCTCCCTCCATCCCTCCCTCCCTCCCTCCCTTTAGCTCTGGGCATGCAAACCCATCTATCCGCCAGCCACCTGACCAGGAGCTCACATGGACTCTTGACACAGTTCCCGCCTGGCTCACAAGGCTCTTTGCGCAGTCCCGTGTAGACAACAACAGCAGCAGCAGCAGCAGCATGACAAGCGCCGGGGCAGATCACGTTTGGAATAGAGGAGGCTTATAATGCTGTGATTACAGAGAGCGAGGGAGGAAAGCGAGCGAGGACACAGCCACCTTATACGCTCATAAAACAGCCATGACAAAATGTGCGGAGGCATCACGGCTGTTTTTGTGACCTCATGTTAACCTGGAAGCATAAAAAAATCTATCAGGGAATTAAAAAAACCCGAGTGGGTTGAAAAATATACAGACATTTGCTCCTGTTTTTGTTTGTGCTCATTTATTTTTACAGCTGGATTAGAAGGATAGGTTTTAAAAAAACAAACACTTGTCCTGTCTCACCAAGTGTTTGGTTTTGATGCAGGTAGAATAAACTTTGTCACGCTTTTAGTAATTTCCTTAAAAACCTGCTGGATGGATTAAATAATATGATGCTTTGTGGTTAAGATTATTATATAACCACAAACAGTTAACGTAGCAAATGTGATACAAATATATATTTTTTAATTAATCTGTTTGAGAAGGTGCTCACTTTATTGTCTTGATGTATTATCAGGCATGTTTTTCTGCACCTACTTTTCCACACAATGCACATACTAAATCATTTTGACATAAGAGAAATAAAACATTGATATAAATTTAAAGGAAATATATTTGTAATTAATTCTGTTTATCTCTCTGTTGCAGCTGGGTTTCAATGAGAGGTGGGCACATATGGACTCCCCAGATATAATCCTTCACATCACTTTAGTTGAGAATATTTCTTTGAAACAGTTGACGCCTTCCTTGAAAACTTGCGGTACACATTTTAAGGCTCCATAAAACAGCACAGTATTATTTAATTGTGCCAAATATTTTTCCTAAAGCACACAAAATCTGTTTGGTTTGGATTATTTACATCACTGCTAAAGCCTAACCATCAATTTTGATACATCCAGTCGTGAGCGAGAGCGAAACCAAACGGGAACTTGGCGTAGACCTACTTTTACTTTTAACCTACATTTCATTTTAAACTGTACTATAAATAAAATTCAAGAAAAAAAAAACTACGTGCAAATATTTCTGTTTACGCACCGTTTTAATTTCTGGATTGCTCAGCAGTAAAACAGGTGTATAAACATGTAAAATGATTTTCACATTATTCCTTAAAGCAGTCCTTCTTAGGCCGTGACTCACGCTTTGGAAACCTGTTGGACAGGTTTGAAGCATCGCTCAAAACAGAAATCTGCACTGTGCTGCTAAACAGGTTACTGAAACCCAGACTGGGAAACAGGAGATGTCTGGAGTAACTTATCTGAAGAGGCGACACCCCGATCAGCAATGCAATGCTCTGCACGTTTCTTATTTGGACCTTGAATAATCTGAGAAAAGGATTTCTCGTCTTTTGTGTTTTCCTTCCTTTCGGGATCACGTGCAACATTTCTGTTTAGCTCCAAGTGCCTCTGGAGTTCCCACGTGAGGTGCTTTGGGCTTGCCGCCTCATGTGTTGGCATCAGACACAGATGTTTGCCTGCACACCTCATTGTTTTTTTTTTTTGTGCGTGGCGATAATAAAGTTATATGGAGGTTAGCCGATCTCAGGGTCACGTCTTGTTTGCACACAAGCGCGCCACTCCCACATTTTAAATTCCTGTTCCCTCCCACCCAGAGTAAAAACATTCCACGTTCTGACTGCTTCCTTGAATGCGTGTGACTGGGTGACAGAGTGAACTGCAGGACTTGAACGGGTGCCAGACGCAGACACAGGTAACAACATGTGAGCTGTTTTTAGGAAACACGGCAGTTTCCTTTAATGCCCCACCTTCATAACTTCTCTCCATGACGAGGACCCTCCCCCGAGTGTGGGAGCCAAACTGTACAAACATCCGCCCACAAGTCATGTTGGGGTGGGAGATGCCCCCTTTAACTTCTCTAGCCAGGCCCTTTTTGCATGGTTGCTAAGCTTCGCTCCACGTGAAACAGCTGGCCCCACGTCACGTGAGGAAGGGCAATCCAGGCGATAGCCCTCAGCGGACATCAGCCTGTTTTTTTTCCCCTCTGCATCACAATAACATTTCAAAAGATCTTCTTCTACTGATTTTTTTTAATTTTTTTTAAATCTTGCTTTAAAGTGAATGAGCCTCACATTTATTTGTGAAGAACTAAATTTGCTGTTGCGTTTTTGTTTGGCTTGTTATTGCAGGAACTCGTCACACAGATTTTTTTATGAAGAGGTGATCCAAGTTTTTCAGGAGACAAGATGTTCCCATCTGTCAGGTCAAAGAGTCACCTTTTGTTCAGATAAAACAACAACACCTTCAGATTACAGTCATAGTTCTCATTCATCTTCTACAGAAATGCAACCAAACTCAGAGTTTAGTCAGCCAACCTCTACATCACCCACATGCTTTGTAGTTATTCAGTCTAATCATCAACCAGCAAAGCTGTTAAAAGAAAAAAAAAAAACAACGCCTACAGCTTGTACACAGAGCAGGAATCATTCACTGAAACACTCATTGATAAATACAGTTTGACAACTGAGCTCAGAAAACCCTGTTAATCTCTGAAAACAAGTTAAATAGTAAAAAAAGTTGACAAAATAACATGTTCATGATCGTACATCCCTGTGCATAAGTGAAATTTAATTGCTTTATGGGATTAAAACTCTGTGGCTGTCGGAAAAAAAGGATGAACTTTCCTCCTTCCAGCTACTTGTTATTAAAGATCCCTTGATAATTGACATTTGCTGTAAATTGGTGATTTATGAAATACACTGACCAGAGTTGAATTGAACTTTGAAAACAAATGGCATTTTGTGATATGGGTAAAATGGCTCACTGCCCAAGGCAGCACCGTCCTGAGCATGGCATTAAGGCTTTATCGTTGCTTAAAGAAAAATTATCTCTCAGTTGCGCCTGGTGCTTGTTAGCTGTATAGTACAATGTGAATCCTGTAAGAAAATGCTGCAACTATCGAAGTTTATGATTTAATAAAGGATAATTTCACTATTTATTTTTTTTTTAGAAAATTAGCACTACTTAGTCAACCTGAATAACTGTTAAATCATAAAATACTTGTAATCAACCACATTAGTTTATTTTAATGTCACTACCTGTCTCCAGGTCTAATTGCTGCCAGACTCGTTGGAAAAAAAAGAGCTGCCATGTCTGGCGGCGTGAAGTAGGCCTACATACCTGAAAAGGCACAATATGGTCAATTAAAGGATCCAACCTGTTCTGTCAGAATATCCTGAAGCAGAACGTCAGCCTGTCAGTTCATAACCTTCAGCTCATGACTTGGGTTAAGTGGAATAATTACTACAAAATGCTTGACAGAAGCAGCAGCTGCCAACAGTGGCACAAACAGATTTTAGTTTAAGGAGGTAATTATTTCTTCACATGGGGCCAGGCTGATTTGAATTGTTTTGTTCTCTTAATAAATGGTATCACTTTTAAAAAATAAAAAAATTAAAGGCTAAATGATTTGATCAACAAAAAAAATACCTAGCACTGTATATTCCAACAAGAATACGACACAACTACATCTGTGTTATCAGCTATAGTGCCGTTTTCATTTTTCCATTGAATGTGTCGCATTGAAACATAAACGGCGGTTGTCTGTTGAGCTATATCTGGGTTAATATGTCTTTTCACGCTCTTCATTCAGTGTGTCAGACTGAAACCCAACTCTCCTTACTTCCACGATGAGCGGCCATCGAACTGGTAGCGGCCCAGTAACACACGGCAGACTGGGAAGCCTGCAGTCCCCCGTCTGACCCACTGACCAATCTATCAGCAAAACACACAGGAATTCCCTGCGCGCGAGCTCAGAGCGCGAGCAGCTTGCGCGCGCGCGCGGCAGAGGAGGGGCGGGAGGAGGGGGGGAGGGGGGGGGGGGAGGGGGGGGGGGGGGGGGCATGTGCGGCACGTGTCCGCCGAGGCTGGCTCCACGTGCAGCCAGCCAGGCGCGAGGCGGGGAGGCTGCGCATTAAAAGTCAGGCGTGTGGTTCGCAGCTTCGCGACGGTTCAAGGACTCTGTGATATTTGCGTGGACAGAGATTGATACCAGAGACATTAGCGAAGGAATATTGCGCATTCTAGGTTCCAGCGTGTCAGCGCGCAGGAGACATTACAGGCAGCCTGATTCAATTCTGAGCAGCTGTCAGACTCGCTAATAAATGATGCTACAGCTGAATCGATGTCAGCCCACTTCTAATGCCGCATTTAACAGCTGTAACAGTATCCGCAGTTTATCCCAGTAAACTGACTGATATCGACTGGCACGATCCGCTTATGGGCAACGCATGATCTGCTCGTTCGTCATCATCTCGCTACATACAAGGCGGGGATTCAGGACGAACCTTGGCAGAGCTGCCTGTTTACTCCTCAGCTGATGTGGAAATGGAACATTTTTGCGCATGTAAAAATATTTTGACCCAGTGGCCCTGAATGTTCCCACACACTCTTGATTTCTTACGTGCGTGAAAGGGGGAGAGAGGAAAAGAGGAATAAAGGGATTCAATTGGCAAAAAAAAAAAAAAAAATGCATGTTCCTATTTAAAATGTAGAGCTCTACATACCAGCTCCATGTCTTACAATTATTTCAGAACAGGGGGGCACCCAGAAAGATTTGTAATGGGTGGCCAGATGGGGGCTGCTAATAATCTGAAACTCAAAAGCTTTAAAAGCTTTAAAATATATTTGTTTCAGTATACTGATGTGGTGAAAGCTAAAGATTGAGTCTGATTAGTAAATATAAAGTACATATTCTCCCAAAATCAGCTAATTCAATATATTAGTATCCATGATTTTAAAAATGGTACTAAAATGAGAAAATATATTGATGTAAATTAGCAAATAAATGTGGATATGAGCACAAGTGTAGATAAATATCCAATAAAAATAAAAAACAACTATATAAATGAAGGGTATTGACATAAATAGTGAAAGTTTGTATAAAAATATAATTATGATAGATACCTACTCTGTAAATCAATTATATTAAATTACATTTTTAGTTAAATGTAGGATCCTATATCAAAAGAGAAAGCTTATTGACAAAAATCAAAAATGTATTTAATAATTAATAAGTAAGGATATTAACATAGACCTAGATAAAATGATGCTGTATTGATTAATTGTCTTAAATTGAATAAATATAATGAAAGTTTCTAAAAACTAAAAATATATTCCATAAAAAACATTCAGTTGTGTATTTTTTTCATTCTGAAAAATGACTCTAGAAATCTTACTCTCGTCTCACTCAATGCAAGTTATCCAATAACAAAAATATATATATAATGCACACAATACTCTCTTCAAAATCCTGAATCATCACCTCCCATCAGCCCCCTTTAGTTACGCCCCTGCTAGTACAGAGAGTCAAATCACCTCTTAAAATAAACACCTATCTGCTCACCGAGCACGTGCTTCCCTTTTATTAATATATGACAGTAAATATCATGTGAGCCAAAACTACTCAGATAAGTGGGATAGTGTGGAAGGAGAACGGTCTCGGTCAGAGTGGGTGGGCTTTTTGGGTCGCGCTTCACGTGAGTTTGTTTACGTGGAGAGAAATCGGAAGTCCGCGAAAAAAAAATTGGCAGGACTTCCCTCTGTCACTGCGCTGTCTCTACCGCTTTGCAACAACGCTGAATGTAGCTGAATGTCCCTCAAAATGCAAAGAAATACATACACAATACATACATTATGAAGCGTGCAAGTGCAAACATATATGGGTTGCTTCTTGCTAAATCATACAGTTAAAAATATTTTTTTAAATCCATTAAAACACGAAAGAATAAACAAAATCATTCTTAAATTAAATGAAAGGGTAACTTAAACATAGTAAAACACTCAAAACAAGCAGGCTCACTCAAAAACAGATGATCCGTCAAACAAAAACACATTTAAATCCCACTTACCACCAGGACTATTCTCCATGTTCTCTCGTCGATTCTCGCTTCCGAGTGGAATAATTTCAGACTTTAACCGCTGCGCCGCTTTCCGCTTCTTGTCACTCAGGAGTTTCGTGAACACAAGTGAGAGAGACTCTGGATCTGCAGAAGCATATGTACACAGTGTACGATCCCGGAGCTCAGACCCAAATGGGCAGAGAGAGGAAAAAAAAAGCCCAGCCGACGACAAAGGAATATTAAAAATAAATATTTCTGTTAAAAAAAAAACAATATTATATATATATGTATATATATATAATGAGAATGAGCTCAGTTGAGATGCCTCATTGGTCCAGGATGATGAGATGCAGGTCCGTCTGTATTGGTGTCAGGATGTGACTGTGTGAGTGAGGGGTGTCCTCTACATAACAGATCCCTACGCGTTCAGCTGCTTGCCATGTACAGTCACCATTACCACGCCATCAGAGTGGAAGTAGATTAAACACTCCCCCTCTCATCAATAAGCAACACGCGTCCTAAAATAAGCGGCACGTTTTCAGGTGCCTGAGAAATGTGACCAGCTTTCTTCGTCATCTCTCTCTCTCTCTCTCTCTCTCTCTCCCTCTTTCTCTCTCTCTCCGTCACGCTCTGTGAAAACATCCCCCCTTTTACCTCCCTACCCCCGCAACTCATTTTACTCTTTCCCACAGTTTCATTGGCCCACGGCCCCGCGTGGATACGGCGCATTGGGCTCGTTCGACATTGGAATGCTGCTTAAAAGCTCTACAGCATGTGCGCATGGCATGTGAGCTCGCGCTGCCCTACTGACACACATTTTATGTTAATGAGCTCCCCGGGCTCGGAGATGAGCGCGAGAAAGCAAGCAGACATGCGGTAGCAGAGTAAGATGTCTCACTCGGAGGGTTTTTAATCATCGGGATTGGCGATTGGAACTGGCCAAAAATGTTAAGAATTAGGAAGGTTGTTTTATTAAAGAAAATCTAAGTTGAATTGAATATTTTAAGCAAACTCAGAAGAATAAAAGTATTTTAAATTCTAATTGTGTTATTATTAACATAATATTGAAGATTGTGTAAATTTTTCAAGAAGCTTTTCTGTAGTAAATCTAGATCTAGACAGGGACCAACAGGGGACAGAACAAACAAAATAAAAAAAAAATACAAAATTCATTTCTGGCAAAGACACCATAATTAATTGGTGTCTTGGATCAATTTCATTTTTACTTTCATAGTTTTACTTTAATGATGAAATAAAAATCAAGCCATTGCACCTTTAGCTTCAGTCATATTGAAATATAATCACTGTTTTCATCTGCTAGATCGGGGATGTGCAATCTGCATCTCCAGAGCCAAAAGTGGCACTGTGGGTAAGTATTCCCCTGTTTTTTGTTGTTGTTTTGTTTCAATGTTTCCCCAATGGAAAAACGCTGCATGCTGGCCCCCCAGGTACATTTGGTCTTGCACTGTGACTGTTCAGCTTCTTTTCATTCTGCCGTGTTAAAACCACAAACATCAAAGTGTGTGATTTTATGTGGCACAACACAAAAGCTCAGTGTTATCGTGTAGTGGAAAGAAAATGACAGGTGATTTCCAATTATTTTTACTATTAGAAATATGTAAAAAGTGATATGCATTTAGCCCTCCTCTGCTGTCCATTGGAACCACTTAGATACAGAGCTAATTTGTATGAAAACTCAAAAACGTTTAATAAATTTCAGTGCAAGTCTTTTTGCATAGGCAGTCCTTGTCTCCTATGGTCATTGGGTGAGAGGTAGAGTTCACCATCGACAATTTCCCAGTCTATCACAGGTCAACAAAGAGACACACAGGACAAACAACCATACACACACATTCACAATTAAAGGCAATTTAGAGTAATCAATTAACCCAACAGTCAGGTTTTTGGACTGTGGTAAAAAGAGTAGCAAATTAATTAAATCTCAGCAGTAATATTACAAAAACAAACAAAAGGAAAAAGAATGGAATAAAATTACAAAGCAATGCAGACGGTCTGAGAATTCATCATTTAAATGCTATCTTAAAAGCAATGCGTAGTAGGGAGAAGGTGGGACTGATTGGGCTAGTTTTCATATAAAAAAGAGTAAATCTAACTGAAATAATAAAAAAGAGAAAAGAGAAAGCAAATAACAAAGGATAAAAAGCAAACAACAATAATAATGATTTAATACAATAAAATCATCCTGAATCATATAAAATGTATGCCAGATGCAGGTATTTAAATAATTTGGGCTTCTGAGCTGAATTGATATGAAACAGGCTTTGTTATGTAGGAAGTGTATGTATTTCAGTATCAGGCATTCTTGTATTTATTTATTAATAGATTTTTTTTAATTATGGCTTTCCTTTTGGTGATGTGTTGAGATGACTTTTTAGATATCAGAATTAATGTCTTCCTTTGTTTCTATGATGGGATTTGACAGCCAAATAGAGAGAAAAATACTGTTGTATTTGGTTTCCATAAGTCATGAACAGGAGAGAAAAAGGCAAAAAAACAGTTAAGAGAAAAATTTAATTGTTCAGGAGTCATTAGTGTGTTCAACTGTTGTAAGCAAGTGAGACAAAAACTGTGAAAAACAACATCTTCTAATTGCTTATAAGCCTCTTAGAGATGACAAAATTAAAGAAATACGTCCAAAAGACAACTGGAAATTAAGTTGCTGTTTTTTTTTTTAAAGGGAGAAGCGGCATGTGAACATCGCTTGAATAGACGATCTCTGCTTGAGAAAGCCGACACGTGCGGAGAGGGCGGACCTGAGCGTGACTCCCTTTCCTCTCCGCGCTCCCCTCCCCCGCTCCGTCACGTTTGCTCGCTCCCGCACACAGTGATAGCTGGGAGCCCGAGTATCAGCGGAGAGCGGCTGGGACACAGCGAATGTAGGTCAGGAGCAGCTTGAGCAAACAAGAGCGTCGTTAAAACAACCCAAATGTGCTAAAAAGCACCGCGTCCGCACAGAAAGAACAAAAAAGACAACCTCCTGTTGCGGGCAGACACACAAAAGAATCAAATTTAGGTCACATAGCTAAACGTTGGGGGTGGGGGATCGGAGGGGATGTATTTATTCACTTCTTTCTTCTTCTTCTCCTTGGTAGGTGAGCTGAATTACAATCTGCTCACCGCAGGCTGGGGCTGGTGCAGAATGAGGCTATGGGGGCAAGGGGTGTTTAGAGGAAACCTGCACCTGTTGAGGTGGTTTCAGACTCCCATCAGTTATACAATAAACCACAAATAAACAGATCTTACTGTCTGCTGCAGCCAAGTTTATCCAACCATTTTCTAGTTTTGAGTATGAATTTTAGCCTAGTTTTTGTCATCCACAGCAACAAAACCTGATGATCCCATTGCAGCTTCAAGTTAAATTAATATAAAAAAAAGTATATTAATCTGTTTTCAGCAGTGATATTACTTTAACAACAAAACAGGCTATTTTATAAACAATTTTACAATCACAGTCTTACATGGTGCAGTGCATCAATTTCACAATACTGTTGGCACAACTGAAACCAAAGAAACTTAAATAATTTCTGCAGTGACATGATTTAAATTGTAGAACAAGTCATTTTGAGTCACCACTAACTTTACACATCTATAGACTGAAATATTGAGCAACAGACTCAAAATCAGTCCGACTTCTCTGTCTTCCCAGCAAATGTCAAGGATTGCTTTAAAAGTGTGAACTTTGACTGAACCATTCTAACACATGTATGTGCTTTCAGATAAAACATTTTATTGTGGCTTTAAATTTGCTGTCCTGAGTTGCTGTCCTATTAGAAAGTAAATGGTTATGTGAAGCGTTGGTTTTCAAATGGTTTCGAATGACGGGCTTGCTCTGTCCCCTTCAAGGCCTCTTTGAAACTTCAAATTGGACTTCTATGTCTTTCTTTTAACAGTGGCATATCGCTCTTTTCTCTGCATATGAGACTAATTCTTTCAGTCACACATAAAAATAAAGATATTTTAAGAAAGTTCACTCTTCAAGTTGCAGTTTTTCCAACTATAGACGTTAACGCTGATGTTGCTTTTGAGTGAAGTGGTAAAACATCTGACGCTTCCAAGCCACAAACCTAATGTGGTGTAACCGCTCATAAAATTTGCAAATTAAGTCTGGCTGTAAATGATATCAAGCACCCGCTTCTTGTCCCAGCTTGCAGAGAAGAAAATTGATCAGCTGCATTACAGCTTTACGCATGGAGTCCCACAAAGCTCCATCTTAGGCCACGCACCGTTTGGGTTTCTACTTCTGGAGATGGATAGTCCTTTCTACTCAGTACTGATGATATTATTTACCCAAAAACAGATAGATATGACTAACTGACTCTTTGAAGCATTTAATTATTTGTCATATTGCTATAAAATCAAATTTCACTGCCAATTAATTTCATCTCATTGAAAACAAAACTGAAGTTATTTTGTTTGGGAGGTCAGGAGTTTCAGAAAAACCCTTCCAGGAATTAGAATGTTGAGGTTGGAGGTGTATAAAGAAAACAAAAGCATGTGCCTAAAAATGACCAAAAATAAATAAATAAATAAATAAAAGGAAAACAAATAAATGAGCAACATAAATAAATACATATAGCTTAGAAAAATTAAAGGTGTGATGAAAAATTATAGTTTATGAATAGAGGTGATTGAAGCAACTCACTGCCTAATGTTTATGTCTGTATTTTTCTGCCTGATCTGTTTTAATCAACATACATTTGACCATATTAATGTGCTTCTTTGGTTTCAGTTGTGGAAATAAGTAATTAAACAGCGCCTCCTTGTGGCGTATTATAGCAATCAACCTGAGGTGAACCGGCAGATGGTTCTGTTGTCACTGACTCTGCTCCACTAAAGGAATCAGGTCATATGAACAATGTCTGTGATTTTTTTTGTGTGTGTTTCTTCACATTTTTCTATGCTGCTTAGGGAGAGAAAAACAGCTCTTCCTTTAAGAATGTTACAAAGTATGTGATCCTGATGTCCCTCCACCTACATATAAAACGGTGCAGTGCTTGCTAATGCCTATGCTAGAAATAAAACACTCCCAGTTACTCCTTTAGATTTGCGGTGATGAACGGATGTATTGCGATGCTTCTTCCTGCCACAAGGTGGCAGTGCGAGCATGGAAATGTAAGGTAAGTTCAGCTCATCTTTGTGGGTTTTTTTTTTTTTTTTTTTTGAGTCTTCACATGCTTCTGTACTAATGGTGTTCAGACTTTCAAACCATTGCTGTCTCCACTGTAAGCCCAGAGTGGGTGTGGATGTTTGAGCATGTGTCTGCAGAGATCCAGGAAGGACTATATTTGCCACAGAACCCATTAGCATTGCTTCTCTAATTGGAGTTATATTAAGCGCTGCAGTCTCTTGACACTCTTTGCGTCGCATGCATGTACTTTGTGTCACACTGAGTCAATACCTGGTTACTCACTATGTTTACTTCAACAAGTGACTCTTCACACTTAGTGATTCCTCTAGAAAACAGGCGGCATCTTTGTCTTTAAACTGCTTTCTTACTAATTTTGACCCTGTAAATGTGATATGAATGTGTAAATGTGTTACTGGAATTAACTTAGGAGGATTTTATCGGAGGTTTTACAGCTTTACACATCAGATAACACTGTAAGAGAGAGAGAGTAAGGCTTACTGTAATGACATGTAGGTATAATTAGTCAACAGAGCAACTATTTGGGCATGCAGTGTCTTGCAAAAGTATGTCGACCCCTTGAACTTTTCTACATTTTATCACAACCACAAACTTTGATTAATTTAGTTTGGTGTTTTATTTGGTATACTGATGTAGGGTGTGCTATAATTAAAATGGAATGTGTCCCTTTTAATCTGATGCCCTTCAATGAAATTCACTGCAATCAACTGCCTTTAGAAATGACCTATGTAGTAATTCGAGTCCATCTGCATGTCATTTTCCCAGTATAAAACCAGCTGTTCGGTCAGAGATTTGATAGAAAACATGGATGAGCAAACAGCATCATGAAGTCAAGGAACATAGCAGGCAGGTCAAATGAGACCAAATTTCAACAATTTGGTCAAAATCTAAGACACTACATATTGGATGCAGCTAAATACTAGAAGAAAACCTGTTTGAGGCTGCAAAAGGCTATAAATTGGGGCTGGAGGTTCAGCTACAACAGAACAACGACCCTAAAGATGCAGCCAAAACCACAGCAGAATAATGTGGATGAGAATGAAAGATCTAAATCCATTTGAGATTCTGTTACAGAACCTGAAAACCTATAATCGGATACACAGTCCATCATATGTGGCTGAGCTTGAGCTACAATGCAAAAAAAAGGGTGAAAAAGTTCACAATGTAGTGTATACATACACAACTAATCTGCACTTTGTGTGTCTCCCAAGGTAATTTATTTGCAACATGACAGAATGTGGAAAAGTTCAAGACACATGCATACTTTTGTAAAGCACTTTAACAAGATCTGTAAGGCTCTGATGGCTTAAAGCAGGTATTAAATTGTGTTTTTTTTTTTAAAAAAAAAGTGCATTAAATAGTCTGGATTTTACTGAAGATACTGTGAATCTAGTTGCTCAAGGCCTTTAAAACTAAACATATTGCAGCCAAAGAAGAAATTTAAGAGGAATCCAGGGGAACAGCTGCTTTTAATAAACTAATGACAGCCATACCAACAAACAGCTCTGATATTCTGGAAATAATGTTGGCTCAGTTCAGGGGTGTTGGACATATTAAACAACATTTACAAACTGCATTAGTCACATAATAAACAAGACAGAAAAAGTGAACTTGAGCGGCGTTAATGCACTTAACGTCTCCTGGACTCCCTCCCGAGGACTAATACGTTTTCGAACAGACTTCACGGCAGCAGCCAGCAGAGATCTGCTGACATCTGCGGACAAGTGCCCTCTTGTGAAGAGGTGCCAAGCAATCCTGCAGGGAGAACAGCTCCAGCCTCACCATATCGAAATGGTTTAAAGTGTTTTTCCGACTTCTGCCATCATCGCCATTTGTCTTCCAATCATTATCGAAAAGGAAAAAAAGGGCCTGAGGTCTGCATCATTGATCAAAATTTAAAAAAATAAAGATTAAGCACATTGTTGTGGTTGTGCCTATGATTGTGCAGATTAGGCTTTTTTTTGGCAGCGTGTACAAACCAGCAACTGGTGGAATTATCAGGGTTTTGTTTGTTCAGATTTGGCATAACTTAGTTGTACGATACATATCAAGCCTTCCAACAAAAATAATCTCTCAAATTGCAGCCTTAAATAGTCTCAGCTGTTTATGGACTAAACCATTCTTAACTCACAGGTGAGCCATCTATACACATAATACATATTTTAATAGATGTAAATATATACATCTTGCTATTTAGTTTATATAAATATTTCATATTTTAATGTTACACCTCAGCACTGTAACAAAAACACAGAAAACATCAATTTCCCACACTTCTTGTTTCCTATAGTCTCTCCAGGAACCTCTGCATGGTGTCTGGAGTTCCTGGGGAAGCATTTGTTCAAACACCTTGGAGAGGAAAGAAAAAAGACAGATGATTAATCATTTTAGCAATATCAGGTCACATCTTTACACTCACTCTTCTACCTTTAGGTATCACACAAACATTTGCAAAGTTTTGCAAAACAACAGACTTTATTTGCAGCAAGGAACGGTTTCTTTTCTCCACCACATTTAAAGAGGAGCAGCTGTGCAGGGCCTGGAACATAAGGGTACATGCTAATTATTAAAAAGTCAATAAATAGTTAAAACTTATTGAAGTGCAAATAAATGCAGTGCTAAGATAAATGCTTTTAATAAATTACTTTTAAAATGCTATAGAGTTTACTTAAGTAAAATATGGCATCCATAATGAAGACCTCTTCATCACACAGAGCTTTAATCACAAACAGCATGAGAGATTTTCTTGATACTCAGTTTAGTCGATCTTATCATCTTCATGCTACCGGCTTCAGAGCCAAAGTGTGCTTTCAGTGTTTGCTTCATCCTTCGACCTACAGCGACGCAGCTCAGTCTTTGGGCTGAAAAGTTCCAGGTTTTTCTTTTTTGCTCTGCAGAACAAACTCCCAAAACCTCTTTGACTTATTTATACACTGGAGCTGACTTTTTTTGTGCTTCGTTGTCAGAATCGGTGTTACATCTTGGAGTCGTTCATTGTTTCACATGTGCTTTACTTGCAAAACTAAAACCTTATCAGTTGCTACTTTAACTTTTGCTTCCGGGTGCTGTGGCTGCACAGCGGTTGAGCACGGCCCACACATTGAGGACTTAGTCATCAATGTGGCCGTCGCAGGTTCAATTCCCGGCCTGGTGACCTGTGCTGCATCTCCTCCCCCCTCTCTCATCACCTACCTTCCTACCAATTCACTATCAAATCAGAGCCAACAAAACCTTTAAGAAAGAAAAGCTTTGTTTCCACATGCATTTCTGGGAACATTCAGTGTTTGATCTGTTTTTTCACTGGTCAGTTTTCGTGGCTCATCCATATTTACCGCTGTTCCTAACATTATGAAAATTCTGTGGAGAAGGTTGAATAATTTTCAACTGCATTAATTGCTTTATGGGCAGTTAGGATACAGTCCTTGTAAATCAGTTTTATTGATCAATTCAAATGGTTCCTTTGTTTTATTGGAAACACCTGAACACGTTTTCAAGCAGCATCATTACTGGAGAGATGACACTTTATTTAATTAATATTTTGTATCTGGTCAGAATTTAGCAACACATTTAGTGACCGATACTCTGAAATTCCCCCTGTGCGTTTAGTACAAGGGGATGATTTTTTTACCAGGCTGCAAAACTTTTCTCTTTCCTGATTTTTTTGTTTTTTCCCAGATGTCAAACAAGGAAGTGTTATGCTAATGGCGCTGTATAAAATTACACGTTGCCCTTGAATACAGTTGAAACCAAATATTTGCATATAACTTATGCCTTTTTTTTTCTCACACTCTGAAAGTAAGTTAGACTAAAGTTTTCCTGTTTCATATCATCCCTCCATATGAGTTTCGTCAGATGATTACATAGCATCAGCTGGGCTTTCCCAAACCGTTGAAAGGCACGGCAATCAAAGTGTAGGTAAACTTATAAAACTGAAGAAAACTATAAAAATTATAAATTATAAAAAAAATTATTAAATTATAAAAATTATATAACAAAACAAACAAACAGATTTTATGTTTCTTTCTGTTATTCGGCTATCAGAAATAAATCCAACTGAATGTAAACAGGAAAGCAGAAAGCTTCAGTCTGAATTATTGTCATGCCACTGATATTCCAGGTGTATCTAAAGCTTTACCTAATTATTTTTGTGATCTGTTAAGGACAAGTTGGCTCCGTCATGTCCAGGTGTATTCAGGCTCGATAATAATCCTGTAAATAAAATGTAATTATCAAGGATTCATTTTTGAAGCTGTGAGGATTCTTTAGTCTCCAAGATGGTGATGCATAACTAAACGCAAAAGCTTGTGACTTAGACAACAAAGCTGGAATGATTGAGGAGCCACCAAGGCTCATCTCTCTGACTTCTCCTCATCTTCTAATTATCCCTCTCATTTCCCTCTGGTCCTGTCATCTCTTTTTAATGATGTGCACCCTCCAATCACCTTCTGTCCTGCAGGCAGTAACACATACGTATCAGCTGTAATTAGGCAATCGCTTCCACATGTGGATCAAACTCCTGCAAACCACTCAACCCCTACCTTACCCTCCCATCCGCCCACTGTCTCCTTTTTCTCCCTCTGTTTTTCTTATTTCTCTGTCTTGCACTCGGCTACCCTCTGTGTGCCCCTTTTCTTTCTTTTCCTTTTTTCTCTCTCCCCCTCTTTCCCCTTTCTTTCTGATTGAATTACCATAAGTGCAGGTTTTGGCCAAAATATGCCAGCTTGTTCTGATTAAAACTCTCGCTGTTATACTAGAGACTTTCCAAATGTCTGTGAGCAGTTTGTGTTGTATATTTGGGGCGGTGTTGGGGTTCCTGGGGGGAGAAGAAGGGTGTGCAGCACGCAGGCAGTTTGAAGAGGGGAAAAATGTAACCAGACAACTCCGAACGGTGAAAGATGATGAGTGTAAGTCCAAGAACAGGATGGGAATAGAGTGGAAAGAGATGGAGAGGTACGGCAGCTGAGTGGAAACAGAGAGCGGATGAGACGGTAATGGTAGTTGACAGAGTTGGGTTCACGACAGGTTCACAGTGACATCATGGTTGAATTTTGGGGAACATTTATATCGGAAAAGCTATTTGCTTTTCATTGGATGCACATGTACCCCTTTCACCACTTTTTTCCGCGTTTCTTTCCTCCTCAGACAAACCACAAGCACGAGCTGCTGCAAATATCCTCAAACGTTCAGATTTGCTTCAGAAAACAACAGAGGACTGGAATAAAGTACTTTCCACCTTTAAGATTTCTTCTGCTTTTACCTTTTGGTTACAATTCTAGATTTTGAAATCATCAAATAAATTCCAGTTCCACCTTCACTAGACATGCTGCCTGATTAGTCCCAAATGTGTTGAATACAACCTGATTGACAACATGAAGTAGGGGCTAAACAGTCTCGAAGAGTAGTACGTCATGCCCCAATATGAAAAAAATAAAATGAAATAAAAAGCAGACGCAAAACAGTCACCAGCATCTGTCAGCATGAAAAAGCTGACAAAGTCTATTGAGGAACTTGAGACTCCGCTGAACAACAGAGGGAGCAAAAATGACGTCAGTGTTAAGAGTTGCAAGATAAAAACCAATTTTGAGCAAAATTGCCCGTATCATATTTCCCCAAAAAGTGGCCTTGAAGATCCCCAAGATTTTTGTAAAATCCAAAAGACAGAAATAGAAACTATGCACCATGACAACGACTTAAAGCGCCGGAACGACCAACTTAAACGACAAAAAAGATTTCAAAGTGACTGGTTAAAAGTTTGTGTCTAAATTTGATTGAGATGTTTTGTCGTGACCTGAAACAGGGCGTTGGAGCTCCCTTCAACCCTTCAATGTGGCTGACTTAAATCAATTCTGTAAAGAAGAGTGGGCCAAAATTCCTCTATAGTGATGTAAAACACTCACTGCCACTTATAATAAAAGCTAGATGGCAGCTTGTGTCGCCAAAATTTTTAGTGGAAAATAACTTCTTTTTTTTTGCATACAGCCAGGTTGGTTTGGAAAGTTTTTTTTTTCCATCGCTGTATCTAATCATTGTTTGAAAGTTGCATTGTTTTTATGTTTGACTTTAAAATTTGTTTATCTGAAACATTAGTGTGAAAAAAGAAAAAAAAAGAAAATCTGCAACAAACTTTTCTCTAAATGCTTTTTACGTCGTTGTGCAACACTGCAGCTTGTTTTTCTGTAACATAACATCTCAACCAGTTGTTTACTAAACTCTACAAACCCAAACTGGCAATTTTACCCGGTTTTTCTACCCTTCTTATCCATTTTCCTCGCTTCTTTTCTTCCTCACAGCTCTTGTTTTCTCTCTTGCTTTTGCTCCCCCCTTTTTTCTTCTTTTTCTTTTTTTTATGCCTGCAAGTCTAGCCAGCCCTCACCGCTGGTACAGTATGTTCTTTGTGTGTAGGCATGTTTAGCAGTATGAGAGACATGCAAATACATAAAGGAGCCTTGGGACCAGAAATGTGTTTCGAGTGTTCGTGTGGGTGTGATTATATTTGTGTCAGCTCTTTTCCTTGCTTGGGGAAAATTAATAACAGGGTGTTGTGTCGTATTAAACGCTCTCTGTGTGTTGTGCAAGTGTCGTTTCTGTATGAGCCGTGGTGCCAGTGTTAATTGGTTTGCGGGCTGTGTGAGTCTGGTTCTGTTTTCGCAATTCTGCTTACATGTTTGTAGGTTTGTTTGCCGAGGGAAAGACGGCAGGCATGTCATGCATGCCTGTCATCCTCTGCATGCTCGTCCATGCACCAAAGAGACTCACATGACATCAATCTGAGAGCGGCGGGATAGTGATCTCATTACCAACAGCCTGCTGCTGATTAAAACCTGCACCCTCTGCCTTTACCAGCACCACCCCCCCCCCACACACACACACACACACCTCCACCCTTCTTCACCATTTTCTTCTTCCTCTGCCTTTACCTCGGCACCCTTCCTCCTCTCTCCACCCCTCGACTCCGGAGTCGCACCACTCTGCGGTTTCTCCGCTGCCTGCTGCCAAAAAGGGCCCCATTTTAAATTCAGCAGAAGGTTATAAACTCCCAATCTATTTTTTGTTCTCAGTTCTTCTCAATTTTATTGTCCTTTGTTTTACATCTTTAAACTTTTAATAAAAATACAGCGCTTCAAAAAAACCCCCCAAAAAAACAAATGTACAGTCTTTAGGAGTAAATGAGCTTGAGCTAAAAGGGAAAGTTCGTTGTCAGGTCTTGTTTGAAAGAAAGGACGTTCATCTGAATTCAGAAATACACAAATTCCTGGTTCTCACTCAGCAGACGTGCACATTCTGTGACTGTTCACCTTCGTCTGACACAGAAACACAAACACCACTAACCTCTCGCTCTGTTAAGGAGCAGTGTGGCACTGAGCCAGATGGTTACACCAGTAAACCCAACGCAGTTAAATGCGGTGCCTCATAAAATTATTCAGCCTAGCTTTTTCACATTTTGTTTTTAAAGGAACAAATATCTCTGGGTTTTACTGCAGCTGCAGCTGTAAGTCTTTGTGGGGATGTTCGTACCAGCTTTGCGCACCTGGACGTTAACGTGTTTTTTCCGTTCGTCTTTGCAAACAGCAGAAGTTCGGTGAAGTAGGTTGGAGAGCATGTGTAAATGTTCCAAGTCTTGCCACAGATTTTAAATCATCTTCCGGTTTGGGCTTTGACTAGGCCTCATTGGACATTCAGGGACATTGTATGGATGATTGGAGACCTTCAGGCCTTTTACAGCCTGAACCGGTTTTCTTTCAGGATTGTCTTGAATTTTGCTTCATTCATGCTGACCAGCTTCTCTGTCTCTACTGATACAAATCATCCTCACACCATGACACCATGTTTGAGGATGATGCATTCAGGGTGATGTGCAGTGTTTGTTTTTCTCCACACAACTTTTTATGCAGTTGTATCCCAGGTGAAAAAAAGTATACTTTAGTATACTTAAAATATACTTACATTTTTGAAAGTACACTTTAAGTATGCTAATTATTAAGTGTACTACCTATAAGTATATCTGAAGTTTACTAAAAATACACTTGCACCAGTTTCGAAATTAGTCCATAATTGTACCAAAAAACACTTTTAATATATTAAATAAAAATGTACTTTAAATATGAATGAATATGTATGAACTCTTAAGTCTTATGTGCCTTAATAATATTTTACTATTTATTAAAATTGCATGTACAATAAAAAAAGGATAATCATGATGTAATTTTTAAGAAAGTACCCAATCAATTTTCAGATGTGATGTCCATCCATCCATCCATTTTCCTACACCCTTGTCCCTTAATGGGGTCGGGAGGTGCTGGTGCCTATCTCCAGCTAGCGTTCAGATGTGATGTAAAACCTTATAATCAAGGGAATTAGCTACAGTTCACACTCCAGACCAGATGGTGGCGGTATTGCACATTTTCATTTATTTAAAAAACGTCACAAAGAAAAGAAAAAACTTGAAGCAGGGAAGATAACAGACGCTGTTCAAATTCGCCATTTTTATTCGCATAATATTGCCTTAAAAGTAGAGAGGGCCTTGACAATAGTTACTAATTTTGTTAAATTCAAGCTGGTGACGTCCTAGTCCGAGTTAGACGACAACACAATGGGACAACAACCGATGGAAATTAAATGTGTGTCACAAAAGGAGCCCGGGGGACCGAAGGCTGCTAAGTGTTGATAGCTGGTGGTAACTTTGCTTATTAATTATCTTCACTTAATTATAAACAGTGCAGTAAAGATATATAACTTATGTTGGTTTCTTAAATAATTATTTTATTGTGACTTATGTTATTATTATAGTAATCATTCAGCTTTATGTTATAACTGCATGGAGGCTGATTGTTGCGACTTATACTTTAATTCATAAACTTAACCTGGTTTTAATTAAGCTACATAAAACGGAGAGACTTTGATATTGTGAGGTTGTTGTTCTAACTCGTTCATCAATGATTTTATTTTCCACATATGTTTGCAATCTAACTAAGCAAATGAAGATGAAAGAGGAAGATGGAGAAATCAGGTGTTAGGAAACTAAAGACTTTCTGTCTCAGAAGACGCTCTGACTCCACCAGATCAACAACCAGCTCTGAGGATGAACCTCCACATCGTCTTCATGATGTAAGTTTGTTTTTTCAATCAGGATCTAGCTACATTTTCAACAACAAAAACTGCTGCGTTACCAACACTAAGTGCTTAATAAACATTATTTGATTTAAAGATAACTGGAAAGGTTTTTTTCTCTTCTTGTTAATCTAACATTTATCTTTCTTTTTTATTTGTTGTTGGCTTTCAGGGCCCTGTGATGGTCTGGTGACCTGTCCAGGGTGAACCTGCCTTTCATCTGATGTCTGCTGGAGATGGGCACCACCAGCCCCCCTCACCACCCTGCAAGGATCAGTGTGTTCAGATCATGGATGGAAAGATTTTAAGGTAGTTTGTCTCCTTAAGCCCACATTTAAAACAGCTTCATAGTTAATGCTAACATCAACTGACTATGACATTCCCGTTCACTGCACCTTACAGTGAACAGGAATGTTCTGTTGTTGATCCTCACTTTCATGTTTTATTGTCACACTTAAATTTTCATGTTCATGTGTTCACTTTTGATGTGTAAACTGATCATTTATGTAAAGTTCATAAATTTGTGAGTAAAATTGGACAGTTTAAAACAAAATATTTAAATTACCTTGCGCGTCTTGTGTAATTAATCTTTCCATGTAATTGCAACCTAAAATAATGTAAGTACTGCAGTGTAGTTATGCATGTCATGTATAAAATAGGTACGTAGGAATAAAGACTTTCACAAGTAATTAAAATTGTAGTTTATTATCAATACCAGGAAATCAAAAATAAAAATTAAGTGTAATTTAAATACATTACTAATATATTAGTAGTATATTTAAAATATATTTGAATTATATGAAATATATAATTTTAATATAATTCTGAGATGTTTCTTACTGTCAAATATAATAATTATATCAAAATATAATATAAAGCTCTGAAATATTATATTTAAAAAGTATACTTTAAGTACACCAAGTACACATGAAGTTGTTCCAAAAAAGTACGTATAGTATAGTAAAATATACTATTAGTTGTAATTTAATACTATTTAAATACTACTAAAATATACTAACACAAAATTAGTTGTTCCAAAATAGTACAGTTTACATCAATAAAAGTATACTAAAGTATGTTAAAATTTAGTATACTAAAGTATACTTTTTTTTGACCTGGGATGCGTATCCCTTCAGAGTAAAACAATACATGCAGCAACTGTTAGAGCTGCATCTGACGCGTATCTGCTGACTTAGTTTGTCCTGATTACATAAGCTAAAGATTGCTAATAAGACTCGAGTCTTTGACCAGAAGTCTAAGTCATGTCACTGTTATTTGTGGCACCAGTTTAAGTCAGTGAACTAAGTCTTTGTTTTTCCAGCTTGGGTCCGACTCAAGTTCAAGTCTCAAACTTGACCTTAGCGCTTCATCTTTGCTGCGATGACTAAACTCAGCAATAAGGTGGATGAACACTAATGTTCATAGTGTGCAGCTGATAGCTAGTTTCCACCATTACTCTTGTCTGACTGAGTTTCTGTTGCCGATAACATTCACTTGAGAATTCACACTTTGGGCACCATCTTTATGATGAACTCTTTGGACAAAGCTAAAACCACAGAGGGTTATCTGATAATTTGCATCTTATTACAGAGTTATTACCTCATAGCTCTGTGGGTCTTTCCACAAAGCTGTGCTATTCAAGATCATTTCTACTTTCTGTAGATGATTAGTTGTGGCTGGCCTCCCTGTAACATTTTTATATTTGCTATTAAGTGGAATCTAAAGTATCTGTAGCTGTCCAGGGCGTCTGAAAGGTTGACGTCTACTAGTTTGGCCTTTTCAGTTGGGATAACCTTCCCTCTCTTGGATAACATTTGACTGCATTCATCCAGTCTGAATGACATTCCAATGTCATTACTATTTATCTTGCTGGCATGCCAGATTTTTTGCTAATATCTTTTTGGGAATCACCTTGTTGCTGCCAAAATGCTATTTCATGCCTGTCAAACCAAACTATCTTTGGTATTTTGTCAGTACAGACAACAAACTGAATGGAAACAACTTGATTCTTGCAAATCCAAAGGGCCTACAGATAAGATTTAAAGTGGGTTCTTATTTACCTATTATATGTAGATACAATACCGGCTCATCCTTTGAATTTATCTGACCAGTCAAACCGAAAGGTAAGGAAAAATGTAAATGCATTATCTCATCTCTTGTTTCCGCCGCCTGCACCTCTACAGTAATTTGCTGGACAGCTGTGCAGTGTGTTTCCTCGTTTCTGAGGCTGGTCAGATAGACGGCAGACAGATTTATCTCTGACTTGAAGAGGCAGAGTGCTTTACCCTCCGAGGGCCGACTGGCCCGGCTTGATCTCATCACGGATCAAATGGTGCTCCATTAAATGTTTCCTCACCAGAAAAGCACAGGGTTGATTTGCTTAGGAAAATCCTGTAGGAGGAAAAAAAGAGTCCTCTGAATAATTGTGAAGCTGTTGAAACTGAAAGGAGAAAATCCCTTTGTGTTTTTCAAGCCAGGCACGATAGAAAGTAACATTTAGTCATTTGCATTTCAGTGAAATGCAAAGAATATATATTTCTACCTAGGTTGTGAATGAAAGTCCCTTGACGTTTTGTAAAGCTCTTGCAGGAACGAGTTGTTTTGTTTGTGGAAAAGTTTGGATCGGCGTGTTAGCGCTAAGCATTTCCAGGTCACAATGAGGCATTTATTTGGTTTATCCCTCAGGTTAGACAGTCACAGTCCAAAAGTCAAGGCACGCAGGAATGGAAAGAAAGCTATGGGCTGATACTGATACCCCCAAAAGGTGTGCACCACTTGCCAGATGTGTGTTTGTGTATGTCAGGGAGTTAATCGCTGTTTCATGACTGCATCTGCTTGTACATGCATGCACAGGCCAGCCCATCCTCCAGGTGATGAGCAGAAAAAGACACAAACTGGGGAGGCTGAAAGCAAACAGTTTGCTGCGCATTAAAAATCCCACTCACCAGCGCTGACTGACAGCGCGTTTCAGATGGACCGAAGGTAAGGAGTGACTTTGAGACAAAGAAAGCGAAGCGGGTGGGGGTTGAGGGGGCAGCAAGTTGAAACCTAAGCTCTCTGAACCCTGTTTTCCCTGCCTTCGGGCATTCTGTGGCTGGTAAAAATATGTGCTGTATATTTGAAGTGTTACATCACGTGACAAAGGCAGGGTTTGTGAATCAAAGTGCACAACGATCTCAAGAGGAGGGAAAAAGACAGAGGGAAAGAGAAAGAGGGTGTACGCTGGTGAGAAGACGACGACGACGAGAGAGACGGGAAAAGCAGAGAGGGAGGTGGAATGCAACAGGCTGAGCTCTGTTGTCACTGCGAGTCGGACTTCTGACTGACAAACGTGACCGCGGCGCTACGTTTCAAACTCCAGTCTCCACCGACTCTGAGGCGTTCACATCCAACATCTGGTAAGTTTGCTCCCAGGGTTTGCTGATAACTTTTAGTCTGTCGGCGGTTTTCGGGAGAAGAAGAAGAAGACAGGCAGAGGACATGTCAGAGCATGAGTGAGAAGTGTTCCTCTTGTCCTCCCTTCTCTCTTTCTGTGTGTGAGTCGGTGTGTGTTTGTGGGACAGCACGAGTGGGGTGATTGAGTTTCTCGAGGACAGCTTTAATTGAGAACAGAGATTTGGAGAGGAGTCGAAAGAACAACAGAAAACGCTTGGAAAGAGAATAAGAGCTGATCAGAACTATGGTATGATGATGATGGATACTTTATATTTGTTTGCCCTATTTATGAGCGGAAAACTCCTTTTTGCCGCAGATTTTTAAATAAACAAGATAAAAACCGTTGTGCAAAGGGAAAAAAGACGTTTTCCTCTGCTGTAAACATCAGGCTCGGTCATCTTTGAGGCCATTTCAATTTGTTTTCCTGCAGCAGACGAAGACGCTGCTGCAACCTGAAGGCTCTGAACCGCCAAACTGACTGTCAAAGTTGATTGATCGCTCCATCAACCTCACAGTGATTGAGCATGTCTAGTCTACCTTAGTTTCAATGTGATCCCTCACCCTAACCCCCCTGCCCCCCACCAAAGGAAGCACTGACTGTCGGATATCATAAGGCGATCTGCTGTCTGATCATTGCTGCTGCTTTGCATCATGTGTGCAAATAAACTAGGTGACCCTCTCGCATTGAAACACAAGCTCTTTTTATACAGACTGAATCACTTCAGATAGCATCCTTTGTGCGACATGTGGTGCATGACTACAAATGTGCTGCTTGATTGATGATGATGATGATTAAGATGTCATTTGCATGCCAAGTGCTTCCACTGCGATCTTATTTCTGAATTTGAGAGCTGCGTTTGACACAGTTTGCCATAATCCAAAGTGTGTGAGGTTGTCTGGTACTTTGCTTAATTGGGCCGGATCTTGTTTGGAAATACTTTTCGTCATTTGACATTCTGAGCAAACGACGACTGCTGGTGGGGTTCTTCGAGGTTTCATTCTCGGGAAAGTTTTCTTTTGACATCTACCCAATGTTCTTAGCTCAGACCATGCAGTATTACCACATTGCTTACAAAATCTATGCTGAAGACGACTGACTGTATTTCTGTGCCACGACATGACAACAGTCCATTACATTTACTAAAACAGAATGGCCAAAAGCATCAAAGAGTGGTTTAGCTAGAACTTCTGCCAGCTTAATGCAGAAAACAAAATATTTTTGTCCCAATAATGGAGGCAAAGAACGCGGCACCCAGCTGGACTCAGTGAGGCTGAAGACCACAGACAGTGCAAGATGTTGTTATGGACTCCGACGTTAATTTTTATGTCTAAATCTGTTACTAAATCAAGAAAAAACAAGACATTGAAGTTTTTCTTTTGAGTTTGGTTATATTATTGCGTAAAACTACTAATAAGGCAACTGGATCCCATCTAAGAATTTTCTCTAGAAATTTTTGAATGGTTTTGAACCTTTTCAGATTTGCTTGTCAAGTACGCACAACTTAAATCACTAGATTTCTGGCCAATCAGGGCTCCCAGGTCAAGAGCAAAAGAAGAGGAGAGAGCAACCAGATTTTAAGCCGCTTCACACCGGAACAAACTTCCTAAGAGCCTGAGATTTACAGAAACTATTGACTCCTTCAACTTAGGATGGAAAACATCGCTCTTTACCCCAACTTTCTCATACAGGCCAAAGACTTCTTTATCAGTTCATTTTTTTCACGTCTTAATTTTTCAGAATGCAAATTTTTCATTTCAAGGTTTCACTCTTTTTACATGCTGCTTCAGTTTTACCATTATTCTTTTAAATTATCCCATGACTTCTAGTTTCCTTACCTTTATTATTTTACTTTTCTGTTAATATTCATAGCTTTCCACGTCTGCCGGCTAACGCTGCGTCGATGAGTGCTCGGTCCGACCCACGGCAACACTAGGCCTGGCCGCCGGTTCGTCTCGCAAACTCTTGACAGATCTGTTCCAGATTCATTTTCCTTAATGTCTGGAGGAATGTTCATCGGCGTGTCACAGGGAAAAGTGCATGAGTCTGCAAGAAGGGGGGAAGAAAACAAGTGGGTGTGAACAATGTATCACGCAGTACATCAGAATCACATTGTAAACATGCTTTCCACGGCATGGTCATTTCTGTAGAGCACCAGCTACTGAACGGATTAAGCGTAGTTACATTTTTAAGTTTTCCTTTTAGTTTAATTTATACAGAGAACAAACTGTTGGAACATCTTGTGTGTGTGTGGTTGCATGGTCATGTGTTGGGGTGTGCTAACTTCTTTAACTGCGCTCCAATCTCATCTTTGTTCTCTTCACTTTTGAAGAATGACAGCCCCTCGGGCTCAGAGTGATGTCTGGCTCTTCTCTGTCTTTCCCTTTTTCTTTCCCCTCTGTCTCACTGCCTCCTTTCTTCCTCATTTCTTTTATGTATATATATATACACATATATTAAATATATATATGTGCATATATATATATATATATATATATATATATATATATATATATTATATATATATATATATAATATATATATATATATATATTGTCTGTGTGTATATATATATATATATACATATATATATATATATATATATATACACGCACATACATACACATATATAAAGCGGGAGAAAATTCTTCACTCTCTTCTGGTGCGTGTCAGCTGAGTTTCATTTTGTACGGGTTTGTTCTCTCAGTCGCTACTTTCAAGACAAAGATGCAGCCATTTGCTGCTCATTTCTGAGAGCGGATGGCGTCACTTTTCTTCTGTTCTGCACCATTGTCTGCCGAATTATTTGTGATGGATTTGTTTGGTGTCACGTACTGGTCATGGTTTGGTTCGACGTCTTCAGAGATCCAAAAGTCACTTTGTGACATTTACTGTTGCTCTCCTGCAGTTTCTTAAACTGAATGCTGAATAAGCCTTAGTGTCTACGGAGTGCCTCGGTGTTACTACTCATGTCCTGAGGGCCGTGCCTGAGTAAAAGCAACTAGTCCTTTTTAGCCCAGTTTAAACCACTCTGAGGAGGAACATCAAGAAACTGATGGGGGATATTTGACTTTAATGCTGAATGAAAAGTGTCCCACCGAACGCCTGGATAAGATGTGACCTGCACAGCCTGAAGCGACAGGCCGTGACCCCGGAGCCGACCTGGAGACCTTCAGCAGACCACAGGGTGGCCTCCTTATAATGACAACATTATGTGTCTTATTAAACATTGCTGCTATTGTCAACCTCATTCGCACCAGTGACACAGAGTCTCGGTGTTGGTCATGTTTCAGTTTTGCCCTTTATCACGTTTCAGTTTTGGTTGTTTTATTAGCCACACACATAAAAAAAATTAAAAAAATTGGGACTTTTAGTGAAGACAGAGTCAGTTCCAACTAAAACGAGCCTCTGCCACAACGACAGTGTGTCTTTTTACGCCCACTTTGTCGCAGGAAACAGAAAGGGACCTTCTGCCCGGGGACGTTTTGTGCTGATCTGGTAACAATTCGTACCTGTTTACCTTGAAAGGAGTCGTCTGTCGCAGAACTTTTTGTCAGTTCATAAATATTCATAAAACGTCAGGAAATAAAACGGAAGCGTCTGAACG
This sequence comes from Poecilia picta, assembly GCA_033032245.1. Taxonomy (NCBI): domain Eukaryota; kingdom Metazoa; phylum Chordata; class Actinopteri; order Cyprinodontiformes; family Poeciliidae; genus Poecilia; species Poecilia picta. The sequence goes on along the minus strand of CM065357.1, from coordinate 14,927,063 downwards.
GATACATGTTTGTACCAAACACATTGTGGGTATTTATGTACAGATACATGTTTGCACGAGACATGTGTCAGTTTGTACTTATTTTCAGGCTATTTTAGAATAGATGGAAAGATATTGTTATTTCAGTGCTACAGCAGAAAAGGGAGTACGGAGATACACACACAGATTAGTAATAACAACAACAGAAGAACACAACAGAGCGCACTGTAAGATCAAAAGTATACAACGTAGGAAAAACTGCACAATTTTCCTAAGTCTTCACTTTAAAAAGCGTTTTATTGTTTTTCCAGCCACTGGCACAACAACCACTGCTGGCACCTTGGCTGCTTTTTGTGGTCTTCAGAAGAAATTGTGGTCAGCTAATTGCGAGGCCAATTTAAATGCGTCATAAAAAGGAGTCAAGTGATTAGTATGTGACTGAGTTAATGACTTACAAATTAAAAGTTAAAATAAACAAGAATCTTTTCACTCGTTAAAGTTGGCTGCCTCGGGTTTTAAGCTCAGAGTTGGTAAGACGCCCTCATCTTTACCATTTGAGAAGAATGGAAATGTTTCCCACTACCAACTTAACACATTATTTTTGGCAGGTACTCCCTCACAGCTGCTGGTCAAACACTGAATCAGCCAATCACATGGCGTCAACTCCACACGTTTAAGCAACTAGTTATGGTGAAAACAACTTACTAGTCGTTTAATGTTCAAACATATTGATAAATGATTGATAGATGAACATGACACAGTATCAGTGGGATTGTTGAATGGATAAAAATGCTAATCAGAGATCAAACTGGTTTCAAATTACAGAAAGGCAACAATGACTTGAATAGCCACTCAATACAACCAAAACATTGGACCTTTGAACAAATAAATGGGCTACAGAAGAAAACCACCTGCCACAGTTCACACATGCTCACTGAAATTAAATGATAGGAGATACGGTGCCTGGTCCAATGAGTCTCATTTTCCACTGGAGCGTTTGCATAACACATGATCAAAATTTGCAACATGCCACAATTAATGCAGTCCCAAAAAGACCAAATGTTTATATCTATTCCTTAATGCTTTGAAGTGTTACCTGCTATGACAAGGTTTGATCATGACCAATCTGAAATATTCGTTTCAAATAATTAAAGAGGAGAAATATACGTGTTTCCAATCAACGATGTCGAGTTTTTTTTTTTTTCGGTGGGAGTCATAATGAGTCAATACTCACAAACAGGTTTGAGAAGCATAATCAATCTAAAGAAAACACGATATAAAGTCTTCAGAAAAAAAACAGTCAAGTTGAAGTAGGTTGGAATGAAAAAATAGAACCACTTGAACCAGTTTGTCCATTTAGTCCATATGATCACACAGCTAAAATCCTTTCAGCTTTTTCCAAAGTGCAGATAGAGCTCTAGTGTTCCTGCAATCATTTGGCTGAGCTGTGGTCTTGTTTATTTTTTGTGTGTGTGTTTTTAGACACCGTTTGTTGAGCTAAAATCGTTTATTTAATCTCTAAACTTGATTTATGACTCACAGGTGCTGCACCTACTCACTCAGATGAAGCCCAATCGCTGAAATCTAACCGTACTGAGGCTAATATAATCTATCTATATCTATCTATAAAATGACTTTCAGTTAAAAACACATTCAAAATCCCCAAATCTATAGTTGAATCTGAACGAAAAAACATAACAAAAAAAAACAAACTTTTGCTTTACTGAAAACATTTATTTCCAGATTTTTATCGAAACAAGATATCTTCTTCAGCTATTTTTTTTCTTTTAAGTAAAAAATATATCCCTCCAAAATGTGGTTTCCATTTGAATCATTAGCTTGGTCCTTCTTGAATTTCTCTCAATGCTCTAAAAGCTCAGCAAAGGTGGTTAGATCATGTCAGCTGCAAGTTGTTTCAATAAGATGGATTCCTGGTAATTTCTTAACACGTTTTTAAGCAATAATGCCCAGAAAACATATCAGATATTATTTCTCATCCTAATACTCTGTGTGGATATTCTCGACTGAGCTAACAATATAATTACGTTCATAAATTAAAATTGTGTCCGCTGCAGCCAAAAACATTTTGTGGCTGCATGAAAGCTGTCAGAATCTGATGGTTTATCGCCAAGTTGTATTTGCGCTTTTCAAAAGACATTTTTTGCATGTCAGTTTGACATGAAATATATAGTATGGTCATTTGTTGGAAAATCTAATTATGTTGTTTGCGGGTAATGGTGCCTGTTTTTTTTTTGTTTTGTTTTTTTCCCCTCTCCTGGTGTTTGTGTGTTCATACTTGCACTTTCCCCTCAGGGTATTCTGCACAGCTCATCTTTAACTGCATTCTCTAAGAATATGATTCAACTTTTGGTTTTAGTTTACTGGTATTTTCCCTTCCTAGAATAATTTTTGTTTCACTTGGGACTTTTTTTTTTCACCACGCTAAATGTTGTTCGGCCTTTTTTTTTGTTCCGCTCTGTCTCAGTAGATATTTACTAGAACTTCATGTCCTACAAAACCACACACATTCTTTTATTCCCTGCCACAAAGCAGATAACTCCTCAATGGCCTTTCAGTAGATCTTTATTGTGTAAAACAAAAGAGACTGAGTGCATAAAATGCAGACTGCCAATAAGGAAAAAAGCTTTTATGAAAAGAAGCAGAATGACATAGAGGCAAACCATTTTAGATTTTCATAGGAACTCAAATTACTAACCTGGTAAAAGAAAAAAAAAAAACTCAATGAAACTCACTGGAAAATGGGTGAGTTGTAATCAACTCTGTAATCATCTCTGCCAGCAGTAAAATGTCTTACACATTCCTCTTGCTCCATCTTTAACCGCTCAATATTTGGAAGCGTGGCTAAGACGAACTGAACGGCTTTGTTCACTTCCTCCGCTGCCATTGCCAAACTGCAACCACAGACTGACTGCAGGTCTAAAATGTCGTACAAAAAAAAGACATTCACAACTCCTCCTCCTGCTTGCTGATTGGTCCAGTTGAAGCTAAGCTGGAGAAATTGACCTCAATGGGAGAAATCCCACATGGAGCACTGAAGGGAGATTACCGGGTTAAAACTATAAGAAGACATTTATATTTCCCAATAGGTTTATGTTATACTGCAATATTATTTTTTACCTGAGAGAAGAAAATAGTTTTGTTTTTGTTTTTTATTAGACATTGTGTTAAAAGACTAAGGCCATGTTTGTTTTAGGCAAAAACAAAACCAGACACTTTGGTTCAGTTGTTGTCATCCCAAAGTTTAGAGGCAGAGTCAAAGATCAGATATTATTAAAAATGGACTAATCTTCATTTTTGGACTGATTTCTTTTGTATATCAAGAAATGTAATTTATCTATATTTAACGAGTTAAAAAAAACAACAAGCTAACAAGCAATCAGTGGGACAGAGGAAAAATAACTCTGTGCGAGGAAAGTAGCCACTGGCTGTCCTAAAAGTCGCTAAATGATGTTATTACCTAAATTGCATAAGTGGCCATGTGTGTGTAATTGTAATGGACACAATAATAGAGGTTTTCTTTAATGTCGCAATTCCTTGTCTTTTATTCAGGGTTGAACTGGATCAACTGACCCAAAAAGACTCTGGTGGAGTTTCTTCTTTGTTGTTGTTGCTCTTGTTGATTCTTATGAATAGTAACAATGCAATGTGCTTTCATGTCAAAGTCTCCAATAAGACTAGAAAAACGTCACTTTTTTTGGATATAAAGTCACTGGGACAGTCTGAATATTTCTTAGATATGTTGACATAGTTGCCATGTTTCCAACATTGACACACAGACATGCCTCGACGTGTTTTCTGCAGAAAATATTGTTTTCTTATAAACACCTGGACTGAACCGGTTTCTATTCTGGGGACTGATTGGGAAAAAATTTGATTTCACAGTTTGGTAACCCGATGGTTGTCGATCTGGGTGGAACAAGTTGAAAATTGTACAATTTTGTTTATTTGTATTTTTTTATTTTCAAGGAGAAAACCAGGATATTTATATATTTATGAGGTTTTATATAAACTCCAATCTGAAATGTGAAACAAGCAGAAGGTCTTCTGAACTTGATCTCTCTGCCACCTCTTTAAACCTCCAACATTTCATAAACAGCCTCCTATTTTTTTCCCCGTTTTATCCTCAGTTCTCGTATGAAGCGCGTTTCCATCTGAAGTTCAATTCCTTTCAAATTTCCCCTAGGCTTTGCCAAAACCCCAACATTTACCTCACACACAGCTAAACGCATGTTGGTTTGATGGAACTAAACAGAGTGAAGTGATAAAAAAGACTTCAGCCAAAATCTTTGTAATACGAAGCAGCGTTTGGGTTTCTGGACAGAGTAGACAGAGTGATGCATTTAAAAAAATAAAGTGCATCTGTTCAAAGCCGTCCTTACCAGAGTAAACACGGCTCGAGTAAAAGTAGCGACGTTGCAGCAATAAAATCAAGAACTCTTCCCTTTGGAAGACAAAACGTTAAATTTGAATTTCCAGGATGATTCAGAGAAAAAGAAATAACTCATTCATTAGAAAACATATTGAATATTCTAATCAAAGAGGTGAAAAAGATTGAAGGGATGTTTCTGGTAAGATTGGTTAGCCAAAAATTGTAATCAAATGGTACTACTTAAAAATGTTAGATCACAAAGAAAAGAAGGTAGTCAAGCAAAGAATAATTAACCAAGAGTAAAAAGGTATTTGGTATAAAGATTATAAAACTACAAAGTAACTACTTGATCATAATATCAGATTTATTTTAGGGGGAATTTATAAAATCAGACACAAATAAAAGCCAGTAAAACATAACTACCATTATAAAATAGATACAGACAGAAGACAATTACACATATTTATTATTCACATTATTTTTACTACGTATTTTTATAATTGCTCAAATATTCCATTTAATACATGTATTAATTATCTGTGCAATTGGGTGAATATATAGCAAGAAAAAAACCCAACATTAGTGTCAAAACAGCATCAGAGATCAGTGGAGTCTGACGTTATGTGGTTCATGCAGACCCTCTTCTGTTTGAGAGGTAAGATCTGAACTACTCAACTTCTGGTTGCTGTAGCAGTATATCGGCAGGCAACAGGGTCACAGCAGAGAGGAGAAATGGATCTGACAAAGCACTCGCCAACCTGACAGGCTCTGAAGCTGCGGCAGTGATCAGGTGGCCGCAGACAACAACGTGTGGGGAAAGGCAAGGTTAAAATAAAACGGAAGAGATCTGACAGGAGAATGAAAGTGAACAAAAACAAGAAGTAAAGAAACTAGAACACAAACAGGAACTACTGAATAAAGCTCAAAAGCTAAGAATAAAATAGCCGAACTACTAGCTGGACCACAAACTGAAAACTGTAGTGATTAACAAATCTATGGTCTGACTAATCAGGACATAATCTGAGTGAAGGATTATTTTATTGATTTATATGTAATTAATTATACACCACTAAGTTAATATTTTGTAGCAAGTTCAAGATTGTTCACCTCGGTTTTTCTGAAGCCTTAATCTATCATCCTTTTCCCAGAGAAAGCTTCTTCACACTCTTCACAATATTTCTCCCCCTGAAAATAAGAGGAAAGGCAAAAATAGAGCTGATAGAAAAGCTCTTCATTGTGAATATCATCTAAATACCCAGAACTGGAAAACACAGAAGAGTGACTCCCACAATGAGAAAATTTGACTCTGAGATAAATTGTTAAAGTCTATAAAGAATGTCTGGAAACATTAAATCAAACTTTGGTTTGCACAAACTTTGGTTTGCACAAACTTTATATGCACTTTATATGCAAACCAAAATGGAAGTCCTTAAGCACCTATTATTTCTTAGCGTCTCTGTCGTCGGAGTCTGTAAACGTTTTATTTATGATCGGCTGTTTGTTACAAACTAAAAACTGGAAAACATGGCGTTCTGCTTTCAACTTGATTGAGACTCTCTAGTTTGTGGAAAATTATATAATCTTTAAAAAAGTGTAATAAACTTTACTTTCAAGACAGTCTTCAAGACACGCTTGATGTAGTTTTACATGGAACGAGACATTTTCTTGTTTTCTGTATTTGTAGTTTGGTTGAATAACACAGTGAAAATAATGAGCTACAGTTTTGTTAGATTTCACTATTAACTACACAAATGATTAGCAACAAAGACACACTGAAGCCTATTCTCTTTTTATCAATTCAGAAGTTCTTCCTTAAATTTCACAAAGGCTGTTGTTTTGTTTTTTGTTTGTTTTTTTGTTTTTTTTTAAGATTTTATAATTACAGACCAACTTAGATCCTAGAAATGTCAACAAAGCTTCATGTGAAGTGCATGAACTCAGACTGCCTTTAACTTGATGCTCCCTATGATCAATAAGTGAACTCAAATGATCTGATCAAAACGTGATTAAATGTGATAAATTATCACTAGAGATTCAAAGACGGGGGGGAAAAAAAAAGTAAAAACACAAAAGACCCTGAGAACATTTATGAAATTGTTTGTCAAAATTCCTTTAATAGATTAAGAGACTCCTTGGTTAAGAGTCGAGATGCTGCAGGATTTTGTTCAATGTGTTAATCCTGGCAAAGACGGACATAAAGGAAAGAAATTAACCCAGAGCTGAGTTTGTTGAGGTAGAGTGCTGAAAAGATGAGAGATGACCCATCTTGGTGTGGACAAGTCGTTGGACAACACTCTGTTTCTGTTTTAACATCTAATATCTGAGCATGTTTGAGTTCCTCACTATTATATCCAATGATTTTGATTTTAGCAGGTTGTTTTAAATTACATGAAGAATTAATGTTAGTATGTGTGAATGAGTTTTGTTTAATGTATGTTCTATAAAAAATAAACATTATTTAACGTGCAGTGATTAAAGTTTTGACAAAATAAGTGATATTCATTGTTGCAAAATTTCAAACTGTAAAAGTAAAGTTTTTGTTTGATTACTTTTATTCAGAGGAGAACAAAAACAATTCCTCAGTTCTTATATGATTTTTATTGTTTCTCACATATGAATAAAAATGATAAAACTTTCAATTGTTAATCAATATCCTTCCAGTGGAGAATGATGTGACACAAGGATCCATTTCTTAGTCACTCTTCACAATGGGAAACACAAGAGAACATGCTAGTAAAGCGACTCAAACATTTGATGATATTGATGAGTCAGGAATCTGCAGCAAGAAAATACTTTCAACTCATCTGAACTTGAAAACATGTTTTAAAAAGACAAATCACTTTTTCTCCTCACTGCTACAGTTAAATAAAACCTTTACTGTTTTAGGTCAGCCTAGATGACAAAAATTATTTCTATCTGTATTTTATTATTTATTTATGAATTTCTTTAAAAATAAAAATGGGAAAAAAACTAAATAAAATTTCTTATTTATAAAATAAGAAATTTAGGCACAAAAGTAACACTTCAAAATAATTGAAAAAACTAATGTTTACAGTAGAGAACATAATTCAAGTATTATGTAGTGTCCATTGGAAAACGTTATATCTAAGGAGATCTGTTAGTAAAGCTGAATAGGCATTTGCAAAAATGTCGACCTGAAATCTTGACTCCAAGAAAATTACTGAGAAGTTGGGATTCATTGTTTTGGGTCAAATGTTTTGGGTATCCTTTCACAAGTCATAAAGTTTAGAAGGCAATTCTACTAAACACTACAGAAATTTATGCAAGCTTATGAATTCAAAGAGTGTTTTAAAAAATAATCCTTACTTCATTGTTCTGGCATTTTTTCAGCTCAGATAGTAAAAATAGTGACATAATTTTGCTAATTGTTACTGACCAAAAAGAAGAAAAGTTTAGTCTGACTGAAAGCCAGAAAAAATAGGCATCCTCATACATATGTAAATATCTCATTTACTCTATATTTAGGATCAGACAATAATAAAGCTGTAAGAAAAAGAGCCTGTAAGTGTGGACACTGCACAAAGTGATTTGGTAGGGCAGAGAGGAGTAGAAGCAGCCGTTGTTTTTACATTGGGTCTTATTTTATTAGTCTGGGGGAAAGAGAACATCACTTATGGGCGTGTAAGTGTGTGTGTGTGTTAGCTGTACCAGGACCAGGTGACCCAGTTTGACCCGACCCAGCAAGGTCTCATAAAAGCAGCATTGAGGCTTGGAGGCCCAGCGACACAGCGCTGCTTTTGTTGCCCTGCCCAAGGTGTATTCCCCCTGGAGGTAATGAGGGGTGGGGGCAAGTAACACCCCAGCAAAAGGCAGAAACCTCTGCTTAGTGCGAGCGCTCATTAATTTGCAGTTTATTGGCAGAAGTAAAATTGTTTCTATGTACATCTTTACGGGCTTTGTTCACCATCCACTTTCTCCCTCCACCATTAAACACAATTAACTCTTTTTCCTATTAGTTTTCCATTTCATTAACTCCACGTCTTTCATCAGCTTGCCAGATGTTTAAAACGGCCTCCAGTTTCATTACTTTCCTGACAAGCCTCACCATCTTCCTCTTTTTTTCCAGCTCACTCTTTTTTTCCTCCCTCATGTCAGTTTTTTTTATACATCTGGTTTTCATACCACATATTTTTGCTCTTTGAATTTTGATTGGTTAAAGAGTATTCTTGAAGTCGCTGCATCTGCAGTCGGATCCTCTGTCCTGTATTTACGGCTTCATTCTTCAAGGTCAATTGCCGCTGTCAATGGTCCTTCAGAGTGTGTGAACGTCGTGTGTCCCCCGCTGATCACTTGCCCACGAGCGCGATTGAAGTCGCAGAACATCTGCGCGCGCGGGCGCCCCGCTTCTGCCTACATGTCGGTTCTTGCACGTGTCTGCTCTTCTTTAAAAAGAAGAGGCTTCTGCGTACGTATGATTGCAAAATGCAGCAGTTCCCAGCAAGCACATGTAATTACATTTGAAATAACTGCATGCTTCGTCCAGCCTGAGATTGGCGTTCTTTAATCGTCAAACACTGCAGCTCTTTGTGAAAACAGTTGTGGGGACTCTCCCCGACGGGCCCTTGCAGTGAAGAAAAACCGCAGCGGAGCCAAGCCGCTACAGAAAATATGTCAATATGGGAAATATGACTTTAAAAACAACACTCTGGGAGCTGACTTTGTGGATTTTGGTGAGAAACTGCGCCGTATACTGTAGGAGCTTTGGCGTTGTGTGTGGAAGACATTACGTGGACAGATTTTACTCTAATAATAGTCACTTAGATGAAAGCAGAGGAGAGAAGAGAAATGTTCTCAGCGGCGATTAGGAACACGACTCGTCGTAATACGGTTCAGTGAAAAAACACAACACGATGGAAATAAGTTGTTATATTTCGGCTTCTGACCATTTAATCATACACCAGGAGCTGGCAGGCTTTTATTGTGGGGCCAAAAGCAAAAATTGTCAGCAGTAGTCTGCAATGAAGAATATTTACTACAAGCATGGACATAAAGTTGCGGTTCTTGTACTTTCTCATGGGACTGGATCCATAGGACACTATGCTCAGCTGTTTTCTTAAAGGTGCAGCATGTAACTTTTATAGACAATATGTTTTTTTCTTACATATTGGTTAAAACTGCCACTATGTTGTGATAACATAACATGAGATAAGAGCTTGAAATTTTTTTGCAGATTTTCTATTGTACATAGTAACAGTTAAAAAATACATATTTTTTTAAATTAGAAAAGTGGCATACTGCAGCTTTAAACCAACCATTTAACGTTTAATAAACATTCACTAACAAAATGACGATCTTTTTTAAACATCTAATTAGTTAATAATTGGTTGTCATTTTGCATTTATAAAAAACTGAATATTCATTCATTGGCCATGAGGCAAAATATTATAGTGAGCAGAAAATCAACAGACCTCATTTATTTTACCTACACCAGTACCAGGGTGGAACATGGTGGTGGCTAAAGGTGTGCCGATCGATCGGTCACCGATCATAATCGTCCGATTTCCGTGAAATCGGTGATGATCGGGATCGGCCGATCATTGGCTCTGTTACCGATACCGATCACCTGCATCTCATTTCCCAGCCTGTCTGTCCAGCTGGTCTCATCTTTCCTTCACTGCGCAAACGCGCAGCAACAAATCCTAAGGGATGTGTAACTATTACGCACTGAGTGAATGAGGACGTTTGCATGTTGCGGCGGAAAATAGAAGCAGGTCAAAATGCATCAACACAACGAAGCTAATAGACATAAAAACAATGACGGAGTTTGGCTACATCGAGGCTCACTGGAGTAAAAAAGACATGGAGGATCAGAAAGCAGGTAAAGCAGCACAGCTACAAACACTCACCCGGATTAGCATGACGGTCAGAAAGCTAAACTAATAACTTGTAAAATTATTTAAGTCTTGGAGCTGCGATGTAAGACGCTGGTCCTGCTGTTGAATCTCTGCTCCGCTACAGGTAGTAATATTTAATATTTAGTAATATTTGACAGACGGAGCCGCTTCTGCTCCACCTGGTAGTGACTCTCACACCGAAGCTGTTTAAAGGTGCAGCATCTGACCTAAAAAATACATTTTACATACGTATTAAAACTTTCTCTGTCCTAACATGAGACAGATAATCTCTAAAAGAAAATCGATCTCCTCCCTGCTCTGCATAATTACTCCGCTCAGTCAGAAACAGCCAATCAGAGCTAGCATTAACCAGCTAGCCGCCATGCTAACAGGAAGTTTTCATTCAGTAACTGGATTGTTTATTGTAATGGATCCTGTTTTTGCCTTTGAATGTTAAGTTTTATACTTGAATTTTTTGGCAATGTTGAGAGGTTTTATTTTTGCTCTTTGCATTATTTAGCCTCTTCAGAGCCTCATATGTTATCAGTCTGTTAAAGATAGTATTATTGATAGCAGTTCAATTTGCACAATGCCTGTTTTGTTTAGTTTTCTTCTTGGAAAAGTTATTAAAAACAAGTTTTTGTCTAAATTAAGGCGAATTCATGGTTCCTTTTCTCACATAATGTAACAGTAGTGTTTATGATAAAAAATAAATAAATAATAATTATGTGATCGGTATCGGGGATCGGTATCGGCGATCGGCCCTCAGGGGTGATCGGTATCGGGAGAAAAAAACCTGATCGGCACATCTCTAGTGGTGGCGGTGGCATGATACGGAGACGCATTTCCTCGTCAGTGACAGGTAAGCAGATCAGGTCTAATAGAAAAATGGACCGAGCTAAAAGGGCACAACTAGAAGAAAACGTTCTAACACTACCTTTACAGAGTGTGAATACATGAATGCACATCACACTTTTCAGATATTCATTTGAAAAATTATTTCAGAACTTAGGTTTATCAAAATATACAGTGCACCTTTAATTAAAACAAAGTAGAATGTTAATGAAAGTAATTACAGTAAAGTTGTATGTGAAATAACACCTGACAACTCCACTGCTGCTATTTTACTGTAAATTCTTGGTGAAGTCATCATAGTGCAGGTGTGATTTTCTTTACATTTGAAGTTCATGGGGTGTGAATACTTACTCAAGACGCTGTAGGTTTCATTAGGATGCTTTCTTCAGATCAACACATCCAAAAGTATTTAAGCTGCTGTGTAAATCTCGCCCAGTGGCGCAAAAAGTGGGTATGCAGGGTATGCAACGCATAGGGGCGCAGCACCAGAGGGGGCGCAAAAAACCCCGTCTGGAGGGGGCGACGCGCCGACGATGTTTTCCTAAACACTTCAGCGCCTTTCGCTCCTTCACCTCGCGCACATAACGAGGTAAAGGTAACGAGTTTTACCCTTCATGTATTGTCGCCTGGGGGGGATGGGGGATCATCGCAACTTCACCCTGACGTTCCCGGGGGCCGGGGGGGGGATTTATGTTTTCGCATCCACCTGAAAAATGTGTAGTTGCGCCACTGATCTCGCCTACCTGCTGCCAGTTTTGAACAAAGCTCTGCACTGGTGGCTCCTGAGGAATTTGTCCCTCTTTGCCTAAATTTTTAAGCTTTCCTTAGTGATTAGTTTAAACTGTGAGGCAAATGGCATTAAGTGATATGTCATTTGTTAATTATAGTCATGTTTTTTAACAGCTACCTAATAGTTTTTACATCTGTACTCAGTCTGAGATCAAGCCTCAATCAGAGCTGTTAGGGTTAGTGGAGTTTACTGTTTGTGTGAGTCTAATCTGTCACTAAAGTCAAAAGATTTATGTTTTTGCCTGCACCCATGCACAGACAAGAGAATGTGACCTAATTTTGAAAGAATAGTTTGTTTGCTTTTTTTTAAATCAGCAAAATTAATTTTGTTTATTTGAAATGCAACTCAGAGTTATTGAAAGTAAGACATGTGTAGAGCCATTATTCTCTCACACTGCCTCTTATCCACCCTGGGTGTTTGATTCCCATGCAGACCCAAAACAACAAGACATTCTTTGGCCAAGCTGTATTTACCACAGATTCACCACAGAGAGCTTAACCCCACCCACTCATAAATTCACTGAAGGGGGGCAGGAGTTACAGAGAAAGATGAAGGAAGTGCTGCACATTAAGCATTTCTGACAGAGTTATAAGCCACAATGTGACTCCTGGGAAACAAACAAAGGAAGATTTAGGAGCAGATGTTCTCATCAGAAAGTTGTCAGCAGAGCAGATGAGGCTGAGCTTGTGTTTGGTGCGAGAATGCTAAGATAATGTGTGTTTGTTCTAGCGAAGGGTTAAAACTGCCCAAGTTGCGGCTGACTGTTTGTGGGCTGGCTGACTGGAGTCAGGCTGGCAAATGAAACAGAGGGAGCCTTTATGATACACTTCTGCTGATTGAAATCATATGGTATGCCTGAAATTACTTTACTAGTCGAAAAATAAAAAAAAAGAAAGGCAATGCAACATTGCCCCACCGTTGCGCCTGATGTTCTGACTCGTCTTCTTTGTTTTGTTCTTAATCTTCTTTGTTTTTGTTTTTCTCTTTTGATACTTCAGCGATGCCTCCAGCCCTGTTCCCACATATCCTTCGTAATCTCTTTCACATGTGAATTACTGAGATTTATTCTACATATCATCAGTGTTTTATGGTTTACATTAGTATGATTTTAACCTGAACCGACTGCCACACAAATTATGGTGCTAAGTACGCACCGGTTTCTCTTGGCTGTTTCTTTGTTCAGTGACTGAAGTTTGGACCGAAACTTTCTCTAATCATTTTTAGAGCTTTATGTTTTATTTGACCTAACATACACTGCTGCAGTTTCTAATAGAGCTCAGCTATTTTTCAACTAAATCTAATATAAACTGAAACTACTGTTGCATGAATGAATAGGGAATTTTAACAATAACTCCACAAAAACATTGCTGATCCATTTTCAGGTGGAAATAATGACACAATATGTTTTGAATTTAAGGGGTAGCCAGGAAATATACTCATGATTATTATTAGCATTTTTTGCATCAATAAAGTAGCTACTTACTTAAACCAGTTATTTATTATCTATTGCATTTGATAAACATTTCACATTTTAACTTGAGTCCTGCAGAAATTAACCTTCTGGCCTCTATTTGCTTCTTTCCCTGCAGCATTCGGACCTGGACAGGACTTTGCTTCCCGCCTCCCTCCTCAGCATCGCCGCCGTCGGACAGAAGAGCAGCCAGCAGCTGAGCGGGGCTGAATGGCACTACCCCGATTCAGAGTCACCAAACGTCCCCGACAAAGAAGCTAAAGAGGAAGACAAAGGAAACAAAACCAAAAACAAGATGAATAAGCAGCCACACTTTTTCACAATGGCAACGAACAGAGAGCACCAAATGCGTCACATGACGGGATTCTCTCGTGCCATGTACCCCTTCACCTTTAACTCCATGAGGGGTCACTCGCCCTTTGACCTGCTGGCCAGCAGTCACCTGTTTGGACGTTTTGGAGCGGACCTTCCCAAAGAGATGGCTGCGTTGTGTAAGTAGAAACATAACTCATCTGGTCTTCCACACCAATGTAGTGGACCTAGTAAACCATGGCTAGATATGGTGATGGCAGCAGCAGAGTTGATAAGAAGAATTAAAAATGTTAGGGGCTGAAAAAGTCGTCGGACTGGGGGAGATGATCATGTTCCTGCGGGACAAACACACTATGCTTAAATCAAAGTTTATTTATTTATTTGCTAGAATTATCCAACCAAAGTCCATGTCGTCTAATATGATTAACCTTGAGATATTCTTCAACAAAGAATGGGAAAACGTTTCTCAGCATGTTCAAAGCTGGTAGGATAATACCCCAAAAAGACTTGTAACTGTAATTAAAGGAAAAAAAATATTTTTTGTTTTCCTTCACTCCCATACTTGTTATGTTTATTTGGAAAGTAACAGCAACAAAAACAGTTGTAAATCCAATTGTGAACTCCACAAAGACAAGCGCTTGACCAGAGTTAAAAATCAAGGATCTTCATTCTGTGAAGCAACAACTTTTTGAATAAAACACAAATCCTTTTCCTTCCACTTAACTTTACCACTTTTAGTCCTAATAAAACAAAGTGAAATCTGCAGTTTTAATGCGACAAAATGTGGAAAAATTCAAAGAGATGTGAATACTTTTAGCAAGTACATCACATTTCATTTTAATAGATAACACTAGAGTATCTGTATGCAGCACTGTGGAGTTCACTGTAAGATGTTCAAATGGAGGAAGGCAAAGTCGGGATGCAAGAAAATCTATTTCTTTTTCCACGCACATGACGAGCCTGCGTGTCGAATGTGCGTCTCCTGACCAGGGTGTAGAACAGAGGAAACTCAGGGGCCTCGGGGCAAATGTGTGGCTCTAGTAACGCATTTAATCAGAGAAAAAAGAGAGAAGGAGGAGAGGAAGAGAGGGAGGGGAGGGAGAGGGAGGAGAGGAGAGGAGAGGAGAGGAGGGGAGAGGGAGGAGAGGAGAGGAGAGGAGAGGAGAGGAGAGGAGAGGAGAGGAGAGGAGAGGAGAGGAGAGGAGAGGAGAGAGGAGAGGAGAAGAGAGGAGGAGGAGATTTTTCCATGCGGTAAACCAGACAGATGGCAGTAAGAAGGCAGGCTGGAAAAACAGTCAACATAATGTGGTCCCTGTTTGTAATTTTCTGCTTTCCATGGCCGTGCTCCAGCTCTTTATATTTGAACCAGGACTCTCCTCAAGCAGGAAGGTTTAGGCAGATGACAGAGTTTCTCATTATGTTATGCACATGGAATTCCCTTTCTACCACAGGGGGCGATGTTGCACTTCACATTGGCAATTTGTTTTCTTAAACTGAGGACATGAAATAATGAAAATATGGGCAGTTTGATGGGTCAAAAACATTAAGATTGATTTAGCATCTTAATGAAAAGTCTGTGTTGTCTTTAGGACAACACGTGTGTTATTCATGGACATGAATATTAAAATCAAACTCTGTCCTACAGATAACAGAAAGAGAAGATAATTTTTCTGGACATAGATTAAAAAGAGATTTATTTCTTAACAATTGTATCCTAGTAGCTCTACAATAGATTTTTAAAAAAAAGGTTAAAATCCACAATTATTTGTTGCTATATGACTTTTTGGGACTTGATCACTGCAGGGCCGGATCTCGAGAGAGTTTTCTGGGTTCAGGTTCAGACTCACTGAGACTTGTTTTTTTTCTTATTTCTTCATTTCATTTCATTCACTTTTCAATCTGGAAAGTGTGGCAAGCCTTAGTCCTCATTTATTCAGCAGCTTTTAGAGAACCCTGTTTGCTTTACAGTCTTTCAGAGTAAGTCTGTTCCAGCTTTGAGCATCTGAATTGTCCATCCATCCAGCCATCCATCCACCGACTGTAAAAATCATTCCAACAGCATGCTGCTGCAACCGCTATATTGTTTGGGGTGAAGCTACAACATTCCACTTTGGTCTTATCTGTCCAGAACATCTTCAGTGAGTTTCTTACATCCCCTCTACGGCTTTAGGCAAACTGCAACTCTGGGTTTCTTCTTACCACACTGGGTTTCTTCTTGCCACTTCCCACAGGTCAAATTTTTGGATTGCACAACAGATAGATGTCCTGCCAATAAACTCTAAACTCTCTGGATCTCTGCAGCTCCTCCAGAGAGACCAAGAGTCCTTTGGCTGCTTCTCTCTCAAATGTTTCTCCTTGTCCACTCTGTCAGATTAGGTGGCTGACCGTGCATTTTCTCTGCCTAACTCAAATAAAACATATTTGTCGGTGTCATTAACTACAGACACATTTCACTGATGATCTATTTCTGAACTCTTCACTTTAACAGCTGATTGGTAGAAAGCCACACTGACTGACTGGATCCCACATGGTCACTGTGGCTCCATGGTTTCCTTTCTCATTCCTTTTTCTTACCAACAGTCCTCGTGTTTCATTTTCTTAGAGAGTTAGACCTAGGAGGATTACTGGCATCTGTAAACTTTTTCCATTTCTCAGTGGATCGTCTAAATTTAGATCCTCAACCCCCCTGGTGAAACAAAGTATAATGAGGCTTATATTTAAAAATAAAATAAAATAAACATAGCTGCCATCTAAACATACAGAGCTTAAAACCTACAAAGAAAAAATTTAAGTTATGGCAAAAAGAAACAATACATAGTTATAATATAATAAAGTTGGCTCTGTAAACTAAGTTTTCTTCAAACTGACATTTGTTTAGAGAGGCTCCCCTGCTGTCAGTCACATATCAGCTGCAGAGATAGTGGTGCGAGTCCGGCAGTGTGTGTGCGACATGTTGATTGAGCTGCTCTAATCTGCTGATCTGAACTCTTTTTCTGGAGTCCTTCTGGAGGAGGGCTGGGGCCCCTGCAGGCTACATGCTCTCAGTGTCTGATTACATCTTTCAGAAGTTGCCTCAGGGGCTTTTACTGATACTCAGGCAGAGCTACAAGGAGAAAGGTGCAACATTTAAACAGATAAGTGTCACATATAGAAAAGAGAGGCTCCTGGTATGAAACAAACCAAGTATTAATTAAATGATGTGTACTCTCTGTAACCTCTTGGATGAAATCTATATGTTTTCTAGATTTTCCGCTAACAATGCATTTTGCACTCAGGTTATCTATATCTGATGTTTGGATTTGTTGGGTGATATGAAACATGAAATCTGTGTGGGAAAAAGAGGTTTTTTTTCACAATTTTATATGCAAACGGATTTATGTGTTGAACAAAATGCAACATGAGGCTTATTATCCAGAATAAAATTTTCCTTTGGGACCTACAAATCAGGGAATGTTTGAACAGAAAAAATACATGTTTTTTTTAATTATTTTTAGACAAAAACTTTCATCAGTCCAACTTCTTAAATGACATTATGTATTATTGCCAATAGGAAAATAAACTTTTCTGTTGTTTTCAAGTCTTAACCCTCATTACACATGCATAAATCTGTCTGATATATTTATACTCTTATAATACATTTCTTTCTTTCTTTCCAGTTCATAGTTATTCATGGTTAATGCTGGATTAAAATGGTCACAAATAACGATACCAGAATCTGGTATTAAATAGAGAAATGAACCAACTTAGAACAATGTTTTCATGTGAGAAACAATGAATTATTTTTTATTAATATAATTATTATTTATTTTTTAAAATAAAGACAGAGGTTAAACAAAGTTCTTCCCAGCTGACAGCAATGTGGATATCACAAGTCACCAAAAATCAACTTTTTAAAGAATTATGAGGGTATTTATTGGATTGTCTGGATTGCCACAATTAAATTCATCTGTTGTTCAAATAGCATAATCTCACACTGAAAGTTTAAGAACAATAAAACTTTTTACCAGACACATTTATTTTAAACAATGACATGTTTTTTCTGTGTTTTATTTAAACAAAATAAGCTATGTTGAATTCTTTTGAATTCCTTTCAAATAAATGTAACCAAAGCTATCAATAGTCTAGTTCTTCAAGGTGATTCAAGCGTCCAGGAACTCTTAATTTGTGACTTTTTGTTTCCCTGGGTTATGAATATGGGACGACACAGCAACCCAGCTCCTCTCAGCCACACCCAAAATGCAAAAGATGAGACTATGTGACATTAAAACGAGGCAGACGAGTGTTTGTCTCTGACAGTGAGGACATGGCTACAGGCACATTTTGTTAGAGCAGCGATTAAACATTTTAATCACAAGGTTCTTTTTTCTGAAGAAAAGGTAAAATATATTTTTCTAAATCTCACTGTTAGAGACCATCACCAGGTTTCTATTCTGTTACATTCATTTGAATGTTTTCAGAAATACTTATTAATCTGATAGAGATTAAGTCATTTTAAATCACGTGTAAAGAAGACACTTGGCTTTCACATACAAGGAGATATCTAAGAATTCACACACTCATCCATTTTGTCACATCTGCAGCCATTCACAACACTGATTTCAGGGATTACAGCCAGCAGGGAGATTGCTCAATATTCTCCATCTTATGTTAAAAGGAAATTGAAACAAGAGCCCCTGTTATTTGCAGACATCCCAAAGGTGATAAAAGGTTGCTGTGGCTGCATGCCCAGGTTGGTGGAAATTCTTTGGTTTTCATTATAAGTAACTCTGCAGCTAATAAGCTTGAATTAAGTCCTTTTTTTTCGCTAATGCAATGTGAACCAAAGGGTACATGGTCCCAGTAAAAGCTGGATTTATGAGTAAATTCAAACCAGACGCTTATTAGCATGAGTGCAAGTCCAGGCTTTGTTGCCTAATGAGATGAACGTTAAAACATCTCCAGATCTGAAGTTAGTGGTTATCCACATGAAAAGCACCCTGACGTGTGTTCACTGATTCAGTAAGTTCTTGCTGAGCGGGGATGTGGTAAAGACGCATTAAAGGCTCCTTGACATCGGCCCAGAACGTCTTGGAACTGCTGCAAAAGTAGAATAAAATCACCAGGTTAGGATAACATTAATCTTTTCTAATGCATGTCGTCAGAGACACCAGAGCAGTTCTGAATCATACATGGGCTTAGAAAAGGTGATGCATGCTGAAATACTTATTTAATAGAAATTCTGAGGGGAAAAGAGCTAGAAGGTTTCTGTTGGTGGATTAAATAATCAGTTTAATCAGAATCAGATTAATAAATTAGAACTCATCTACATTTATCCACACTTGTGTACAGCACTGGAAAAATTTAAGAGACCACTTAAAATGATCAGTTTCTATGATTTTCCTCTTTATAGGTTTATGTTTGAGTAAAATGAACTTTGCTCTTTTATTCTATGATCTATTGACAACATGTCTCTGAAATTCCAAGCAAAAAATTTGTATTTATTTGCAGAAAATGACAAATAGTCGAAATGATGAAAAAAGTGCAGTGCTTTCAAACCTCAAATAATGCAAAGAAAAAATAAGTTCACATTTATTTAGAAACAAAAACACTAATGTTTTAACTCAGGAAGAGTTCAGAAATCAATATTTGGTGGAAAAACCAGGAGGATTTTAATGGGGTTCAGTGCAGAGGACTCTTCATTTTTTATAGAGCTGTATAACATCAGGTGCACATGATTCATGCACATTGTTAATCCACATTTCTAAACATCCCGCAGTTAGTTTAAATCACTCCTGACGGCTGAAGTGAGTGAGAACTTCACGGTGAGATCTAAAGAGCTTTCTGAGGCCTTCAGAAACAAGATTGTGATGAATTTCAAAACAGTTCCTCCAATGTATGAAGAGTGGTCTACAAGTTCATTCAAAACCTTCCCTGGTCTGGTCGCTTGAGCAGGTCCATCCTAAAAGCAAGATGCTCAAAAATACACCTCCAGTGGACTGATAGTACCGTTGATTTGAAAGTGGATGTCTGTACATTAAGAAAGCGACTGAACAAGTTAAAATTTTATTAGAGGTATGCAAGGGGAGGAAACCCTTTGCTTTTATAAGAAAGACTTGAAGGTCAGACTAAGGTTTGCCATAGAGAACATGAACCAAGAACAGATCTTTGTGGAGAGCGTTCTTTGGACTGATAAGTTTCAAATTATCTTGACACCAAAACAGAAATGCAACCAAAACCAGAGATAGCATTCCAGAAAAGAAAAACCTCATGCAAACTACGAGGCATGGAGGTGGAAGCTTTATTGCTGCTACATCAAGACCTGGTCATGAATTGTTCTGTGCATCAGACAAAACATGAGATCATTTGTAAGAAACAAACGCTGAAGCAGAACAGGACTCCAAAACATGACAGGGACCTGAAGTATTCCAGTAAATCCACCTGGGATTAACTGAGTGATTGTTCATAAAAAGAAAAACCCTCAAGCGTCTCACAGCTGAGAGTCAGGAGCAGGACAAACCAATATCAGAGCCGATATCAGGGATAAGTTATGAGGAAAGTCTCACTTGTAGGATAAGACAAGCTGTTGGGAGGCAGGATGTCCTAACCTTTCCTGTTGATATGCTTTGTAAAATGAGTAAAACAAAGTTATTGCTGCAGTTTAAGTGCAAATAAATCACTTTCCCCTTGAAGACAAAGACAATAAAAAAGGGCTGAACATCAACATGTTTATTCATAAAGGACTGAATGTTTAACAGAGTGTCCTAATTTTTTCACATAACAGTAACGTTCGTGCTAGTGACATCTTGTTCTTGGTCGTATTTTGAATCTGAGTGCGTTTTTGAGTGTGTGTGAGGTGAATGTGATAGTAACTTGAAACTAAAGGCTCAGAGTGAGACTTGTGTGTTTTCCTTTCTGTCTGTCATCACATGCACTCTCTTTAAGCACACACATAATTGTCAGCATGTCTACACACACACACACGTACCCACCGCCACTCTTTCTGCTGCACATTCCAACACCCATGAATATCACAAACAGCGGTCTTGCGCTCACATTTCATTGCTTCACATTTGTGACCGTATCGTTGCGCTTGCGAACGGCCGCTGCTGGACTTGTGCAGACACAGAGAAACCCATTGTTCAGTCTCATATGTCTGTGTCTGACATGAGGACTGGACTTTTATTGGAGAACAACTCTGTCCTCTCACGAGTTGGATGTTTGAAAAGCAAGAATAAAAACTTGTTTGAAAGTGTTTTACGTTTCAAAGAGACTCACTTTGCGTGGATGGAGGAAGACGAGTGAGCCTGTGTTTTTTGGGGGTTGTTTTTTTTTTTATAAGGAAAGTGATCCAACTATTCCTTTTATTCGCATTCCCCCAGCGTATTCATGTGCTTCTTTTCTCAAACAGCAACAGGGGGCAGGGTGCTCTGAGGCGGGGAGGCTAATTGTCTCAAGGTGTGGAGGGAGAGCTCAGCGGGCCAATGTGGTGCAGCTTCGCTTCCAGCGGGTGTGTGAGGGTACAAACAGAAAAATAGGTAAATACTGGAGGGACGCCTGCAAAAAATAATCATCAAAGAAAGGAAGGAGAATAATAGATTCACTTGTAAAAATAGGGAGAAACATCCATTAATATATTCAAGACAGAGCAAGAAATACAAACAAAATGTGTAGGAAAAACAAAGACAACAGACTCTACACATAAATATACAAAAGAAGTGTGGAGAGTACGAAGCCACAGGCAGGACAAGTTGAGTGTGTATCTGTGTGAAGGTGGTGTTGGTGGATGGGGCGGAGGGGGGTGTTAGGGCCCCAGTGGGGGTTTCTTCCAGAGTTCATCTCTCTTGAACGAGGGAAGGAAAGGGAGGAGGTGTGGAGGGAGGGGGAGTTTGTCTCGTACACAAAGTGTCCAGACTTTGCAGAGTTTGGGGCCGGCGAGGCCCGCCTGCAGCACTGTTGCACTTCGGTGTGACCGAGGGGAGGATAGCTGCATCCAAAGAGTTCAGTTCGATAGAGACCAGATAGTAAAGACCTGGAGGTAATGAGGGGAAATGACCCACACAGAGATCATTTTAATAAAAGTGAACTGAGCTGAATGAGCTGCGGCAAGTGAAACAGTGAAACAGTGCAAACTGGAGCCAGATAAACATGTGAATTTGCTTTTGATTTCCTCTGCTTGTGAGAGGTACAGGTAGCTTTTTATTCTTGAGTTAATTACTTTAAATAATGTCCCTTCTTTTTAAAGTGGCTGTCAAAGAATTAGAGATTTAGAAGACAATTTTTAGACCTGCTGATACTGATTTTAACTGTTTTCAATAAGTTTAGCAATTACCACATTCAGTATTCACTCTATTTCCTGGATGCATTTGATGTGTAACTGTCTGCACAAATCTGCAAAATGTTATCTTTTCTGAAAACCCATGAGTAAAGTAAGTTCCCCTTAAGCTACAGCTTAACTTCTTTTAGCTGCTTTGTGATTTTATTTATTGCTGTGCATCAGGAGTGTGTTGTTTGCCTGACTTCTCCGATGTTAAGTTGTGCTTTACAAATAAACCAGCATGATATGGTAGCTTTTTAAACATACTTTTTATCTGAAAATGTAGAAGTGTACAATATAGTAAGATGTTATTTTAATTAAAAAGAAAAGGCTCTGATGTACTTTGAAAAATGTAAATATGGAGTGGAGATGATGTCACATCATGAGAGCAAGAAAGCAGTCGGCGTTACGCAGCTTTTTCACTACTATAACACAAAGAAAAGTTATTAGAGTTGACATTTTAATCTGTTTTTAGTGTTTTGAATTAGCACAGTTAATATTGGTAAATATCAGTCACTTTATTCTCTTTAACTGACTTCCAAAAGTCTAACAACATTTCCAAATCCAGTATGAGAGCTAGAACTGGACTCTTCAATATTATAAATCAAACCCACTTTGCTTTAATATTATCTGGTCCTGATTATCTTCTGGGGTCAAACGCTGTTCAAACTTTATGAGCAGCTAACATGCGTCTGGAGAAAATAGTTTTCTTTTAATTTATTACTTATACTTTGGGCTTCT
Source organism: Poecilia picta (assembly GCA_033032245.1). NCBI lineage: Eukaryota > Metazoa > Chordata > Actinopteri > Cyprinodontiformes > Poeciliidae > Poecilia > Poecilia picta. Next base: position 14,904,377 of record CM065357.1, on the reverse strand, counting down.
TTTGAATTTAGTTTTCACTTTTTTGGTATTTTTATTAGACTTTTGAAGAAACAAGACATGTTAGAAGTTCAGCCTTATGAGAAGGTTACATCAGCCTGTAACCTTCTCATACTGCTGGTCACCAGCTTGGTCACACACTGCTGTGGGATGGGATCTCGATCCTCAAGAAACAAATTTTTATCACAAATTTGTTGCTTGTGCTGGTCATTGTAGCAAGAACAAGTGTTCAGTAGGTTGAGGTCAGAACTGCTTGCATGTCATTTCATTAATAGCAGCTGGTCAGTAGGGGGCGCTGGAAAAAGGCAGCGTATCTCAAAAAGACCTATAAACATTTTTAAGAAATTGTATTAACCTTAATAGTGTAAGCCTAAATTTAATCTGATTTACAGCATTTCCCCCCAGCTAACTGTCATCCAACAGTAAGTTACCCCTGACTCCTGTCAGTTCTCTTCTGGGGTTAAGCTAGAAGTTAAGCTAAACAGCCAACAGTGTGTGGTTGCTATGGAAGAAAAATAATAAACATTTTCCCAACCAGCGTCAATGAATTTAATGTCTTTGGGGAGCTCAGAATCGCTCCTGCTGGAATTCTGGAAAGTTCTGGGTTGTCATGGTGATAAAGTTGCTAGTGGCAACAATGGGCAGATTGAATAACTTTTTTTTGAGGACTTTCCTACTTTATTACTGTGATACTTTCTGTTGTTTACTTTTTCTGTTCATCAGCTGCTGGTATCATTTATTCTTTGTTGAAAATCAGTTATGAATGTTGCTCCAGTTTATTTGAAGCTTATGTCGCTCTGGTTAGCATAATGCTAATGCTGCTCTGGATAAATATTGCTAAGATTTCTTTGAATTGCTCCTGTTGTTATGTTAATGTTTTGTTGACATAATGCTATTTGTTGGGTAAGATGGCTTTTCTGTATTTTTTTTTTCAATTTTGAGTCTGTGTTAGCTGTTGACAATTATTTAATAATTAAATACTATATATTTTGCAATTTTGTGATCAGATCTTTTACTTTTAGCTAATCCAACCCTTCGAGCTATTTTGCTGTGTGGAGAATGTTATATTATTGTGGAAATTGTAGGAAGGGAAGAGACATTTATTGGAACGTCGGCCCTATCAAGATTTGTTACCACCAGCTGCCACTGCATTTCACTCTGTCACTCTGACATTCTGGAGATAGTCTTTGATAAATCCTGCTCTGTGGTGGCTCCCGCTCCATCCTGCAATTATTTATATCCTGGAGGATAGAGTTTGATTTCTAAGAGAGGAGAGTTGCAGAATTTCCACTACTGTTACTGCGTTGTACTGCCTCCACCAAAAACTGACCAACATTCACAGAGAGGATTTGGCAAGTTTGCACAGGTTCAGCACACAACTCTGGAGCTCAAACCAGAAATAAATAACGTCATTAATGTTGAATAATTAAAGGAGAAATAAACAATGCATAAATTTCATTACAACACAGTGGAAACCTCAACTTATCTGATCATCTGCCCATCATCCATCCATCCATCCATCCATTTTCTGCCGCTTATCTGGGGTCGGGTCGCGGATTTTATGATTTTATGCACACTTTCATTGAAACTTAAGCCAGTAAGTTTAAGTAAATTTTACAAGGAAGAACAACAAACAAACAAATGACTACTTTAAAACCATTAGACAGCTTATGCATATTTGTGCGTGATGTTTTTCCATTTACACATTTAATGAGCTCACTGTACTTTCAGTAATCCCAAGTTCCAGTGAAAGTTGATGTGCTGGCTGAAGTACTTCTCTCTGTCTCTCTCTGTGAATTTTTCTCTCCGCTCCAAATTCAAACTGATCTGTGCGAGTTGGGATTTTAAAATTTTACTTTTGCAGAAAGCAACTCTGCTTTGCTGTTTGCAGGAGAGAACACAATGTAAACCGAAGCAGGAAAAACAAAAAAAAGGATAGAGTACAGGGAGACAAAAAAAATAGTGTGCACACAAAAAATAGAGGTGAGTTTGAAAACTTGGAGCGAGAAAGGGAGGGACGCGGTGTTTGGTGTCTGGTCAATCAGAAAGCAGAGACACACCTCCTCGTACTTGTTTTCCCTCCCTGAACCCCACCGCTCCTCCTTCCCTCCCCCCCCAACCCCACCACCACAGCAGATAGTTGGCTGTAAGTGTGCTGGAGTGTGAGAGGCCCACGGAGCCAGCAAGAGGGGAGGTGAGATCAGTTACAGCAGGCAGGGCGAAAGCAGGCAGCCAAGCAAGTGATCTCGGAACAGAGAAAGACTGGAATAAAGAGAGGGATAAAGAAAGGGAGGAGAAAGAGCCGACAAAGACGAGGTTTGGTTCATGTGGAGGGGTGGAGGGGAGCAGGACGGGACGACCAGAGGGCAGTGGCAGACAGATAGGGAACACCTGGACCAAGCAGGGCATTAGGTTACTCCACGGGAAGCTCTTTTTCTGGGCTCTTCTCCCAGCTTCACCTCTCTCTGAGATCTGAACAACATGTTTGACTGCATGGAGGCTCTCGGGCTGGTTCCTCGGCCCCTCTTCGATGTGTCCAGGCAGGGCTCCTGCATGCTGGGCAAGGCCACCTCTTACTTCTCCAGGCTGGACCCTTTCGCTTGGAGCGGAGCGGGCAGCGTTCAGTGTGAGTCAATCAGCCTTTAATATGAAGAAGCAACAGCAGTAACTGTGTGTGTGTGTGTGCGTCACTATGCTGTTGCTGTGGGTTTTGTTATCACGGAGGGAGCTCTCACCACAGGAAGAGTCAGATTCCTTTCGATTATATGTGCCGGTTCTCACCCTGCAGCTTGTTTGTTTATGTGCTTAGCGAGCTTTGTGAGTGTGACTGAGTGAGTCGGGGAGTGTATTTATACATCACGGGGTTTGTTTTCTTTATGAATGACTTCACATGATTGACAGCTCTTTTAAACAATGCAGGGAATTAACCCGGTGATGCGTCCAGAAGAGAGCAGAGTCCTAAACAGAAACAACACTGACAGACTGACGGAAAATGGGCCTTCAAATGACATGCTGGCTGACACACTCAGTCACAGAGATGGCGTTATTTACGCACAGACAGCGGTGCTGAAGATAAATGAAGACGACGACAGCGTGACTAATCTATATTTCTTTATTTTGGACGATGCAAACTCAGCCCGAAACTTCTTAATTGTGCAAGAAAGCTGTGAACAAAAGAAAAAAAAAAGAGAAGTCAGGAGCTGACGGATAAAGTAAGAACCACATGATTTCTGAACCATACAAGCGAGACATTCTTCTGATAGCTGCTGAGCAGAAAAGGCACAGATTGCATCAGGCGTTCAGGTGTTGTAAGAAATCCAATCGGCACGCACAAACACTGCCGAGATAAAGAAGAAAATCTCACTTTATCTGCCGGAATAATGGCCAGTTTCTTTTGCTGCTGCCATGCGGTCTATTCTTACACTTTCTGATACAATCTTTGACTCAATTCACAGTTTTATTCATCGCTTCTCCAACGAGCTAAGATGTCCCTGAAGAGCGCCTTTAGTCTATTTATCTGTGGTAATTATTCAGGTACCAGCGCATTAAACGCAGTCGAGTCCGCGGCGCTCGCTAATGATGATGGATGAGGAGTCAGGATGACAAACACCACAGCAGGGCCTGTTTCAACTCGCTGTGGAGCTTTGCCAGATGCCAGCCTGAAAGACAAATGTCCACAAGTGCTCATTAATCTTTTTTTTTTCTTCTTCTTACTACACCTTAAATTCGGCTTAGTTTCTTGTTTTTTTGGTTATTTTTAGCTGTGATTGTTCACCAAGCAGTGCAGAAAAAAATATATATTTTCCTTCATAGTGGAAATGTGTAAGTTGTTCATTGAGTAATTGTGAAGGTTTTTAAGGAGGATTGTCTTCTGTTTTGTTTTTAAGTGATACCATCATATAGTGTTGAACTGTTAGCTCTATTTTCCAGGTAGCAAAACTGATGAAATACTTATTGGTGGAAAAAAGAGTTGAAGTTGGTGCTTAGTGACGGTCAAATAAATCAATCACTTCTCAGCTTGTGTAAATAGAAAAGTTGATAAATATGGTTTGGTTTGTTGACAGACTTATTAATGATATCTGGACTAAACATGTATCATTTGATTTAAAATTAAATTGCTTTTATGATCTGGGCAACATGAAAATACTTTCTTATTAAAGACTCTTGCTCTATAGGAAAAGAAAATAACAAAAAAATTTGAATATTCTCCTGTCTGTCACTATTTTGTGACACTACTTGGTGTCTTAAAACCCCTTCTGTGTGCCGTGCTGTAGTTTTTCTTTTTAATGTCCTTTATAACAGTTTCTGCATAGAGTCGTCACAAAGATATTTAGGTATTTTTTACATCCTAAAGATGCACACGAAAAACAAATTATCCACTAGGTATTATGAAGGGGCTCCAATACAAGGGAGAGAGACAAAAATCAATTGCAATAGTTCATAAAATGCATCTTTAATGGGATGAAAACGCCAAAGGGCGACAGATTTAGTTTTAGGAACAGCAAAGATGTGAATTTAAATAAGAAAAAAATTCCCCAAAACACACACCACCTAACCAGATATTATGGAATAGCATAACAAAAATGAAGAAAAATCTAATTCGTGTAGAGATATTAGACCTCATGAAGAAATCCCTGTTGAGTAGCACATGTTCATGGTGAGCTGACGGAAAGACTTTTATCTTTTACAGTACCTCTTTTAGGAGAATGACAAATTCAGCTTTCTGAAAATGTTTCCAGTGGTGAAACACACACATAGTTATCCTGTGAATACTCTTAGTAAGGCAGCACAGTTGGAAAACAACAAGCAGCACATCTGTTGAGCAGCAACATGCAGGCTAACCACAGACAGGCCTGCTGGTTATCCAGCTGATATCTGATTATTATGCCTGTACTTCTCTATGAAGAGCATATTATTTTGCTCTATAAGGATTTTATTTTAATTTTTCCTTCTGTGTTTATATTTTTGACACCAAAATAAAAATGAAATAAGTGCTAGTTGTTATCCCATGACTCTAATCGTCAATGTGTTTTTTATTGGAAATAAATCAATTACATAGTGGGATAATTAAAATGAAATCAATTCATAATGTATACCTTTGTTGTACATTTTCTCAACATCATAAAATAATATTTTTACCATGAGTATGACACATCACTCTCATTCTGCCCATTTGATTGAAGATAGTGATAAATGTCAACATTACTGGACCTTTACCATTCTGCTGTGTATTTGTTCCTGTGTGGATCAGTGCAGCACCTCTTTGCCTCCCTTTGTTCCCATTTCTTTAGGTATTTAAGGCAGCAGAGACATGCCACACTCTGCCCACTCTCCCCCTTCCCTCTTTTTTCTTCTTGGTGTGTGTGTGTGTGTGTGTGTGTGTGTGTGTGTGTGTGTGTGTGTGTGTGTGTGTGTGTGTGCTCCTTTTTAGCTAAAAATGCATGTTGAGTCTTTGCTTGCATGCGGATCGCCTTTCGCACCTCGTATTGTGTAACTAAGCACCTCTAATGAATCGATCACAATAAGAAAGAGCTAATTAAGTGATTTAGCTGGTTTGTGTGTGGCCATTTGACTTTTGAGAAAGGCGAGGGCTGACAGAAGAATAGCAGGATGAAGCTGGAATTTGGGATTCAAGGTGTTTCATGCCTCCAGGGGATGTGGTCGCTCCTCTTCATTCACTGATAATCTCTTTTTTCCCCTGGCATCCTCTTTAAAGTTGTCTCTTCAAAGCTGGCCAGACAATGGACCCTCATATCATCACAGAGACGGAGCAAAGTTAACTGCTAAACAATAGGGAGATGCTGCTGATGATGAATTATTACAATTAGCATTTAGTCTTAATATTTCAACATTTTTCTGTTAATCTTCCATCCATCTGTTGTCTGCACCTGCTTATCCTTGCAGGGTCGTGGTCCTCTTTTTTTTAAACTATTTATTTTTTATTGGATTATATTTGCCATAAATTTTCTGAATACCATAAAACAATTTTACGGTACTATGACAATATAACTCCATGTTTACTCTAAAAGATTTTAAGCCATTTTATTGCAGATAATGACAAATCATAATTCCACCATATGTGTATTGCATATTTTCTTGCATAGGAATAAACTTTTGGTGCTATATTTTTTGTGTTATTTGTTTGAGTTATTATTATTGATAATATTCATATAATTTTGTATACATTTTACATGATTTAGTATCTTTGATTACATTTAAACTTTTTCTAAATAAATCAGTTTATATCAAGACACAACAAGTGTTATTTCTAGGCTTTTTAAAAGATAAACACATCAAATTCTCATTAATAAATTGATGTAATCAGTTCAATCTTGTTGACAGAATCAAATCTGATTACATCCATTACAGTTTGGTCCCTGTCGTGATGCAGTGCAGCCAAGTTCAGTTTCTAATGCTGGTGGTGCTGATTGCATTCAGTCACTGACAAGCATGAGGTGACAGTGGGAAGGAAAATATTCTTCTACTATGGAAAACCTGCAGTTTGCGAGCAGGGATCTCTGCTGGGAACATATAAAGCCATCAGGTTTCTACTAGCATTACTCACTGCTGAATATGGGAAAATTCCACACAGTTGTTTTATCAGTGATTGAACATTTAATCTTAAACATTAGTTTTAAGAATGGCTGCTTTCCTGTGGCGTTTTTTTTATGAATCTCTCTGTCACATTGAACGTTGTTTTCAGATTATAACTCAGCCTGACTGTGAAATACGTGGCATTTCAACATCCAGTCGACACACAGTTCTCCTCAAGCCCAGAATATCTCCGGCTAATTTTAGATCCAGACTGTCGTGTTCATACTTTGGTGCTTTTCTTCAATCACTTTTGACACCTAGAGGTTTATAGCAATAACCTTATTGTGTCAGAAAACAGGAAAACAAACAAAACAACAACCTTGATTAGTTTAAAACTGGAAGAAGTAAATATGAGAATATTTATGTTCTTATATCATCAGGGGAAATTTTTAATCTTTATATCTAATTTTTAATTTTGATGTGTTAAATGTGCATAAAACTAAAAATAATGGATTTTAAAGTTTTATTTCAGCTTTATTTAGCATAGCTTTATGGTTTTCAGAGTTTAAAACAGATATCCGTTATGTGGATAAATGTAGGAGCAATATGAAAAAAAGATACATTTCCTCACTGGTATTGTGCCACTCAAAATAGTCTGACATGTATGTGAATATACTGTAATAACGGTCATAAATTTCAAAGGTTTAAGTTGCAACTTTTTGTATAAAGTATCAAATTAGGATTCTGAATTAAGTATTGCTTTGCTTAAATGGTCAAGGTAGAAATATCCCAACTGAATTTTAAAATACTTTAATTTTTGTTGTGTGTTGTTTTTTTCAAATGTATTTGTCAGATAAAAAAATACCATTGCTTATATAGTTTTTATGAGCCATACTTATTTTATTGTTCACATTACTTAAAACTGGAGTTTGATATAATCCCCTTTAAAAAAGATTTTGAAACCATCAGAATTGAGACATTTTTATATTATATTTTAAACCAGTCGTGTTGAAACTTGTCTCCAAGCTTGGCATCTCCAAACCTGCCCTCAACACATATCAGCTTTCACAAATTTCTTTTTTTTTTAGTTGTTAAAATGTTTTATCCCCTTTCGAGAGTTCAAGGAAAACAGTGAACAGGTCAGGGGAAAATATATGGAAAAAACTGCAGCTGGGTTTGGTTATAACTCAATATCCTGAGCTCTGGACAACTCTGAGGGGCTGAATACGAATCAACGCATCATTCAAATTATTTGTAAAAATCAAAACTATTATTTTATTTCCTTCCGTTCGCAGTGATGCACTACTTTGTGTTTGTCGGCCCAAAAATTCCCAATAAAATACATTAATATTTAAAGTTTGTGGTTTTGATGTATCAAAATGTGAAAAGGTTCCACGTGGTTACTCTGACCCTGCAAGCCAAGAAGAGGAAATATAGAGGCTATATGGACTGTAATATCAAAAAAGAGACAAAATATAAACCCATCTGTGTTTATGGGGTGTTGTAAAAGAAAGAAAGGGACAAAAGGAACAGGAGGGACAAACTTAAACTTAACAACCTGTCACATAAATGCAGCCTCCCCCTCACTCTGCAGACAAACTCTTCACACATGCACAAACATCCAGACCTAACTTCCAATTTTCTAACGTTTGTCTTGTTTTACCATTAAGTTATCCTCCATTGGCCCATATCTCTGCTACGAACATTTTAGCTGGGTTTCTATTTTACTTTTTGCAAGATTTCTTTCCTGTACTTCTACCAAGCATATGTGCGTGCATGTGTGTGAGTGTGTAGGTGTGTGTTTGTGTTCTTGCCTCCTTTTCAAGTGTTTGGTGTGTGTTTTATGGAACCTTCTCCTGGACAGTAGCCCGGTTTTCACAGGCTTCCCTTTAAAAGGCGCTGCCAATGACAGGAAGGGCTCCTCCTCCTCCTCCTCCTGCCAGGGCAGGAAGGCAGGAGGAGGACAGAGGGGGGAAGAGGGTTATTAGTGAAGGTCGAGCTCGGGGAGGAAGGCGGAGGGGAAGGGGTGCCTCTGGTATTGAACTTAGAACAGCTGATGAAAGGGATTGTATCTCAGATGTGTCCCATCTCCTCCCTGCTGTAATTACCTACTCAGCATCTTTGACACTCACAAGGTTTCCCATCAGCAAACTGTGACGCATGCATTTAAAAAAAGACAGTTTGAGTTTTTATGAAAGACTCTGAGGTCATTTTATTTGGATTTCCTTTTCAAACAGACTTTTGAGTGCTGCATTTCTGTTTAACATTTCTCCCAGTGTTTTCTCGCCACATTTGTTTTTGTTGCACTTCAAATCAAATGGAAAGAAATCACATGACTCATGCATCCATACATCTCACACACACACACACACACATCCTACTGTGCGCTGCTGAACATTTTGTGGCTTGAGATGTTAGACAGAAGCTGAATTTATTACCAGAATAAATGTTTTAGAGATTAAGATTTGCATTTTAAAGCAATTTTTATTTTTCTTTTATCATGAATAACTTTTAATACAATTATCAGTGAGTGATTAACACTGTTCTTAATATTTATTGTGATCGATGGTAACGGATGTATAAAAAGCTTTTTTCATTGCTTTCTATAGGAAAAGTAGCGGTTTAACTTTAGTACATTTGTTTAAAGGGGAAAAAATCCAGCATTAACAAAGAAATACCAACTAACAACATTCACTAGTGACCAACAAGTTGACGTGTCACAAGGCTTGAGGAATCAGATGGCGCTCCAGGTTATCTACAGACTGTTGAGTTTATTTTCTGGGGAAATATTTCTTGCTTTTGCAACTTTTATTATGCGACTAACTTTGGTTTTTATCTTGCATAAGTGTGCATAAACCATTAAGACTAAAGCAAGTCTACTCAGAAATCTGACTCTAACCTTCCTCTTACCAGATGTGAACAGGTTGGACCATGTCCAGCACCAGGTCCTTTCGGGCCGGGCCAGAAGAACACCTTTAGGATCTGCTCCCTCTGTGTGTTTCTGGGCTCCGTGTTCTGCGCTCTCACCATCTAAACTCCTGAAAACTTTATGTCATCATAATGTGTCAGTCAAGCATTTGGTCTCACATATTTGTTAGAGCACAAAGACACATTGGGCTTTTCACACTGAAATATCAGAACTGTTACTCACCCTGGAGCCAGATGGACAAATAACTCCAGGAGAATGTGAAGGTGTGTCTGCAGCACACGGTGATTCATGTTTGACTTTCAATTGAAATATTTGACTACAGAGAAATCACAAAACCCTGTTTGCTCAAGAGCAATGAAAGATGAAGTTTTGCTGTAGTGTTGAGTAAATTTATTTACTCAACACTGATTTTCTCATCAGTGCCTATAAAGCATCATTTTCTCTCAATGTTCCTGTTATAGCAACACTTCAGAGCATCACATAGCATCACAGACGCTCTACTCTACTTAACAATGGGCATTAGGAACTTTTCAACTTTTGTTTTACACCGGCAGTGTTAGTTGCTGAAAGGCTCATTTTTAGGCTAATCTAATGAATGTGCCAAGTTCAAGTTAACCCAGTAGCACTCAGTTAACTCCATATGCTTATATTTGTGATATTTGTGATTTGTGAAAATAGTTTCATGTAGGCAGCATCCATAGGTTGTTATGGAGACTTGGTGAAATACCATTGTTTGCTTCAAGTTGGAATATTTTTATCATCATCATCATCCATCCCCGATGCATAGCAGCACAGTGAATGTGACTTTTCGTTCAGACTGTACTTACAGTCAAGGTTTTAGGCCTGTAACTCTTTACTTGTTGCCATTTTCCGAGCTATGAAGATCAGCACAGCCAGGTTGGTTTTAAGAAATTACATGTTTGCCTCTCTTTGTCAATTTGAAGAGTGACTAAGACAAATGGACCTCTGTTTCATGTCATAAGGAGGAAAAGAAGTAGCAAGACTAAAAGTTACGAGGCACTCTGATCAACTTAAAAAAGTGCAGAACAGTACAAGTTGGAACCTTTTTTTTTTGGAGGAATATTTTTCAGAATAAGTTTCCCCCTGCAGACTTTAAATGACTAATGTCTTGATTTGGCTGCGACTCTCTGTCCTGTGAGCTGATAAGGAAGGTGTCTCCTTTCCGAGGGGCCTCTGTTGTCTAAACAGGGATGTGCTGATCCGACAACAACTGCTGAGGAAACGGCAGAGGAAAGAGATAGAGCGAAACGAAGGAATGCTGCGCGGTATTTATTACATGTTTTAGTTGCAGCTATGAGTAAATGAGGCTTAGATAGAAAAATATGCTGCGTGACAGATGAGATTTATAGTTTTGTTGCGTATGAAACTCTTTGTGGGAGTTGGCGGATGGAGGGGATTCACACGAGTCCCGTTGTCTCCTCTGTGTGCTGACTGATGGAGTGACACACTGAGGGTTGAGCTATAGGTTAGGAAGAGAGAGGAATTTTTTTTTATTTTTTTGTTTTCAGGGCTGAGCTCAGTTCAGGGTGATGACAGCTGCTGACGGTTCTTGGCTCCTCGCCCTTTTTCTCCACACCAGGTAAAATCCCCCCTCCTCTCTCCCTCTCTCCCTCTCTCTCTCTCTCTCTCGTTCTCTTTTCTCGCCACGCTCAGACAGTGTCAGTCACTCGTTCTCCCCTGGCGCCAGATGCAGCTTTTCCGTTTCAATAGGAACTGTTTTTTTTTTCTTTTCCACTGGATTTCACAGGACCACTTTTACACCGTCAGTGTTACTATATAAACAGAAGCCAGTGATCAGGTTACAGTGCATCTCACCTGCTGCTGCTCCCCCGCACTCGCCCGATGCCCCTAAACATAAAACCATTTACACCAAACTAAGCCTGAGACGTGACACAAGCCGAGATGATTTTCCTTGTCAAAAGTCTGACGACTAACAGCCTTTTTGGAGGATGCAGACCTTTTTAATGGTTCATTTGATAATAATATGCTTCATGTCAGAAAAAAATTCAATGTGCATGTCCAAATTATTTAAAGTTGAAGTGGTACAAACTATAATCCAGATAATAAATTATCTCATATGGTGAAAATTCAAAAATTGTTGCTCTTTGGAAACTTTGAGTCACAGCAGAAATGAATGTAGTGCTTATAAAAATGTTTTCTTTCATTTCCATACAATATTTGCCATATTATACTTCTTTTTAAGCTTTGTTTTGTTTTATGGAGACTCTCTGGCCCTGTTCCAAAACAAACCATTTCCAATGTTTTTGCCTGAATCTAAACTTGCCTTGTTTTTGCTCTGTAAATATTTTTTTAGTTTTTCTGTTAACTTGAAAATCACACCAGATGTCAGAAACAACCGAAGAAATCCACTCATACAGAATACAAAAGAAAATAAAAAATAAAAGCCAATTATTCGCCCTGGGAATAAAATTGGGATATAAGTATTAAACACACAAAGCATAAATGTGTGCTCTTGTATGACCAGGGTCTCCTGTATGGAGAAACAAACATTGTGAGATTGACCCAGACCCTAAAATCCTGCAGTCCTTTTATGCTCTCTAATCGAGAGTTCTTTTCCATAAATGTTCTGTTTACAGGTCAGATTATGAGCTGTGCTGTTCTATCAGTTTTATCTCATTTCTCTTAGACTAGCATTGAGTTTCCTCGGCTGCGTGTTTGGGATGCTTGTCTTGCTTGATGATCCACACTTGTTAAATCTTCAGATTCTTACCAGAAGTAAGTCCTGCAGTTCTACGAAGTTTGAGATTACCATCTGCTGTGAGACGGCTCACACCGAGATGCTCCCACCTGCAAACCTCACCATGGTTTTGGGGTAACAGTTTTGGGCAGAATATTTCTGATTTCATGATCTGTGAAATGGCATCCAGCAAGTTCACCTTTGACCTGATCTGACCAACTTCCAACAACCATCAGTGTGTTTTTCCTTCAGCAGTGGAGTTTTACTCACATAGAGGCCATTATGGTTGACTGCATTACTCTTTGTTTTCAGGGTGAAAAACCGTACCTACTGGGTCCAGGTGTTTCTGGAGCTCAGTGTGTGTGTTCTCCTAAGTTGATTATTCTTTTGGCACAGAAATCAGCAGCATCTGGTTCTGGTGGTTGTTACTTCTGGATTACAACTCCGATGGGGATTATTAGAACATTCAGACATTTAAAAATGCAGTTAAAAATAATTTCAAAAGCATTGCTGTTTCACATAGAAACAGCAAAGCTTTCTAAATACTGACAGATTTTAGCTGGTTTCTTGGCTTTTTATGCCTTTTAGCACCTAATTTTCTTCACGTCTTCAATATTTAATATCTGTCATTCCACCATGTTTTCATATTGAGCAATTTTGCTAGATTTCTTTGAATGTGTGTGTTAATTACATTATTAAAAGCACCTGGAAATTCTTGTTATGGAAACGTGAAGACAACCAATATGCCGTTTCTTTTCTAAAAAGCAAATGTTAGAGATTTTTGTTTGTCACAGCTTCTGTTGCTCTGACTGCAGACGGTGGTCAACTCAATAGTTCTCAGTTTCACCTTAAAACAAAATTCACAATAAACAAATTAAATGATTAAGAATGGGAAAAATACTTGTGTGTGATTTGTTGTTATCAAAGGAATTGTTAGATTTCTTTTTTTAATTAATTATTTGAAAAAGCAAGATCCCCCCACCCCACTGCATAAATTTACTCTAGATAAAGGTGTTATTTCCTTTTTTCCTTTTTACATAGTCTAATATAATGCATCTCCATTTATCTTTAGCCATTTTCCTCATCTCCACTGTGGTGCCACTCAGTGTGCAGGATGCTGCATCTTTTATCAGAATCCAGGTGTTGCCCATATCTCACAGCATAGCTTGAAATGAACTCATTGCATTGCTCTTCACTGCATACAGTATAATCAGGAGATTCTTTTTCTTTTCTTTCTTTTTTTTTTTTGCAGCTTTTTGCTTTGCAGAGCACACCGGATGAGTCAAAATGTAAACATTTAATCCAGACAGGACAGTGTGGTCTTCACCTGTGACTCTTAAATGCTGCAGAAATGATTAAATGACATGTTCTCATAGGTCACAAGAGAAATTCAAATGTTGCTGGAGGAGCTGGAAATTCTGGATTTAGCTTGAATAAATTAATCCTGACAGTAATATTTGTACAGGTCTCTTTGAGACTTAAAAACCAACAGAAAAACCCCTAAATTATGCAGATGTGTCTCAGAGAGATGAATAGCTGCTAATGAGCTGTGATCCCGGTCGGTGTGTTCTGGTTTCCTGTTGCAGAAGAAGAAGCCCGGAGAGGGAAGCGTTCATCCCGGGGACTCGTGTACAAACTTGCAGATTTCTTCTTTGTCAAAATCAGTTAGAGGCTTACAAAATACCTCCAGCCGTCGATTTGAAAACAACTTACTATGTTACAGGGATTATTTTCACAGATAGCGGGTTTGTTGTGGAAAGCAGCAGCCGTGTTGAAAGCTTACCGACTTCTTGGTCGGCCTGACGCTTCACGGCCCAGATGTATTTGGCGTCCAGCAGCGTTCGACGGGGAACGAGTTGTTAAATTGCGTTAGTTCCTGCGAGGCTGGTGTTGATTTGTCCATTTTTAAAAAATAACTTGCACACATTGGTAAAGTTTATAGGAGGCTGCCGATCATTAGCAGTGGCCTTCGAAGTCAAGGTCAAAGTTAAATAGTCAAGGTTTTATTTAACCTCCCGTCCACTGAGAAGTTTGTGTCCTCGGGCTCACCTCCTGCTTTCCCTTTCTCTCTCTCTCTTTTCATTTTTCCCCTCTCTGTTTTTATTAGATAATTCCTTTGTGCCTCTCTGGGCTTGAAACCTTACCACTCTTGTTAATGACGAGCCGGGGGTTCAGGTTGGGGTTGCTGCCGTGGGGTGAGGGCCACATTTGGTTCAGTCCTGTGCTGTCCATTGAAGGTGACAGGAGGGGCTGTGACTTTGGGGTATTTGACCCCCAGATTCTTTATTTTTACTAGGAAGTGTACCAAGGATGGAGCTGTTGATGTGAATAGCGGCCCAAGGTGACTGGATCCCAATAAAGAGGCCGTCACCCTGGCCGGGGCCCCCTTCCCATCTGAGACACAACCTTTATTGGGCTGGTTATGAGCCTGGGCAACTATTAAACCCCGTCCAGCCTGCACTGAGGAATTTAGGGCCAGGAAACAGAGGAGTGGGGGCAGGCGTGGGCTCAGAGAGGTGAAGTTGGGGTGACTGAAGGTGAAAGTTGAAAGGCACATTTGATTGGAGAGTTTGCATTAGATTTCCAATCCCAGATTTTCTGAAAATCTGATCTATTCAAATGCTCATTTTGATCAATTCCACTTTTGCTTTTGATATTCGCGTGTTTCAACAATAAGATGCTTGTAGCAGCACAAAATAATTGCTACTTAAAAACATCCCAAACTTACATAGAAGTTTGGATTTTGGAGAGCGGACGCTGCTACGCAGCTCTGCAAATAAACTGGATTTTGTTAATATTTAAGAGAAAAGACAAAATGGGTAAATATTTGAAGCTCTCTTCAGCATCTCTTATCATCAATCTTTAGCATGATCAGCACAGTAATCGCTGCAGTGCTAGCTTTAAGCAGTAGTGGTAAAATCAATCTCTAATTGTAACATTTTCAAAAACACATGTTTCATGTTCCAACATGGCTGCTGCATGACAAAATAAAGGTTTTTCAAGTAATTAAGTAGCAACTTTATAATAATACTCTCAGCTTCAACACGCAAGTTGTCTTTCCTCTCTTGAAGCACATTTAGTAATTCCTGCAAAGTCATTTAAAGGTGTACATCACTGATGCTAAAAACAGCAGGCTGAGTTATCGTCCCTCACCAACAACATCGATACAGGGGAAAGTTTTTATTTGTTGTTTGGAAAAAAAACCATATATTTTAATTTCCATTCAGCCAATAACGGTCAAGCATAAAATGAACCTTTTCCGGTCTCTCCGCAACTCGGTTCTCTAAATAGATACTCGGGTCGTTGCAGTTTTTCCTCAAGTCTTCTGCTGTATTGTCATTTAAGTGCAAGAAACCACAGCTGGATGAACTTTACTGCAACCATTAAACATTGTTTGTCTTGAATCTTTTTCACTAGGAGCAGTGGAAGGCCTCTGCCAAAACCTATGCTGTTCTACAGTGTGAAATTTTCCTTAGCGAGACAGTGCGAGGAGACGGAGGGAGACAGCGAGGTCTCGTAAACATCCCACCTCTGTTTGTTCACATGGGGTTTCGGGGAGACGGGCAGGTCCGGTCGGATGGCTTTTCCAAATAAAATGGCAGAAAAGAAAAGGAAAACAAAGCACATGGGTGTGCGCACAAACTCACACATGCAACAATTTTTACATTAGAGTCAAAAAGTCAGCAGAGGTGCCTCACTGCCCCTCTTGCTCTCCAATAAATGGTGAAGCCAATCAAAGCTCAGCTGCCAATCAGCGTTTTATCAGCAGGGCCATCTGGCCATCAGCTAATTGTGTCTCTTTTAAGTCCCTGTCAATCAGCAGAGCCCCCCCCCCCTGCCCTCCTCCCTTTTCTCTTAAAAATGTCTGCTTTTGAGCTTGTTCCCTTCTGGCTCCACAGGGTGGCCCGAGGAAGGATGGGGGTTGTTTGTTGACCACTCTCTCTCCTAATCAGCTGCTGCATTTGCTTTCATCATTATTTCAAAGACTCTTAGGATTAATGCAAACAAGATGCATTCTTATAATAAGTGACCTTTCTTCCCCCCTTTTTTTATTTATTTTCTTGCCCTGCAGCGGTGGAGACTCAGAGCACCAGTTCAGAGGAGATGGTGCCCAGCTCCCCTTCCCCTCCGCCTCCTCCGCGGGTCTACAAGCCGTGCTTTGTGTGCCAGGACAAGTCATCTGGTTATCACTACGGAGTGAGCTCCTGTGAGGGCTGCAAGGTAAATGAAGCCAGAGGTACATGCAGAGTTTACAGGACATGTGTAAAAAAAATAAGAAGAAGAAGCTGAACAGCTGAGGTCAGTTTAAAAGAAACCCAGAGTGGGGGAACCTGATTCTCTCCGAGAGCCAAACAGATGTGTGAAGAGTGCAGCTGTGTGTTTGCTGCTGCCCCCTGGTGTGTACTCACTGTCATTACACAGGTGCTACATAATCTGGAAGTTTGATGTTTCCCAATCTGGTTTTAAAATACTGAATAAATGTAAAGTTGTCGTTTAAATTTCAACTTTAAAAGATATGAGACTACTTTGTCCATAAAAATTGAGCCCAAAGGCATTTAAATGTTAACAAAAACAGATTGCAGCTGTTTAAAAATGACCTCTTTGATCATTTATTTGCAGCATATACGTATGCAAGACCTATGTTTAGGATTTCCTGTCATACAGACCAACTCAAAGTAGTGCATGGAGGTTCAGAGAAAGGAAAAGCTATGCATTGTTAACAAGAAAATATTGAGCAATAAAAGGCTTACAAAGGAAGACAGGAATTTATATGTATCTCATTTATATGCATCTCTTTTCACTCATTACCCGAATCAAAATCCAGCAGTTCAGTGGCAATTACCTGAACGGATTAAAGGGAAGGTGGATTGAGCTAAATACCTGGTAATCCCAGAAGAAAATCTGTTAGGACGGATAAAAACCTAAGGCTGGTGTGGAGGTTCATTTTCCAGCTAATTCAGGAGCCATAAACTTGCATTTAAAGCTGCAGTGTAGTAGTTTAAATCAAAGCATGTTCCTGTGCTAGAATGGCACAGTCAAAGTCCAAACCTGTATCTAATTTGACTAGGAGAACCTGACTTGGAGATTGATATTCACGAACACAGATGTTTAAGCCAGTTTCAAGACAGAACAGGCAAAAATGTTCATCTCTAAAAGCAGGAAGAGACGTAAACCAGAAGTTGTTGATGATTTGACAAAGTATTTAATCAGGGTGGCCAAGCAAAAATGCACACCGCACTTTTCAGGTTTGTAATGTTTACTTCATCTTCAGAATTGTGCAAGACTTTGTGTCAGTCTATCACATTACAATCAATAAAATACATTGAGGTTGCAACATGAAGGGGTACCAATACTCTGAAAGACACTGTAATTAGATTACGCTCTCCCTTCATGTTAGCTAAAGTGGAAACATTTTGATAGCTGTCCTGTTTCTGTCTGTTCTGGAAACTTAGACCAAGAAAATAAATCTGAGTCTTTTCTGGGTTTTTTTTTTTTAAGGGATTTTTCCGCCGAAGCATCCAGAAGAACATGGTGTACACCTGCCATCGAGACAAGAACTGTCAGATTAACAAAGTGACCCGCAACCGCTGCCAATACTGTCGGCTGCAGAAGTGCTTCGAGGTCGGCATGTCCAAAGAAGGTTTGTGGGCTGGAAAACAACTCTTCCTGTTAATTATTTTATATCCAACCACTTTAGGTTGACTTAGATTTAGGTTTAATTGAAAACTTATTTTAAACCTTATCAGAGGGCCAATAGGTTTGGGCTGGGCCTGCGAGTTGTGTTGTGATCACAGATTTGCGAAATCACAGCTGAACATCCTGTGGTAACTGGATTTCGTTCAACATTCAGCCGTGCGCAACGACAGGAACAAGAAGAAGAAGGACGTGAAGGAGGAGGTGGTGCTGCCTGAGAACTACGAGCTCAGCGGAGAACTGGAGGAGCTCGTGAACAAAGTCAGCAAAGCTCACCAAGAGACATTTCCGTCTCTGTGCCAGCTGGGAAAATACACCACAGTGAGTTTTTGACTTCCACCACGCACGGCGGAGTGTCCGCATCGCTCCGCACCGAGGCTCGCTGCTTTCCAGAAAGGACGAGCCACAGTGCCGACTCTACGCAGACAAAAAATGTGTCCCTGTTTCTCTCTTCCAGAACTCCAGCGCTGACCACAGAGTGCAGCTGGACCTGGGCCTGTGGGATAAGTTCAGTGAGCTTTCCACTAAGTGCATTATAAAGATTGTGGAATTTGCCAAGCGACTACCAGGCTTCACTACGCTCACCATCGCTGACCAGATCACCCTCCTCAAATCTGCATGCCTGGACATCCTGGTATTAGCCCTCTCCTGCTTAACCGACCCTCCACCTTCCCAAAGCTTTCTCATTCATCATGCTGCTTCACTTGTTGAGACAAAGCAGATATCAGATTTTGTTTTTAAAACTAATATAGTTCCACCCCCTGTGTTCTGTAATGTTTTTCCTTCCCCCGTGCAGATGCTGAGGATATGCACCCGCTACACTCCAGAGCAGGACACGATGACGTTCTCAGACGGCCTGACCCTCAACAGGACCCAGATGCACAACGCCGGCTTTGGGCCGCTCACAGACCTGGTGTTTGCCTTCGCCGGTCAGCTCCTGCCTCTGGAGATGGACGACACAGAGACGGGGCTCCTGAGCGCAATCTGTCTCATTTGTGGAGGTAAAAGGTTTAGTGAGCTGGCTGGCCGGCCGGTCCACTGAGTCTAGAAAGGGTCTCGTTTTTCTTTATGTCTTCCTGCCAGCTGTTTGTGAGGCTAATATTGTTTCCTCTTCGCCCCTCACCAGACCGCATGGACTTGGAAGAGCCGGAAAAGGTCGACAAACTCCAGGAGCCGCTGCTGGAGGCTCTAAAGATCTACACTCGCCGCAGACGCCCAAACAAGCCCCACATGTTCCCTCGCATGCTGATGAAAGTCACAGACCTGCGAGGAATCAGCACCAAAGGTTAGGGCTAGGCCTGTCGCGATAAACGATAAATCAATTAATCGTGCGATCAAAAAAGATTTTCGCAATAATTTTAATTATCGAGATAAGTGCTGAAATGCGCTGTTTCAGCTGTTTGGGATTCCCCTCGGTAATTTCCCATCAGAAAGCAGGAGGAGAATCCGCGCTTTCTGATTGGCTGCCTGTCACATTAAGCGTTAAGCTCCCAGTCAGGGAAAATCCCTAATTTAGATCAGAGCGGCTACTACGAATGTCTTTGGAAACTCCCCCCCCACTCCGTCCGCTGTTGCACTTCGTGTTGTGAATTTCTGTTTGCACAGCAGCAGCTTATTTTGATTTAAAATAACAAGATGCCCTAAGACATTTCATTCTGAAAGGAGCTCAAAATAGGCAGAACTGACAATATTCATAAGAATATTGTCCAAAAGAATTTAATGAACATGTTTTGTATATTTTATAGACCTATCCTAACCTATTCAAGGAAGCATAATAGGTCACTTTTGTAAGTTTTTGCTCTATTGTACCACTTACTATGCACGCGGAAGATGTCAGCAGAGTTTGTCACTCACTGCAAAGTAACTAAAACTTGCAGTCTTTCGTTAACATATGCAAGTTAAGCAGTGCTCTGCATTCAGCTCCATCCACCTTCCCCATCAACTTTTCTCAGATTCTCACTCCCACTGAATGCAAATGCATGCCACACTTTTCAGATGTTATTTGTTAGCAACGTCTTTTAGCTTTACTCTGTGTAAAATGTCTAAGACTCTTTAATCTAAAATTAAAGTTTGCACATTTGCAAAGCACCTAAGAACAAACGTAGGTTGTTTCCTCTGAGAGGAGAACAGTTTGTTTCGACGTTGAGCCTCTCTGCTCGCCCGCAGGTGCCGAGCGAGCCATCACCCTCAAGACGGAGATCCCTGGCCCCATGCCGCCTCTGATCAGAGAGATGCTGGAGAACCCGGACGCCTTCGAGGACAGCAGCGACTCCAGCGACAGCGCCTCAGCCCCTCCGCCAGCCATCCAGGCCATCAAGCAGGAGGAGAAGTCCACGTACGAGTCGGCCTTCGAGGAAGAGGAGGAGGAGGAGGAGGAGGACGACTACTGGGACGAGGAGAGGGAGTGGGGGGCAGACAGCGACGCCGAGCCGTGGGGGGAGGCGGCGCAGAAGAAGGCCGTGGCGGGAAAGACGCAGTGAGAGAGAGGAAGGTCACTTCCTGTCTGAGAGACCGCTGAGCCGCACAGAGCAACGCCACCTCACAGATTTAGGCTCGTTAATGACATTGTGATAAACTGTACATACTGACTTCGAGGAAACTGTTTTCAGTTCAGAATAGGAAGCAAGATAAACAAAGAGAAAAAGCACTACATTTCAGTGGATGAATGAGGGCACCGTTAAAATATCGACGTGACTTTGCAAAAACAAAAGATTTTCCTGAGTTCAACACCACAGAGCAGCAAGGATTGCTGGGAGGAAGAAAAGGAGTTTCTCTTCTGTCTCTTAAGGGCTATGCTTTGTATAAAATGGTTGATTGCAGCAGCTGAGCTCTACATGGTGTTCATGTGCCACAAATGTCTTCTCAGAATTACTTCTCAGAGATTATGCAACTTTTTTTCTGTGTACGTCCCTTTCCTGAGCATGTTACCTTTACGTCTGTTTGCCTCTTCTTTTTTTTTTGGTATATATTTTTTACTCTCATTCGACTCGATGTGTGTGAAGTTTGAACTTTTAACCCTTTTCATTTCTGCTTTATTGGACAAAAGCATTTAAAAGTGTGATAGAGAGACAAGAGAGTCATGAGCAGGACTCAAACTCGGAAAAATCGCATTAAGTTTTTCAATCTTGAAATTATTTGAGAGAGAATGATAAGAAAGCTGGTGTTTTAACTCTGGTGCCAAATAGGAAAAAATGCAAACACAAGACATATCTCTCATTGTTTTTATAAATCTATATGAATATTTCTGACCTCCCATTAAAATCTTTAAATCTTCAGAGGGGTCATCCTTCGCTCTCAGGTTGATTCTGTCTCACCTTTCTGTGTAACAGTTTCTGCAAAACTAAAAATCCCAGTCACATAAAGTCACGAAAGAACTTGTGATATTGCAAGTAAAGATATTTAAACAGATATTAAAATAAATATACTCAGGAGGTAGTCCGTGCGTGTGTGTCCGTGTGTGTGCCATTTTAAACAATTCAAATTCGGAAGCGCAGATGGGATAAAAAGAAACAAACATTTTAAAACAATGCCAAATACAGTATAATAGCTTTCCATATTTACACACATTCCATGTTTAAATTGATTAACTATTAAAAAGAAATTTAATAGATGAAGCTCTCAAAAAGATGTATTTTAAATTGAATATGGAGTATCATCGGTTTGCCCTGAACACACTGGATGCATACAAAGCCGGTCCAAAGTTGTCCAAAGTTGGGCTTTGATCTGGAGAGCCACCACTGACCCACTTAAACTTAGGATGTTTTAAATCCATAAATTAATAAACTAAAGAAGCTACATTTTTAATATAAAGGACTTTTAGTTTAAATATGATGTCCAGAAGCCTTTAGAGAAAATTTAAAAGCAGGTTGATTGTTGATAAATATGTCATTTTGAAATCGACTCAGAATCGGAAAAGTCGACCGTTTTGGGTTGTTGATCTAAAATATCTTAAACGTCACAGATATAAAATATCAATTAGTACTTCTGACAATTTGCATCTTAAGTAAACCAGTATCGCACATAATGTATAAAATAGAGAGAAATGCATTGTATTAATAGTAGTTAGCTGATCCCACTGACTGTCCGGCTGAAACATATTCAACTTTGGGGTCAAATCGTTCCAAACTTTGACATCAGAGACGAATCAAATATCCCATGAGTTTGCCTATACCTTGGACCGGCTCTGGTTACAAGTTAGAAAACATTACTGAAGAATTTATTTAGAGTTAAAAGCCTCATCTCAGAGATGAATTAATTGGAACGATTGTTAATTGATCAAAAATTTTCCTCCAGCATCAGCAGTAAACGGGTGTCCTCCTGGAGCACAAGGTGATATTTTAGTGAAATAAAATATTACAGTTCTTTGCTAATAGAATAAAACTGATCAAATGAAAGACTTGTGTTGAGTATCAAAAGTACTCAAGTTTTCCAAATTAAAAACAAAATATTTATAATCAGATAAAAAGTCATCAAAAAGGCAAAACTAAAGCTGTCAGGATTTTCATTAAGCTGTATTTGTTCTTGTTGGATCAAAAAGTTGCTTTCTCACACACACCTACACACATTGTAACATACTAATTGCATAGCACCAGCCAAAATGAGACTTTTCATTATCTTTTCAGATCATATAATGTTTAATTTCAAAGTAAATACTTTGTTTCTGATGTTATTAATTATCTTGAATTTGAGCCGGTGCAATAAATAAACCACAGAGGATGTCGCCAAACTCTCAAGCCAGCAGCGTTATAAGCGTACATATGTAACAATATAAAAATAAAAGACCAAAGACAGACACGTCACTTTGTGTTGGACAGGATTTTACTCTTTTAAAAACAATGAAGCTGGATAAATCTCATCTCTCTAACATTTTGTTGTTGCTGATAAATGTCTTTAATATTTTATTCCAGGCATGTTGTCTACGTGTTCAGGGAGCGACGACGTTCACGTTGTGTCTTCTTCTATCTGAGAAACCAAAATAGCTTTGATGACTCTGACTATTGCACACAGCTACAAATTCAAAAACTGTGTTGAAATGCTCTGGTTACATTTCTACGAGAGGCTGAAACCATGTTTGCTTTTTTTAATGCTTACTATTAAATGTTTTATGATGTTTCCTGTATTTTGATAAAAGCATTTTTTGTTCTCAGACATTACAGTGTCCAGTTGTCTCAACTTTCCACCCCCCCCAACAAACTTTTTCCGACATGGACACATTTGTGGGTATCACTGGAAAAGATGCGTAAAAACGGATTTCATTTTATTTACTTTTACTGCAGCAACATAACCTCATAATAAAATAATAATTTGATGACATTTTTACGTAGGTTAAAAATTGCTGCTTGTATCTAGTTGTTGATTTCTATTAATTCAATTAAAATAAACAAATGTTTTTGTTTTTTTGGGGGGGGTTAGTAGGATAATGATTCGAAACATGTCACCTAATAGAAAAGATTCCACAGACACCAAATCAACTTTCCTCCATCATATCCATCATGTCAGACTCCAGACCTGAATCCTTTTGAAAATCAAAACAGAGGAGCCAGGACTGTGGACCAGAGCAGAGGTCACCAATCTGCGGCTCCAGACCCACAATTTGCTCCTCAGGGCCTCTTGAGCCAAAAAAAAAAAACAAGAAAGGAGAAATTTTTAAGAAAAAAATAAATGTAATTAAGATTGTTTTTCAAAAAGAGCTATTTAAAAAAAATGTAATTAAGATTAATTATTTTTCAAAAAGAGCTATTTTAAAAAAGATAAAGGTAATTAAGATTAATTGCTCATACAGTTTTTAAAAAGAACAATTTTTAAAAAACAAGAAGCTAAGTTAATTGTTTTTACAGTTTTTATAGAGGTATTAAAACACAAAGCTAATTAAAGTTAACTGTTTATACAAAATTTCAATAACAGGATTAAAAAAAACAAATTCAATTTAATTGTTTTCATAAATCTTTTCAAAAACAGGAATTTTTTTTAACAATAAGCTTATTAAAGTTAACTGTTTTTACAGTTTTTAGTATTTCTATAACAGAATAAAATTAAAAATAAATGTGCCAACCAGGCCAAATGAGGCTGTTCTCTCAGTAAATTAAGTTGTGTTCACCACAAAGGGGGCAATAGCTGAAAATCATGTGTGTGTATATATATATATATATATATATATATATATATGATTTTTCATATATGATTTTTCTTAAATAAAATATTTTTAAAGTGACAATATTCCCCTGCAATAGTAATAATAATTACATCTTTAACTCCAGTCAAGTGAAGACCTCAATCATGACGTCTGTGTATCATTTTAATGATCAGGATCTTGTTTTTCTGTCAGCATCATGCTGTCAACAAAGCACAGAAACCACACAACACTTGCTAGGAACCCTGAACACAGTTTCCCAGCACCGCGGCGGTGCAGGGAGGTGCTCATGTTCCCAACTCGGTGCTTGGCAAGCTGAAACAGACCATTTCACACTTGACTGTGATCGCACGCCCACACATTTGACACGGTTTTAGGAGTCGTGCTCTCATGCAAAACCCAGGGGCCAAAATAGCACCAGAACAACACGTAGAGTATGAAAGTCAGGCCAACGGCATATTTCTCACAACATTTGCCACATATTCACATTACAGCAAGGTTAAAGGCTGGAGCACAGAGGATTGAATTGCAAGTACTAAAATCCATGTAACCTGAGTCAAGGTTCGCACCCAACACGAGAAATATTTCCTATTACATGATTAAGTCATGAAACTATTGACCACTCAGGAAAAAAATCAATTAAATAAAGTGCATCTTCACAAATTTAAGAAACAAACGCTACCTAAATGCTCTTTGTTTAGTTTGGATTCAAATAAACATCAGTGGCGCCAAAGCTGCTTGCTCCTTGTCCTGTTACCACATTGGGGAGTCGGCCAGCTCACTGCAGAGAAAACAGAGGAAAGTTTCACAGAATACAGTAACAGATCTACACTTAAGAACAAACTTTTAGCTGATTTTTAAACAAATCGATGTTTTCATTTGTGGTTTGCCACAAACAAAACCATGGGCAGCAACTTCACAGTAATTTGATGATTTAGTTGAATCGTTTTTCCTAAATACACAGTTATTTAGAGCTTGTGCTACTTTTAATGTGTACTTCATGTCTCTGACGACTCACTGGTGAAATGTTCCTTGGAAGGAAAATCGGCTGCAGTTTTTCCAGCCTGGCTGGAATCTATCAACTCTTCTCATTAGAAACGGTGCAGCTCATTATGTCTGCTTGGTTTCCAGGCATGGAGTTGGCTTTTTAAACGCAGCCCAGAACATTTCTAAGCATCAGAAGTCAGGTATCAGATCAGCTAACCTGTTTTACACATTAAAAGTCCAGTTTAGAATCATTGTCCTGTTGGAAAACCCAACATGTCCAAGTTTCAGCCCCTCCAGTTGAAGGTTTTAGCTGAAGTTTAGTTTATACGTAGTCCTCATTCGTTATTCCTTCATCTTTGTGAAGTGCATCAGTGTAATCGGCAGAAAAACAAACCCTCAGCATGACGCTCCCTCCACTATGTCTGACAACTGCTACGGTATTCTCACACTTAGAAATCTCCCCCTGAATCACTCAATCTTTCTCTTCTCTGACCATAAAACTTTCTTCCACAAGGCATTTTATTTTTCCATGTGGGCAGCTGTAAACTTTAGTCAGGCTTCAGAGTGTTGAAGCTTCATGTCAGTCCGTGGCAACGTGACGCCGGCGTCGGTGAGGACAGTGATGTATGCTATGATAGGCTTGAGTCTGGGCTTGGTGGTTCCTGGGCTGTTCATAAACATTACAGCCAATTTTAATCCGACAGTCTGAGTCATGTAATTGAAAGCTGTGCTCCAGCAGGACAACGATCCAAAACACACGTCAAAACTGATGACGGACTGAACAGAACAGGCTTCTGGATGACTCCGACCTCGACTTGGTGACAGGTCATGGACTCTTGAACTTAATTAAACTCTTCAAATCTGTCATGAACAAGTCAAAAAGGCAGCGTTAACTATTTTCCAGGCGCACGGTGCTGTTTTATAGCACAATCACGTAACTATGTTACCTTTGGTTTTTATTTTTAAAAAATGCTGCACTTGTCGACTTCACAACTTGGTGCATTGAAACTGGGCCTCTGTCTGTTTAAGAAAGTCCTACTTTTTCCAGAGGAGAAACAAAGCAACACTCCCAGTCTGTTTTAGATGAAGGAATAACATCATAAGATGACATGTAGCTCAGAAAGGTTGCAAAAAGCATAAAGTTCAGGTGCAAAGTGGGCTGCATGTAGATATTTGACTCTGTGTGTATAAAGTAAAACTTGTGCTGCCATTTCTTTTTCTTGTTTTCTTTTTTTTAATCATTCAAGTTGTATGCATCATTTGATCACGAAAAGAGTGGCTCAAACAAATCAAAAGTCACAGATTAAATAATGAGACACATGAAAAGTTCCCATCAGCTCTGGGCACATTTTCACTCCAATGTGTTTCAGTGACACAGCCTCTAGGAAAACATTGTGTTAGAGAGGATGTTCGGCGCAAAGCTCGGTGTGGCTGGACTCTTCTCACCTCAGGACGGGGTTGACGAGTTCAGGCAGGATCAGCTGCTTCCCTTCGCCGGCTTGGGGTTTGCTGAGCTGAGATTTTTCATCCTGATTTCACAGAAACTTGAGTCAGAGCCTGTGATGCTGGCCAGTATTTCCAGGGTCGGATTTACCGGCTTCCAGGGAAATACGGCTTTTATGTGTTATATTGAAAACTAAAAATTGTTTCTGCATGTCAAACGCAGAAGGATGCGGTTCATTGCAAATTTCTGAAGTGATTTCTCATTATGATTTAACGTGCTGCTTTCTAATTTAACACAGCAGCAACAATATGATGTTCTTTCCTGAAGCTTGGAGTTTGTTTTGTTAACTTGCCGGAGCACAAGACAAACTAAATAATCACAAACAAATAAAGTAGCATTTACCTTGCATAATTACTAAATTAAAAACGTAATCTCCTTTCACTTAGGAAATAAATATGTCTCCTTTGTAAATATGTCTCTTTTGTGCTCAATGGCAATTACATGATTTACATTTGAATATTAACAGGCTAGTTATTAAGGTGGTTTCTGGTTATTTTATGTTTTTTCTGTTTACACACTGTTTGCTTTCGTCTAATTTATTCACACCATCCCTGCAGACAGATCGTCTTGCTCCGGCCTGTTTCTGCAGCAGACAATAAACCCAGACGTTCAACAATGAAACTAGAGCAAACAGTCGTGACACAGCAGAGCTGCAGGAATCTCTTGAGACAACAATCAAATATTTACCCAGTCAGAGTGGGTCAATCCCTAATGCAGGCGCCGTTAATGGTTGTTTGGTTTAGGGCCGGGCGGGGCGGGCGGCTGGGCGTACCTGTGAGTCAACGGGCGACTCGCCACCTTCGCTTTGGCTCAGAGT
Source organism: Poecilia picta (assembly GCA_033032245.1). NCBI lineage: Eukaryota > Metazoa > Chordata > Actinopteri > Cyprinodontiformes > Poeciliidae > Poecilia > Poecilia picta. The sequence goes on along the minus strand of CM065357.1, from coordinate 14,877,066 downwards.
CCCGGCTGGGATCTCAGAGGTGGAGCTTTCCTCCAGGGAGGAAGACGAAGTAGCAGATCTGGGAGCAGCTGATGGAGTGAAATCCTGTTTCTCAGATGAAGAACCTGGAGCTGTTTCAAAACATTCCTTATTTTTAATTCTCCTTAGAATAAAGTTACCGGTCTGGTTCATGAAAGTCCTTTTCCATATACTTACCTTTAACTTCGGTGTTGTTTGGGTCCGTTTCTTTGTCGATGCCCAGCTTCATCTCCAGCTGCCGAATGCAAGTCACCAAATCCTGGAAGGTTTCGGTCACGCAGATTATCGCAGTAAGACAAAAATGATTAGAATAGCATCTCTGTAAGTGGAGGAAAAAACACAACAAACACAGCATGCAGAACGTTCCGCAAACTTCTGAAATTATTCTGTTTTATTCTTAATTGTTTGATTTTTTTTTCTTGACATTTCACATGTTTGAAATAAATTAAGATTTTATTTCATTTCGATTAAAAGGCAAATAACACTCAACTCTTGGTTAGATCTATTTCACGTTTGTAACTCCAGGTTAAGAGAGATTTTGTCATATTTTAACTCAGATGTTTAACTCGGTTAAAAGCCATTCAAAAGTGTAAACTGGAACATGTGTGCAGTAGGTTTACCTACTTCAACATGAGACACATTATAGCTCATTTATTTATTTCAATAAATTAAAAATGGGCTCATTCAGCCCAAACTGTATGAAGCTAAAGTTTTGCTGATTATATTTCATGTTTGATAGCAAATTACTATCTGTGGATTGTGATTATATGTTTATGTCAGGTTTCTATTTTGAAAATCTAACAATGCGACTCAGATTAACACCTGAACTTGAAGACTTAGGTTTTCAGATAAAACCTGTTTGAGAGCACAAATTGGTAACACTTTAGTTGTGAAAAAAAAGATGTATTTGTTTACCAAACTAAAATTAATTTTATTTACTAAAAGTGACATATTTAGCTACACAGTCTACATGCTGGGCACCAGATAAACATAAGAACTGAACGCTACAATTTTTAGAATAACGCGTTCAATCAAATCTACAATAACCAGAGCAGTTTTTCATTGAACCCTGAGTTGCTTGCGGCGTTGAAGCCTTGCCTGCTTGTGCAGCAGCTCGTGCTCTCTGCCTTTCTGGACCTTCCTCAGAACGGCCTTCAGCTCCTGCAGCTCCCGCTTGGCCTCGCTCAGCAGCACCTGCAGGGGGAACAGCAGCCTCACCTCACACCCTGTGACGTCTGACACGGCCCTGCGCTCATCACATGTCGGGAACCTTTTGCTCGCTGTTCGTGGAACCTCGTCTATTTGTGTAAGAAAAGAACCGCGCCGAACTCTGGCGTGCTTCTCCCAGACACATTCTGAGCAAGCGAGCGACTGTGTGTGACGAATCATCACGTTTTGAGCTGATGGCGTGTTGACGCTTTGACTTTTGTTGTGTTTTTGGCAGCTCACCTTTTCTCTCCCGAGCTCTGCCTCCAGGTTGTCTCGTTCTGTCCTCTCCTCCTGGAGCCACTCCTCCTTCCTCTGAAGCTCACAGCTCAGATCCTGGACTTTCTTCTTATCGACCTACACAAAAAAAGAAAAAATTGATGAAAAATAGGATAAAGAATAAGGTTGGTTCCACGTATGTCTCACGCCTGCCCTGCACCAGGTCCTGCTGGATCTTCACCTCTGCTGCATGCCTGTAAGCCTCTCTCTCCAGGGCCCAGGTGGCCCGCTCCTCCCTGAGGGCCAGGTCCTGGTCTGACAGCTGCAGGGTGAACTGCGCCACCTGGAGGCGGACTTGGTGCAGCTCTGCGTGGGTGTGGTTGCGTTGGGTGCTCAGGTCTCGCAGCTCTTTGCGCAGGCCTTCGGCTACGTGGTCACTGGCTTCCAGCTGCTCCTGCAGGCTGTGCAGCTCTGCAGCCGAGGCCTCCACTTCCACCTGCATGGGAAGAGATGATTGTCTCACTGAGACAATCAGAGGCAGACAGGCAGGCGGGTAGAGCACCCAAAAACTGCACAAGTAAGAGTAGCTTCAACAGATTTTTACTCAAGTAACCGTAGAAAGACAGTCCGCCAAGAAATGACTCGAGTAAAAAGTATTAAATACTGAGTAACTCATCAAAACATCAGATTTTGGGGATCATCAGATGGACAAAAATATGAAGTTATGTGGAAATTTTAGTATTTTAAAGAACAAAATGAAAATCATTTACAAAATAACAGAATCAAGCAAATTAATTTTTGTTTTCCAAATTAATTTGTTTCAGTATAAAACTTATGAAACTTTAACAGAAAGTGCAGATGTGTGTGTGTGTGGTGCATGTGTGCATGTTTATATCTGGTGATTTTTTTTTTGTTAAATCAAGTTTTTTTTCTTCATTCAGTTTTTTTCACAGTGTATCCAGAGGTATTACTCAAGTAAGAGTAGCAATACTTCATGATTAAATCACTGAAGTAAAAGTAAAACATAACTTGTTGTTTCCACAAAGCTGCTTTGTGACTAAGCTGCCATCAGAGTTTCACACCTGCAGGGATTTCCTTTTTTCCTCATCGTGTTTCATCTGGGAGGACATTTTCTTCACTCTCTCCTTCAGCCTGTGAAAACAAAGATAAAGTTAGCTTTAGTTGCATCTAACAAAATGCAGTCACGTACATATTTCAGACTCTTGCCTTTGCAGCTCCATGTTGGCTTGCTCTTCTCTGTCAGCCAGAACCTTCACCTCGTCCCTCAGATCTTGGACTTGCTGCAGGTTCTCGCCCTTTTCAGCCACAAGTTTTCTCAGCTCAGAGCTCTGAATTTCCTGACTATACTTTGCATCCTTTCAGCATAAGACATGATCGATTGTAGTGTTTTAGAAAATGTCACTCGGAAACCTTTTGCCTCATTACAGCTGCAAGCTTCAGATGAAAAGAGTTTTCCAAAAACTGAGGAGTGGGAGGAAATTGAAGCATGGTTTCCAAATTTCCTTTACAACAAGAAGTTTTTTGTGTGTGTGTTTTGTGTTCAGACTCAAAGCTAAGCCTTAGGAGCAATATGGATACCAAATTTGGACCTAAAGAGACTAACACATTTTTTCATTTTCTGTGCTTAATATTAATCAGAACAGACCTGAAATTCAATTTGAATTCTCACCATAGATTTCAACTCTTGTTATTTTTTAGCTTCCAGCTCAGTTTTTAAGCTGCTCTGTCTCTTTTAAAAGAATCATCTCCTCAGCAAGACGCTGCCATGGACAGGTATTGTGTGATGGAATGTTCAAGATGATGTAAAATATTAGTTTTCAACTTCACAAAGCATTTTGCATGTAGGGTTAAAAACAAAAACAAAATAATAATGTTAGTCTCATTTAAACAAAACAAATTCTTCCACTTGGTTATTTTGTTTCTTGTAGGCTTGTGGAGAAATAAAAATGGGACTTGTAATATTTGCTTGTATTTTGTTGCTCATCCATAAAGGCCATCAAACTGAAGGTACCTGTATAATCAGCTGAGCTGCTCTCTGCAGCTCCTCCAAAGACTTCATTCATTTAATGAAGCCTTTTCTCTCCACTGTTTCTGTTCCTGAGGTACTCCACTTTTTAAAATATTAGCTAATATGACGAACATTTTCCTTCCACTTCACAATTGGATGTGATCTGTCACATTTAATCTCAATGAAACACATTTAGGTTTGTGGTTGTAATGTGACAAAACGTGAAAATGTAAACGGGGTTGGGGATATCTCTGCGTTCATCATAGTTATGAGTGTTCAGTGTGTTTCAGTGTGTGGATAGAAACCAGTGTGGTTCGGCGTCCAGCCCTTCTCACCGTGTGTTTCTCTTCCAGCCTCTTCAGCATCTCACAGCTCTGCCTCAGGTTGTCTCTAAGCTCAGTGATCTCCTCCTTCATCGCCTGCCTCTCCGTCTCCCACTCCAGTCTTGCTCTTTTTCTGTTTTTTTTTTCGGCCTCCACCTCCTTCTTGGCGTCGTCCAGAGCTTGCTGCAAGCCCGCCTGTTTCTTGAGGTTCTGCTCAAGCCGACTCTGGTGACGGTAAAGGCAAACGTGGAAGAGTTTATTCCTTTTTTACATAAACCGGTCAGAGGATTTGCTAAATTCCTCAACGTCGGAGTCTTCATCACAGTTCACCGTCACAGTGAATGTGGGAGTTTTCCTCCCTCACCTGCAGCAGCTGCGCTCTGGGGATGACCAGCATCAGCTCCTCTTCCTCTCCATCTTCCCCATCCTGCTCCTCCTTCAGCGTCTCCAGCTCCTCCAGCGGCTTTGGGGCACAGAACGTGAACGGACGGCTGCGAGCACAAACCTTTCCCTCTTTATCCACATAAACAAACTGGTACTCCACAGCACTGGGGCGAGGCAAGTACGACGCTGCAGAAGAAATATAGAGCTTCACCGTTTATATTCAGGCTTATACACAGTCCAGTCACATTAATGTGACCACCACGTACTTTCCACTTCAGAGTTAAATAACCAATCACAGAAGGCAGGTGGCAGCACAGTGCAGTTGAGCGTATATAAAGGGTGTGTGTGGGCTTCGGAAAACATTTCAATCGTTGGCGTAATGCAGAAACGAAGCGATTTATCCGACGTCCAAAAGGGCATGATCATTGGCTTTCGGGCCAAGGGTGGAAGCATTTCCGAAACGGCTGAGTTTGTGAACTGTTCGCGTGCCGCCGTGGTAAAAGTGTACCGTGCATGGCAAAATGGGACTGTCCAAAATCCACGACGTGGCAAATGTGGTGCACCACGGGCCATAGATGACAGAGGAGAACGACGGTTGCGGAGATGCGTTCGGGCAGATAGACGGGCTACCGTTGAGCAACTGACCACTAAAATGAACCAAGGGGCTACCACAAGTGTCTCCCAAACCACTATTCAGCGAACATTGCTGCGTCTGGGCCTCCGAAGCGGACGCCTGGTTCGTGCACCTATGCTGACTGGTGTTCATCGACGACGAAGGCTAGAATTTGCACGCCAGTACAGCAGCTGGACGTCCACTGAGTGGCGACAGGTAGCGTTTTCAGATGAATCGCGTTTTATGCTCCATCGGACAGATGGACGTTGGCGTATAAGGCGTGAAACCTCTGAAAGGAACCACCCTGCAACCATTGCAGGAACGGTCCAAGCTGGAGGCGGGAGCATTATGGTCTGGGGAATGTTTTCCTGGCATTCTCTGGGTTCACTGATTATTGTGGAAGGCACGATGGATCAATACAAGTACGCATCTGTCCTTGCGGACCATGTCCACCCCTACATGCGCATTGTTTTTCCTCAGGATGATGGCATCTTCCAGCAGGACAATGCGAGGTGCCATACAGCTGCCAGTGTACGTGCGTGGTTCGAAGAGCACCAGGATGAGTTTACCGTCCTCCCCTGGCCAGCAAACTCACCTGACTTAAACCCAATCGAGCATCTGTGGGACCATCTCGATCGAGTTGTTCGCGCCATGGATCCTCAACCGCGTAATCTAGCGCAGCTGGCCACGGCATTAGAGTCGGCATGGCTCAACATCCCAGAGAAGACCTTCAGGGACCTAAGTGACTCTCTTCCTGCACGTCTCGTAGCAGTTCGCTCTGCGAAAGGTGGTTATTCTGGCTTTTGACAGATGGTCACATTAATGTGACTGGACTGTGTAGTTTCAAATACGGTTCAATGCAAACTTGTGCACTGCGTTTACTATACCAGGGCTCGTCTGTCAAAATTTTAAAGCACTGTTTCCCCAGTTTGTGATAGGTGCCAACAGTCTCCTGCAAACTTTATACACATGTTTTGGTTGTGCCCCCAGCTCAAGGGTTTTTGGACAGAGATATTTGGTGCTATATCTGACGTAGTTGGCAGAAAAATTGATCCCAACCCCCTGAGTGTTTTGTTTGGGGTGTTTTCGGGGCCATCTCCTTTATCCTCTACCCAAGAAAATTCTTTAGCCTTTATGACCATTATTGCAAGGAGGATCATTCTTCTTAAATGTAAATCACCACAACCTCCTTCTTTCATACATTGGTTGAGGGATATTGTTTATTTTTTTAGACTTGAGAAAATTAGGATGTCACTACGGGGTTCCTCTGACAAATTTGCAGGAATCTGGCAACCATTACTACGATTGGTTGGTCAAGTTAATTTTCATTCTGTCCCAGTCTAGTCCTTTGTGTATGTATTTATCTGCTCATCCTGTGCCCTTTCTCTCAGATCTTCCCTTTCTTATGGCTACATATTTACTTTCCTGGGCACAAACTGTACTTTCTTAGGTATGGCAGAATACTTCTTAATTTTATTTATTTCAAATTCTGGGAGTGATTGGAGGTCATTTTGTTCTGCTGTGTTTTTTTTTTTGTTTTGTTTTGTTCTTTTAACTTAAAGGAATTGTATGGCTTGTTTTATATGTATCACATTGTAATTGTATGGCTATGCAATTCCTGTTAAAAAGCAAATAAAGTTTGCAAAAAAAATAGTTTCAAATACGGTAAACCTTAAACATTTACAGGTTAATAGAAAAAAAGCTCTTGAACTGGATATTCTTAGTTGATCTCAGTTCTTTGGGTTTTGCATTGGAAACTGTGGAAAAGCATTTAAAACCAAACATTCCTGAGATCTCTACGTATTTAAAAACCTGTTCTACTAAGCTAAAATAGTTTACATGTTTCTGTTAAAACACAAAATATAATTTTGATATTCTTTGTTGATTTTTATGCACGCAAAATCTATCTTGTAGTTTATGATACTAACATGATCACACAAGTTTAATGCATCAATTATTTTACAACGTAGGGGGAAAATGTGCAGAGTTTCAAAAAAGCTAACAATACTGCCTAATTCATTTTTTGGCTCTATGAGACAAAGCATCTCTACTCACATTGGCTGAATCATTATAAAATAAATCAAATATTAAGTATTTTCTGTGTTATAGATGAATTACAGTGCCAGATATCTGAATGTCTAAACCCTGCAACACCAAATGTATCATTTCTGAAAGATGTGCGTCTTTTACAAAGTTAAAAACATGAGGTAACCAGAGTAAATATATTTTAAAATATCTTATTCTCTACAAAAAAACCAAAATGCTGTTTAAGCTTAATGTATCAATATTGATTGAGAGAGAAGAATATTGAGAAAATAGAACATTTCTGAAGAAATTTAAAAGGGGCCTAGTCTAAAAGTGTGCCAGTCTAATGCTACAAATTAGCATCAATGCTAAAATAAGCTGCAATGTACTCAATGACATGTGGAGAGTCATAAACATGTTGAGTAAGATGGACTTACTCAATTCTGTATGTTAAAATTAGTGTACAAGTTAAAATGAACCAAATTGCTAACATTAGCTTAATGCTGCCGCTAGCATGTTGTTTTACATTTTCTTCCTCCATTCAGTATACTAAGTGTGACAAATAAATAAGAAAAATAGATAAAAGCTATTTTTAAGGATAATGCTAATGCGGAGCAGTAAGGTCCTGTGTTAAGGTCCATAGTTCCCCTCACGGGATCGAACCACACGTTCATCAAAACCACACGTTTTGATGAATGTATTGTGAAGGGGGCACGCAGTGGTACGAGCCTCATTAACGGTACTAGGAAGAGACAGTTATTTTGAGGTGTAGAACAATAGGTCCCTGCCATGCAATGCATGGATGCATGCTCTCCCTATGCATTGCTATGGCAGGCCCCAACTATTGGTATCTCAATATTCAGTTAAGCCCCAAATCTGTGGAAATTATGAATCGTTTTTATTGGAGGCAGGTGTCTTTAAAACGATAGCAAAACAAAAGTGAAAGAAGCGTCAATAAAAATCTGTCAAAGGTATGAATAGTTTTGAATTCACCTGTTGCTGTTGACATGACAAGCTCATCTTTAACTCAACTTGAAGTGTTTGTTTTTACAATCACTGTTATTATATTTGAGTTGATTTTATTGCACTCTGGTGAACTGTGTTGTTTTTAAAGTGCTTCATGAATACAGCACTGTGTCCATGACTCTCTGGTGAGTCACGGACACAGATTCAGAGTCTGATCATACTGTTGCTGAGCGTGGCGAGAATTTAACTGTTACCCTGGAAAACGGCGCAGTGGTCGATGCTGGTTCCCTCCGTGTAGCCCTCAGGAACCAGAGCCCACGTGTAGGTGTGATACTGTTTGACTGAAGACCAGCCCATCTGCCACACAGGAGACAACCCGTGAGACACAAACTACATGAAGCAGATTCTTTCCATCATTCACTCAAGGGTTAAGAAATTTACGTTAACGTGGGTTATATACCTGAAAAATGCCTATCCAGTCACTGCTGCTCCACCCATGCTCTGATGTCAGACTGTAATGGCACTCCACCCTGGTTTGGGGGAAGTACAACTGTCCCACATTTCGAAACACCACCGCCGGCTGTTTATCCATAAGTGACAGGAAGTTCTGCTGTTGAGGAAGAAAACACACATGGCTCCAGTTTGATGAGCTCCAGTTTCCCTCTGGATGACAACAGCTGATGAAAGGTGATAGCTTAGCTCAGGAATGCAGCTGTGTGTGGATGAGCCAGCAACGAGCTCACACACCACACACACACACACACACACACACCACACACACACACACACACACACACACACACACACACACACACACACACACACACACACACACACAGTCTGTTGGAGCTTAGTTAAAGCAAAACCTGCAAGCCATATTAAATACTCCAAGATTAAACTACAGGAATAATGGGAATAATGAATCAGATTTTGGAATGAGTTATCTTAAAAGCATTTTTACTTTGTCACAGTAAAAATAGTAATCTAATCCTTCTAACAATGACAAAAAAGTTCTTAAATTTGTTTGAGTAAAGATTCAGAGGAAACATATTTTAAAAATGTCAATTTCAATCCAAAGCACTTAAAATGATGTCATACTCACTTAGTTTAGATCTACAAATGGAAAAAATCTGTTTAAAACTCATCTTAATGCTACTTTTTATTTATTTATTTAAATGTCAGATTTTGATCATGAACAACGAATCAGACCTTAATCTGTTGAGAAATGTACGGCTGCCTTCAGCTCCTCGTCAGAGATCCGATCAGTCTGGAGAAAGTGATGAGCAATTCTGTCAGGTGCAGGAGTTTCACAACATCCCCTGGACCATGTGGAGTCCAGATAAACATCTCAGATGCAGAGGGGATTGTGGGAGATGTAGTGAGTGCATCGCTGGTAGGGGGGCGAAGTCGCTCTCCAGACTTCAACTCCCAGAAAAGAAAACATATTCTGAGCGTGTGCTACTTGTAGTTTGGACATGTTGCAATAATCAGAGGGTGTGGAGGACTGGGGCGATACTGTCACACCGTGTAAATGATACCAACAAGGGACAAAAATAGATAAAGTCATGTGAACCTTATTTTTATATATATATATATATATGCATATATAGAAAATGTTTGCTATTTAATAAGTTTCATGTTCAGGGCGAGCTGTAGGCTACTTACTATATTTATATCCGGTGACTTTGCTAAAATGTTGTTCCCACTTTGGACGCTAGATGGCAGTGCAGCGGCGCTCCATGGTTAAGATGACAAAAGAGATGGAAAATCCACGCAAAAAAAATTCTAAAGGACAAAAATATATTTTCTGCCCTTTTAAAAACAAAAGGATTAAGTGAGTTGTACATGATTTTTCTCTGATCTCATGATTTTTCTTAGCTAAAGACATCATATTATGACTAAGATATAACCAAAAATAAGAGAAAAAGAAGGCAAGATAATAAATCAATAAGACTTCACATATTTTAGACACTTCCAATTTATCCATGGACTTCAAATTGGTCAATCAAATTGGTAATAAATGTTTCATTACTAAGCCAACATTCATATTGATTAAATCAATTTAATCTTCAACAAGTTTCAAGACAGGACAGTTCTTAGTAAACACACTAGGTTGGTGCTTGTTTAACATACTGTGAAAATATTTATACTAAGTGCCAAAAAAAACATGCTGAATCACAAGTAAAAATTTAAAATTTTTTGACTTTTATATTTTTTCAGCAAGCAAAACATTGGAAAAGATTTAACATTTCCAACGAAAACAGGAGTGTTTTTATTTTAGTAGCAAAAACCATGAAAGAAACAGAACCCCAAAAACAAACCTGAGGAAAACAACCAATACGTTATGAAAACCAAACAAATATAACTAAAGAGATAAACAGCAGTATAAAAAATAGCATCTCACATGTGTAACATTTCTTTCAACAGGATGTAACGAAGTATATATTAGTATATATTAGATGTAGCCATGTTACATTTAGGTGCCATTTTAGTAGTTTATGTCAGAAGTGCTAACTGAGTCGGGTGTTTTTGGGCCCATCTTGGATAACATTTTAATCTGCTGATTACCTGGTAGGAAATAAAGTCTAACTGATGATGTATTTATACGTATTTGTCATCATTTTCATTACAACATAAAAGCGGAACAGAGCTTCAGATATATGGAAGAAATAAATGTCTGATGCCGCGCTGAATTGTGCCCCAGCAGAATGTTTTGGCTCCGTCACAGAGAACTGGATTTTGGTCTCATCTGACTACAACAGGTTCTGTTTTGAGGATAAATATTTAATGCACTCTCAATCATTCAGATGTTCACTGGCAAACTTAAGATGGAGAGCTTATGTCCCTACACATAAAGGAGCCACTCAAATTTCTACAAAGCATAAAACAGCAAAGTCATAAACATGGCAGGAAGGAAGTAAGGAGGGACACAAAGAGCAAAGGAAAGATAGGAAGGATGCAAGGAAGAAAGGAAAGAATGGAAGAAAAAATAACAGAATGAAATGAAAGAAAATGAGGACAGAAGGGGAAACAAAAGAAACTGAAGTAGGAGACAAAGGTAGAAAGACGGAAGGAAGATAGGAAAGAGACAAAAAGGGGAAGATGTAACTGCACCAGAAAGGTAGCAAGACGAGAACATTTAGACCCTCGGGTTATAAACCAAGTCCGGAAATGCAGATACTTTTGTATGCTCTCATTTCATACCAATTTAGCCCAAAATACAATAAAATACCATATCTTTCCGGGCTGCACGAGTCCTGGATAAAGCTCAGCATAACGACGGACCAAACTCCCTTCTCAGATGTGAGCTAGTCTACCAGCAAGAAGAAACCCGAAACGTACAAACCGTTTCTACAACAGAAACAGTGATGTTTTGCTGTTCTGAGGATGAATATTTAACGCACTTCATGCTGTCGTTGCTGAAGGGGAGAGACATGCCAACTCTGCAGACTTGTGTCAAGATTTCTCCACGTCAAAGAGGAAGGTCAGAGACGGTGTTTGTGATAACAAGCTGAATATGGAGCAGCATGTGGTTGGAAGGTGTTAGCGGCAGCATTTTTCAGCACCTCCTGATGAATCCGAAGTTCGGATCTGCAGCTCGTCAGCTGCCACTCAGCAGACGGAGGACGCCCAGGTCGGCCAGCTTGGCTTTAGCCACCTCCTCCCAGCCCTTATTGGCCAGCGGGTTCCTGGGCGACGGGTGCATGACGCCCTCCACTCGCACGTTGACGACACCCGCGGCGGACAGCGCCCGGCGCGCCCGTTGCTCCGCGACCTTCCCCACGCCGATCACCATGGAGACGTCCAGCGCCTCCACCACTTTGCAGAGCGCCGCATCACACAGGGACAGCAGCTTCTCTCGCTCCGCTGCAGGCAGCTCTGGCGGCGTCAAGTTCTTCCCGCTGGCGCTCACGAACATCAGCGGGCACAGGTTGTGAACGAAGCAGTGGCGGAAGAACTGCTCGGGCTCGCCGCACAGCTTTCTGAAGAAACCCCAGAAGCGAGCGCCGCTCACTTCGCTTCGAGTGCAGCCGAGGCCCAGGATGCGCCTCTTTGGATGCTCCTCGGCAGGGCGACGGACCTCGCCGGAGATCTTCAGCCAATCAACGACCGACTTCACCTCACCGAACGGGACCTGAAACGGACAGAAACACGTTATTCTTACTGAAGCTTAACTGTGCAGTGTGTAACTAGAAAAAAAAAAACTGTCACCATGTTGTGAAGGGTATTATGAGACAGATTATTTGTGAAAAGATCAATTTCCTCCACATCCTCCCTTACCATCTGGAAAAAAAAAATGCATCGCTCCAACTAAAAACAACCAATCAGAATCAAGGGGAGGGTTTTAGCGCTGCCAATCATCCTCCACTAAATGTGTTGATGGCCTACCATTACAGAAAAATCCTTCATCTGCCTTCATGCTAACTAGACTGAGCCTTCACAACAGACTACGACGTCTGAAGTTCATTGGTTGAATTGGATTTCATTTTGGACAATCAAAGTTTTGGGAGGTGAACAAAAATGCACACCACACTTCAGAGATCTCTATTCGTGAAATAAATAAAACCCAATTCACTGTTTTCTTCTGCTTCACGGTTACCATATTTTTGGTTAACACAAAACACCTTAATCAGTGGTTCCCAAACATTTTCTTCGGCGCCCCCCAGTGGCGTACAAACATTTTCTGCAGGTCTCCTTCACTGCCGGACAGCTGTAAACCCAGCGCGAGTGTCTAGCGCTCATGTTGCGTTTAAAGGCGGCTCGGAAAAACAGGTTACCACATGTTAACAACGGATTAAACAGTTTTAACTGCTGATAAAAGTGACAGAAGACACAGATATGGGAAATGCAGAAGCCCCTACTGTATCAAATTGGCAGAGGAATAACAGAGAGTTGGCCATTCAAAGGTAAAAACTCAGCGCATACAGCTTCATGTTTTTTTTTTTTCCCATCCAGGCGGCTTCCCGCGCCCCCCTCTAGGGGGCGCGCCCCACAGTTTGGGAACCTCAGCCTTAAACAGTGGTCTTGCTGACGGTGCCCACCCCGGTCTGTGCCATGCCGAACGGTCCAGGATTCATCCCCAGGAACAGGACCGTCTTCCCGGGCTGGCAGTACTTCTCCACGTAGCAGCGGTGGGTGTCCCAGGCGTATTCGAGCGGGTTGTAGGTGTAGCGGACGGGCTCTCCGAAGCTGAGCCCCCGGAGGAGGACGCTCAGCTCCTGCTCAGCCTGCAGGAGCCTGGAGGACGGGGCCCGATCTGCGGGCTCGCAGACCCGGTTCTGTGAAGCTGAGAGCCCCGCTTCATTCCCGGACGTGCTGCCGTCCAGCATGTTTACATGAGTCGCTGGTTGTCCGGCTAAAATGGCGCATTAAGTTGTTTTTATGGATCGCAGCTTAAAACCAGAACACAAAGAGTCGCAACAGTTTCTTCCTCTGATACTGCGCTTTACACCGGACGCGTTGGCGCCATCTACAGGAAGGTTTGTGTAATTACAGCCATCTTCCCCTCCGCCCACCAACTTTGCTGTTTGTTCTTCAGCGGGCATTTTGCGTCGAGTCTTGGTTGCTTTAAGAAGATAGACTGCAATCATTTGCTAAATTAATGTAATTACCATAATCACAGATCATGTTTATACTCTAAATATGATATGCTAATAAGTCAAACAAGGACAGGTGGTACCCCTTAAGAAAATAAATTAAAAATAAGCTAGTTTTAAAACTTAACATGTCTTGATTCATACTTGGATTAATAACTTATTCTGCCCCATTGACCTTTAATTCTATCTGTAGTTGCAGCAGATTGTTTGCCAAGATCTTTTTGAGCTGCCTTTTGTGTGTCTGGGAAACGATCAGGAAAAGTTCCAGCTTTTCACACTCATCTGTGAAAAGTCATAAAACAGCAGGAGTCCAGGTCAGTACAGGAGAATCTCTGCTTCCACTGTTTAGATAAAGGAGACAAATGGCCATAGATCGTGGAAAACAAATTGTAGGGAGTTTCTAACTCTAAGGAGTGGAGCTGCTACTGTTGCACAGAAAAAACCCACTAACAATCAGAGACTCTCCTAACACACTGCTGCTTAAACACATATGAATGAAATAATGAGGTCATTAGAACCCGACTGCATGCTGTTGGGGGTGTTGGATCGGGATCCACAAATATAAAAGCTACAAGATAACCAGCCCTCAAGGACTGGAGTTTGACACTGATGGTCCAGGTGAACATTACGATGTCATACCAACAACGAATCACCCCGAGAATAGACATCAAGAAAATACAACATGTCCCATTTCCCATGTAGCTCCATATTTATCCAGGAATTCAAGACTACATAGTAACCCTGAGAAGATTAGACGTCCTACATCTTCATACCGGTGTAAGACAGCAGGGATCATATATACTTTGGCACATTTGACTTTCAGTTGCATTAATAAAAAAAACAGCAAATCCTTTACAAATTCTTTATTTTAGCATAATAGTAAGAAGCCTCTCCTCTGATTTTCATACAGCTGAAACTAATTGGATCACAAGGGTACATATTAGTTAGCCCATTTTTACAATAATTCGTTGTAAATTTTTTTTAGGAAGTTATTCTTATGCACTTTTTCCTACACAAAATAATCAATAGAGATCCTATCTTAACTGAGGACCGTAACTCTGCATGCAAGACTAATAAAGAAAAAACAACTAATCTGTGATAGCTACTGTTATGCTGTTGTTCATCTAATACCATTATCAATATAATTTACTACAAATACCAGGGACTTTGTATAAGAAAAGCAAACATTTTCCTGTGATACTACATCATATAATGTCAAAATTACAGAACATACTGGGCTCCCAACTGTACTGATCCAAATCTTTCTGTTCGCCTTCTGTGTCAAAGAGAAAACAAACTTGTCAAAGCCTAATATCTAAGACAGACTGAAAGGAATAATAAAAAAAAAGAAATCAAATTTCCATGTTTTTCCATTTCATTCCAGTGTACAATTTCATCTGAATAATAAAAAAAGAAAGGTCCTTAAAACAACCATAAAAATGTGATTAGCTAACCCTTCCTTTGATCAGTCTGAAAAACAAAATCTCATAACGAGATCCGAGATGGAAGGATTCTATTGCGTTTTAATGATGGAAAAGATAATACTAAAAACAAATAAATGACAAATATTAACAAGCAACATCTACATACTGTATTGCCCTTTTGCATTTTTTTTAATATGTGCACACGCCGGTGGAGTCCTTCCACAGGCTGGGAATAGTGTTTCCAAAGCAAATTACTGCATTTCTTTAAACTTGGCTATTTTTTCTGCCATAATTTCAGCCAAATCAATTCACTCAAAACTGAACCTTTTCTCTGTGCACTTTACCAGCTGCACAACTTTGTCTTTAAAAAAAAAAAAAAAACATCCCAATTTCCTTACAAATCTGACACATTGAAGCAAATACAGAGGCTGCAGAAAGCTTCCACATGTGGTTAATGGCTTCAACAGCATGTCGTCCAGATCGACACAATACAGGTTAGACAGGTCGCCTGGACGCAGCACTTCCTCCGTCCAGCACTGACGTTTCAGGGCCAGAAGCTGCTCGGTAACAGCGGGGGCTCAAAAACACGACCAGCAGCCGACTGGCCGCTCAAAAAGATCCCCTCCAAAGTTCATGATGCGCAGAAGAAACCCAGTTATTACGGCGGCATTTAGTACAATAACTCGTGTATTTCCAACTTAAGGCTAAACCCAATGACGTGATCCACATTTACACACCGGTCACATATCTGGAAAAAACAAAAGAAGCAATTTGTTAAAAGCCGCTGAGCACTACCTTCAGGACAGTACGCCGTGTTACAAAATTAGCAGGAATAATGATCTAAAATTCCCCATCAGAAAGATGAAGTCTGTTTTCTGAAGCTTTCAGCATTCAACAACTGAGTGCCTAGTCATTTTAAAAGAAAAACAAAAGGCTGGTAAACGTATCTGAGCCACAGCCTAAAAACAACAGAAAAATAAAAGGCAATAAAACAAAAAAAATAATAATAAAGAGACGTACTAAGGCCACAATATTCTGTATACTGCTGCTAATCTCACAATGTGACAAGCTGTACAAACAGTGAGACTCGAGGAGGCCGACCTGCACCGGTTTCCACCCAAACTCTGGGAGAGACGTTTTTCTGACACAGCACTGGAGACCTCAGTATTTACACACATGGGTGAACGGACAGTAATTGTGGAAGAAGTACTGTTACGCCACTGTCCTCTGAAACTCGTGAGTCGACACAAAAAAAAAAAAACTGTTCCGGTTTACAAACATTATTTCAGACAAACGGCTTCCCTCAGGACTCGACGGCGCCGACGGACCGTCTCCATTTTTACTCTTATTCTGGCCCATTTCACGCATAAAAAGACAACACTCAAGTCCAATCGAGATTAATATACATTTTCAATTATTTACACCGATTAAAACTGGGCCTTCCCTGCTGAGCGAGTCGACAGAATCTAGTGTATGAAAACACTGAAGGCGCCAGTCGATGCTTCCAGTAAAAACCTCTTGATAAGCGGCACCGAAAGGCAAACCGTGGTCCCAATGACGCGGAGCTTCCACGCTCGACCTGGAGGGAAAACTCAGTTTTACCGATTAAACCTGAGTGACGATTCTTTTGAGGCAAAATGGGCCATTTAAGAGGAGGGCGGGGGGGAATTACCAAGTTGCTCCGATAGCATTTTTCCACTTTTTTTTTTTTTTGCAAATACATTAGGACAAACAATATCCAGTTCCCTTCCCGAGGAGTACCACCAAATGCAGTTTGTTAGAACAATAAAAACTTTTTTTTTTCTTCTGGGGAACAGAAATGTACAAAACAGGACCATTGACCACTGTTCATCACAGAAAAGAGTATCATTTAAAATAAAAAAAAAAACAGGGAAGAAAAGGGAACACAGTGAAATGTAAGTAAAAAAAAAAAAAATGTTGCCCCACTGTCATTAATAATCCCAGGACTGGAGCTGAGGGAGCGGTCTGCGCTAAAACGTGGCGCCGCTCTGCACAGAGGCGAGAGGAGGAAACCCTGCGGCTTGTCCCATCTCCGCTGTAGTTATGGATCCCGGGAAGGCGTAATGTCAGACGGCCAGCCGTCCCGGAGGTGGGTGCAGGGGGCTCCAGGTCGGGGGCGCAGGCGGGGCTCCTGCTGGTACGGGCGTGGTTCGCAGCATGGCTGGTTCTCTACTTTGGCTACGCTGCGGCCCTGGCACAACCGCCGATGTCGCAGCAGCCGGTCTGTGCGTGAAAAGTTCTTCGAGAGACAGAAAATATATTAGATAAATATATCTCTCACTAACAAACGGCACAAGTTTTGAGGTTGATCAGAAATATTTAGAGCTAAAAACTGGTGTTTCCAAAGTCTATCCAGTTTCAAAAGTGTGGACTTATTGAAAATTATATCTTTATGAAAATCAACAATGGGGACCAGTTCTAACCCCGTTGGTCCCTTAATTTAAGTTGCATAATTGTAAGATTTGGATATGTTGTGCAGGTTCCATTTCTCATTCATTTTTTTCCCCTCTAAAGTCTTAAGCCTTTCGGTTTAGTAGGCCATATTTTTTATATAACTGTTGAGACTTAATTATTCTTTCTTATTCGTTTTCCTCTAATTCCCTGGTTATGTTTCCCATTTTCATAAACAAAAAAGGGGAGGATGAGCATTGCATCAACCAACCTTTGGTCACTTTGGGTTTATATTAAATGATTCTGTTTCTTTCCATTTTTTTGTAATAAAAATTAATGAAATACATTAAACGGACTGTTAAAAAGGTCTCAAGACGTTTCTCTTTAGCAAAACTTTCGCTTCATTTTCGCAGAATTTTATTTAAATCTCTTCTGTTTCATCCACTGTAACTGCTTTCCCCATTTTTAGCCATTGGAAATTGCAAGCAAGAAAGGGAGCTATAAATAAGATGCATTATTATCATGACTGGATTTGAACAGGCTTTGCGTCCTGACCTACCTGCTGGCACCTTTCGCACTGATAAGGCTTCTCCCCACTGTGAACGCGCTTGTGTCTCTCAAGGTGGTAGCGCTGAATAAACCTCATATCACACATGTCACATGCAAATGGCTTCTCTCCTGGAAGAGCACACAAATACACAGTCAATGCATCAGTCTTAGAGTCCTGAGTCAGCAAAATGGCAAGAGTGTGACTTTAGATTTCTTAAGACAATAAATGTCCAACACTTAGGGGGAAATAACTCGCCTATTAAACGTCAAACATCAGAGTACTTTGAGCTGCTTTTCTAAAAACAAAACAAAAAAAAGGCCTCGTCATCAACTCATTATGTGTAGATCAGAGTGGAGTTTCTCAATTTCATGGCCCAGATCTAAGCAACACAGAGAGGCCCCACAAAGCTGGGCGAGTTTCTTTTAGGCTGGTTCAACATCCCATCAAATGACTTAACAATCCAAACTCGAGTTTGTTGTTCATGCACCGGTGCCTTTTCTGGGTAACAGGGGCTCGGCAGAGGAACGCATTACCCGTATGAGTGAGGCTGTGTCTCTCCAGGTGGTTACGCTGAATAAACCTCATGTCACACATGGAACAAGCAAACGGCTTCACCCCTACACACACAGAGCAATATATTAGCCCTACCACCCACAAGTGCAAGACAGACAGGGTTTAAGCTCAAGCTGGCCCTGCAAAAAGGGAATTCATCCTACACAGGAATGTAATGTGCATTTTGTCGTTTTAATATAAGCATTCATGCAACTAAAATGGCTGAGTAATGTTTTAACATGGGGCTACAGTACTGTGCAACAGTCTTGGGCCATTCCTCCATGTACATTCTGGTAAAAAAAATGGGAAAAAATAAACCAAAGATTTCAGAAAAAGGGTGCAGACAATACATTAGGGGACTTGGCTCTTCAAATTTTCAACGTTTTGTCACGTTTGAACCAGACATTTTACTTTATTTGATTGGAATTTATGTGGTACAACAACTAAAAGATACTCATTATTATGTAAGAAAAAAAAAAACATTGCTTTTTAAGCATTTCGGCATCTGCAAAGACGTTTTCAAGTCTTGCCACAGACTCTCAATGAGGTCTCGATCTGGACTTTGATTGGGCCATTTGACCAAACGAGTATGCCTCTATCTGCAGCTTCTAGGTCGTCTTCCTTCCCTCTACTTAGCTTCCCATCAACTGTTACCAGCTCCCGTCTTACTGCTTCAAAGTATCAACCCCACACCGGGCGCTGCCACACGCAGAGGATGAGAATCCCTACGGCTTGAGCCGAAAACTTTTGCACAGTACTGTAAACGATGCAAGAGGTCGGGTGCACTGAGGCGTACCAGTATGAGTGAGGCTGTGTCTCGCCAGGTGGTAACGCTGGACAAACCTCATGTCACAAATGGTGCAAGCAAAAGGTTTCACACCTAAACGCAGAGCATCAACATGTTAATTTCAGGGCTTTTTCTTCACTTTTCACAATCCATCAATCAGAAATGTACTTGAAACTTGTATTTACAATTGATGGGTTGTTAACCACTTCTCAATTGTTTAAAACGATCAAGTTGCGTATGCTCTAAATTGGTTTGAATGCGTTTTGTTTCTTTTTTTTGTTGTTGTCGTTTGTCAAATTATGTATCCACTTCTAAAACACATCTCATGAGCTGATGATATATTCAGTCCTGGTCTTGTTTATTTAACATGTTACTTTAACACACAGTGCACCAGAGTTTAAAAAAAAAGAAAGAAAGTAAACGTGTCCCTTACTTTCACAGAAATATCAACTGTCTGAGATAATTGAAACTTGATAATGTGTGAACAAGCTGATCTCAGTGACATGGGTAAGGTGGGCGGACGCATACCCATATGAGTGAGGCTGTGTCTCGCCAGGTGGTAGCGTTGAAAAAACCTCTTGTCACACATGGTGCAAGCATAAGGTTTCACACCTAAATGCAAAGTAGCAGTATTACTATTATAGCACTTCAGCTCTCATTTCCATTCTTCAACAAAAATGATCCAAATTATTATTACTTAACTACACATTTTCCAAGTCATGCAACACAAAGAGATGTATGTATACACGTTTCACATGTTAACTTTAGGGTACACTAGTCAGCAGCAAAAAACCTAAGCGACTGACCGCTGTACTTACTTTACAGGTTGATAAAGTTTGCTCTTTATGACATGGGGAGTTAAAATTATTGCGTTAGTGGCTCGTCGAGTGAGAGAGAAGTTTAAACGTTTCGACGCGAGTGAATATTTTTCCTCTAAATAATTCAAGTGAAGGTCATAACTATATTGTTAAAGTCATTGAACTTGGTCAATTCACCTAAAAACAAAACAAGGCTTTTCTTACCATCGTAGAAAAACAAAACAAACTGATAAGAGTTTTAAACGCACAGACCAGATGTTATTTTTGTCTGTTTGATGGATTCCTGAGTTTAACATGCCAAATGTTTCACAGGAGCCAAGTCGTTTGTGCTAAATTACTTACGAATTTAAAGACGTGTGCATACCAGTAGTGATGACAATACGATGCTGTTCGTTTACCATATAGCAACAGTGACAAGAATGAGTTACCCCAAGTAATCAATCTAACCAATTATGTTTTAGATTAGAATAATTCAAATTGATGCTTCTGTTGTTGCAATCTATTTTATCCGCTAGCGGATCCATTTAGGGATGGACAATATGGCATTTATCTATATTTAACACTTCAAAATCGAGAAAGATGTGTCGATCAGTTTTGTAGCTCTGGATTTTGTAAACCTTTCACCAGTTGATACAGATTTCAAGTTGATTACTCTCTAAGAACAGGAAGCATCTTTAAGGACTCCTTAAATGAGCAGATACAACACCAACGTGTGACAGAGCAGGGTTTGACCAATTAAAACATTTATAAAGTGTTGATCTATTAAACTCTTCTCTTTAGTACCTTAGATTAACAACTAGCATGGTTAGCATTAGTAGCTGCAAATGACTAAGGGAACGCTCAACCCAGACATTTCAAAATTCATTTCATTGTTTTTAAATCTGACAGGAGGAGGCTGGAAGCTCAAAAAGACAAAAACAAACCAACTGCTGTTTTCTTTTCAGCCTTCCTGTTATCTACCAAAAGTCTTACTCTCCCACAGCTTGAATGGACTGCAGATATTTATCAAAATATTATGAAAAAAGTTTCAATTTAAACACCGTCACTTCTCCGTTTCATTCAATGTTATCATTAATGCCTACTGGTAATGAAAACAGAAAATGTTGAGGCTTCATCCCACGAAAACAAGTTGCACAGAGAGTTGTTGGTTGTGTTTATGTGTGCTGCATTCACAGAAAGACTGGACTTTAGAGAGATCACGGATGAAATTGTCCAAGTCTGATCATAATTTCTTGGTGAATCTCTAACATTCATAATGTGCATACAACGTTTTCACAGGAAAGATGAGAGCATTTTTGGCAAAAAAAACCAAAAAAAATTTTTTGAATAGATTTTCATCCAGGTTAAATTTAGCTAACTTATGTCAAGTACAACTGTACTTTATTATTAATATAGACTCCATTACAAATCACTTAGCCAAACTAAATGACTTTATATTACATTAAAAAGGTAAAAACCCCACTTTACCACTCATGTAGTTCTCACTCTTCCTGATTAAAAGTAGGTTAATGAAGCAAAACCTGAGAGTCTGAGCATAGAACAGCGGTGTACAGAATGTGCCTAATAGATTATATGATCCGATATTACCAAATCACCCACACTGGGTACCACAAGGCCATCAATAAATGGTGCATCTCAAACGCTTAAAGGTGCATCTGTACTCTTCTGCATTTCCGTTGCAATACTTCATGTAGCAGTGTAGTGAAATAGTCTAGTTGATAATGGGTTAAATAGATATTTAGAGACATCTGTGCCCTGTAGGTCTCTTTCTATATACAGTCACATATTTATAGAAAACCAATTGCAATGAAATCTTTGAGACTCCTCATCCCTTCCATCTTCACTGCAATAACTACTGTAAGATCTAGTGAAAATGTCCATATCGCCCATCCCTAGAATCTGGAAACACTTGACGCTGGTTTAAAGTAACAGTGTCCTGTATAATGTGAGAGGTCGGGTGCACTGAGGCGTACCAGTATGAGTGAGGCTGTGTCTCGCCAGGTGGTAACGCTGGACAAACCTCATGTCACACATGGTACAAGCAAAAGGTTTCACACCTAAACGCAGAGCATTCAAGTATTATATACAGAACCGTCTGGGCTTTGTGTTCACAATCCATCAATAAGCATGACACTTTAAACATATAGACGAAATTGATGGGTTGTTAACCACAATAATTGCAGGGGATTGTTTTTTTGTTTGTTTTTTTTTAGTTTTTTCCAAGAAAATGATACCTGATTTTATTAGAGAACACATCAAACTATATGAACCAATTCAGATCCACAATTTAACACATCACATGAGCTGATGATGTTGCAGTCCTGAATCCTGTCATCTGCTTTAATATTCAGCTTGAAAGGATATATATTACTACGTAAGCTTTGCTGAGTGAACATCTGATGAAACATAAACACAGTTTATAGATCTTAGTGACATGGGTAAGGTGGGCGAACGCATACCCATATGAGTGAGGCTGTGTCTCGCCAGGTGGTAGCGTTGAAAAAACCTCTTGTCACACATGGTGCAAGCATAAGGTTTCACACCTAAATGCAAAGTAGCAGTATTATATCACTTTGCCTCCTTTTCACTTGTTTAAATGTATAATAAAAGTTTTACGTTATTGGTTATTAACCACACATGGTACCTAATTGATTTCACATTGTTAAAAATTAACAATAAAAAGGGTAAAATGCTGATTTATAAATCATACTGCTTATCCTTAACAATACTGTCCAATGTCAACAAGTCTTAGTTAACTTTATAATTACAGGGTTCCAGGACAACTTCCACGTGAAGAAACGATTCGGAACAAACTTTAGAGTTCAGTCCTTCATGTTCATTTCAAAATATAAGATCGAGAGATGGAGATCTAGAGAAATTGAGATAGAAATTTTCCATATTCTTATTTTCTCATCCATTGACAAACCTGGAAAATACAAAACCTGAATTCTAGACTTTGTAGGAACCCTGTAATTAGCACGTTCCTGAGACGTGAATGTGCAGAAACGTGAAGTGAATCAACAGAAAATGTGCACCCTAAAGTCTGACTGACGGTGGACAGACCCGTACCCGTATGAGTGAGGCTGTGTCTCGCCAGGTGGTAACGTTGAAAAAACTTCATGTCGCACATGGTGCAAGCAAAAGGTTTCACACCTAAACCCAGAGCATCAAGAAAAAAATAAATAAAAAATTTATGTCTCTACAACAAAAAAAAAAACTATACGAGTCTAAAATCCTGTTTGGTAACAAATGAACCAATATGGTTTAATTATTAACTGTGGTTAATAACCAATGTCATAATCCTAATGCAACTTGCAAGTGTACAATATGGTTGTTGTAAATTGCAAAATGGGTTGTCCTAAATCCACTCTAACACAAGACCCGTGTGTATAACCTAGTGGAAATCAAGCTATCTGAATCTATGACTGAATGCTGCTATGATAACATGAGAGTCTAGATCAGGCATACTACAGCATCCTAATCTTGTGACGGGTTTAGGATTGGCAGAGGCATACCCATATGAGTGAGGCTGTGTCTCGCCAGGTGGTAGCGCTGAAAAAACCTCTTGTCACACATGGTGCAAGCGTACGGCTTCACCCCTATGCACACAAAGTATGAGCTTTAGCATAAAAAAATTAAAATAAAAAAAAAAAACCTCAACTGCCAAAAATGATCAGTGATAAACTTTACTAATTGCTTTAGTAAAGTTTGGCTGCACGTATCAGCGCTCGGTTTGAACTGGAAATCCCGGCTTGCTTCACAAACCTGCTATCCAAATCGATAAAAGAAAAAGAACGTTTCCACATCTCTTTAACTGCCACTAATCTTTGGCCGTTAAACTTGTTTAAAACCAAAAAATAATAATAATAATAAAGTTTGGGGGTTTTCGGGAGGAGCTTATAAGTGACCAGACAAGCGACTGGGGCCTGAATCTCCAGAGGAGATCGTTCCAACTCACAAAATGCCAAATAAATACTAATTGCGATCATGTTTCCAACAAACCCACAAAGGATTTCCTGATTAGATTTGTCAAACTAAATCACGCTGATAGCAGGAGACAATTTTAGGCAGTTGGCAAACAACTGTTTTCAACATCAAAGCATCTGTTGTGCTTTCAGAAAATTAGAAAGTAAAAATGTCGACTTCATTCCGTCATTTAAAATCTTAGTAAAATCCAACTTACAAAACAATATCAACATGAGACATATTTACAAACATAGTTATGTATGCATGAAAGTAGATGATTGTTTCCTGACCATAACTTTGAATGTGAAATGACAAAATGACAAAATTCAGCTGATTTGCTGGGGGGTTTTTCTTACCAAGGAAACCAAAAATTAGTGCCCCTTCTGAGCGCAGTTCCAGTTCGATATGGCTACACAAAGTGCTTCCTTTTGTGTGTGCAACTGCAAGATATGCTAAATTTACATCTCTCAGAGTAAAGTTACAACTGCATGAATCTCTGATTTGGAGGCAGCAATTTAGCTTTCACTGTGTAACAATGCAAGGCAAATTTGATCTTGAGTTTTAAAACATTGCTTAAATATTTTATTAAAATCCAGTTTGCTTTCTGACGATCTTTGGCAAACATCTCTGAATTATAATAAAATTGCATTAAAAAAAAAAAAACATGAGTCAGGAAGCATGCACCAAGATATTCCAGTGCTGCAGTAATGCAATGATGGCTAAATAGCCTGATTTCCACGTTCTCCCTGGTTGTCATGTCATTTCATAAACAAAGAACAGGGAAAATGTTCTAATACACTGACGATTTGTAAAGATGCTCCAGGACTAAATCAGCAACTGCCAGGATAGTTATAAGCAAGCATTACAAACTCGAGTTTGAAGCAGCCATTCAACCATTAATGCGTACTGCATGCACGACCAAAGCCAGGAAGCAACTGGATAGAGGCAAATACGAATAAATGAGCACATACCTGTATGAGTGAGGCTGTGTCTCTCCAGCTGGTAGCGTTGAATAAATCTCATGTCACACATGGTACAAGCATAAGGTTTCACCCCTAAAACACAACAAAATTAGAGGTATTCAACGTCAAGACATGAAAAACTATCTACATGGATGTATTATTATTTATTCCATCATGCTTTAATAGTTAGAGACATTACACTAACATAGGTTAAAAGAGCAGTGCAGTTTAGCTTAATACATAAAGCTGTTCATAGCTTTAAGCAGTTTTGTTTTAATTTCATGCTGAAGCTTTATAATAATTTCACCAAATCTTCAGAGAATGTTTGTTATTGATCAGATTCATAACTGCACTTAATACACCTTGTAGTGTAATGTTTCTCCCATTGAAAACAAGCAATAGTCAGCAATGTGCATGCAAAAGTACCATTACAGTATCAAAAGTCAAGGTAATTGACAGAATCACTTCTGCAGTGGACAGTTTTCCAACAAAGCCTAAAGATTTATCGACAGTCGTATAATTAAAGTATGGAGAAGGGATTATGAATGTAATTTTAAAAGTTTTTTCTCTTCTTTTAAATGGGAAAACTTTCACAGTGAAAAATGTATTAATCATACCGGTATGAGTGAGGGTGTGTCTTGCCAAATGGTAACGCTGGAAGAACCTCATGTCACACATGGAGCAAGCGTATGGCTTCACCCCTAAACGTATACAGTACCAGATTTTAGAGACAAGAAAATCTAGTCAAACGAGGGCACAGCTGCATGATTTTCACATATACTAATATCTATTTTTCATTACAAATGCTCATTAACCTCAATAGCCAGCTATTTCTGTGCAGACATAAAGACGTAACATCAAATATAAACAATACAGAACAAACTGTTTGCAACTTAGGTTTCATGATTCAGATAGACAAAAAAAAAGTATATATTTTTTTGGTGCTGTCAAAAGATGACTCATACTATTAACAGAAAATGTCTAGAAACCCCTAGCACTGTCAAGAAAGAGGGATAAGTAAAACTTCTACCCGTGTGAGTGAGAGTGTGTCTTGCCAGGTGGTATCTCTGGAAAAATCTCATGTCACACATGGAGCAAGCATATGGCTTCACCCCTGCACACACAAAGCAAAGTTTTTCTTGTAAAAACGACAAAATGAACTCAACAGGACACTTACTTACAGCTGCTCCTCAGTAAATTTGTATATCATTGGAAAAAAGTCGATTTCTTTCAATAATTTGATTCAAATATTGATACTGACACACACACATTGCACAAGTGTAATTGTGGTTTACAGCTAATAAAACCCCAAAACTCACTTTCTCAGAATATCAGGCTATTATAGAAATGTTATATGTTAAATGTTATAGTCCCATCTTATGGCCTACTCAATAGTAGGCCATAAGATGGGACTGTTGAGTTGACGTTTGTCCACCAGACAGTCGATGACACTGTCCAAATGAAGGTCAAACCATGTCACTGCTAAAGATGGTGGCTGTTTAGAAACCGTATCCAAGCATAGTGATGGAAAAATCAATCTGCATCAACATCGGCAGATTTTAGTCAGTTTTTAACATCTAAATATTGAGTTAATAAGTAAAGCTTATTGATAATAAGTCAGTACGTTTTACAACAAATGTTTATTTCCATCTTGTTTGCGTTTTGGAACTGGGTTGACCATGTGGTATTTGTTTGGGAATGTGGCAGTAATAATGATGCGGTGCAGGATTGTGGGGCGGTTTAACTAAAGTAACCATGTACGTCATCACTGTGATTGTTTCTTTAAGGTGTCAAAAGGTTAATGAAATTTATAGAGCATAATTTATATCTGTAAATAGCAGTTATTGGCCAATAGCAGCAATATTACTATCGGATATCCGCCTAATTTTTTTTAAAATAATTAGTGTATCCTTATTTCAGATCAAGTTAGAGATTCTGTAACAAA
Source organism: Poecilia picta (assembly GCA_033032245.1). NCBI lineage: Eukaryota > Metazoa > Chordata > Actinopteri > Cyprinodontiformes > Poeciliidae > Poecilia > Poecilia picta. The sequence goes on along the minus strand of CM065357.1, from coordinate 14,850,270 downwards.
AGACATTTTTTTGAGTTGGTTTCATAAATAATAAGAATTTTCTGAATTGAAAAAGAATTGTAGGTTTTCCATTAGCTAAAAACCATAATTATCCAAATGAAAACAAATGAAGACTTGTTAAATATTCTGTGTGTGATGAATCAATACTTATGGGTTAAATTTACACAAATGAAATTATCTTTTCAATTGTATTATAATTTACTGAGGTGCATCTGTATTTTATGTATCCAGACATGCCAAGGAGGACCAGAACTGAAACAAAATACACATCCAACTAACATTTTCTAATCTGTCAACATTCATGAAACAGGGACTTTGATTATTCTATAACCTGCTTACAGTGAAAAGGCTGCTTTCAATCCAGTCAGGAATATTTTCAAGTCAGGATTTAGCTGCTAAACACTTCATACACATGTTACGAGCTAAGACGCTCTAATGCTAATAAATATTTCATATTAAATATGACTAGTAAATTTGGGTATTTGGGCACCGATGAAGGAAAGAAGGGTGAAACCATACCCGTGTGAGTGAGGCTGTGTCGTGCCAAGTGGTGGCGTTGGAAAAATCTCATATCACACACAGAGCAAGCGTATGGCTTCACCCCTACACATACAAAAGTATGTAAATATTCAAAAGAAACCTTGAACATTTGACCATCAACTATTTTCCTAAGTGAGGTTTTTTTCCACTTATACATTTATACCATGTGTCATTTTTCGTGTGTGTGTGTGTGTGTGTGTGTGTGTGTGTGTGTGTGTGTGTGTGTGTGTGTGTGTGTGTGTGTGTGTGTGTGTGTGTGTGTGTGTGTGTGTGGTGAAGGTTATTTCACTTGAACAAAAGAAAAATGGCAGGGATGATCTAACAATTGAACAGAATATAGGCAGTTTTCACACACACACAGCTGTTTCATAAAGTATTCATACAGTTAATAGAAAAATGCTAAGCTTGAACTTGGCCGATCTGCTACATGTCTGGATACATCCACAAGCGTCTGAACACTAATCTGTCTTGCCATTTGAAATCTGCTAAGTCTCTGCCTTTGTTGGAAACTTCTAGAGTGAGCAGACGCATACCGGTGTGTGTGAGGGTGTGTCTTGCCAGATGGTAACGTTGGAAGAACCTCATGTCGCACATGGAGCAAGCGTACGGCTTCACCCCTACATACACAGATTATCAACAAATTAGCTAAGCCGTTACTTTGGGATTACGGGGAATTCATAACAACCAGTTTATCACGATCCAATATTCCTTCATTCACTTTTTATGTTAGTTTAAAAGAAGTTTGGCAAAATTGTTAGCAGGTATTGAGATGATCAACTTTCAAATGAAATGGTGGTCGTCACAAAACAAAAAACTATATTTAGGGATGTTTTAACAATGCATAGAGGCTCTGAGGTGGTAAAAGCTACATTGCTATGGGATAGGAGGGAAAAAAATGTCAAAAAATGATTTGAAGGTCATCAAAATTAAAACTGCAGAAATATTACAATGAGTTTTCCCAATTATGTTGTAGTGAGGCCAGTCTTCCTCAGATTTGAATTTTCCCGGAGAAAGAGCGCCCTTTCCCCAGACCTTTCTAAACTTGCATCACTGGACCCTAGACCTAGTCGGAACAAACTTCTCACCCATGTAAATATCACCCAAGATATTAAGGTCTAATAAGTAATAATTAAGTAATTATGTCTTATTCATTGGTATGGCTGCATGTTTCATTAAAAAAAAGCACAATTGAAAACCAGTTGAGTCATGAAATTGTTATTTTATGTACAATGATGGGTTGTTCATAGTGGAACCTCTCAAAATCTGAAGGAAGGGATTGAGAAAAAAATCCATTTCCTGTCTAATGGGTTTTAGGTTTAATTTTACACCAAGTCCACTTGTGATCAGCTCATCAGTGCCTTGTGCTTTCACACTGTGGCCAACAATGGGCATTTCTAAAATACAGGACATTTACTTTCGTACAATCAACATAAAACATATAAGAATGTCCAAAAATAATTTGAAAAAAGAAAACGTGATTAACAGTAAAAGTGAATTGTTTTTGATGCAGTCATTAACATCTATTTAATGTTATGCTGTCGGATAGTTCCAACTATTGTTTGTATTTGTGCACATTTACAAATTGTCAGTGTGTGAAAGAAAGCCCATCCAAAAAAAAAAAAAAAAAGTAAAAAATGAGGGGGAAAAATGTAAATATATTTCCAGAAACCCTTTAAGTGCTTGTCAGTCTTTATACAGTTTTATAACTATTACACAGGATATCAAAGTAATTTTATGATAAGTATTTTCTAATTTTACAAGCAGATGTTTCTAACACTTAATAAAAAAAGGGCCAGAGCTAACCTGAAATGGTTTGTTCCACAAAATCAAATCCTACAGCCTGTTTTTTTCTTTCACCCTGTGTGTTTTTTTTTCCCTTTCTTCGATTGAAGTCAACCTTCGCTTTCTCTGCGTAAGAATCAATCCGCTGACTTTAGAGTCCACCCAATCACGCTAAACAAAAGCTGGGTACGGTAAAAGAACGCATACCCGTATGAGTGAGTCTGTGTCTCTCCAGGTGGTAACGCTGGAAAAACCTCATGTCACACATGGAACAAGCAAACGGCTTCACCCCTACACACACACAGAGCATACAAGTATTAGCTAGTCAGTCTGGTAAGTAGAGAATAACTCAGGAAGAAAAAGATAAGAAATGTGTAAAGTGTGTATGGGGAAAAGACAGATGCAGTATTGGCAAAAAGAAAAGCTGTAGATGTCAGCTACATAAACGTGGATTGGTAGATTAGCCCAAGGTTAGTTAGCTTCAGTTTCTTACAGTGAATAACTTGGCAGCAATAATTTACTTAAAACAATTATTTAGAAGGTTGACTTACCCAGTCTGTTTGATAGCTATTATGTAAACATTCCCCCAATTGATGTCCGCAATTTTTTTAATTATACACAGTAAGACATTAAGGATTCAGTATTTGATCACCATGCAGATGCTGTCAACACAAACCGAAGAACATACATAGTAAGAAGGGGCTATGTATTGCATGATTTGTGTTGCCTGTGCTTTAACAGCTTAAAATCTGCACACCGGGGTCCACAAGTAAGAGTCCATCATTAAGTCCACTATTAAAAAGTCTTCACTACAAATCTTATTCACTTGTTAAAGCACAGAGGGGTGAATATTTTGGTATTGTAGCCAGTACAACAACATACTAAAGAGTAAATATGGTCAAATTTGTAACATGTTGGTGATTAAACCTCTACATATGAACAGAAATCCAAATTATTTTTAACTGAAACTCCTCGTATATTTAAAGACGGCAAAGATGCAACATCAGCTCTCCAAGAGTTTTACATCATATGCTGTATGCTGGGATTCAACACCAAAAAACTATGAACAAAACTGTAAAAATTAAGTTAAGGTACTGAACCTATTAATGTGATTTTCTAAAAGGATTCTCAACTATCAGCACTTGTACACTTACAGATCCAATCGCGTGTAATATAGCATCATTTGCGTGACAGGTGGACAGAGCCTGGTGCTGCAAGGTTGGACCTCTTGTCCTGTCAGGCGACGGGGCCTGGATAAAACCCGTGTTAAACAGACGGTGGAGTCCGGCGACGACAGGCGCTTAAATTCCGTAACAAAGTATGTTTTTATCTTTTTTTTCTTTTTTCAAAATCTCTTTTTCTTACTGTTTATTCAATGTCACATGCTGTTTTTATTTTTTCTTTAATTATGTAAAGCACCATGAAATGCCTTGCTGCTGAAATGTACAAATAAAATCTGATTGATTGATATAGCAGTGATAATGGTCGCAAACCCCCATAAAAGGGTAATATTATTACAATTGCAATAATTAAAGAATTAGGGATTGGAAAATATGTCATAATTCACTATTATTTAGCGAAAGAAAAAATATTGTTAAAGGGATTAGTAGTCAAGTTTCCACTATTTCATGAGGTCATCAATAAATCCTGTGTTTAAAAATATGACTTAAAACAATTATTTCACTGTTTAGCAGTACAATTGAACAACTGAATGCAACTATTGGGATGCAGTAGCCTTTTTTATAATATACATGTTAACCCCTTTTATTGTGATTTTTAATCACATTTGCAATTAATTCCACAAAAAAACCATCTCTGGGACAAATATGTGTTACTTTTCTGTTTTAAACAGAAGCAATAATATAATGCAAGACAATTTAGTAAAAAAATTTATGTGTAAATAGCATGATACAATAAATTAGCGGTAACTTCACTGAAGGTCTGACACCATCTAAGCCTGACATAAAATGATCTTGGACCAAGTAGAAAATGCAAAGTTTAAGTTTAAAATGTAAATATTTCTGTAAAAAAAAAGAAAAAAAAAAAATCTGCACTGTTTGACAATCTAAAATGGCTAACAAGTATCAATATAGAGTGAGAAGCTGAAATTAGCTACTGCCAACACCAGATCTTCCTCTACTCCTCAAAAAACGAAAAAAAAAAGTTCACCGATCCTTAAATAATTGCTAAAATGACCAAAACTTCTATCAAGTTTCACCTTTCTACAACTACACCAGCTAATATATATAATACACAAAGTCAAAGCTATTAAAAACAAAGAAATTTACATAAAGAGTTTTTAATAATGGACTCTGGACTACAGGACCACAATGGCTTCTATTCTTTTGTTTTCTGATTGTGGGGACAAATAAAAAGACTGCATGTTACAATTTGGAGCAAACAGATTTCGGGGCTGGCTTTGTTGGAAGTTACTGTCCACAGACAAAAATAAATCGTCAGCATCTGTCCCTTGATTTATGTGAAAGACTACATGCGTAGTCAGATTTATGTAAAAATGGGCACGGCTGAAGGACGCATACCCGTGTGAATGAGGCTGTGTCTCTCCAGGTGGTAACGCTGAATAAACCTCATGTCACAAACGGCACAAGCATACGGCTTCTCCCCTAAACCGAAGAGCACCAGTTTTAGTTCAAGTCCCCCCACAGATACCAGTCAGCTGTGAGGCAAAGCTATTACCAAACAAGGCTTTAAGTAGGCCACTGGAAAAAGCTCACAACTGCTGCACACTTCTAGACTCAGTCCAACTTAAACGTTTAAGGCCTCTTTCAACATTTGATTTAAATATTCAGTCAGTAAAAGCTGTGCTGGCTTCAAAGAGAAGTCGAGCTACTGCAAGCGGCTACCATACCTGTATGAATGAGGATATGTCTCTTTAGGTGGTATCCACTTCTAAATGCTCCGTAACAATGATCACAAATAAAATTTTTCTGCACTTTGGAGGCCGGACCATTCTCATCTCCACCTGCGCCCTATGAAATAGGCAGAGGGACAAAAAACAAAAAAAAAACATTTTAAATACAGACTTAAGAAGAGTGTAACACAATTGCTCAATGTAGTAAACTTTAATGCAAACAGACAGGTGCATTTGGATACAATAAGAGTATCGTGGAGAAGTTTATTTGTTTCAGGAATGAAATTCAAATGTTATATTCATTGTGTTATACACGCCGACTAACACAAGTCATGTTTGTTCATTTTAATGATTATGACACAGAGCTACTGAAAACCTGAAATTCTGTACTTCAGAATATCATTGTAAAACTGGGGCCAAAATACAAAATCAATGTGGAACACTTCTAATGTCTGGTTAAGGCGCAATATAAGAAATTCACCGGCTGTAGTTGATGTGCTGCATCAGGACATGTTCTCCTTCCACTCAACTTTTTATTAACAGTTTCACGTAACACCCAGAAAATCCAGCTTCTGTAGGAACGAGCTTTAGTTGCTCACCCTTCTAGCTGAGGGTAAGTCAGTGTCTGCTGGATACCTGTCATGTAATCGAAGAAAACCTTTCCATACAAGTCCCGTGTAATATTATGATTGTGTGAAAAGGTGGGTTTTCACTAGCCATAAGTCCTTTATCAAAATTAGTTAATTTAAATGCTTTATTGCTGCATGTAATGAAACTTATCAGTTTTCCTTTGTGAACTGAACATCAGACGCCCCTTTTATTCAATGTGACGTTAACACAATAAAAATTCATGTTAAATTGTTTATTCCACACAAAACACTAAAACTACTGCAGAAACCGTCAAATTTAGCTTTTTCCTCAAAGCACAACGTCAATTTTAAATGAGAAAATCTCCCAGTCATGTCAGATGGCCTTAATGCCCTCCTGTTACTGCTCCCCCTGTTATGCTCACAACTGCAGTCATTGTGCTCCACTTCACTCCCCTCCCCCCTTCCTCTCCAGAGAACCTCCACCCACCCCCTCCACATCTTTCCTGTGCTCCTCCCCCCTCCCCCACACAAACAAAAATGTGCACCCTTGGATGATCCAAGGCAGCCACACATCAGCGAAGTCGAACGCTGAACGCGATGCGCGGGGAGCCGAGCGCACATACGTTCATGAAATAACACGAGAATTCGCCCAACAATTTCAACAATCCAGGCTACTGACCTTCCCTCCCCTTCCTTCTTGTTCTCTCACTTTACAGGGCGTCACTGATTTCCTGTTCTTTTTTTTCTGCTGCATGTCTTCGTTGGTCCTCATGTCCTTCTCATCCAGCAGGCGGGGAGCTTGGAAATCACCTTCCTTCCTGATAAGCTACAGAGCAAGAGAAAGTTAATTATTTCCCCATTTTCCCAAAGGTCTCTTCTCAGCGCTGTAAACAGAGGTTCTGATCATGGCCAAAAACCCAAGTTAACAGCAGCGACCTTTCACTCTATATCATACAGTCTTTTCAGTTACAGCTACTGTCAGAAATAAACTGCGTCGGTCATATAGACCCGTTTTATAACCTCTCTAATAATTCATGCCGTTCTTTAATATGATTTTGTTTATGACAAATCTAAATCACGCAACAAAACTGGTTTATCCGAGAATAATTAATTACATGCAAAAATTGCATAAAAGCAAAAGGTTTGCAGTCTTCACACTGTGAAAGCCTAGTAGTTAACCCCCCCCCCCACCCCCATATTTCCCATGCGAGTCCTAACCAGGGGTGGGCAGCTCATTCCAGAAGGGAGGATCATGTGGCTCTGGGGAGCGCGGTCGGGTCCGTCTCTCTGAGGCGGCGCATGGCCGAGCGGAGCCATCATTTTTTTAGGTGGAGCAGCCATTGTACTGGCCTGCATCAGGGCCATGCTGGACAGGACAGCTTCGCAGCCAAGCAGCCCCGCCTGCATGAGAAGGGGGGAGGGGAGAGGGGTGGGGGGAGGGAACAAAAAAAAAACAGAAACAAAAAAAAAAAAAAAAAAAAAAAAAAAAACAAGACGCAACATTTTACAAACTGTATCAAGTCACACAAAATGAGCTGCAATTTGAAGTGAACTACAGCTAAGACAGTAGTGTCAAGAGTGGCGGCATCCGCCAAGCTATTCATCAACGACAACATCCTGAGTGACACAAGACTGCAAGTAAAACTAATTGTAACCACTTTGGTGTTGTCAAAACAAACCCATTTCATATGGTCGCGGACTGAGCTGCTGGGCAGATGTGACATTGCTGTGGTATATGTGAGCGCAGGGACAGGGGTGGGGACAAGGTCATCCAGAGATCCGTCAGTCAGGATGGTCGGGCTGGTGGGAAGCCACACCCACCTCACTCATCTAGTACTAAAACTGAGGAAGAGGAGGATGTGGACGAAACAGACAGACATACAGTTACAACTGCTTCATTGGCTGCCTTTACGGACACATAATACAGAGCAAGTTCATGTAAACAGATGATTTTTCTTTGCACAAATGATTCCAGGTAATGAACACAGTTTTTAAACAACAGGACTCACTGTAGCTAGGAGTGAATTTAATCTGGCCTAATGCTTCAGAGTTTTATCCTATTGGGAGGAAACGTAGACCAGTTTCAGTTCTCATCAGTTATTTGGTTTTTTTAATAGGTTTAACCAATAAAAGTGCTACATTACAATTGCACCTAAAATTACACACAATCTGTAATTCAGTGATGATTGAGAAGGATAAAAACAAAAGAAAAAAATGTAAATGATAAAAATCAGGTTTTAAAGAGAAGAGGATTTTAATTATATCTATCATTTAATTATTTAATGAAAATACCACATGCTACAATAAGCAATGTGATTTTTGGATGCAACAAAGATTACTACATTTCCTTTTGAGTCTCAGCAGTTTACAAATTTTTATTTACATCCAAAATAATTCAGTCTGCCTTTGAAACACATTTAACTCACATACATGCCATTGCTCTTTCAATAGAAATTATTTTGACATGAACCCTTGACATTTTTGACTAGGGCATTAATTACCCCAGAATCTCAGCCTTTACATTTAAGTAAGGTCTTAATTGGTAAGCCAATAAGTCAGTCCTCACTTGTGTGAAATTATTTATTTTAGCATAGTATGTTAATATACACTTTGGATTTGACATTTAACATAAGTAGGATAACGTTTATGCTTTTAAGATGTGTTATTTCACTGCTCTACTGTGTAGAAACTACAATATTTTCCTCATTAAAAAGGTAGTTTAATATAGTTTGAGTAAATTATTTGTTTGCCATTATTGTATGAAACTACATTTAGGATTGTGCTTTTTGAAAAAAAAGGGCAGACAAAAGCATGACTAAACCCCCCCGTTAACAAATACAGTGTTATCAATATATTCGATTTTAAACAGAAACGTCACGAAGACTTTAGTTTTTCATATACATTAGATTGGTGATGGGACTAACTCGTGTTTTTCCATCATAAAAGCTTCAAAGCTTCTCAGTTCACTAACGTGAGCTAACGCTAGTATAGCCAGACAACTAACGGACCGCTACAGCTAATGCTAATTTAATAAGTCCAGGAAAAAAGGATATAATTTACAAATATTTGTTGCCGTTTGGCTAGTTAAAATATAAAGAATTAACCAAACTAAAGGCTGACTTTCTACCAAACGTACATTTCAGCACATGCAGTGGTGGCCTTCGTGCTGCCTCTGAACCCTGCGTTAGTTTAGCTGCTGCTTGAGCTGGCTAGCTAACAGCAGCTAACAGCAGCTAACAGCAGCTAACTGCAGCTAACTGCAGCTAACTGCTCGGTGGCGCCCTCGCCCACTCTGCCGCTACAGACTAAAAACTCGGAGCAAATCATGAGAAAACGTCTACTTCGGATTGATACAGCGGTTTCTCCAGAGTATATACCTCACAAGATGGATCGCTTCATGTTTTCCCCAGTTAGATTACTAAAAAAAAAAAAAAAAAGAAAAGAAAAGAAACCACAAGCTCAACTGGTTCCAGACGAGTCTGGGCTATAAAGACGTTCGTGATGGCCGTCGTTACTAGTGCCTCCCCCTCCCGATCATTAAGCTAACATTTGTTAGCATCCCAGCACTGGCTAACACTGACGCTGTAACAATGCATCCCCCGCTTTGCTCCCTTCTTCGACTGTACGTTTACAAAATGAGCACACAGACATCGAAATGCATGATTAACATTACATGAACACTGAAAACTACGCAGTTTTTCTACGTACCAGCTTTGCTCGCCGACGTTTTCTGCACCGTCTAGTTTACAAACACAGGAAACGCCACAGGATGTAGCCCACTCCCCCACACGGCAACAGCAGCAAACCCTCCTCAGTGGAAGAGAAAGGGCTCATCTTCTTCCAGCTCCCCGAGAAGCCAGAGTGGTGATCAAGCTGAAACAGCAGAGAAGACTGTTAGTCCATTATTATTCCTGATCTGGAGACGCCCACCACCGCGTTAAGGTTGATAAATGTTGTTTGGGGGGATGGGGGCGGGTGGGGGTCTTCCTGGCCTCTCTCTCTCTCTCTCTCAGCTCACTGGAGATTCAGACCACGTCTGAAGAGGCGCAGATGGAAGAAAAAAAAGGAGTGAGCTCTTAAAATGACAGAGAACAGGGACGTGTGTACAAACACTGGGGAGTTAGAGTAGTTTTTATGCTGCCCTTTGCCCTTTTGGATGGACTCATCTACATACTGAGCAGAGATGGCAAGATTAGTGATCAGTTAATTATTATATCATTAGACTTATATTTCCTTTAAGTTGTGCCACATTTATGTATTAGAAAAACTAATTTGGCTGTTGCATACATGAAAAACGATCTAAATCCTTCCTACCAATGCCAGCCATCTTTGCAATGAGTAATTCACTTAACAAACAGGGCCTCCATAAAGTGTTGAAGAACTGTTGGCTACACGTCCACAACAGCGTAGCACCTCCTCCTAATATGTGTCACACTCTTCCTGTAGGATGGCTAGTTATTTGCCAGTGTGGCTGTGTTGGTCTTTATTTTCCAAACTAATCCTACAAGCGGTCAGAGCTGCAGAAAACCTTTATGTCATCTTCACTTTCAAATTCTTCAGGTAGTCAGGTGAATTCTGAGCATTGACATATTGGAGGATGAAATTAAATTCCTATGGGTGTAGATATTGGATTGCCACTGGTTTCAGAATCCCACTTAGATAGTTGTGCATTAAGATTGCAGCCAATGATCACAAGCTTTGTTATTTCCAGCATCACACTTCCTTTACCAAAAAGCCATTTGGCATTAGCAGAGGGCATTTGATCAGCTTTTGATGGACACAATCAACTTAATTTCCTTTGCAAACATGGAACCATTTAAAGGGAACTAAACTAGCTTAGATTTAGTGCCAACAAAATGCCCAAAGATATTACCTGTAGGTTACATAATGGCTCCATACTTTGGTTTTTACACCAGGTCTTAGTATCTTTGGCAGTGTGGGGATGTTTGAACTCCTGCTGGAAAAGGAAACCAGCCTCTTTATGCAGCTTATCAGAAGAGGAAAGCATGAAGTGCTCTATAACTTCCTGATAGATGTATATGCTCAGTAAAACACAATAGGGTGAAAACATCTCAGATCTCGTCCCTCGCCCCTCTATCTCCAGACTCTGTGACTTTGATTTCCAAATAAAATGCAAATTGTACTTTTGTCAAAAGAGAGAGAGAAGGGATGATGTGTGACGGGACGGTGTTAGGAAATTTGATGTTTATTTGGTTTCATAACCCACCAGAAGATCACAAAGTGCTTATCCACATTTTCACTGTCAGCCTAGAAACAGTATGCGGAGATTAGCTTCATCTGTCTGCTTATTAACTTGTCATTTTTACATAAGCTAAACTAAATTGCTTGTTAATGGAGAGAAATAGTTCTTATTGGCTTTTACTACAAGCTTTCACGATTTCTTGTATTGCTGGTAGAAAAAAAAAGATTAGAGTAGGAGTTGGATTTTAAAATAATTTTCATGTAACTCTAAAATAGCCACTGAATGGAATATGTTCTTTTGTTGTTGTTGTTGTTGTTTTTTGGTCATTTTAGAAACACCACCAAATCATCAAAATCTTAAGCATTATAAAATTATATTGATGACAAATTATCTTGCAAAAATGGAGAATAATTGGAACTAAGTGTTTTGGTGGAGTAGGATCTCTGGTGTATAATTTCCAGAGCAAATGTAGTAAAATCCAACATCACCTGTGACACCGCCATTGAACATTCCCACCATTATGGTGCCACATTAAGCTGTTTTTATTTGTTTGAGAGCATGCAACAAGATGCTTCTTTGAGAAAGGAGGTTTGTGTTCAGTTCTTCTAATAAATTCAAAGACATTAGTACATTAGATGTGTTGCAGTTTGCATTAAAAGCTGTTGGATGTGTAATTAGTCCAATTCAGAAACAACCACTGGAACGCACAAAGGACAAAAGAGGTTCAACCAAATGAGAACTTTTCCTCGTTCAAAGAAATCTCTTCTTCTTTAGAAGCAAATACCATGCAAACATCTAACTAGCTCCATCCTTAACTAGCCACCCAAAAAGTTTGCTTTCTTTTGGATGACATGTATGATTTGTGCATTTAACACAACGCATTTTGAAGTTAAAATTGTGAAACTTGACATTGTAGTGATCCATTTCACATGATATTGTAATAATTAATTAATAATTAATAAGGTTTTGGATAGTGTTTTTGAATTAGACAGCTGCAAAAAAAATTCTTTGACTATTATATGTGAAATCCAAATATTGTACCGATAAAATGGATTTCTAATATGTCATGGTGTCATGGTTTACATGTCATGGTTTACAATTATTTGTAGAAAGCAGAAAGTCATTAAGAGCTGCCATCGGGAGGTTAGGACACAACAGCTCATTGTCAAAGAAGTTGGCTGCAAACAGAGAGCTGTACAGGCAAGAATAATAATATAAAGTTGAGTGGAAGGAAAATTGTAGTAGAAAAATAAGCATAATCAGCAGGGATAACTAAATTCTCAACAAAATTGTGAAGCAAAATCCATTCAGGAGTCTGGGGAGATAAAAGGGCTGTACTACACCTCAGTTCATGAGCCGTGACCCTAACCTGATGTTGGTCCAAAGCCTGTGCAGCTATAAACAAATCTTACAACACACTTTATGGAGATGCTGATTTGATTTCCTAACAGGATTTAGCACCACACACATAATTACTAAGCTTTGGTATCACTGTGGTTGATTGACCAGCAAATTAACGCTAGTTAAACACATTATAAAGATAATAATCACCAGAACCAACAGTGCTGGTTGATCTCCTCCATATTACCTTCTACTGCCTGGGGAGTATGAGGACGTATTAAATTACAGAATAATAGGCCGAATTGTTTGTATTTTAAAAAATCCTTTTCTAATCTGTGTTACATAAGAAGAAGTTATATAATATTTACATTTTCCGGGTAAGGGAATTTGAGGTTGTTGTTTTTTTAATTATCTATCAGTCATAAATATCCAACAGAAATACAGGCTTGAACTATATCAGTGTGCAGTGGCGCAAAAAGTGGGTATGCAGCGCATGCAGCGCATAGGGGCGCAGCACCAGAGGGGGCGCAAAAAAACCCCGTCTGGAGGGGGCGACGCGCCGACGATGTTTTCCCAAACACGCTCCTTCACGCTGACTGACCTTCCTTGGAGGGGGGGGGGGGGGGATTTAGGTTTTAACATCCACCTGAATAAAGTGTAGTTGCGCCACTATCAGTGTGTTATAGATCTATACAATAAGAGTGACTCACTTTGAATCAAACTTAAATAAATGAACATTTTAATTCTTGACATCCAAAAGCATAACAAGTGACTAAGCTAAAAAGATAAGTAACTATTACCTTTTAGCTCCCCAATGCTTCCCCCTTCATATTTATTAATTTATATATTTCTCCTTTTCTGTTATGTCTGTATGGTGATTTATATTTATTTTATTGATTTTTTTTGGAGAAGCTATGTAAGTTTCGCAAAATGCATGTAATGTGAAGAAATGTATAATCTTCTGATGAACAAATAACAATAACAAAACAGAATGAATGTGCTCTTGCTTGCTTTGGGATCCAAATTAAAGGCGTAGTTCACTCACTGCTTAGCGTGCATTGTTCATTTTTTGTCACCCCCCCCCCCCTCTCCTCCCCCTGCTCCCTCCCCCCTGTCATGGAGACGGTTGCTACACCCGGTTTATCTGATCACCATCAGACTGTCTGTTGACTTTTAACATTAGGAAGTGAGCAAAGCCACCTGTTCTCAGGAAATTTAGCCTGCGCGCGCGCGTGCGCGCGCACACAGCAAAAACCGTCCCAGGTAAGTGTAACGTTACGCCTCAGGTCATTGGTGCAGCAAGTCACGTGACGTGCCTCTTCCACTCACCTTTGCGCTCGCTCCTCCTCCGCGCTGTCCGCTCCGGGCGGTGTCGCGGCTCCAGCAGACAGTGTCAGGTGTCTGGCAGGTTTTTCTCACAAGCTTTGGCTAAACGGAAGTTCCCACAGGTAGGAGCAAAAAACGGGGGTTAGGACGGGGGGGAAACGTTCACTAAACAACTAACGCCGCTCTTTATCTAAAGCAAAGAGGTACGTTTGGAAGATTTGAGTTCGTATATTGCTAACTTTGACGGGAAAGTTTAATACACGTGTTTTTGCGTTGTGAGAGCAAGCTTGTGTGTTTCTGTTTATTCACGACTTTCCTTGAAGTTCAACGACTGCGTTCTCGGTTTGCGTCATCTAAACGTTACAGCCTTTTTTTTTTTTTTTTTACCCTTTTCTCTTCTAGCCACCATGAAAACTAGACCCTATAATTAAAGTTTTTCAGATGACATGTTGGCCTCAGAGCTGGGCGGCCTGTCTTCAAGTTATTCCTCTTTATTGCATACTTCAGCAATGACTCTGTAGCTCAGAGTCACTCATGCTCTCCTGAACACCTGACTGAGGCTTTTGTATTAATTCATAATAGATTAATTACGCACTAACTCCTCCTTTTCTCTGACTTAGCAAGTATCCAAATGTGCTGTGGTAGCTTTGTTGTCATAGCAAGAAACAACCTTTGAGGGTGTTATGTCAGCAATGTAGAAATCAAGGGCATTGAGAACGTATATGATTTTGTTTAATTATTAAAATCCTGAAGAGTTTGCGGGATTATGTAGGCTGTCATCTCGTCAAGCCTTTGCTTGTGCCTCGTTCCCCCACTGAGACAAGGCAGCAGCTGTGGACGCTTTCGCAACATATGATGCCACCGACTCAGTCAATGCACCTATTGTGAGCTTTTAGCTGGAAAAATGCTGCTCACCTTTGAGGATTTTTGGAAAATGAAAATGAAGAAACCTCTGGTCATGTGATCTGGAGCTGATAAGGTGACACAGAAAAGATTTTTATGACTCTCTGACACAAAAGTGACTCAGACGGCTTTTATTTGCCTTGGGCAGCCAGAGTTACATGCAGCAGGGATTTTTATTTATTTATTTATTTTAATGAAAATATCAATTGACTCACAAGAGAAGACGAGGGGCATTAATAAGAACTGAGATCAGGAGGATCTGACAAAAGGAGTGATGATTACTAGAAATGGAAACTGAACTGAATACAACACACAAGGACAGCATGTTACAGGAGCACACTAGTTTACAAGAACAAACAACATAAGTAATACATAATAATAAAAGAGAACTAATACTATGAGTGAATGATGTGCATAAAAATGAAGGAAGTGACAATAGATCTAGAATCCATGTGATTGGGACAGTTTTACGTTCTGCTGTCATGATAACCCTCAGTAAAAATAAAGCAGGTCCTTGGTAGCACAGCATTAAATACATTTCTTAAGACGAATGCATAACATTATCTAATTTATTTTATTTGAAGTAGGAAGGCAACCATTTCAATATCAGTGTGATTAGTACTGATATCGAAAGGACTGTTTGGATCACAGTAATTGTTGCCTCATGTATTCCAAGCATTTTGAAACTTAAGGCTATCGTAATACAGTAATTACCCAGTTGTATAGAGTCTCATGGCAGCAGATGGTCACTGTGGATGTAAATGAAAGCAAAGTTAACAAAGGTGGTAGATATTTTATGGAAATGTACAGATCCAGTTTTAGTTCATTCATATTGATAAAATCTGCCACAGTGGGTGTGTCTGTTAGCCTTCTGCCTCTCTGACGATCTACTTACTTTGTGATATGGCATCTTTCTGTTACAGGTCATACAAAGATGTCACACTTCCAAAAATCTAAAATATCACTTTAAGCAAAAGATAAATAATAGTAGTTATAATAGAATGACATCAAATTGTAGCTAAAATGAGTTTTCAAGCGCTCATTGCACAGAGTTGTATGGCTTTCTGCTGTTCTGTTCTTCATAGTGTAAAACAGACAGTTATTAACTTGTTAATTAGTAAGGCTACCTGCTCAGGTAGCCACCCTGCATTCAGCTGCTTAAGACGAGTTTTTCTGGGCTTGGTCGAAATGATCACAGTGTCTTAAGACCTTGGCTGTATGTAAACCACAGCTTTGCATCAGTTTTAAGTCTTAATTTGCTTAATTTATTTTCTAAAACCAAAACATTAAGGCTGCTTTTGCATGCCTTAGAAGCATGACCCTATCTTACTCTTAGCCGCTTTCTATTAACGTGGAGAAACCAGAGGATCTGTACTAATAATTCACTCCATTAATATCTGGAATTACAGGTCGGACGCACATGTACCTTGTCTTGTTCATTGTTTCGAAATCCTTGGGCTTTTTAAGATTTAAGTCGAATAGGTGACTTCCCCAGGGAGTGTCTCCTCCTTTGCATGAAGAAAATGACTCCAGGCTTAAACCAAGACCTGAAGCAAACAGATGAATGACAACAAAAAGAACCCGATCCAGTGAGCCGGGTTAGCACTGGAATCAGACAGAATACAGGATGACGAAACGAAGCCACCCTGCCTTCGGATCTGAAGTTTGTGTCAGTAATAAGTCGCCTTAAGGAACGTAAACATAACACCGTAACGCTCGTTCGTGAATATATGTTGGATGTTTGCTCATATTTGTCAAACTTAATGTAGAAATCAAAATGTTATCTATAGAGTAGATTGAAGTAAGCACAAATAAATAGAACAACTTTGGGCTGAAGTGAAAGAAGGACTTGTTTATTGACTGCTTTTAAATGAGGGGTTGGAGTTCGGTTCTGGAAGTATTCGGCTGCGCTGCGGTGCATCAGAGCGATGATGTAATACTCTAGGAGCGCCACGGTGAACATGACCACAGCTGAAGGGATTGTTAAAGTAAGTCTCTGTAGATGGCAGTGATTTACGAGGTCCTGCTAACATTTTTACATACATGTTGAAACCACAAATGTCAATTTATTTATTTTATTAGCATTCTAGTTGTAAGTGTAGGTCTGTCGTGATAACAGATTTTGCTGGCCGATTAATTGCTTAAAGATTTATCGGCGATAAGCGATAACATCGCCTCAAGAAATTCTGTTGACGGGAGGGGGGGGGGGGGTGCGAACAGAAATTCCAAAGGCATTCATAGTAGCCGCTCTGATCTAAATCAGGGATTTTCCCCAACTGGGAGCTTAACGCTGAATGTGACAGGCAGCAATCAGAAAGTGCGGATTCTCCTCCTGCTTTCTGATGGGAAATTACCTAGGGGAATCCTAAACAACTGAAAAGGCGCATTTCAGCACTTATCGCACTTATCGCGATAATTAAAATTATTGCGATAAGTTTTTTTATCGCACGATTAATCGATTTATCATTTATCGTGACAGGCCTAGTGCCAAATAAATAAATCAAACCTTTAAGACACTAACAGCTCAGGCGTGAATTTGAGCATCTTTGATGGCACACATATATTTTCAGTGAAGGAGACTGAGATCTGTGTTTCAGTTGGAAATATTATCCTATTTATAGCTGCAATTGTTGTCATAATTGACTAATTTTTACCAATAATCGTCCCCACAGTGTGACTCCAGCACCATGTTTTACAGTGGAGATGATGAGTATTTACCTGAAATGTAATCTTACGGTGGTGGACTTTGTTGACTAATCAGGTGACCAGTGAAGACATTTGGTTTGAGTTTTATTTTGGGATATTAGAGTAAAAAAGGGGCTAAGTAAGCCCCTTACTTAGCTCTTTAGATTATTAAAAACGTTTTTGTAAACTAAGTTTCTTTTTCTTCTTGATAGCCGTGTTCCTCTTTGTGTTGGTCCATCACATAAAATCTCTATGAAATCAATTGAAGGTTGTTTGTAATGTGATAAATAGTGAAATATATCAGGCAGCGTGAAGACTTTTGCAACCTACAGTAGGTTTAAGGATTGTAAGATATCCGCTTTGTTTTCTTTTGGCCCCTCTGTCCATGCAGAAATTGCTGAAAGATTAGTCACTTAACAAACATCTAAAGACAAAGGCTTAGTCAAAGTGTAATTAAGTGAAAGTGTAATTTTGGTTTCACACTCATCTCCTGTGACACCGTGTCACCACCGAGCCGCTTCCACTTGTTGTGTGAAGTACCTGCTCTCTGCTGCTTTCGGTTTGTGTTTTCCCTCTTTGCGTTCATGAAACCTGATCTGCAGAACAAGTTTGAACACGTTGACTCGTCTGTTTGCATGCACAACTGAACGAGCACAAATATGTGCATTGAGTCGTGGGACGTTTTGTTAGGGAAGTTTGTGCTATAAACTTGCAAATGAATAATGGTAGACAGAAAACAAGTCCAGCACACACAGAGCTGGACTCTTCCATCTGATGCAAGAACAGGTTCCAGACTAGTTCATCCATTCCAGTAGAAACTGTAATCTTAATAACCGAGTGCCAGAAAGACGCACCAACCGTCAACAGATACGGGTAAACAAAAGGGAGCATCCTGTTGATTATGAATTATTTTTTGTATGTTTATTTCCTGCAGCTAAGTGTTGCTCTCAAATGAATCTTATTTTAGTGAATTTATCCTTTATTATTTTTGTACATAAGTTTGATTATTTGATTACTTTCTTTTCTAAAGGCAGCTGTTTGTGCAAAACAAATGTAGCCAGTTTGGGCTGAAATGTTTTTGTAAAATAAATGTTTAGGCTCTGTGGAATTTTTATTGTGACTTAAAGGAAATAATAAATAAATAAATAAATAAATAATAAATAAATAAATAAATAAATGGATTTGGTACATTCCAAAAAATATTAGTGCCTGGGATGTTTTTAACATTTTGTTACAACCAGACACTTTGATGTTTTAATCGGGATTTATGTGACATAACAACATAAAGTTCTGCATTAATATGAAGCGAAAGAAAAACTATGGTTTAAAAAAATCTGCTCATGAATCATGCAGATTCACATGCATTTTCTTTTACAGTGAAACCCTTAAATAAAATCCAGTGCACCAAGTTTTCCTCAGAATTCACCTAAGAATAACAGCATGAGTTTAGCTGGTCTGTCAAGTTCTAACATGACACATTGTGAAAACGTTAAAGGGATGTAATGAATGCTTTTGCAGGCACATGTATCATATCACATTGCATTGTTCTGTATGCTTTGCTTTACATGTTGTATTGCTTTGGATTTGTTTCACATCATATCAAATAGCATCACAGACTATCTCGTAATATTGCCAGACTCTCACGATCATATTGTGTCACTGTGACTCATTTCCCGTTCTACACTTCTTAACGTTATTCTTCAATAAATACGAGGCATTAATAACTACATAAGACAATTTTTTTTGTTTTCTTTTATTTTTCTCTATTTCCAAAAGCCTTGTGGTATAAAACAAAGAAATATATTTGTAGAACTAAATTACTAAGGAATATGTTCAGATATGTACTGAATGTGTTTGTGGCTTTTATTTTTTCTTGCTTCAGGTTGACAGCCATGGAAAACGGCTCATTTGTTCGGGGCTCCAAAGCGACGCAGTCCTTACGTATCACCGCCAAGGAGCTGTCGCTCGGCGGGCGAGGGAAAAAACTCTGGCCTTGCAAAAATATTCTCCAAGTGGGTAACATTTTAGCAAAGTTTGGTAGTGATTTTTACTTTTAGCAGCTGCCTTTAATACAGATGGAGGTTAAAATACATTTTTAGGACGTGTTAAACATGACTGAATAGTTTATGATATCCTCTTGCTTTTACAAATGTAAAATCTTAAATGTTTTTGTTTATTTTTCGGGTACATCTGAAATTATGATCAGACTTCTAAATGTGTAACCTGAATAAATTGTTTTCAGGATTCAGATCCAACCATTCCAACACAAAAGCTACGGTTGGGAAACATGATCTATTATACTGAATCTATTATGCAGCATCGGTGAGCAGGTTATGCTAACCTGGTGAGCAGGTTATGCTAACCTGGTCACCAATGTTACCATAATGTTAGCATATGTTAAAAGGTTTTTGATGATATAACATGATATATAGCTCAAAATGTCAATTTTATATAATTATCCCCCTTTTAACAAATGTTTCATTGAACTTAATTGTTCTATTTCTAAAACCTTTTAGCTCTTATGAAATTTGTTCCTATTTTTTGTGGTTCAGATCCGAGCTTCTGTCTGTTGACTCTAATGAAATATGACCAATTATTGCGAACTAAAACCACATTTCCTTACTGTAAGTCATAAGTGGACAATAGAAAATTACATCATACCACTCAGGCATGTAATGACCAAACCTTCCTGGGTCTAAAATGGAGAATATTCAAAACGACCAGAAGCCAACCAAGGAGAAACCTGAACAGCAAAACATGAACACCCTGGTTATCTGCAGTTAACTCAAGACCATGTGGGAAGGTTGTTTAAACATGTTTGGTAGATGATAACATGTCATTGTGTAAGTGGGAAGTGTTCTGTTTGGAGAAATGATAGCGCAGATTTCCAGATTGAGACCGTTATCATGGTGGAGGCTGGATTCACATGAATGCAGTTTTGTGTACATGGACTGGCTCCACCAACGAGGTTAATTCCAGTCAATGTGAGAGAATAGTGTGTAGAAACTGCCCATAAGTTACAAATAAATAAAATAAAAGGGTATTTTTTCCTGTGTCCTTTACATAGCTAGTAAAACTTGTTTAATCGTTGAAAGCACCAGCGTCTCTGTTTCCAGAATGTCAACATATAACATTAAAACAAGCAAATGAACAGTTTTTCTTTGCATGCGTTGTAACTTAAAGCCTCCCAACATTTTAAATCAGAAAACATAAAATGTGTGTGTGCTCTGCATTGTTGTGAGTCAGTAGAGGTCAGTGTTGTTTCCTTGCCCTGCAGGTACCAGAAGAATGCAGAGAAAGCCAGTGCAGAGAAGAAAGGAGTGAGTATTCCTCTTAAACATGGATCATATCGAACAGTGACATTTATGCAAAATTAGGTGGTGCTAAGAAAACATTTACAGATCTTTGCAAAAATAATTCATATCCCCCAGTCCTGCAGATATTGCTGTTGCTTCATTGTGTTTTATTCGGAGTTCATGTGAAACACCAACACAAAGTTACAGTCTTTTTCTGAGAAACTTTGTGTTCGTTTCTATTCATCCTCTCTGATCCCAAACTTTGTAGAAAACTCCCCATCCACTGCGGTTACAGCTGCAAACCTTCTGAGTTATGTTTCTACAATCTTTGCATATTTGGAGACTAACAGTTTTGCCCATTTGTTTTTCTAAAGTGCCACAAGCTCCCTCAGTCAGACTGGATAGAGAACATCTGTGAACATCTTTTTTCTTTAAGACTCTCAATTACTGTAGATTTAGGTTTCTAAGACATGGCTGCTGAGATTTCAGTGTTGCTTTGGCTGCATGTTCAGAGTCTCTCCTGCTGGAAGGTGAACCTATGCAGGCCCTTTGCTGACATTTGGACACTATTAAGTAAGTGGCTCTTCTTGACTGTACAGGAGTTTATTTATAGTTATCAGTGTAAAGGGAGCTAAATAAAAAATCGAGGTCACATATTTCAGAATGATATTTTGTTTTAAAAAGTTGAAAATCATGCATATCCTGAACCAGGATTAGGTTGGTCAAGTCCAGCAATTTACATCTAGAAGCTTGACAACTTTTTACATGCGTCTTTGCTCCAAAACACCTGAATTAAACGAGTGGCTTGTTACGAAGCCTCTGCAAAGCTAAAAATATGCTGATAGGCAACCCTGTGACAAAAAATCCCAATAAAATGAAGTAAAGTTTTAATTTATTGGAGACACGGGTGAAGCTCTAGAGGTGTGAATGGCTTTTCGAGGCGCTGTAGTGACCCAGTCCTTCGTCTGAAGACAAGGATCAAGATCTTTCATTTAAAGACTAAACAACAAGTGGATTAATGTGTAAATTACCATTTATTTTGCCCCTTCCTCCGTTGTGGGGGTTATAAAACTGTGTGTGTGCTTGCTTGTCTCTCTTGATTTCCTCAGTTCCACTCATGTGGCAGTAACCTAATTAAAGCTTTAGGAGATGAGGAACACACACACACAAACGCCTTGAGTCGCCATGCCGACACACGGCCGCGTCTTGCCCTGTCCCGGCTGACCTCTCATTGGCTACTTGTCGCGACAGGCGAGCTATCGAACCCATAATCCTGCTCCAGCGTAATCCCCCCCACTTGTAAAACTCATTGAGGCTCCACATGCAGGTCTGGCTGCTGTGTCAGAGCGAAAGAGCGATAAACAAACCTGGACCGAGATCAAATGAGAAACGGATCAGAGAACGTCATGAGGAAACACAAGGTACTGTTGTACAGTGTGATTACAGGGTCTGTTTCCCCAGGAGCTATTTGGAGAGACTGCAGGCATCTTCTTTCTTTAATGCTCTGGGTGGTGAAGATGAAACCTGATCTAAACCTGCTCAGTTGTTGCTGTAATGACAGGAGCTGAATTCTCACAGAGCACCGCCAGCTGTAATCTAAACCAATATTTAGTGTGAATCAGTTTAATTATTGTTTTTCAACGTCTTAACGTGTGTTTGCCTTCCTGATACGATTACATTAAAGTGGAGCGTCAGCTGAATTATTTATGAATAACACTTGTGGTATGATGTGTCTGAGCTTAGTTTGAATGAGCACCATGAAAGACCATCTGTTTGTGTGTGTGCGTGTGGTGTGTGTGGGGGGGGGTGGGGGGGGGGGGTTGGGGGATGGGAGTCTTTGTCACCATGCCCATAAAATACCAAGTTCATCTTTTATTACGTAATCAAGAGACAGATTGTTATGAAGAATAAGATTTCTGGATTTTATTCTGTTGTGACTTGCAGTAATTTATTAATCCCAAATTAAACTTTAATTGAAGGGGAATGCCGACAGGATGCCGTCATAAACATGACATAACACCTGTCATGAACATGAAGGAGTCTTCATGAATGTTTATGAATGTCGTCATGAAGTGTCATTTGGTAAATAATGACGCTTTTAATGAAAAGTTGACACTTTTACTGGACTTTTAATGCAAATTTTAATAGAATTTTGCATTAAAAGGGTCATTATTGTCCGAGTAATGCAAAGCTTACACTTTTAGTGCAACTTTACATTAAAAGTGTTATCATTTACTAAATGACACGTCATGACAACATTCATCAAGACTTCTTCATGTTCATTGCAGGTGTCATATTTACAACAGCATCATGTCAGTCTTAAGCACACGCCTTCAAAAAGTGTTACCATCCAGTTAACCTAATTCATTACATAGATGAAATGATTTAGTCTTTTAATTATTTATGGGCCTTTCCAACTTGTTGCTTAAGAAAGGAAAGCTTGAAAGGCAGAAGAACAAAGTCAATATTCAGATTTATTTCTGCTTTGAAGATGATCTACAGCCTCAAATTACCCAGTTTAACAACACGATGTTCAGCGAAGCCTTTGTTTCTGACAACTCATCAGACAGGCATCTCAAAAGACAACAACAATTTTATATGGGATGTTGATTTTTGTATTAAATGCGATGGAAAGTCATTTGTTATATATTTATGCCTACTGTCTGTACACTGTGAGCGTTTGAAGTCAAAATTATTTTTTGGGCACACAATTTTGTTTTATAAAAGAACCCTTTTCAACCCTTTCCAAACTTTTGTGGATGTTTACAGCAATTATTCTATCAAAAAATCTAAAAACCTGCATGTGTTATTATATGTGTGTCTAAGTACATCCGTTGGTTCTTCATTACCAAGTTGTAGACTCCTAGTTTCGTTTCTTGTTAACAAATGCTGTGTGACTGCAGTGAATCTGTATTGACCTTCTGTCTCAAGCTGTGTTCCCAATTAATGCCGCAGATTTTATTTGAAATTGATGTTGCATGTTGCCGTGTGGTTCAGACGCACCAAACATGGAGGCTGCTGTCCTTGACACATTTGTCTTCGGTCTGATTTACTGCTTCTCCTTATCTGTTTGCCCTTTCTCCTCTCAATCTGAGTAAAGGCCACAGGTGGCAAAAACATTAAGCAAGAGTAAAATCTCTTTGAGGAATATTTTAAAACAACTTTCAAGTGCTATAATTATTGGTATTGAGCCTCCTTTACTCTGCTGCTCCTAAATAAAATCCACCACAACAACTTTTCTTCAAAAATCACCTTTGACAGAGTTTAACTTCTCTCTAACACATAAAGTCCTTGAATAAAATAAAATATCATGAAGTCCCTGGGTGCGTTGGAACAATATACTGTATGATCAATTAAAGGGACTGTTTAAGCCCATTTAATCTCTCTCTTTTTTTTTTTAAATAAGTTTTTTCACAAGACAAGGCTGGCATGTGTGTAATGGATTACATGGAAATTTAACCTGCTCTAATTCCAGTTATAAAAAATCTTTTTGCTTACCAAGGTAGGTCATTCTTGTGCCTTTTCCATCACTTTTTAGCCGTTTTGAACACCGTCTCATGTCTGTCTGCCTCTGTGATTCTGTATTTATATGTATATATATATATACAGTATATATATATACACAGTCCAGTCACATTAATGTGACCATCTGTCAAAAGCCAGAATAACCACCTTTCGCAGAGCGAACTGCTACGAGACGTGCAGGAAGAGAGTCACTTAGGTCCCTGAAGGTCTTCTCTGGGATGTTGAGCCATGCCGACTCTAATGCCGTGGCCAGCTGCGCTAGATTACGCGGTTGAGGATCCATGGCGCGAACAACTCGATCGAGATGGTCCCACAGATGCTCGATTGGGTTTAAGTCAGGTGAGTTTGCTGGCCAGGGGAGGACGGTAAACTCATCCTGGTGCTCTTCGAACCACGCACGTACACTGGCAGCTGTATGGCACCTCGCATTGTCCTGCTGGAAGATGCCATCATCCTGAGGAAAAACAATGCGCATGTAGGGGTGGACATGGTCCGCAAGGACAGATGCGTACTTGTATTGATCCATCGTGCCTTCCACAATAATCAGTGAACCCAGAGAATGCCAGGAAAACATTCCCCAGACCATAATGCTCCCGCCTCCAGCTTGGACCGTTCCTGCAATGGTTGCAGGGTGGTTCCTTTCAGAGGTTTCACGCCTTATACGCCAACGTCCATCTGTCCGATGGAGCATAAAACGCGATTCATCTGAAAACGCTACCTGTCGCCACTCAGTGGACGTCCAGCTGCTGTACTGGCGTGCAAATTCTAGCCTTCGTCGTCGATGAACACCAGTCAGCATAGGTGCACGAACCAGGCGTCTGCTTCGGAGGCCCAGACGCAGCAATGTTCGCTGAATAGTGGTTTGGGAGACACTTGTGGTAGCCCCTTGGTTCATTTTAGTGGTCAGTTGCTCAACGGTAGCCCGTCTATCTGCCCGAACGCATCTCCGCAACCGTCGTTCGCCTCTGTCATCTATGGCCCGTGGTGCACCACATTTGCCACGTCGTTGATTTTGGACAGTCCCATTTTGCCATGCACGGTACACTTTTACCACGGCGGCACGCGAACAGTTCACAAACTCAGCCGTTTCGGAAATGCTTCCACCTTGGCCCGAAAGCCAATGATCATGCCCTTTTGGACGTCGGATAAATCGCTTCGTTTCTGCATTACGCCAACGATTGAAATGTTTTCCGAAGCCCACACACACCCTTTATATACGCTCAACTGCACTGTGCTGCCACCTGCCTTCTGTGATTGGTTATTTAACTCTGAAGTGGAAAGTACGTGGTGGTCACATTAATGTGACTGGACTGTGTATATATACTGTATATATATATATATATATATATATATATAAATAAAAAACTGCCACTGATTATGTGAAAACTTGCACCTGCTTTTGAGGATACTTTAAGACGGAGGTTTCCATTTCTGGAACCGCAGGCCTGGCGTCCTGCATGTTTTACGTGTTCTTGGCTCAGCGCGGCTGATTTGAAAGCAGTGGGTCATTAACATCAGGCCTCTGCTCAACCTGACGACAACCTGAAAGAGGGTTTAAGGCACAGGAATCTGGGAGCATCACTTTTGTGCATTACTTTAAAAAGAAAATCTCGCTCCTGTGGCAATGAGAGTTTTTTTTTTATCAACAATTGGACACAAGTGGATGTTAGATGGTTTAGTAAAAGTCCAGGTAAAACATAAACAGAGAATCTGTTGTGATGTTCACAGATCCTCTCCGTTTTGCAAAGACGAACAAGCCAAAATTCAAATCTCTAGAAACGAGCCCCAAAAGACCTGCAGCTTTATTTAGGGGCATCAGAGTAAAGGTGGCTAAGATGCAAACCACACTTTTCTATATTTATTATTTATTTATATTTGCTTTGTAGAACATTTTGGAAACCAGGTGTTTCTTCTACGACACCTTACAGTGATGCACTGATGTGTGTCGGTCTGTCTCATAAAATGTTTGCTGTAATGGCGTGACAAAAACATAAAGAAAAACAACATAATTTCCTAAGGTATTGTAGAGTCATAACACTGTAGGAAATGAGCAACTCTTCATTAAATACTGAACTATTTCTTTACAATTTAATTTTCCTTCCTGCGTCTTACTTTAATTGGTCCCTTCTACTCTTTTAATCTGAGTATTTTGCACCTTTCTGGCCAGTCGTGCTTTCATTCGAGGCTTTGGTAACTTTGTCCACCAACACTTCCTCAGAGGAAACAAGAAGTAAAACCAGGGAGCAAAGAGTTAACTTTTCCCAGAGCGTATCATTTCCTGCTCTGGTTTCCTGGGTTTTCTGACTCTGGCTCTCACTTTCCTGTCGTTGGAGCAGGGCCGGACCGGCTCGCTCTGGTAGGTTTTGTCTAGCCGCCCGTGTCACGTTCAACTCGACCCTCTGCTGTCTCTCATCTCCTGAGCCACGGAGGAAAACCAGCCTGGACTTTCCTTGCTGTCTAGCTGTAGTGACACCAATCCTGGCTGCTTCATCTCATTGAAAAAGGTTTCTTCTTCTTCTTCTTCTTCTTCTTCTTCTTCTTCTAATTTTCTACTCGCTTAAACAAAAAAAAATCGGGAACAATCTCTCCGTGATCCGGTTGTCCATTCAGGCTGGCCCCACGTCACAAAGACAGGAGTTGTGCCACTGCTTTTTGTTCTCTGTCGGGGTTTTGTCACTTGCTCAAATCTTTTCCGCAGCGTTCTTAACCGTCTTTATTTTACACCTAAGGATTCAGCTCATATTTGTCATCTTTAATAACTCGTAATTAATTGCAAGACATATTAAATAGTTGTTTTTTTTGTGGAAATTGTGCAAGGTTGTGGGCAGGAAACATCATTCTGAAGTCCGTTTTGTTTTCTATGATTAACAGATCTACATATTTTCCTGTCCACATCCTCTTTGCTTATGTGTCACTTCTTTTCTACAATTGAGGAAGTTCCTGCCTGCTGAAGTGTGCGGTGCTCCTGCTGAGTTTTTGCCCCTCAGCTGTCACTAAAAGCAGACATTTCAGTGGCAAACGGAGCCGTCGTCTGTGGGGTTTAGGGAAAAAAGTGAAAAGAAAAGCAGCTGAGTTTTCCGTCACAGCTAATAAACCAGCATCTCTGACTTCAGGAGCCACATCTCTGCACTGGAGCAGCTGCTCACTTCATCTATTAGCCTAGCCAAGTTCAGAATCAGGCATTTCCTTCATTCCACCGCGTTAATCCGAGGCCTTACAGCTGTCTTTCTCCATCAGTTCGCCAGCAAATAAATAGTTCTTATGACTGAATTTTTTATTTATTTATTTTTTATTGAGTTAATTTCTCGTTTTTCTTGCAGGCCACTGATGGTGCTCCAGCCTCTCTGCGCTCCGGAAAACTGAGTTCTCTGAAGAATCAATTTGAAAAATCAGTCAACCTAAATCAGGATAAAAAGCCTCCTGTTTCACCTCCGAGCGGCTCCAGCATTCTCCGCTCACGCTCCGTCCTGACCAGGCCCGCTGCCATCCGCGAGGAGCTCGCCATTTCCGTCCAGAACCAGGACCCGCACGCCGACAGGGGGGATCAGCGCGCAGCCAGACCCGAGCAGCAGCCGCCCTCTGCCGCCCCGGCGGGCAACAAGCAGAGAGGGATGGACGGGGATGAGGCCGCAGACAGGCGAAAACCCGAGCTGATCGCGGAGGAAGCTCCCACCAGCCCACTCGCCACTTTTGAGAAACCCAAAGTGCAGCTGACCGACTTGAAGATGAAGTTTGAGAAGGGAGAAGACGCCTCTGGAAAGGTAAACCTGTTGATTTGTAAAAGTAGTAAAAGTCTAAACTTGATGGCGAGTGCAACATAACTCGGGTTTTTAGCTTGTAGTTAAGGTTATGGGGGGGGGGGGGGTTTGTTTGTTTTTACAATATCTTGCAAAAGTATTCATACTTCTGGAGCTTTTATTTTCCACTAGAATTGTGTGATAAACACAAAACACGGTATATCTGCAAAGTGAAGAAATTAGCATATATAGTTATTAAAATATGCTAAACATTTGCGTTTGATGTTCTCTAGAGTCAGCTTTTACTGCAAAATATATAGAAATATTGATTACAATGTGTAAATTACAAAGAGTTGCATAATTATTATTCGTCGGTGTACACTAGTGTTTGAGAGCATAATAAGGTGTCATGTAGAGTAATTAAGAATTTACAGGGTACCAAGTTTCAACAAATCGACATTAACAAGTATCAATTCATCAGAAGTCAAATCATTTCTATCATCTTTTCCTCATTTTTGAGCAGCTTTTACCTGCTGAAAGGTGAACTTCTGTCCCAGCTTCAGGTCTAAAACGTTTCCTCCCAGAACTGCCCTGCGTTTATTTAGCAGAAGCTGTCCCAGAGCATGATGCTGCCACCACCGTATTTCTCTATTATCCTGTTTGTTCAAACAAACTCACAGTCCTTCACAAAACAGCTGCGTTAAGAGTAAACGACACAGCTTGACTCACTAATTAGCAGACATGTTCAACACCTTTTGTTTATAACATTTCAAATTATTTCCCCTCCCCTCCAGGGGAAATAATCAGCTTTCTGATAGTCTGCCTGGCTCATACAAAAAAACAGATTTAATTTTTTTGTTGTGACTTGGTCAGCTGTAGAAAAAACAAAGGTCAAAGGTGAACATTCTTTTGGAGGTGCTGTCCTGGTCAAAATGTTCACGCCCATTTCCCTTAACGTCCTTTCAGAAGTTTAAAGTTTTAGGTTTCACTCATTTCTGGAGCCAATTTAGTTCAGTCACCAGTTTCTACCTTCCCCAGCTTCATTCTTTCTCTTTCTGTCTCTCTCTCTCTCTCTCTCTCTCTCTCTCTCTCTCTCTCTCTCTCTCTCTCTCTCTTTGTCTCTTTTTTTCTCTCTGACCTATAAAACAAGTCTCCCTCTCTTCAGCTCCTGAAACAGAGGAATGCAGACATTCCTTTCCAAGGCCCATTTCAGTCTTCATGGGATCACCTCAGTAAAGCTGCTGTCTTTATCTTGGCGTTGTTAACACATTTAAAACCGAGAACCCATTTTCTTTTTTAGAGTTTTTCCTTCACTCTTTGGGTTTCTTCAGTTAATTCATCCCAGTGTTCATGTTTGCTCAGTTTCCCTCTCATGTTATTATACTTAACCTGTTCTATTATTCACATTTATTCATCTCAACATCATCAATAGGAAAGTTACAGAAATGTTTTCACTCTGTGAAGCTCCCAGTAACACGTGGGCTGTTTGAAACGACTCACACTCCTTATTTTTCTGTGTGTTCAGAGAGAAACTATCATTAGAGTCAGAGGCGCGGCGCAGTCAGGCCCGTCCTCGTTGTGTTTAGTGAAGGACGCATGAGTGCTTTCAGATGTTTTGGCTGCGGGTCAGATGCGGGCAGGTGGCAGCCTTATCAGGTCCCAGTCGTCATCAGATAAGAGTCGGACATCTCCATCGCTCTTGTTTCTCTTTTCTGATTCAGGACACCATCTGAATGTTGTTTACGGTACCAGGCAAAGGTTTTCGTACCTCCTGAATGTTTCTGTCTGTTTTTGTTGGGGTTTTTTTACAACAGGAAATGTAAAAGTAATTGAAAGTGTTGCGAGCATTTGTACCGCAACAAATATATAAACTCGCATGCATTCACAGCTCATGATCCATTAACTTGCAGGTTAAATTGCTGCCAAATATGACTTAACTTTACTTTTTAGCAGAGTTAATGCTAAAAGCACACTCCAATTTTCCATTTATTAAAGTGAAGTTTTGGCTGTAATGTGACTAAATACAGACTAACTAATGAACTTTAGTTATTGATACAGAAATTAATGCTAACAACCTTTTCCAATGTGACTATATTAGCTGATTTTTATTTTGTGCTTTAATGTTACCACTTCATTGTACAAATGTTAGTATATATATATATAATTGGATAAAACGTGTAAAAATCCAAGTTCTGGACCTGGAACCTGAACGAATCGAACTAGTTCAAAGAAAGCTTGACGACCTGTGGCATGTTTTGTTAAGTTTAATCTGGAAATCGTTTGGGTGGCGTCTCTCACGGTCAACCATTGCAAAACCAGACCCACTTCAACAAAACTTTATAGCAGTGAAGACAGAGATGAGTAATACTTAACATCCTCTCCTCAGCAAATTAAGGAAGGAAAACCAGGCCTGGCTCATACGGTACATGCACGTTTAGCTCCACTCCTAAAACCCGTTTTCACTCCTTCAGGTCGGCAGGTCGACGATTCGCAGCACTTCTTCTGAAGACTCAGAACGTCCTAAAAGTAAGCAAATGGTTTATTTCTATCAGCATTTGTTGTGTTTTTTATTTTTTTTAAACATCTAACGACCTCAGTTTATGAAGATCCACACCTCTGCTTCAGGTTCATCTTCGCTGACCCGCTCTGCGTCTGTGAGGGTGAATAAGGCCAAGTACGAGCTGAGTGTCGCTAAACATAACGCCGGCTGCTCTGTGAGTTCAGCACAATACATTTTAACTGAGTTGAAACAAACAGAAATATTTCTGCTATGTTTTGATTGTTTAAAAAGAATCAGTGGATTTCAAGGTTAATGTTCCCCTGATAAAATCTGTTGAACCTCGTCAGCGGATGAAATCATTAAGGACGTAAATTAAGGATGAAATTCAGACTGTAGTTTCATTCTCCTGCGAATATGAGCTAGTTTACTGCAGGAAACTACCTTTTAGCAGGAAACTACCTTTTAGCAGGAAACTACCTTACCTGCAGGCAGTTCCTGTGCAGTGACAAGAAAACTGTGGTGCTGGGAAAAAGTCAGGTTTGAGTGTTAGGGAGTGACCCTCTCTGTATGTTGCTGAAGGGGCATCACCAATAGGAAAGATATGACTGCCTAAAGTATGAGATGCTAACACACGCACAGCAGTCACCACGCTCTCACCTTCGAGGGTAAATGTCACAAGTGAGTTTTGTCATGTAAGATTATCATCATAAAACAAAATTAATAATTGAATTGCTATTGAGAAAAACAAAGAATATTTATGTATTTGACAGGAAAGTGGGTAATGAGAGAAGGGGGAAGACATGTGGCAGAGGTCGCCAGGGGTCACATGTGGGTTGTGCTTAACCCCTGCATCACCACAGCAGACTAGAAATGCTCTAAAACCGCACATTAAAACTGCCTTCATCAAAGAACAATCGTACGTCTTGTACTTTGATCTGACCATCCTGTCCTTTTGAATTGATATAATAAAACCAGTTTTAAACCAGTTCAGCTTTTGTTACTCAGTTTCTTTCCCATGGAGATTGAGAATTGTTTCCATTTACTGTTTGCATCGTTCTCCCTCAGCGTCCAAACTTGGATGGTTTCGTCACTAATACTGTGGTTTCTCTCTGTGTTTTCACCAGACCGACCAACCAAAAGGGACTGCTATAAGAAAATCTGTGTCCATGAGAGTCAAACAGACTCCAGCAGCAGAGTGCAATGGTAACGCTTTCCAGAAACCACAGGAAAACATGAAAAGGCCTCCAGCAGCGTCAGAGCTGATTCTGAGTTTTCTCTCTTTCAGGGGAAGGAACTGAGCAACCCAAAGCAACCAGGGTGGGGCAACGTGACAATGTTGTTACTAAAATCAACTTTTCACTCTTTGTTCTCCATGAATGCATTCGATTGGTTTTGTTTTAGCAGATGTTTCGCATACCAGAGACAACAAAATGCGCTGCCTGTCAGAAAACGGTGTATAATCTGGAGAAACTGGTGGTTGGTGAGCACACTTACCACAAAAACTGCTTCGCCTGCTCTCACTGCAGCACAAAGCTGAAGTAAGCTGCCGCACTTGGATCTGCTGATGTATTTATTCTTGATAGAAAAGATTAGTCCAGACTCTTGAATGTGCTTTGCTTCACAGTCCCTCAAATTCTGAAGTTCATCCTGCTCTGCCGCACTTTTTCCTTCCACATAACTTTCCATTTGTGTGCTGAGATGCTCACTGACTAGTCAGCAGTCATCCGCTGATTGGGTTGAATTGATCATTTCCGTTTAAAGAAAATCCTTGTTTTTGTTCTATTGTAGTGATTTCATTTTAACTTCTGGTTTTTATAACAGCAACAACCAAAAGGTAACAGAAAAAAAATCCCTAATTGAATTACTAAAAGTAATCAACTTGTCAATGACATTCACATTTTTTACTTATATAAGTAAGTCATATGTATGACTTGTTTGAAATAAGAAAATAAGAGTAAATGTATTTCTTTCTTACGAATCTCGTTGCTGTGTCTCTTTCTGTCCTTCCTTCCTTCTTACCTCTTTTTCCTGTTTATTTTCCTTTTTTTCCATCCATTTCTTGTCCTTCCTTCTGCATTTTCTTACTTCCTTGTTTTTTTCTCCCGTTCTTTCTTCTTGGCATTCTGGGAGTCTTTTTTTTTTTTTTTTTTTATGAAATGAATTTTACAAGATTTGTGCTCATGTCCAACCTTTGCTGCTCCGTCTCTAGTCTGTGGAACTACGCCTCCCTGCATGGTAACATCTACTGCAAGCCTCACTACAACCAGCTGTTCAAGGCCAAAGGGAACTACGACGAAGGCTTCGGCCATCGCCCTCATAAGGAGCTGTGGGAGCCTCGAGACGACGGAGAGGAAAGCGAGGAGCCACCGAAGCCCAAAGAGCGACCAGTGGAGGCGAAGCAGCGGGCTGAGAGCGTGTCGGAGCCGCAGCCGGATCCCAGCGGGGAAACGTCGCCACAGGTCAAGGTCACAGACATGGCCGCCTTGCTGGAGACCCGCACAAAAACGCGGGCCGGCTCCGGAGAGACGCAGCAGGCTGCAGACAAGCCGACCGAGAAGCGCCGGCTGAAGGTGGCCTGGCCGCCTCCGGCCGGCGAAGACCGCCCTGGACCGCTGAGTCCGTCCGCAGAGGACGTCCCCTCAAACAGAACCCGGAGAGCCAAGTGGCCCCCAGAGGACGAGGTCCACTCAACCTTCCAGAGCTCAGAGCAGGCCGAGCTGAAGAGCCTGAGGAGGGCCACGTCTCTGAAGGAGCGCAGCCGTGCGTTCACAGTCGCAGCCAAACCGAAACCGACTCCCGCAGCCGCCGAGGGCCGCAGGGAGCCGCGGCGGCGGCTCAAACAACTGCAGGACTGGAGGGCATCGCTGGAGGAGAAACAGCCATCTGAAGACAAGGCCGAAGTAAACCACCAACAGGAGGAAAAGGAAGAGCAGAGGATGAATCAGACGCCAAACGGAGGCGTGAGCATCCCGAAGGAGGAGAATCCGACTGAAGACGAGGAGGAACGGAAGGAGAAGCGCTCCTCCCAGGATGTGGGCTTCTGGGAAGACAAGGAGGGGAGCGATGCTGAGGACCTGAGCGCCGAGGACATCATCAAGAAGAACCGCTTCTACGATGAAGACGACGAGGATTCCATAGTATAAGAGCAGCTTAAAAATCGACTTCCAGCAATCAAAAAAGAAAAAAAAAACACTTTTAGCTCAAAGGTGGCCGACTAGTTTAGCTTTACCAGATTTTACTCCTGCAGAAACCAAAACTATACCAGCTATCTGTGAATCAAATCTTTTATTGCTCCTTTTATGTTTCAGTTATATTTGTAAAAAAGATTAAAATGTTTTGTTTGATCATGTGCCCTTTGAAAAATGAAGAACAGCTTTTAAATTAGTTTTAGTTTTGGCTATGCTCTGTTTTGATTTTAACTCCTGAAAACTTGGTACCCTCTCGTCTTCGCTCAGGGATCAAACAGCTGGTTGAACAGTTTTTTCCTTGCCTTCATTTTACATTAATACTGCTTCCTTTCACTTTTCTGTTTTAAACCGTTTCTTTTTTTTAAGTTTAAATGTTTTATCTGCTTTAAACGTTTTCTTTGCAGGATGCCTGGCTGATCGTCCACATACCGCTTGTGCAATTAGATTTTTTTTCCATTATTATGTTGGATATTACAAAAGTTGCAGTTTTTTTTGTAAATTCATCTCTTGAAATGAAAACGGACCAAATGAGCTGCCAAAGTTTCATGGTAATTCCCAACATCTCCAGGGGCCTTTTCAAGTTTAAAGGAACATTTTCAAATGTAAACCATTTTGTATGCGAAACATTGTCAATGTATTTTTACCTTATGGAGTTCATACATGTTTGCACAACAATTTGTCTTCTTGTGACTGGAGATCACAACCTGTTTCTGAAACAATTAAAATGTACTACTGAGTCCTTGTTGTCATCTTGTAATTCATCAACTCTATTCAGACTTTAAAATTAACGTGGCAAGATTTGAGTAATTAGTCA
This sequence comes from Poecilia picta, assembly GCA_033032245.1. Lineage (NCBI taxonomy): Eukaryota > Metazoa > Chordata > Actinopteri > Cyprinodontiformes > Poeciliidae > Poecilia > Poecilia picta. The sequence continues at coordinate 14,815,968 of CM065357.1, read as the reverse complement.
GATATTCTCCAGAGTTTGAGGGCAAAATTTCAGTTCCCAGATGTGCAAAGCTCGGTTCTGGTTGGAGGAATCCTAATGGTGCCGTGAACGATGTGAACAGGAACTGAAGCTCTTCCTGGTGATTTGATCCAAGTCCAACCTCACTAGCAGCAAAACCCTCGACTCCAAACTGCTTCTGATGCAGAATAATGACAATGGTGAGAATATCCTTTAAGACACTTGGTATTATAGAACAAAAAGTGGTTTGAAAACGTATTAAATCGAGGCTGATGACGTATTCTCTACCTCACTGCTGCCATAAATGCATTAATTATTTTATTGAGGCATTGCTGGCACCTTCTTGGGCTCTGAAGTCTTTTTTGATTAACATTTTCTTGCAGGTAACAAATAATAAAGAGAAATAAATCCCTCTTTGCTCTTCTAAGCCATATTAGGACAGTGATTCGCTGCGTTTTGTTAAATCACTGAAATAATCCTAGAAGGTCTTTTTTTTTTTGCTTAAATATTATAAATAAGGTTTTATGTTAAAATTATTTTTGCTTTAATTGAAACCACAATTTCTGCTGGTGTAAAGGCAGTGTTGATCATTACAGTTATAATAATGCAATAAAACGCATTATTTTAAAACAGACTTGACCGAAAATACGGAATAAATACCTGCTAAATTTAACAAAAGTTTTCAAATGTTTATTGAATTCATCATTTCCATTAGTCCATTTTGCTCTTTAGGAGAAGTAAATATTAGCAGGTTATTGACGTTAACATACAGATGCTCACATGTTGTCAAATGTAGCTCTAAAAACTACCTACGTTGGATAAAAGTGAGCATCTGGGCGGTCAGAAATACTTCCAGATATTTGCGTTTCCAATAAGTGGAAGTGTAGCAGTCATCTCCTAAAGGGCAATTTGATTTGCAGACAGCGAGATAAATACGAAAAACGAGAAATAAAAATAAATTATGTTAGCACACAACAAAATCCATGTGACACACAGTGCAATATGGATGTTGCTCCTGCTGTTACTCATTAGACACATTTAAAGTGTGAGAAGCTGCGACCTCAGTGCAACAGAAGGAGGAGCGGAGTCGGCACTGCGGTGAGTTTAAATATTAATTTATTAACATTTTTGGCATTATTGCTTTAAACGTAAAAAAAATAGAGGTGAAAGGAGAAAAAGTACAAATTAAGGACGTGTTTGAACTGAAGACAAAAATGCTGCAGATATTCCACTGAGGGCCGTTGGTCGGTCTCACCATCAAAAGTAAACAATAAAAACAAACAGAAAGACTCCCTCTACAGTACAGGATGACGTGATTTTACACCAAGCATTTTCAGCACATAAATAGCAGCAACTCAGTGTTGAAACAAAGAGAACAACTCGATCAAATATATCCAGCAAAGGTTGAAATCAGACCTTTTACTTTCTGCATCGATCGAGTTTTAACACAAATCCTCTTTCTGTGGCAGATCATTTCATAAAGGTTCAACATTTCATGCAGGACAATCTGCTCATTAGGCCTCATGTTAAGACAAATGTATAGGTTTTAATTTTAAAGGTCAACAGGGAAGTCGCTAAAAGAACAGTACTTGCGATAGAAAAAAAGACAGGTGAGCCCTTTAAATGTAGTCGTTACCGACTAAAAGACACTTGAAGAACATGTTTCTTCAAAAATCTACAGGTAGCTGTCAGAACGTTTTCTCAACGAACCTTTGACTCTCTGCAGCCATACAGAAGCATGAATCTTTAAGAAGTAAAAAAATAATAATAAAGGTGACCAGAATATGTAGAACAATTTTGGCAGAAAACAAAAACGAGCAAATTTGACACAGAGCAAAAAATAAAAAATAAAATCACAAAAAAAAAAATCAGAAGAAACTTAAAAACATGTTTTTGATTATCAAATATACCTGAGAACAAGTATGGCTTCAATTTCAAAATACAAATTTAAAATTTACATCTAAATTTTGATTGGGGAGAAAAAGACACAAACTTTTCAAATCTCCACGTGGAAAAGTCAAATAACCAAATTCCTCGTTGTAGTTTTCCACATGAAATTAAATAACATATACACAGTCCAGTCACATTAATGTGACCACCACGTACTTTCCACTTCAGAGTTAAATAACCAATCACAGAAGGCAGGTGGCAGCACAGTGCAGTTGAGCGTATATAAAGGGTGTGTGTGGGCTTCGGAAAACATTTCAATCGTTGGCGTAATGCAGAAACGAAGCGATTTATCCGACGTCCAAAAGGGCATGATCATTGGCTTTCGGGCCAAGGGTGGAAGCATTTCCGAAACGGCTGAGTTTGTGAACTGTTCGCGTGCCGCCGTGGTAAAAGTGTACCGTGCATGGCAAAATGGGACTGTCCAAAATCAACGACGTGGCAAATGTGGTGCACCACGGGCCATAGATGACAGAGGCGAACGACGGTTGCGGAGATGCGTTCGGGCAGATAGACGGGCTACCGTTGAGCAACTGACCACTAAAATGAACCAAGGGGCTACCACAAGTGTCTCCCAAACCACTATTCAGCGAACATTGCTGCGTCTGGGCCTCCGAAGCAGACGCCTGGTTCGTGCACCTATGCTGACTGGTGTTCATCGACGACGAAGGCTAGAATTTGCACGACAGTACAGCAGCTGGACGTCCACTGAGTGGCGACAGGTAGCGTTTTCAGATGAATCGCGTTTTATGCTCCATCGGACAGATGGACGTTGGCGTATAAGGCGTGAAACCTCTGAAAGGAACCACCCTGCAACCATTGCAGGAACGGTCCAAGCTGGAGGCGGGAGCATTATGGTCTGGGGAATGTTTTCCTGGCATTCTCTGGGTTCACTGATTATTGTGGAAGGCACGATGGATCAATACAAGTATGCATCTGTCCTTGCGGACCATGTCCACCCCTACATGCGCATTGTTTTTCCTCAGGATGATGGCATCTTCCAGCAGGACAATGCGAGGTGCCATACAGCTGCCAGTGTACGTGCGTGGTTCGAAGAGCACCAGGATGAGTTTACCGTCCTCCCCTGGCCAGCAAACTCACCTGACTTAAACCCAATCGAGCATCTGTGGGACCATCTCGATCGAGTTGTTCGCCATGGATCCTCAACCGCGTAATCTAGCGCAGCTGGCCACGGCATTAGAGTCGGCATGGCTCAACATCCCAGAGAAGACCTTCAGGGACCTAAGTGACTCTCTTCCTGCACGTCTCGTAGCAGTTCGCTCTGCGAAAGGTGGTTATTCTGGCTTTTGACAGATGGTCACATTAATGTGACTGGACTGTGTATTAGTACACTTTTTTTTCCCCAATCTTTTAGTTATCTGTCTCAGCTTAGTATTTTTCCTTAGTTTACAGTCATGGAAAAGATTGTTTTTCCAGCATGAAGGAAGAAAGACGACAATTTGAAACTCTGTGAAAAGTCATTTAAAAGAAAAAACTTCACACCCATTCTCGCTTGAAATGGCCAAAGATCAGACACACTTAAGACATCAGCCACGTATGATGAGAACAATGTCACTTTATGTAGATTTATACCTCAGTTTGTTTAAAGTGCTCCTAGCTGCTGAAGTGAGAGTGAAGGCCATTCAGAAAGACGACAGTAGCAGCTTATGAGTCTGTGAGGGATTAAAGAAGATTAATATCAGCCATTCCAACGTATGGAAAATCATCTACAAGTGAAGGACATTCAAAACAGTCAAAGCTCTCAGGTCTGGCTGTCCGACAAAGTTCACCCTGAAAGCCGATAGCAAGATGCTGTACGAAGTCCCCAAAATCCACCAAGGGCCCGACAGAAGAAAAACATGAAGGTTTGACTGGGACAAGCTGGAGAGAATAATGATCTTTGGGCAGATATTTGGTTTAAATTAAATACCCATCAAATATCTCACAGCTCAAAGTGAAGACTGGGGCAAACGCTCCTCAGATTGTCAGCAACGAGAAACTATCTCAACGCCAGGACTGGGTGCAACTTTTTTTTCTCAGTTAAAAGTCACATTACAGCTGATAGTTCTTGTTTCATGAGTAAAACAAAGCTAATTTAATGTGTGTACATGTAAATTAATCCCCGTCTTTCACAAAAAACAATATCTGAATTTGATATTTCCCCCCTCAAATTTACACGCACACAAAAAATCACTTTTTCACTGTGAGAGTAAAGGGTAGAATATGAAAAGTGACGATAAAGATTAACCTGAATCACAAATGTTTCTAAACAGAAAAAAACACATTTAAAGTAAAAGCAAAAAACAGAAGGTAAACACAGCTTTTTGTGGTGACCATCCACAGACAGAGAAAGAGAAACCCTCAATAACACATTTCAAAATAAATTTCCAACTGAAGAAACACAAAAACTTGCCTGTTATTTTTGGTAAAATTACTTTAGAACAATTGAGATAAAACTAACTTTTCAGCAAGTTAGTGGAACCAGGACTGAAAAAGTCCTGGTTCAGATAATTTCACTTATCACAACACATTGATCCACTGGCATAAGTGGAAAAATCTGCAAGCAAAACCAGAACTTATTGATCAATATTTCAGAATTATTTATGTTTAGCTGCTTTAGCTTTCTGAAAAGCTACTTTAAAGTTATTTTTGTCATATTTCAGGCTTACTTAGATATTTGCACAAGAAACTAGACCAAAAATACTTGGTAAGATTTTGTGTTTTTGTTTTGTTTATCGATTGTTTTCCATTTCAGTATATTCTGAAGAAAGAAAAAAAAAATTAAATAAAACATCATACACATGATATTGTCCAACTTCTGTCTAGTTTAGAAGCATAAAATGTTGCCATTAGCATGTTCAGTGAGGAAACTAAAATTGGATTTCCTCAAATAAATAATCTAAAAATATTTTTAGATTCATCCTATAAGCGGGTTGGGTTTAGTTGGGTTCAGATTAAATAAGGACTCTCTTTAAAGCTTCAAGATCCACTTTCACTTATTGCAAGATAACAAACAAAAGCATAAAAATAGCTTTGATTTCAACAAATTATTATTATTGCACTTTTACTTCCTCATAGTTACCTGAAACAGCTTCCTCCAAACGTGGGGCTGGTTCTACATAGTGGCTGCTGCCTGTGAGCCGCCTCACCACTGAGTGTCAGTAGTGGACCGTCGACAGCAGCAAACGCATGCAGTCATGGTGAAATGATACCACACCTCCAGCAAATTCAAGGGCTTTTCCACTTCTGCCTCATCGTTGTAGAATAAATAAATCACATTTGCAGTTTAGAAATAATTTCATAATCTAGTAACTCATTTTAACCAGGACTACCTTTGTGGGTCTGTTTGGTAACTCAGGTCTCTTTTACATTCATTATTCAAGACCTTTTTGCTTTTGTTTTTTTGGCATTTCAACAAGCCTCGTGCTAAAACTCAGCCTGCTTCAACAGGTTCTTACAGTACAAAAATCATTTCGTAATAAAGCCGTTTCTTTTAGGCACAGATGTCTTAAAGATCTTACTTTCATGAATATTTAAGACGCGTTTTGTCAGCATGTAAAGTGATGTCTCCGCCGTGAAGGTGCAGCGACGATTTGGAGGAATCGTTCGTCATCCCAAAGGTTTTTAATTGTCCTGGTTTCCGTCACCCGCTGAGGGGACGCAGTTCGACTCTGACCTTCTCCCCAGTGCTCATCATCCCGATGGTGGGATAGAAACCGTTTGGCGGCAAGGCCACTTCCCTTCGCCCCACCACCTTCCCGTTGCGAGTGAAAAACACCTGTTCCGACACAACAAGCGGGAAAACAAGCGGTGAATGTCGACCAAACGGCGTCCGAGTTTTTACAGCGCTGCCTGCAGACAGAATCTCACCGTGACCTTCCTCCCCTCGGGGTCGTCCCCCTCGTCCTCCTCTTCGTCGTCGTTGTTTGCGTACAGGTTGTTCTGCACCTCGCTGGGAGCCACGTCCAGGTCCAAGTCGTCTGCGTCATCTGAAAAGAGCGCCGTCAGCGAGCCGATGGGAGCGCGAGAAAAGAGACGGCGGCGGCGGCGGCGGCGTGAGGACGCTCACCTCCTCCGTCCACGCTGAAGTCTCGTGGGAACATGATGCCGCAGCCCATGATGTCGCCTTCGAAGCAGCGCGGCCCGAACGGGTCCCCCACCCCGCTGCCGTGGAACAGCTTCCCGTCGTCTGCGACCAACGAGGAAGACGTTAAGACCCGGAATCCAGCTTTTTATGACGCGCCGGCGTTCGAGATTATTATTTTTGATGCTAAAGCTTTATGGTGTTGTAATTTCCTACACTGTCGGCTGACTTGACCCTTTTCTGATCCTTCATTGATTGCCAAGCCTGCCGCGTAAAGCAATTAATTGCAGGATTAATTAAAAGGAGTTCGATAATTTCCATTCTGATGATTAATATTTTTTGAAGAGTAATGTTTACAGAGACTTCCTGATCCATTTCATTTGTTGTTCTTGGTTGTTTTATTTTGGATATTTAAAGCTCCGGTGTTCAGTTTTCTTTACAACCTTTAACTTTGTTCTTTAGAGGGTGAGCTTCATTATCATGCTGTCAACAATATATTATTTGTAAACCGTCTCAAAACAACAATATTATTGTTTATTACAATAATTATCTCGTGCTGTGAAGAATTGAAACTCAAGCTAAAGGATCCACAACGAGAAGCACTGGATTCACTGTCATGGAGGTACTTTTCACATCTCTCTATCAAACATCCTCTTTTATTGATCTAATCTATTCTCAGAGAAACTGGGCTTAATAACAAGTACAAGGCATCAACTGGATGTTCTTCCTTGCATTTCCTCAGCCTGCAACACAATTAGCTGAAATGAAAAGATTCAACCTGATAAAAGATTCAATAACATAATCCCAGAGCAACATTCGTCTTCATGCCGCCTTCAAAGATTCGACTCTGATCTGCAATGTTCTCCATTTTCTTTAAGAAGTTTTTGCTTGCTTCACATTTCTGCGTAGTGTCAGCATTGAACATGCTATTTGTTGGATTTTTGTTCCACTTTTTCAAATACCTCATTATGATATTCACACAACTGAAGGCAAAAGAAAAAAAAAAAACGATAAAATGTCTTAATAATTGAATCTTATCACATACGATGACCTGAAACTCTCAGAGGTTTGCTGAGATGTTAATTCCCCTCTGACTTTTCCACTTTTGTCACATTAAAACAACAAACATCACCTTATTGGGTTTCATGTGAAACGTGGAGCATAAATGAAATGGAGGAAAAAAATTATAGCATTAAAAATCTGACCAAACTCCAGATGAAATGTTAAGCTGTGTGGTGTTTTCATCTTCAGCCCTCAGATGTAAAGTGTAGTCGTTAGAAAACCAGCCTCGTTTATATGAAGCGGAAGGGGCTGGGGAACGTCCACGCTCTCCATCAGACCAGAGAAATGTCTTCCACATGTTTGCTGTGACGTCTCTCAGCTTCCTTCAAACAATGGCTTTCTTCCTGCCACTCCTCCACGAAGCACATTAAGGATCGATGACTAACGCTGCGTTCCAGTTGCACAGGAAGTGGGAATTCTGAGCTGGGTTTGACGCAAGACCCGCGTTAACGCCGTTCCATTTGGGAAGATGAGATTTCGACATGCCGACGCCCATAAACATTGTTCCCAGTAGCTTAAAGGTGATTTGAAGCTTTACTTTTCACCACTTTCAGTTTGTTCAGTTTGGAGTTGCAGGCGCTAAAGGTATAACTGTTTTAAGACGCACTTTTCCACTGCGTCTTCCTGCTGCTGGGGTGAGGAGCGGGCATATTGAAACGCTGTAACTGGGGGTAGTCAGAGTCGCTCCCAGTTTCCCAGTTGGAAATCCAACTGCGGAGGACTTTCCAGGCGATTTTTCAGACTGGAAAGTCAGAATTTCCCAGTTCGGAGAGCAAATGGAGCGCAGGATCACAGTGCTGTCAACAGCCTGAGCTGCAGATCTGTCTGCTGTTGCCGTTTGCGCTTCCATGCTCCCTTCAGGAACAGCTGGATTCATCCTGAGATTAAATTACACCCAGCTGGACTAACGCAAATATGCACAACTTTGAGTGTCTATCACATAAAATCCTATTGCAATACGTCACGGTTTTTGGTTGTAACGCGACAAATTGCGAAAAAAAAAGAAGTAATAGTTACTGGGTATCCAAGCCAACTTCCACGTTTTACTCCAGACGCTCACCAGCAGCAATAACAGTCAGTCTGTTTGGATAAACAGGAATCAATCAGAGGCTTGGAAAAGAGATGATTGACCTGCTGCCCCCACCCTGGTCATAAAGAACCTGCTGAGCTAGTTTTCACATGTCCTCCTGGTTATGTTTACATCCATCCTGCCGCTATCCAGGCAACGGCCTGTGCTGTCATCCCGTCGGTCGCCAAAACACACCCAACTCTCCATCCAAGAACTTTTTGTTCTCCTCTTGTGTAAGAGTATTTTTGTGTGATTTCATACCTTTCAGGAAGTGAGAAGTGTCAAGTATTGAGTTTCTTTCCAAGTGCTATTGAAACTGCTCTTAAGTCTAGAATCTATAGAACATGAACAGACAGATCAGAGATGATTCACCTGCATGGTAAGCGATGGAGCCTTTGTTCCAACCTGGATGTTTGTCCTTTGGATAGTCCTGCAAACCAAAAGACAAATTACCTAATTAAAAATAAATCCGTAGAAAACATTAGAAGTGTCTCAATGAACCAAGTTAAGCTCTTAAACCATTTGAGTGTCAGCATGAATCTTGTGCTCAATTAGAAAAGCTGTATCATCTTCCATCAGATGTAGCCTCTAAGCTGTGGAGGATTTTCCTGGTTGAACCAGCGTCCTGATCACGTTTTACTGGTCTTATCATTACTTCAATTTTCATTGGTTAAATATGATAGCAGGAACGACCACAACAAAAGACAGAATGAGGAAGGATAATCTGGATGGTTTTTATCAGAGCTCATAAACCGGTTCAAATCGTGAAACAGAACCAAAATCAGTGGAGAATGAGGATGAAATCCTTAGGAAGAAAAATAAGCTCTTTGTGCAGGAACTTCAAAATACATGTTAAGTGAGCTTGGCACAGCGTACGATGCAAAAACAAACAGAGCCTGGTCAGGTTCAGGCGACTCATCTGCGTCAGGTTTCTTGATTAGTTCTTGAAGTCGAGGTTCATACTCAGAAACAAACTTCATTTAAAATGGATCAACGTAGAGGGAAGGAGGGACAATCAGCAGATAATGCGACCGCTAAAACAGACTTCTGTGTGAACGGTTTACAACCTGTAAGAGACCCGTGTGCGCAGATGAAGAACACTGACGTCACACAGCAGTGAATTGGAAGTATTTTCTGAACTATAGAGCGCACCAAACTATAAGCTGCACCTACAAATGTTTTGGAAAAACTGAAAACGTACATATATAAGCCGCACCGGGCTATAAACCGCTGGCATCTCCGCCGCTCTCGGTTTTCCATAAGGACCTAGCAGAGGGCTGCGTCCTAATAAATCTGCTATTAAGGACGTAGCCCTGCATCTCCAAAGCCGAACCATGGTTTCATTCACGCCGAGTTTACCTGCAGCGGCTCTATTTCCCTCCTGTACTACTAAGACTTAAAAGCTGCATCATATGAGTTTGAAGAAATGTGTCCTCCGTCATGCCTGTTGCTAGCACATGCTTGGAAATGAAAATGAACATTTCTTCTTTTATTTCCAATTTTGACTTCCAATGATTCACTTCCTGCTAAAGCGTCCCCTAGCAGTTGAAAAAAAAAAAAAAAAAAAAAAAAAAAAAAATCCACAGAAAAGCCGCACCGGGGCTACAAGCCGCATGGATCAAAGAGTGGGAAAAAAGTAGTGACTTACAGTCCGAAAAATACGGTAATAATTGACAGAGGAGTTTTTAAGTTATTCAGCAACAGGAGCCAATAGTATTTGTCACATAATCAAAAACACAAACTTTAAGAAAAAGAAATCACAACTAATAGTGACAATAATGTCTGAAGAGAAGCCTGTTTGGATGTTTAATCAGAACCAGGAGTGGATGGATTGTGAAGTAAAGAGCTTCAGTGACACAGGCTTCTTTCATAAGTTTAATTTTTAACTATTTTTTATGCCTGGACTTACTGCGTCTGACTTTTTCTGGTGCAGAATTATAATGCATGATCAATGACATACAGGTTGAATAAAGTGCGACGTGACTGTTCTGACTGCAGACGTTTTGAAACGATCAGAAAAACAATTTAGCACCACAGATGGGATTTTTTGGAGGGGTAAAAAGATGGGAACTGGGCTGTTCAGACTGCATTGAAAAAGTCAGATATCGGTCGAATTTGACGCTGTGAGCACCTAGCCTAAGTTAGCCAAATACCAAAACCTTTTCTCTGTCACCACAAAGCTTCCCAGAGGAGACACTCCTCTGCTCCACCCCCAATATCTGATAAATTATTTTTTTGATGAGCTGAAGACATTTATTTAAACCAGAGGAATCTGTAATGTTTTCCCTGCCATGAATATGTACATTAAATGGTTTGTTTACAGGTAGAAGCTAAACAAATGTGACAACAGAGGCAGTAATAATGGCTTGGTAAAAAAAAAAAAAGTGGAGGGCATGAATTGGGAACAGAGCAAACTGAGAGTGCTGGAAGGAAAGAAACGTAAAGTAAGCCAACACAAACACCAAACCCATTGACACTTTCCCCTTACGGAAGAAAACAGAAAAGGAATCCACAATAAACAATCGCTCATTTATCCAGAGTACTTAACCTCTGAGCGACTAATAAGCTCGCTAAGCTCGGGTTACGATGATGGTGAAGAAGATGTTTTGATTTTTGGAGCAGGAGGTAATGCTTCCCATCAGCAGCCTGATGCCCTTACAGGAGAAGATGTGAGGAATGACCCTCTGATGGATTTATAATTCCTCAACTAACCGCAGACACGGCAAGAAAAACAATTCCAGGAAAATAATCAACCAAATGACAGAGCGCTATTCTCTGCCCCGTCTGACTCGAGGGTATAACAAGCCCACACAGAGTAAGTCAGAGCAGCGCAGACGGGGCAATCTTAGCGTCAGCAGCAATAATTCATCATCTCCTGGGCTGTGGGTGCTATCGCAGCTGGCAAAGCAGCGCTGCGACTCCGATGACTGATGCTCAATCAATTAGAGGCAAACAGTTGAGAGCAGCAAGCGAAAGCTTGCAACGACATCGCATTCCATATCCTTCGTATACACACACACACAAACGACATGATAAGTGCCCCCTCAGCAATTACTGCAGCGTTTTATTTATATTAAAACAGGATGTGCTCGGTGTTCGCGATGATTTCACTTGAGGCGAATGACGGCAAACATTAAACAAAGCTTATTTCCAAAATATATATATCACTTATTACCTTTTTATGAGGGGAAGAATTAAGTAAGACTTTATGTACCAGAATTCATTCCTATCTATACAAGGAATTAATAGTTCTGGAGAAAAAAAAATCTGATCTTATCTCTTTGCCATTTTGAACTGTAATCCCTCCATAGTGGATCAGCGGGTAAATGGAAGAAACAACTTTTGATGGAAAACCGGACATGGAGGCCAAATGAGACAATATTTATTCAGTTGTTAGCTTTTCCTCTAACGGCCATCCATCACTCGCACTGGAAACACTGAGAGCAAAAGTACATGTGAGGGAGACGGATGGCGAGGTGTTTGAGGAGGGAAGAGGAGTGTTTAATAAAACACGGAGCGCGTGCAGCGAATTAATCTCTGGATTGATGCAAGGCAGCGGCGCTCACCCTGCGTGCCAGACCCAGGGCGATGTAACACTTCTCTCCAGCGTCTGTGATCTCCAGCTCGTAGTAGTGGAAGCGAGGGTTGAGAGGTCGCCGAGCCTGAGCCAGGCCCACGTCCATGATGCCCTTCCCTTTCCCCATGTACTCCAGCAGCTGTGGGAGCGAGAAAAAAAACAGCCCCGACATCACTGGCTGACATCAAATCAATAATTTTAAAATGTTGCACAGAGATCAATATGATTTTTAGGTAACACTTTATTTGAAGGGGGGTGAATAAGACTGTCATGACACTTTCATAAACATGACATAACGCCTGTCATGAACATGAATAAGCCTTCATGAATATTTATGACTGATATAAATGTGTTATAAAAGTATTACTGATTGCACTTTAAAAATTAAGTAACTTCATGTTATTAAAGGTAAAGTTTAAACAGTAATAATTTCTTGATTAATGTCAAGTTGTCATAACAAAGACATTTTGAATAATGTCAACTTTGTACTAAAAGTGTCATAATTTACCGAATGACGCTTTATGACAACAGTCATAAATATTCATGAAGTCTTATTCATGTTCATGACAGGTGTTATGTCATGTTTATGAAAGTGTCATGTCAGTCTTATTCACCCCCCTTCAAATAAAGTGTTGCCGATTTTTATTTTAATTTTGAGAAATGAGCCTTTTAAAGGGCTGTGCTGGGTATTCTCCTGGGACAGCATCATTTTATAGCACAAACAAACAAGTCCGCCATCTTCAGTTGTTATTAAAAATGCTTTATATATCAAATATAACTTTAAAGAAATGTGACTTGGTAATAAGAAATCAGGTCTTTGTCTCTTTAAAACTCTTGCTCTTTATGAAACGCCTCCTTCAGGAAGTCATCGCAACATCACTCCTCTATTAACCTATTAACAACATTTTTACCAGCATTAAACTGAGAAGTAGCTCATATAATGAACTCGGCAGATGCTCGGTTCCACCTGGTGTTTGCTAATTTCTGCTGGCTAGTCTGAAGGAGCAGAGTGGGGGAGTCAGAGAGAGGACTGCTTTTTAACCGCTTGGAAACTGGTAAACTGCAGCTCCGAGGAGAAGCTGCGCCGAGAAGGTGAAGCTATGTCCACCCAGGTTTTCTGCACAGCTGAAAGGTTGCCATGGAGATTAAAGGGTTTCTCAAACATGCATGAAAGACTCAAGACAACGCTCCAGGTATATTTTTGATGAGAATAAACTTGAAGCAAAGAAAAGTCAATTTTACACAACACTGCCCCTTTAATAATTTTAGAGAGACAACAGTTTCAGTCTTCTGCCCAAAGCAACTGACATTTACCGCTAGAAATATATGCTCTTCTTCTTTTTCCTCTAAATTTAAGCGGAATAGTTTCCTTATATTCAGCAGAAAGATGTCATCTTCTCCTGAAATTGTTGGAAATAAAATAAACTCTCAAGAGAAGTGAAAGCTAGCAGCTAGTCAGACATACACTTCCTGCTTTAGCTGACCTTAGCAATCAAAATGAAAGCATTTGTAACATCTGGATAAAGCTCTGCATTTTATTCAGATGTAAACAGTTAGGCACATCTGCAGCTCTTCCAGCTGACCTGCCTCTGTGTTTCTAAGCTTCATGGTTTGAGTCGTCAGGCTGCATCAACCTGCCAGATCTATTGGCTTTCTGCCTCAGTTGTGCGGCAGCAGCAAATAGGTTTTATACCTGTTTGATAAATATTCAGGTGGAGTCACATTTATCTGGTGAGGCAGATTGATTCAGCATACATACGTCTAGCTAGTTAGCTTCCAGCAGCTTATGAGAATGAACTTAACTTTCCAGATAGGAGAGCAATTATAGACGATAATGTCACAGTAAGTCCAAACTAACCCTTTAGTGTTAAACTGTTTATCTGTATGGAAATCAGTTTTGATTGGTTTGAAATCCCCACCCGGTGTGATGCTACGGTTTTGAAAGCGGCAAGCCAGACACACAGCATGATGCTACCACCACCGTACACAGCAGTTGTTTTCTTAGCTTTTAAAAGCTTTTGTGTGATTGGCCAGTTTCATGTTGGGGATTTGTTAAAGTCATTCCAGAAGTTTGTGTTTAGGATCATTGGCAAAACTTGGTGTCCCAACAGCACAAAGTATCAATCATCTGTGAAATTAGAGATGAGGAATTTGGTTAGTTAAAGTCAAAGTGCAGTGGGACCAGTAGGATTCGCCAATAGGATTCTGACTGCTTCTTTATCCATAAATTAACTTTCCAAAAACTTTTTAATCAAACTAGGCCACTTGTTGTGTCCATTTACATGATACCAGGCCATTGATATTGGTTAGATTCCCTGACTCTGAATTGCTTCTCCTCATGTAGGAGTGCTGCTGTGATCTGGGGATATCTCCCCCTGCAACAAGAGAGTCCACAATGTGAGGAAAACTGTGAAATCCCACCAATGCAGCATTAATCTCTGTGAAAAATGTACAAGTAAAGCTGATTTTAATCGTACTCTACTGAGCTCAACTCCCAACTCTGAGAAAAAGTAGGACTTTGATTGGGATCAGTCGGCACTCAAAGACATAATCTATATCAGTTTCATGGCTGCTTAGATCTGGAGCCGATTTGAAATAATTTCTACGGTTATTAAAATCCATAGATCGGTCTCGTAGGAAGAATAACTACACACACATGCTCCAGCTGCAGCTCTGTTATTAAACATTAGGTATTAAACAACGACTCTGAGCAGCTGTGAACACTTAAAACCTGCATTTGACCAAAAAAAAAACCGTAGCAGTCAAATTATTTTTGATCAGTTTCTATTTCTTTCCCCCTCTCAATGGAGACATTGATAGCAAAAATCACTGATTCTTTTAATTAAACATTTCCACAATCATTGCAGGATTTAATGTATCTGAATGTAAAGTTCTTAAAACCTTGTAAAATGCAGCCTGAGTTGGTTTAATTATTGTTTTGTTTTTTTTTAACTTATGGGGGTTTAAAGATAAGAGAAAATATAAACTGCAGATGATTTAAACTAGTAAAACTAGTTTACTGAAATGAAAGGCTGGGAATATTCAACCTGTGAAATTATATTAGAAGTTAACTGTGAACTTAAAATTCACTTTTTCTGAAATTCGTTTAACTTAAGCTTTATTTCCTATCATCAGTCCACTCTGAAAAAGAGAACTATTTCAATAAAGCATTAATAGACCGAAATTAATCTTATGGTCATGCCAACGATGTAGTTCATGTCCATTTCTGACCAGCTGGAGCTAAAGCCATCTTTCATTTCCTCTGTAAATCATACAAATCATAAAGAGACTGTAAAGCTTTAAAAGGTAATTTAATGACTGAATTGGCTGAAGGTCTGGCACCTCAAGTTTGTAATGTAAAAGAAAGCAGGAGTTCATAATCTCCTGCAGTTTTCCGCACCAGCATGACGACAGTTTTTATTTGTGAAAATGGGAGACAAGATAAGAGATTATTTTAAGCCATCTAAGTAGAACATAAAGAAGAAAAAACTAAGATCATCTCATAAACTATTGCCAAATAGTTTTAAACACCTCTCCGATGTGGAGCACTGTTAATGTCGCAGTGGAAAATAAGCGTTGACGTCTCCTGACACATGCGAGTGCATTTGGGTCATCAATGGAGGGAGTTTGGGTTGCCCCACCTGCTAACACTAAAGCTCACGTCTGCTGCTTTAATCTGTCGGGTTGTCATTTCTAGACTCAACATCGAAAGCTGCTGAATGTGTCGGGACAAGTCGAGCTAAAAATCCCAGGAGAGACGGAGATGCACAGCGTGTCGGCGCAGTTCACAGCCAAGCCATCACTTTCTGTTGCAGCTGAACTAAAGACACGCCACTCTGGCTCCGAGATAAAACAACGACGATGGTTTATTCATCATGCTGAGCAAGCAGAGTTTGTTCAATAGACTGTTTATACATGATAGTTTGTACAGTGAATGACAAAACTCCCAGCATGCGGCCTGCAGCACGGTCAAATAAGAGCCTTCATGTTAAGTTTTACAATTAAAAGTTGTTCTATTCAAGTGAAAGAAAGAAAGAAAGAAAGAGAGAAAGAAGGAAAGAAAGAAAGAAAGAATTGTTTTAGCCGGTTAACTAGGACCATTTTTATTTTATTACATTAAAAGTAAAAGGTTGTAAAAATATCTCTTTTTGCATATTTGTTTGAACTATCACTGTCCTGACAATACAATTTGAGATAATCTGTGACAAAAAAACACAACAAAACTTCCCTCTCCCAGTACCGTCTGCACAAATATAGTGGCACATCAGAAACAACTAGAGCAAAGAGGAGTACGAGGCGCTCGCACCCCTTCACCCATTTGGTCTCTCCCAACGACAGTTTTTCTATAAAAGCAGACCCTAATTTACACTGAATCCTGCTCTGAACTGCAGAGCAGCAACAAGACGCTGGGAAATGAGAGACCACACAATAAAGCCAGTGATACAAAGAATGAGTGGTATTATATAAAATACTGCAGTTCTCAACTTCCAGAATTTATATTTTTCTTCCATTGCTCTTCTAAACGTCAAAGTGAAAAATGAACAGTAATCTAGATTACTTTAAACAGTCAGTGTGGGTCACCAGGTCAGATAAATAAATCAATTGTGTAGATTTTTTTATATCCCAATAAATCTTAACCACACCAGATTGTAGCCTTATAAACATTCACATTAACTTAGTATCTACACACATTATGAACATGACTGTCCAGTAATTATGGCTGCATGATTCACACTTCTTGGTCTAATCTGTGATTTAATTAAGACAGCTATGGTCTGCTCCCATTCAAAGATTTGGTGGCAGAACAGAAACAGATACACTTTGTGTAGATAATAACTATTGAAATCTAGAGCTCATAGTACATCTAACAGCTTTCACAACTATATGCAAGAGAAGCCTTACTCCCTGAAGCTTAAACGACTCTGCAACACTGATATGATCTGTTTAGGCAAGGTGTATAGACGGCTCAGTCCATTGGATCAGGGACATTCAGCTGACGTAGAGGCTGATTTGCTTTCTAAATGATCTGCAAACTTAGAATAAACAGAGTGTTGCCTGTGTGCTGCAGCATCTAGATGGCGCAAGCCTGATGCTGCACAAAGCAAGTGGAGACAAAATGACTCAGGATAAGCAGAAGTACGTCTGAGCAACTTTTCGTGTCATATGTTGCATCTCTGCCTCTCTTTCTTCTATTTATAGCTACAGTGACTGACAATAATATTCATATAATTTGACTTTATAGGTATTTTATGTGACAGACCAACACAAAGATAAGCATGACTATTTATATAAACTGTTACAACTTCCCTAAAACCAAACAACACAGCAGGTCCCTCATGGAAGCAGTTGAGGACAAGTTTGAATGACATTTAGGTTGCAAAACTCAACAAGGACGACATTATTCTGAGAAGAAGCTAAGAGATCATGGTAACCCTGAGGAAGCTGCGGAAATAAACACCTCACGTGAAAGTTATGCACTCCACAAATCTGGCTTTTATGGAAAAATTAAGGGGGAAAAAGCCATAGTAGAAATAAAACTTTCAAGAAGTCAATGTTTTAAATTCAACACAAGCCATGTAGGAGGCAGAGCAAACCTGTGGAAGAAGGTGCTGTGATTAGACAAGACCAAAACGCAACTTTCTGGCCAAAATACAAACACTCTTCACGGAGGAAATCCATCACCCTAAAGAAGTTTCACAGTGAAACATGGTGCAGGCTCTATCATTTGGTAGAGACTCGTTCTCTTCTGGGAAGGTGGGCAGTGCTGAATACAGGAAAATCCGGGGAGAAAACCTGTCATTAAAAGCAAACGACTTCACACTGGAGCAGAGCCTCATTTTCCAGGGAGACAACAACCCTGAATATAAATCAATGGGGTGGTTTAGATTCCAGCATATTGATGTATTAGAACAACCTGGTCAAAGTCTAGACCTAAATCTGACAGAATCTGCAGTAAGCCATGAAAGCTGCTGTTCACACACAATCCCTCCATCAAATCTGACTGAGCTGGAGCTGCTGATGAGCTAAGCTAAAGGACTGAATAGAATGTAGATCACAGTTTTCAGATTTTTATTTGCAGAAACTAAAAATGAAACTTTGCATAATTTTCCTTTCACTTCGTAAAAACCCTACCCTGTGTTGGTCTAACAGATTAAATCCCAATACATCGATGGTTGTAGAAGCAATGTGACAAAATGTGGAAAAGTTCAGGAATAATAGCTACTTTTGCAAGGCACAGAACGTTCCGTTTTGTTTTTTGATACATTTCTTAAGTAGTTTGGGTTTTTTTGGGGGAAAAAAAACCTGCCAAAATATTCAGAGGGAGACTTGGTAAGTGTTTCTAGGTGTGAGGTTTTCTTTGCTAAAGCTAGAGAACGGGCATATTTAATTAACTTCACCCATTTAACACAGCACTTACATTATTTATTCAGACAATTTATCATACTGCTTTTTTTCTTTTCAGTAAAGGTACCTTCACTACTCACTAAAAGCTCTCATGGCCAGAATGAAGAAGAATCACAGACCCATCTAAATGCAAATTTTCTCACATAGTAACCTGAAGAAGAGGCCTTTGCAGCTCATCTTCTCCTAATTCCACCTCACAGTTTTTAAACGTCCAACTTTCAGATGCTAATGATAGCTGACGCTGCCTGAAGTGACCCACGCAAAGAAATTTTTGCACATTTCCCTCAGGACTGACAAACCCTCTGAATGACTTACCGTGCCAGTCACTTTGACGTCATGGAGACGGCTCCAGTCCTCTTCATGACTATCAACTATCATCTGTCCATCATCCTCCTCCGCCCTCCAGTCAGCATTCAGGTCCAAAACCACTTCCTCCCCCAGCGAGTGCATCCCCACTGCAGGGTACAGATCTTCAGGAGACGCTGGGATCTCAACACTGCCGATCTGAGCGAACGTTTGGAGACCCGGAAAGTGTTTAGACGCGCGCCCGGCAGGGGTTTGAATGTGAAAACAGGACACTTACTTCTTCGCCGTTCTTGGTAAAAAACACTGTTATCTGTCCGCCATCGGAGTCGAACAATATTCCACAACCGATTTTGTCACCTCTGCAGCATTTGGCACCGAACTGCTGTCCAACTGTGCTGCCATTATAGAGTCTGCAGGGAAGAGACACGGGACGTGTTAATGTATGGACTCTGACGGGTTATTTACCATCATCTAAATACAGCACTTTGAAGAGAACCGAGTAAAAAAGTGTAAGAAGTGCTGAAATAACATGCAGTGACTTGAAACAGAATTAATATCTCTTCAACTTGTTACATTAAAAAAACAAATTGTGATGTATTTTTATTTGGATTTATCATAAAAAAGGAGCATCAACTAATGGATGACTGAGGAAGAAAAGAAGAGGAGATTGTCTTGGAAAGTTTGCAGTTGTGCCATACTTTTTCCATCTTAAATGTTTCAAACAAAGCTCCAAGTGATGTTCAGATCTTGGAATACTATACTATATATAATTTACAGTATACTGTATGCTACTTCCCAGACTGGCTGGATTTATACTGAGATCAAATTACAGAGGCAATGCTAAAAACAAAAGAAACAACATTAGTCTGTCACATAAAATCCCAACAAAATACAAAGACACTTCTAAATGAAGTTTCACAAAATGTGGAAGAGTTGGCAAGGCTTGAACTGAGCCAGAGATGAACTCATCTGCAACCTTACAATACACTGTAAAGATGAAAACAAATCATCATGACCTACTTGCCATCATCAGCATGAAAAGCTACAGAGTTTGGGAGCCAGCCAGGCTGATGATCCAGCTTGTGGGACTGAGGCACCAAACCGACAGCGATCATCCCCCTCACTCCTGTATCATTGACAGTCACCTGGAAAGAACAAGGACTCCATTATTGCAAGATAAGCACATGCCAAGAGCCGAAGAAGAAGCCCTCTGGGTGGGAATGCACGTTTATGTCTGGTATGTTGGGACAAACACGAGAATGTTAGAAAACGAGAAGCTGAGAGGAGATTTACTGCCCCTGGTTTTTCATGACAAAGTCGATGAGATTTCATTTTGCGATGAGTTTGTTCTGTTTTTGCTTGATTACATTTCTAAGTCAAGCGTTCACAACTGTTGTCATAACTACATAGTAACCACATGACATCAGCCTCAGGGCGCCCGATGGGGCACATTTATAGCACAATCCACGGAGACGAGGAAGAGGAAACTTCCAAATTGTTTCCCATGACCTCATTTCACCACTGGTTCAATGGGCGTAAAAAGTAATAAGCCTGCGTTTCCCTGTAACCCGCAGATAAACCCCCCACATCTCCAATCAGACCTCCAATCGGTAGACCTTTCACTTACTGCCACATATCTACGGTTTTCTTTCTCTTCCTGAGAACGGCTGAGTCAGAAGAATGAGCCGCCAGTAAGTTTCGGGGGTGAGAACGTCACCGCACATTAAACCAGCCAGGATGTAACTGTAAGGCAAGTCACAGCATGGCGAACTCAGAAACACTCACTGTCCTCATTTGCTTGTCATGTACAGTATCTAGATCACAAAGAAACGAGCAAACGCTCAGAAACCACAGTGACGGCTAAAGATAACTGAGTCATAAGAGCCCAAAGGTCAAAAAATTACAGCTCAAGCTTATCTTTATGCAACTGTAAGGTCTGAATTTTTAATAATCTGTTAGACATTTATGATGCATATCTTTAAAGAGTGTTGAAATAGAGGCAAAATTTTGAGTTTACAGAAGATTTTACTCAACTTACACAAGGTTAAAATTATATAATTTGGCTTAAATATATATTTACAACTAATATTGAGTTAATTCAATTCTATTCTATTTCAATCCCAAAATAAAGTAGCAATATTCATTTTATTTTAAATACTTATAGCTGAGAGTAGCAAGGATCTCCTGCAGTGGTCAGTATTGCAGCAGGTTGGAAGAAGCCTCTGACTCGAGAAAACTTCCTGAGTTGATTCATCTTTCTTTACACAATCAGCTCCAGAACAGAGGGAGAATAAAAGAATTTCTCAAAGATGAATGAAATAATCAAAGCAAAACTCCAGGTCTGACTTAGATGAGGGAATGACATCATATCGTAACATAAACCTCACAAAAAGTACATTTTACACAATACTCTGCCTATAAAACTTGTTTTGAGAAAACCAAACAGCATATCAACACAAACATCTCATCAGCTATCATGAACTGCGGTGCAGGGCTGATGATTCAGGCTCATTCTGCAGCTACGGTGCCAGCACAGCCTTTGATGTCATTGAGTCCACCATGAACTTCATTATAGCAAACTATTCTAGAGTCAATCTGTGCAGCAGCTGAGCATCATGGAACAAGACAATGAACCCAATCACAGCAGTAAATCCACAACAGAAAAGGAGAAAATCAAGTTGTTACGATGAATTAATAAAGCAGAGCTCTCAACATGACTAAAATGCGAAGGCAGGACTTTAAGAGTGTAGTACAAAGACAACATGAAGAGATGCTGTAATAAATAGTGGGTAAGAATTCCTCTATAAAGATGTCAGAGACTAATAGGCCTAAATCAACTCCTTTGACTCATTCTTGCTAAAAGGTATTGACTAATTTTGGGTTCGTCTATGATAAATAGTGACAGTCTGGCATAGCTTGTATTTCTTTGTACACCTGAGGCAAGAACCTGGTAAACTCTCAATGAATTGCACTATGCAGTAGCTGAGTAAAACTCTAAAACTGACTGAGGGTGTACTTTTATTTCCCCATGACTGCGTGTCACATGGTGAGTAACACTAAAGCTGCTGCTTTCACATTAATAGAAACATGCATCCTGTCGTACAACAAGAACCAGAGAAAATAGGAGTTCCTGTGTGAAAAGAACAATACAATAAGAAGGAACCATCGGCTCTTACTTCAAAATAGCGCCGCTTTTTTGACAAGGGTCTGCCCGACACGAAACAGCCGACCTCGTCCGAATCCCCATGATACCTACAGAGGCGTCAGGAACAAAGACAGAGTTATTGCTTCAGCTGAGAGCATGCAGCTTTCTCACTTTCAGCTTGCCCATGACTATTACCTGAGCATGTCGCCATCTCTGAACATATTCCTCCACCGATCCCGGTAACGCACCGCTCGCACATCACGAATTTCTCGAATTCGTCTCCTCCAGTTCAGAAAGCGATAATGAAGGTTTATGTCGTCCATGTCTGAAAATCATCCCCAGTCTGAGGCAGAAAAAAAACAACAACCACAAAAAAACAGACACCGGATGAAGTTGTGGTGTAAAACATTAATGTTCAGAAAAGACACAAAGACATGAAAGGTAGAAGATTGAAATAAAAAAATCAAACAAAAGAATTAAGTTGTGGGGTTTAAACAGAGATGTCTTAGTGGTACTTTAAGTAGTTTTATGTGCATCATTGTTTTGTTTAACTTAATACAGTTTTCCGTTGAACTAAAACGTTGTCCTGTAACCAACCAGACAACTCTTTCCCACCCAATGTTGACCACAAGATGATCACCACTGTTGCTTAACAACAACATGTTGATGGATTTGATCCTTAGGCCAAACCCTTCCCTTTGGGAAGTTTGAGATTTTCCATTTAATCCCATATTCCAGAGACAAGTACAGGCCTGGACATAGACTCGGGTGCCAATGGGCATAAACATAAGACCAAAACAGTTTTAACCGTGAGATGGTCTCTGGCCTTTTCCTCAGGTCTTTAGATGCTTAGAAACACTTGTAAAAAAATGTACCTTTTCGCAAAAAGGACGTCTCCTAACCAAACTCAGGACTTCAGTTCAGAAAATCTAAAAACACAAATACAGCTATGAATGGTATATTAAAGCTCAGCCTAAAATAGTCAAGTAATTGCAAATTAGATCCAGTTAATTTTTTTATTTGTATCTGGTGAATCTGTGCCTGGCTTTTCTGTAAACTAAAGAGCAGCATTTAAAAAAAGTTTATGACGCAGTTTTGTAAATCTACATAAAACCTATCCAGAATGTAATATGATTTATCACCATAGATCTTTTTTTCATTACTATTTTAATGAACCGTAAATCACCGGGTATCGTTGTCTACATTGCCAATGGTAGAATAATTACTATCTTCTGAGTAAACTGAATTGATTTGTTTGTCTTTCTACCGCCAAATAAATCAGCAGCATCATCCTGCCTGCTACGTCACCCTCATTTACCTAAAACCGAACTCTGTTTGTTTTCTTTAAACAGGAACAATGACTTGGAACCCATGAGTCTTTTATGGCTAAACTGTCGTCTAATATCAGTTAAAAGCGACTAATTACCAGGACTTAACAGGTCGTGTGTTCTGAAAAAGTAAATAAATACCGGAGATGCTCAGTTTTATTGATGGTGTATGAATACGTCCTAAACCATGAAATTACGAGCTGCCCCTAAACGCAGCCTCGTAAAGTACACGCAGGACTGTTGGCCGGCTAGCTGTTTCCAGCGTTAAAACATTACCGCGCCGTGGGGCTGATTATGAAACGAAAACAGCAGTTTACCCCACGTCACGCCGATACTATTCAAACACACTTAATCTTACGCTGGTTTCTTACTGTTTTATAACTTGTAACGCGTCGTCCGTCGGCTTTTTCTTCTTAATTTCAGGAGGTGAAGTCTGTCACTTTATGTCCAACCTGCTCTCCCGGAAGTCCCGCCCCTTCAACCAATCAAATGTGAGGAATTTTTAACCCGCGCAGTGCCAAAGCGCAGTAGTTTTTAACGTATTTTACTCATTTTCTATAAACGCATATATGTTTTTCTTTTTAAGTTTTATGTGCTTATTTTGATCCATTTCATTTTGTTTTGTTTTTTACTTGTTTTATTCATGAACGTGCTTATTTTATTTTAAATGTATACTTTATAATATGTGGTGAAAGAACTATTTTTTATTTCTGGCCTTTGACTTCTTATTTACAAAATCAGTGTTGTCACAGACTGTATCAGAGACCACAGCCGTGGGTCGGTGACTCATACAGTGTGGAATTTACAGCCTGGGACTGTTCTGCCCATAGCTGCTAATGTTACTCACTGAGCATTTAGCGACACACCTTGACAAGTCATTTCCTCAGAAACTGCAACCAAGTTTGAAATGCTTTGAAATCATTCAGGATACTGTTATTAAAAAAAACATCACAAACTGTACACTGAAATGTGTCGGAATAAAATTGTTCAACTTTCTTGAAAGTAATATGTCAAAAATCAAATGAGGGAATTTAACTTGTGGATGGATTTATAACATTGTTTCTATGGCTGTTTTTATTAGATTAATGTCTACAGTAACTATAAGATGATAAATGCTTATATAAATGAACTTGTAATCTGGTTGACAAATATGTCTATTGCAACTACAAGATTTAAAGCCAATTGTTCTCCAATGTAAATACTACTGGTGGAACCTGGGTTACTATTAATCACAGTAAATTTTAGTATTAAAACTGTTTAAAAGGAAAATATGAAATAAATAACAGCTTAATGTGGAGCTTAGCCCCAAAAAATTAAAATGTGAACAAGTTTGAGCTTCTGTCTTCTACCTAGATGTTAAGTAGGAATTTGGATCTTAGAGTAACATCATTATTTCCAAGTTAGAAAACCAGTAAGATTTATCAATTGTAGGCTTCAGTTCAAATGATCTCTTTCCCAATTTTTATGTCTATTTTGCTAAAGTTCTTTAAAACTTAAAAAACTTGAAACTGTGGCATATGAGTTTATTTTTCATTGAAATAATGAACTAAATGGCAACCAAGAGCTTAAATTTGATTTATTTTAGCTTAAACTTAAAAACATTGTACCATCCATTTTCTTGTCGGATCTAAATCCTCTAATCAAATGAAACACCAG
Source organism: Poecilia picta (assembly GCA_033032245.1). Classification (NCBI taxonomy): domain Eukaryota; kingdom Metazoa; phylum Chordata; class Actinopteri; order Cyprinodontiformes; family Poeciliidae; genus Poecilia; species Poecilia picta. Next base: position 14,791,392 of record CM065357.1, on the reverse strand, counting down.
AACTGCAAAATATTCCAGTACTAAAGCGGTGAAATGATCATCAAGCACCATCAATTAACTAACTGACAATACAAGCTAACAGCAATGCATGTATCTGCATTTTTTAAACACTAAGAGGAAAAACATGCACAAAAAAAGTTATTTCTGTGAATTTTTTTGCAAAAATATTTAATGTAATAAAAACCACCAGAAATGAAAATAGTGTAACTAAATAATTAAACTATATTATTAAGCCAATGCCTAAAAGGCTTTTTTCTTCTTGTTTTGTCTTAATTTCACAGAAGTCATGTTTTGATCTGCTACTATACCTTTTAAAAGTATGAGATCTGGTGATCTAAAGTATTACTGATGCTAAATATTCATTCAGTCCCTGGGTAGACTGGGTTCTGTGCTAACTGGTCTGGTCTATCACATTCAGGCAGTGTCTCCGTAAATAAATGACTCTCCAGATGGGGAAAAGTCAGAGCAATGGAGCGTTAAACACTGTGATTACCTGTGATTTATGCCAGTGTTGAAAACACTACAGTTCTCCATGCTGACGGACAACAAACTGGTTGAACGTGTGTGTCTTTGTGTGTGTGTCGTGTCAAACTGGGGGTGTGCTCAGCTGCGTGAAAATGAGAGGAAAATCTAACATTCTCCATCTCGTACCCTCCCATATACCTTTACTCGTTGCTGGAGGCTCCTTAAAAGGTGCTGCCAGTAGTGTCTGTCTGCCTTATCATCACTCTCTTGGCAGGAGGAAATTATACCCAGCTGTTACAGACGGAGAGACTGCAGTCAGAAGAGTTAAACATCTCTGAGGACAGAACATCTTTACAGAAACGCAGTGGTAGCCTCTATTAGGATGAAATTACTTATGGAAAGCCTTCAAATCAAGATGCTGCTGTGCGTAAACATCTTGGCGCTGCTCGTCCGGGAGGTTGATCTGTCACGCATCCTGACCACGCCGTCCAAAGGATGTCCAACCTGCACAGGAAAGCCTGTGGATTTGAACGTGGCCTCTCTGGCTCCTGGGGAGCCGTGCGGAGTATACACTCTGAGCTGTGCCCCAGGTCTGCGCTGTGAGCCTCCACAGGATGAGCCGAGGCCCCTGCGTGCCCTGCTGGAGGGCAGAGGAGTCTGCAGCAATGTCAGCGGCACCACACCGACTACGCAGGTCTACCCTGCAGGTAAGGCACACAGAGCTGCTGGATTAATGACCGTTTCTAACTCATCTGTCGACTGGACCCTATACAGCGCTCCTCTGTGGATTTCAGTGTCATTTCAAATGTTAGGTATTTTTTTATTATTATTATTATTTTTGCTGGGAGTTATGTGTTTTGTGAAGTAAAATGTGTTTTATTTGTCTGAAACTCTGTGCACATCCTAAGCTGATGGTGTTTCAGAAAGAGTTGCTGAGTGGATGAATGAGTAACTTTGGTTTAGTGGTGTTGGCAAATTACAAGTTTACTTTGGATGTGATTGGAGAGAATTTTAGGCAGGAATACAATTTCTGTATTGAATGGCCAGAAAATAATCTCATTGTAACTTTTCATTACTTTCCCACAGATGTGGATTTTATCAATCTGACTGCTTTTTTGTTAAAAGTGGTACTAAAGGATGCACAACAGCTATTTGAAAAATGTCCTTTTGCAACTTTAGCAAAGTAAATAATGTCTGTCGTATTTCCATTTGTCTGATCTTAGAATCGGTGCCAACTGAGGAGCCCGAGGAGGTAAAAATGACCTATCTCTGTTTCAGCAAACTGCAGACTGTGTGCCATACACTGCTAACACTGCATGTGTCCGTCTCCTCCTGCAGGCTCCCTGCCGCAAACTTCTAATGAAAGTCATCCAAGATCTTGACGGCCATTTATTTAAGTCCCGTCATGATATCTACATACCCAACTGTGATAAAAGTGGTTTCTACAAAAGGAAGCAGGTAGGACCCTAAATAAAGAAAAACCATGTAAGAAAATTCAAGTTTCATTCCACGTATTTAAAATAATGACATTTAGTTTGTGTTAGACAAACTACACAGGTCTTATTGCATTTGGTTGACTCATGTGAAAAGAAAATATCGGGCCAGGTAGATGTTTTGTGACGGTTTAGAGAAAAGTAAGAAAAATTTGGATTAATGGTCATAGAAAGTAAAATCGAAGTTGTGTGTTTTCCTACCCCTCCTGTGTCCCTGGAAATTTTTTTTGCATAGTTTTGGCTAAATTGATGCTAATGGCTAAACATTTAGCCAGGTTGTATATTTTGAGGTGAAATTCCATTTTTATGTTTTTTTTTCCTTTCTGCCGTTTTCATGACTGCTAAATTAAATAAAAATAATCTTTGCCTCATTTTAAATACACTATCACTGCATCTCGATTAAATCATAATGTTGCCACGTTTAGATCTGCCTTTTTCTGGGTGTGCAAGGGAACTATTTGAAAAAACAAAAACTTTACTAAAGAAATAGAGTTGATTAAAATTAATGTTGCTGACAATTCCAGAGCTGAATTTTCGCACACTAAAACATGACAAGAACTGAACTCAATAATGCCATTAATAAAAAACATGTTTATATATTTATGATGAAAGAGCAATTTTGTGAACCCTCCCGACCCCACCAAGGGACAAGGGTGTCAAGAAAATGGATGGATGGATGGATGGAACAATTTTGTGTCCATGGGTCCCAGGTGGAGCAAAAAAATGAACAACTTGCCCTCCTCCCACTTTCTTCGTGTGTGGCTCAAGAACACAGTCACGTCCTGCACAACGTTCCTCAAACCAATTCTACATTTTTGTTTTAGATTGACTTATCTTTGCATAAAAAATCTTAAGTCAGTGATTAGTATGCAGTCATACACATATTCCTTTTTATAAGATTTTGTGTTTTTGATTGTCAGTCATCAGGCAGAAAATTGGTTGAGAAGAAGGGAAGATATACACCAAAGGTTTCAGGGTCACGACCTGCAGCCCAGACTGAACTCCAGCTAATAGCCTCTGCAGCTAAAACCACGTTGGTGCTGCAATATACACTTCTTTTTAAAGCCTTTAAATCTTCTAGTGTGAAACGGGATTCCTCTGACATTAGTGACATTGTGGTTCAACCCCATATATTATTTTGAAATGATACCAGGCTTTAAAGGCATAACGAAGTCCCACAGAAACAAGGTGTTTTTGATTAAGCTCTGATTTCTCCTCATTTGCTTTTTGCGTGCAGTGCTGGTCGTCTCTGGGGAAGCAGCGTGGAAAGTGTTGGTGTGTGGAGGAGAACGGCCTCTTCGTACCACCGAAGACTAAACAACATGGCAACGTGATTTGTTGAGGAGCAGGAAAGGCGACACAGATTAAGGAACATCAGACTAAAACCTGAACTCGCCGTTTCATATGTTGCATTTCTACCAGATGAAAGGAGATCTTCCTCCCCGAGGAGCTGCGTAATGATCAAACTTTGTCTCCTGACGCCCTCTGCTGAATACACTCGGATTGTGCTGATTTGATTCTTTCACATTCAGTTTAGATTGGACTGCAGCTAAAAGTAATCCAGCTAAAATTATATACAGAATGAAAGCTTATATACAGAATGAAAGCATGTCAATTATGAACCGAGTGCCACGAATTAAACTTTTTGAAAACTCATTCAGCCAAAAGACTTTAACACTTTTTTAAGCAAACTTCTAGAAATCAGTTACACGACATTCACAAGCTAGCAATGACAAATTATAAACTCTTTTACGATTGTGTTGAGGTTCTATGATATTTACATATTTTCAGTATGCTTTCCTTGGAAACCACTCTATTTTTAAAGTACCTGCTGCATATAAAACATGTTGCCGTATTTATGTTACTGTATATACGTCTATTTATGTTAAATTGTGCATTATGTTAGTGTTACATATAAACGCGAACACTAGGACTCCTTTGAGGGAACTTAGGAATCTGAATGTTTTTTATTTATAACATCGGTGACGTTTAATATTGGTGATGACGACTGATGATTTTAGGTAGAATTACAGTAATGTCCTTGACAAACTGCTTTTTGTGTAAAGTATTCTTGTGAAGTAAAATATTGTAAAAAAAAAAAAAGTTCTTCTTTCTTTTCTGTATAAACAAATGGACTCATGATCAAGAAGTCAACCAACTGCCTAAAAATGCATTAAGTAGCTTTAGGCTTCTTGTGTTTCCTGTAGCATTTCTTGCAGCTTTACAATTGGCTGCAATAAAATTGACAATTTTATTTCTTTAGAGATGATAGTCATATCTTTTGAGACAGCGTCTTGTATTGGACTTTAACATATGAGAAAGTGTTATCTGTCCTTTCTAAGAAGAGCCAGAACACTTACTGATAACATCTGAGGCTATGAGATGATTTAAATAAACACATACTGACGAGAAGGAGATTCAGTGAAAGAAAGCACTGAATATCTTCAGAGGATAATAAAAATATTAAAACATCAATATCTAATGATAGTTTTGAACCACAATTCAAAAGATTTCCTCTGACACATATTTGATGTATTAAAAATCATATATCAATTCATATAAGTCATATCTAGACTGAGCATAATATCATCCTAATCTGGCTCATCATTTGTATGAACTGGATTTAAAAAAGGAGCAACTGATAAGTTGAGAAGAGTAATGCATTATAAGAGGAAGCATAAAAGAAAAAAAATCCTCAGAGAAGTTCTTTATTAGATTTAAAACAGTTCAATGTCAGCTTCACAACTATAAAATTATAAAATGGTGACAAAGACGAAGCCAGTTAATTAATCCCAGTAATCCCAGTTAAACATTATCATGGGTTGTTGAAAAATGTTAAAAATATGTAAAACGTGTTAACACAACCAGAGGCTATAGTATGGAGACGGATTACTCAGTTCTGCAGCACAAATGCTGTTGTTAATATTTTATTATATTTGTAATAGTAGTAGTAGTAGTAGTTGTTGAATATTGGCACTCTCACCATCACCCAAATATAGTTATATAAATATTTCACATATCTAAAAAAAAATTATACCTTGCCATAAAAACTGAAACCACTGTTGAGATGTTTGCTATCAAACATTTTTCGGTGACAAAAAAGTAAATAATTAGTAATTTAGTCAATTTAAGTGTAATAATTAAAAATTTAAATGGGCATCTACATTTAATATTTCTTAAAGGGTAACTTAGACCAAACGCATCTTCTCAGTGCTGCCAAACGGCGGTAGAGTTAGCATTGGGGGCTGGGTGCGCCCCGGTGCTTCCTGTTCCTCACTGCGCCTCTGCTCAGGCCCACGTCTCCGTAAAATCAACAGGTTAAATGACCTCACTGCGGTCGTCTGTTAAAGCTACTGCCATACTAATACTACAAGGCGCACATTCATGAGATAAATACAACACCCACATAAATCTAGTTAATGTTTAATTACATTGATTGCCGTATATACTGTCCCTGAGCTGCGCTCTTGTTTCACTCTCTGTTACTGGACCGCACAGAACCACTGAGCTTAAAGCCTCAGCTGCTGCTGCTGCTGCTGCTGCTGCTGCTGCTGAGGCTCCACAGGCGGACCTCACCTCCAGCCTGCTTTACATACACACAGGACTCGACGGGAGCAGCAGCACCGCCTGCTCACTCAGACCGAGGGACGGATAGACCTGAGACAGCGCGATGTCTTCCCCCGGCGCCGCCGCCGCCGCCGCCGCCGCCTCCTCCTCCGTCCCCCCGGGTCCCCTGAAGCCCAAAAGGAAGACGAAGAAGAAGAACTTCGTGCAGCAGAGGGTGAAAGTCTTCCGAGCCAGCGACCCGGTGCTGAGCGTCCTGGTGTGGGGAGTCAATCACTCGGTATTCAAAGCAAGCGAGCTTTTGCGTTGAACGGCGTTCGGGTTTATGTGGCGCTCATTAACATTTGGCCCATTGATCATGCGCAGATTAATGACCTGGGCCAGGTGCCTGTACCTGTCATGCTGCTGCCGGACGACTTCAAAGCCAGCACGAAGATCAAAGTGATGAACCACTGCTTCAACAAGTAACGTGCTCTGCTCTCTTTGTGGGAAACACTCGCCCTGCTTCCTCTACAGCCGCACAGATTTTATGTCCGTTTATGTTTTTGTGTTTATCATTAAGACTTTCCAACTAGTATTAGAAGTATACGTTTCATACTGCTGCAGTGAGAGCTTTTAAAAATGAAAGTATAGCAATAATGACAGAACAGACGTGCTACGGTTTATTTGTGGAGCTGAGTTGAAAAGAAAGGGACGGTTTGGCCTTAAAATGTGAGGCAAAAACTATTTAGAACATTGTAAAGTTGTGCAATAAAGCTGTAACCATTGAAAAAAAATTACTTTTCAAACTTATTGTGTAAAAGCCCAGTGGCCTTTCAATAATCCCTTAATCCATTCAGGAATCCAGATGTCAATAACAGGTAGAATAAGTGAGTTCACAAAAAATAAAAGGACTTGGGATTTTTTTTTTTACTGTAGTGACATCCAGCAGTTCTTATGTGACTTAGAAAAGAAACAAGAAACGTGTCCCCTCAGAATGATGCTTCCACCACCATGCCACTGTGTTAGCTTTCCAGTACACTTGCATGTTGTTCGAAATTAGATTTTTAAATCTTAGAGCAGCGTCCTCCACACCTCTATCAAGATTTACGGCAAACTTTAAAGTTGTCAAGCTGTTTTTCTCAGCAACTCCAACTCTGTGTCCTGGATAACACACGTCACACTATGAACTTAGGATTTGGATTTGCTTGAGTTTGTTGCTCTGGTTCTAATGTCCTAATTAATTATTGCATTTTGTTTTGTTACTGCTTACATTTCTTTAATTCTTACAATGCCATTTTGACTTCAATTTTATTTTCTCTTGCCTCCTGTGCCGTTGCTGTAGTGACATAATATCCTGATCCTTGCTTTGGTGACCACCTCCTCTGTATTCCAAGTTCCCCTTTAGTCCTTTGTCAAATCCTTCTCAGTTTCTCTTGTTCTTTATATTTTTCTTGCTTCTGGTTGCTTCTCCTTCATCATTCCCTCTATGACTTTCTGTCTTTGTTAATCATACTCAACTATAAACCATAACAAAGCACCCACAGCATGATCACCATCAGGTTGTGTTCAGTGTAATGTGCAGGATTATTTTTTATCTTGCCTGTAAGCCAAAAGATTACATTTGGTTTCATTTGACCAGAGCAACATCTTGGAAATATTTTCTTTTCTGCCGTCTAGGTCAGATTTGTGGAACGGTTTTTCCTCATGTTAAGAAAATATATTTAAAATAAGCTAGCTTTAAAATTTAACATGACTTGATTGAAAATAACCTAATTATAGTTTTAAAATTTACAACTTATTCTGGCATATTGACCTTTATTTGACCTGTAGTTAAGGAAGATTGTTTGCCTAGATCTTTGAACTGCCCTCAGTAGCAATCAGTAGAAAGTTCCAGCTTTTCACACTGATCTGTGAAAGCCATAAACCAGCAGGAGTTTGGAGAAGCTCTGCTTCCGACTTACTTAGACAATGGGGACAAATGGCTTTAGAGAGAGGGTCAGAGACAGGTCCTGGTTGGATGAGCTAAGATACGTCTTATTTGAATAAATTAAAGACAAGAAGATAAAACTTTCCACACAGAGTAACAAATTAGATTTTGCTCTTTGCAATTTCTCCAAGGACGTCTTTGCTTTTTGTCTGTCGTTTCCATCTTTTGTCTTTTTCTCTCTCAGGTAAATTCATGTGTTTGTGCTCTGAGGTTTCTGATGTTTTGTGATGTGGTTTTCTGGTGATAGTTTGCATCTGTCTTGAATAAATGTTGATTATTGTGACGCTGTTGTCTCTATGTGGCTTTTGTTTCCACGCATGGAATTAGTGAATCCGGAAGCACAAGAGAATATAACGAGCCAGAACTTAATGATTTTACTCTCTTGACACTCACCTGAGTTATGGATCTCTGCAGCTCCTCCAGAGCTGTCGGAGAAGCATAATGCTCTCTTCGTCTGGCCTGTGAGTTTAGGCAGACAGCTACATCTTGATGGGTTTGCTGTACTCTTTTCATTTTCAGATGGTGGATTTTTACAGTAAAACACAATCTGCTTTTGTTAAAGTTCAGCTTGGAAACCGACTGAGCAAAACCGAGTAACTGTTTGGTAAGCCCATAATCCAACCAGGAATGCAGTTCTTTTAGAGACTTCAATAACAGAGGTGGGGTGAGGAACAACAAATGTTTTCTCAGACTGAAAGGCTGTTACTTTAACTTTATTTACTGATCTGAATCTGTGTGTGTGCATGTGTGTGTGTGGGTTTTTTATGTGACCTAGTGTGGAAACAGGAAAACAGTGAGAACTTGAAAATAATGAAAGTGGACACCATCAATAAACTCTGACAGACTGTGGCAAACAGTGGCTCTCCGTCCTGCTTGATCAAACTGCTTTTATTCCCAGGGAGAATCTTCCGGGCCAGTTTAAATTCAAAGAGTACTGCCCACAGGTGTTCAGGAACCTGCGAGAGCGCTTTGGCATCGAGGATCAAGATTACCAGGTATGAACTCAACATTATTCAGGGCACAAATACATGGATGAAGAACAAACCGTGTAATTTGAACAATGCTGAAACAGATCCTCACACGTCTTTCAGCGTCCTCCTTTTGTGGCAGCTTTTTATTGACGTCCTCCATTTGCATGGCTCTGTGCCTTATTTGCATGTGCCAGGTGGCTCACCGAGTTATCCTTCAGAGCACACAGGGAGCATTAGCTTAGCGCACAATAATGGGCAACATTTTGTACTAGCAGAGCAAAATCTGCCAGTTAAGTTTACTCAAGGAAAACAAAATGGCGTCTCTGTGTGAAACAGTGACACACAATGTCTGTACAAAATGTTCTGTTTTTCTGTTTGGAATGCTTTTTGAATTTGCAATCTAATTCAGGAGAAATGATGTGTCGATTACGATGTTCGTCATGCTGGCTGACCTCTTTCTCCCTCAGGTCTCTCTGACCCGCAGTCCTCCTCTCAGAGACGAGGAGGGGAAGTACTTGGGGCTGCGGCTCACATCATACGACCGCACTTTGGTGGTAAAAGAGATTTCCACTGAGGAGTTCGAGGAAATGCTCAGCATCCTGTCAGAGTATCATCAGGTACTGGCAAAGGCATGAGTTGTTTACCTTTTTCATCATTTGTTCTGGAAGATAACCTTCTTATGTTTTGGTCTTGTTAAATCGCAAAATCTTTATGTATTTTATGTGACAGGCTACCTTTGCTGCAAATGAAATCAAGTGGAATCAATTGCCTTTAAAAGTAATCTAATAACCAAATTATTATCTTGTGTACAATGCACAAGTCTCTCAGTATAAATTCAGCTGTACTGGATGGTTTTCTGGAAACATGAGAACGAAAACTCAGATTTGACGCTCTGGTATACGTTCAAAAAAACCAAGTGGACAAAAGCAGCAATTCTCATCACTTTGAACTCAACATCACTGTGGTGAAACACGGTGGTGGTGGTGGTGGCAGCATCATGATGTGGGGATGCTTTCTTCAGCAGGGAAAGAGAAGCTAATTCAACTGGATAAGAAACCTGGAAGAAAACTTGAGGTTTCCCTTCCAGCAGGACAATGACTCTAAAATTACATCCATCCATCCATCCATTTTCCTACACCCTTGTCCTTAATGGGGTCGGGAGGTGCTGTGCCTATCTCCAGCTGGCGTTCCGGGCGAGAGGCGGGTTCTAAAATTACAGTCAAAGCTAATTAAAACAGAATAGATACAAAAGCATGCCACACTTCTCAGATTTTTATGAGGCAAAAGTTTGAAACCCTAATCTCTTTATATTCATGAAACATCTACTTTTTTGCTAGTAAATCCCCCACAGAACAATTACATATTGTAAAATGATAAAACGTGGAAAGGTACAAAGACCTTTGCATGACACTGACGTTCCTAATATGTAGATAATTTTACATTTTAAATTATATTTGAAATAGTAGTTGTCTTTAACTTTGAGCTGTTTCTGTTTGGAGAAGCGAATCTCACCGTTCAATATCCCTCATTTCCTTGGCAAAGACTTAACATCAAAGCTAAGAGACGAATGATTTTTTTACTTCCCAAAAAGTTTTTTTTAATTTTTTTTTTAAAGAAAGCATCTGCATTAATTTAACACAGAAGTTATGGAAAGAGGCACACAGAAACAGAGACGAAAGCTTTCCTCCTGTATCTGTGATGTGTGTCCTTTGCTCTCCGTCCTCCTGCAGCATATTGTCACCTCCCACGGCAGCACGCTGCTCCCTCAGTTCCTCGCCATGTACAGAGTGACGGTGGAGAGCGAGGACACCTACCTGTTAGTGATGAGGAACATGTTCAGCCACAGGCTGCCGGTACACAGGAAGTACGACCTGAAGGTGAGGGAAGGATTCAGAGGTCAGCCAGGACAGCATAAATCTACAACACACTGTGGAAACCTGAGCTATTATCAAGGAAAGTTTATTTCTGTCCCAATAATCTAATGACTATCCAATAAGAAAGTACCATAATCATTTTAACCATTTGTATTCAATAAATCCAATACTGTGATAACTTTTCCGTTTAAAGCCAATCAGGATAAAATTGTGAACATAAACAGTTTTGTAAATACAGCTTTACTACCATCAGTAATCACCTTTAATATATATATAAAAAAAACAATTACAGTGTACGTATTCACTGTGAAAAGCTTTAAAAGGTGTTCATCTGCATCAGCTGCCTGTGCAAATTTATATCAATTTGAGTTCAAATGAGCCGCAGACACTCCAGCTAATTTCTTTTTTCCATTTTTCCGTGTTCAGGGCTCCGTGCTGACTCGAGAAGCAAGTTTTAAAGAAAAGGTAAGATCAGATTGAAGCTGTGCACTTCCTGTATGTGCAGTGTATATGTTAGTAATGATGAGTAAAAAACCCTTAAAACAAACTCGTCTCACTGTAATAATAACTTTATGGAAATCCAGCTTTTAATTTGATTAGATGTGATAGTGATTAAAAAGACACTATGATATAATTGTTTTCTTCTAAATTACTGGTGAAACTTATTGACACCTGACTTGGTTCAGTTTATTCATGACAGGAAATTGAACTTCTTATGTTTCTGAATGTGGCTAGCATGTAAACGTCACCTCTTGGTTGCTATGGAAACCCCCGATTTGGGTTTGTGTCACATCGTTTGTTTATCCCTCTGGCTAACGAGGCTATTTCTTGACTTACTGAACACACATCTGCCTTTCTTTAATTACATGTTCTCTTGTGTTTCCCATTTTGAAGAGTGATGAAGAGAAACGGACCGAAGTGTCCCGTTGTTTTCTTCATGTCACTGGGAAAAAGGAAATCATGGATTGCAGATAAAGGTTCCAAGAAACCTAATAAGGAATAAATTACCAGATAAATGCTACGTCAAACTTACAGAATTGTTAAATTTGCTAAATTCAATTTAAGGTTGTATTGTTTTTTATTATTTTAAGTGTGAGTTTGGGCTATTGCAATATATGCTGACGTGTTGGTTGCAGTGCGTTTACTGAAGAATTGCAGTCAGAACTGTTTGATTTATGTATTCAAATCAAGAGTGGTCAGTGAGAGATGAAGGATTATGCATGGCCAGTTGAAAATATGAAAAATCTGTTTTTTTAATGTGTCACTTCAGGGGTAGCTACTGGTACGCTCCTGTTGTCGTCCTTTACTGGAGTAAAGGAGCAGCAGACAAAGCAGACCTAAATAAGAACATCAAAATGCACAAAACTTTGTCACCTTTGCAAAACAAAACGTGGAGCACGACACTGTTTGTTCAGGTCAAAGAGCTGCCCACGTACAAGGACGCAGACTTCTTGAGTAGCATGCAGAAGATCTACGTGAGCGATGAGGAGAAAGAGAAGGTGATGAACAAACTCGGCAGAGACATCGAGGTGAGGAAGGAATGCTCCTAGTGTCTGGATTTGCTGTCTTTTTAAAGGTTTCCGTCGCTGAAGTCTCCCTCGTTTCAGTTTCTCGTGCGCATGAGGATCATGGACTACAGCCTGCTGCTGGGCATCCATGACGCCGAGCGAGCCGAGAGAGAGGAGGAGGACGACGTGGAGTCGTCCTGTGAGGAGGAAGAGGAGGACGAAAACAACCCGGCTGCCCCTCCATGCTCCACTTCCCCTGAAGGGATCGCCGGCTACATGAGCTCGCTCAAGCCCATGGGTCCCGGGGAGTTCGACCCTTACGTGGACGTGTACGCCGTTCAGAGCGCCGTGGGTGAGTGGCACCTGGGCGTCAACTCACGCAGAGCTGCAAATGGCGAGCGCTCGCCGCACTTTGGCATCAATGTCACTCAACAGACGCCGTGAACCGTTCCCTCGCAGGTGCTCCCAGGAGGGAGGTGTACTTCATGGGTCTGATTGATGTGCTGACGCAGTACGATGCCAAGAAGAAAGCCGCTCACGCTGCCAGGGCTGTCAAGCACGGGGTGAGAGAGCATTGCTCTTAAAAGCGACTGCTTAGCGTGGGGACGCATCACATCTCTGGCATAAAGGGTGGCTTTCATCCTCTGCTTCCTTGTTTTTCAGTCAGCCGTGCTTCTCTTTGTGCTTTGCAGGCGGGAGCTGAAATCACAACGGTTCATCCTGAGCAGTACGCCAAACGCTTCAAGGAGTTCATCGCGAAGATCTTTGCCTAGTTCAAGGATCGATCGTCTTTTGATGCTACGCTTAGCTGCACAACACAAACAAGAAACACTAAACATTTACAGCTAAAAAAAAATATCTATGCAGAAGTATTTATGTTCATTAAACTTATTAAAAATGTGCTCACATTAAGATTGTTCAATCTGGAGAATAGTTCTGGCATCAGTCGTGCCAAACTCTTCCTGTTTTCGGATGATGGACTGCACAGTCTCTCTGAAGACTTATTTTACCGTGAGCTTCTTCAACGAGGTTTAATCTTTGAGGCAAAGTCAGCCAGAGCCAATTAACTATTTGACTATCCTACATGGACTTTTATTAAAAGGCAAAGCAAATCCAAAACCACTGGAATCCTGCTGGAGAGGAAACTTTTAGGTAAGTTTACACTTACCTAAAGCAGAAACGACACAACTTTGAAGACCAAGATGTCTGTGTTTTGGACAGAGGAGACGGGTTGTTTTAAAGAGGTCGACGTGACTAGCAGACGTCTCACTCTCCCTCACAGGGAGGGGGGGAATATGATTTTCTCTGGTTGCATCCAGGGAGTGAAACCTGTTGGTCATGTGACCTCTTCTAACGAAGTCATGTCACTTACTTTTCTGTGTTAAATGTCAGAGATAGTTCTGGTTTGCACTCATTGCAAGCTGAGAGACATGCTGGATTAAAAAAAGGAAACATTTTTTGAATGTTTTTTAATGTCCAGCGTTTAAAGGTTAAACCTTTGAGAGTTCTGCGAGATGTTTGGAAGTTGAGATGTGGATTTAAAACCTGACCCTGCGTTGGCCGATAATGTTCTACAAACCTCCGAGGCCTTTGTTGAACGAAATGGATTTATTTTGAGATTAAATGACACACAGTGAGACTCTGTTTAATACGACTTCTGAAACCATTGGATTTATTCAGAGGTTTCTGATTAAACATGACTCAATGTTTGTTTTAAAGCTATATTTCCTTTCATTTATGCAACTATGAACTACTTTGAGTTGGTCAGTCACATTAAATCTGAATAAGCAGGTTTAGATTATGGATGTAGCAATATATCATGTGCTAATTTTGATCCTTCATCATTATACTAACGATTTAGCAGCGATGTTTGCATTCTCAGTTAGTAGTCGGGGTCTGAAACAAAAACAGAAATACATACTTTACTCCAGAAGTTTGACATTTCCTATGACTGTTTTCACTTTACACAAAATGTTCTCTTGATTTTATAGCCTTTTTTTTTTTTTTACCCTATTGGCCTAAAAGTCAACAGCCAACGATGAAAAGAAAATGTTTGTGGTTTTTTCTTCATTTGAAAATACAGAATGAAATAGTATGGCCAGATGTAAGTCACAACAAAAATGGTTAACTTGGGTTTTATCATATTTATCCCAGCTGTGTCTTGCATTTTAATCCCCTCTTACTTGCAGCTTTACATTGAAAAGGCTCCGGACTCTATTTTGTTTATAGATTTTTAACGTCTTGAATCTCAGGAAAATATTAAAGAGTTTTAATAAAAGACATTCAAAGCAAATCTCTTTGGGAGCAAAAATCTGCATCCTTAGACTTTATTTTAGAAAACTTTCAGTGAATAAAAATATGTTAATAAATGTGTCACAGTTCGGCCGATAACTGACACATACCGTTTTCGTGTTTTTTTTTCTTTACATCTCACCATTAAAGTGGTTTTTAATAGAGCAGGTGTTCCTCTTCTTATTAGCACTGACAATAACGTAAATTGTGATAAATTCAGTGATGTGGCAAATTCATTTGTTTCTCTATTTTCAGCTCCACTTTATGGGAATATCGGCATTGGTTGTTTTATGAAAAGACTCCATTATGAACGTGATAAAATGTTCCCACTGACCTCTTCGACACAACTAATTAAAATGTTTCAACTTTTCCTGTTAAAAGCTAATTAAAATTGCAAATGAGGTGAGAAAAACAGACTGTGTTATTTCTGTCCTTAATTCATTTCACCTCGCCAGTTGGCTACATTTTGTCAGGCGTTTCATTATGGCACTTTTTGGTAATATAATAAAAGCCTGGCTCGGCGTTCAGGCAGCGTGCTGCCATGTTTATAGCACTAAGTCACAACCAGAAACTCAAGCTTCTTTTATTGGGATTTTATGTAATAAAACACAAAGCAACACATGATTCTAAAGAGAAGAATAAAGTGTAAAAATAAAAGCTGAAAAGTGTGGTGAGTGTGTGTTTGTATGAACGTGATAAAATGTTCCGACTGACCTCTTTGACACAACAATTACTTATTGAGTCAAAGAGGTCAGTCAACACAACTGACCTCTTCAGTTGTGTTGACTGAAGAGGTCAGTCGACGGATGTCCTTTTGCTGCAAGGACATCTGGGAGTCTGTCTGTGATACATTGTTTTACAAAAAAAAAAAAAAAATAATAAAATGACCCAATCTCAACCCAAATATGGTACAAACCAGAGAATGTTTTCAGTGTTTGTCTTTTAGGTGTACATTGTATTTTGAATTAAAGGGAAAAAAATCTGTTTTGGTCATAAATCTTAGCCATTATGTCTTCTGGCTTTATTTCAACAGAGGTATTTTTCTTATCACTCTCCTAGAAAGGTGTAGAAAATAAATATTAAGTCCTACCAACAGATTTTTTACTACTGATCAATGATTGTTATTTAACCAAATACAGGGAAGCCATTGTGGTTACTTGATTTTAAATAAGGACGTCAGAGAACTGTGTAAAAAAAGAAAGGAAAAAGAATAAAAAAGTTAAATTCATGAGATATTATTCCTTTTATTTATTTATTTAACCAGGTAAACCCCATTGAGATCTAGATCTCATTTTCAAGGGGGACCTGGGCAGAAATCTGCAGTGAACAGCAACCTGGTTACAAAACAAAATTAATTAATACATATGCGCAAGTATAAAACAATTTAAAAACAATGACAATGTTTAAAAGAATCTTGTTGCCTGTTTTTAAAAATCGCTCGAAATAAGTCCAGTGAGATCAGTTCTGACATCTTTAGTTCTGACTGGAGCTGATTCCAGGCTGAAGGAGCATCACACTGAACGCTTGCTTTCCTTTTTCAGTTCGGCAACGTGGAACATGCAAAAGAAAAATGTTGTTGGAACGTAAGGAACGGGAATTAACAGATCTTTGTGAAAGAGAGTTTAAATATGCTGGAGCCAAACCGAGTAGAGATTTATAAATCAGGATCATCAGGTGATTGTTTCTCTGTACACTTAAAGGAGGCCATTCAGCTTTTGCATACAGTTCACATTGATGTGTGAGACTCTGCCACCGGTTACAAACCTTAAAGCACAATGATACACAGTATTTAATGATTGTAGGGATTGTTTGAAGCATTCATATATAACACATCTCCATAATCCAGAAGTGGCAGGAATGTTGCAGCTACCAATTTACTTCTAGCTTTAAGAGAAAAACAAGAACCATTTCGGTAATAAAACCCAATCTTCATTTTCAGTGTTCGTAGCAAATTTGCTATGTGATTTTTAAAAGACAGCTCTTTATCTAAAATAAAGCCAAGATATTTATAATTACTGACAAACTCTATTTGTGTCCCTATAGCAGTGTAAGTAATGGATGGATCTGAGATAGTGTCCTAGAGTGTGAAACAATCATTGCCTTTGTCTTATCCACATTCAGAACCAACTTCAAAGTTTGTAAGCGGGCTTGAACTACATTAAAAGCAGACTGCAAGTGTTGAATTGCCTGTACAATTGATGAAGAGCAGCAGTAAATCACTAAATCGACTGCATAGAAATGATAAGAAGCATTTGACAGATTTTCACACAAGTTATTTATATAAATAGAGAATAAAAGTGGGCCAAGAACTGAGCCCTGTGGGACACCATTTAAAACTGTACAGTTAGAAGAAGTAAAGCCAGCCAACCGAACTCTCTGGGTTCTGTTTGACAGGTAATCGGTTACCCACATGGTGGCCTGTTGTGAGAGCCCAATCCTGTGTAGAATGTCAATTAAAAGCTTGTGATTTACTGTGTCAAATGCCTTTGATAAATAAATAAACAGAGCAACGCAATGCTTTTTGTTATCAAGAGCCTGAATAAGATCATTGATAACCTTTAAAGTGGCAGTAACAGTACCATGTTTCTTCCTAAAACCAGACTGGACAGTTTGTAAAATACAATTGGAATATAAAAAAATCTTCAATTGATCTGCAACTAATTTTTCAAAAATTTTTGCTGGGATACATAGTTTAGATATTGGTCTGTAATTGTTTACCTGTGACGGTTCTTCACTCTTGAATAGAGGCAAAACAAATGCTGATTTCCAGACACTAGGAATTTTATTAGAAATTAAACTTAGATTAAAAATATGAGCCAGTGGTTCTGCTATAAACTCTGCAGCTAGTTTCAGAAAAAAAGGATCTAGGTTATCTGGTCCTGCCGATTTTTTGGTATCTATACTTTTGAATTCTTTGAGAACCTCAGTTATACAAATAGGGTAAAAATTGAAAGTAGTAACATTACAATCATTATTAAGAAACAGCTCATCAGTGTTAACATTTGGGTCAGAAGAATTTAAATTATCAAATAGAGAGCCAACAGAAATAAAATGCTCATTAAAAGAATTTAAAATTTTTAATTTATCAGACACAATTTTACTTTTATTCCAAACAAAATTTGGAAAATCATTCAGTGGCTCCTGCTCAGTAGCTGATTTCACTGTCTTCCAAAACTTCTTTGGATCCTTTAAATTTTTTGTCATCTCTGTAAGGAAATAGTCCGACTTCGCTTTCCTAATTAATAAGGTACACTTATTTCTCAATTTCCTGTAGCAAAGCCAGCTCTCTTCAGTTTTATTTGTCCTTGCCCTAGCCCAAGCTGCATCTCTTTGTTTAAGCAGATCCCTAATATCAGGGGAAAATCATGGGGTTTTTCGCCCCTTTACCCTAATTTTACGTACTGGAGCATGTTTACTTATTAGTCTTAAAAACTCTTCGTGAAAATATTTCCAGGCAAGGTCAACATTATCAAAAAGAGAGACCCTATTCCAGTTAAAATGTAGCAAGTCATGGACAAAAGCTTGCTCATTTAGGCGTTTGAAATCTCTTTTGGTCAAGATCCGTGGCTTAGGTTTTGGTAACTTGAGATTTCTGTACCTATGGCGCAATGATCACTAAGGTCGTTTGCAAAAACTCCTATCCCTGTATATTTATGCGGGGCGTTTGTCATAATTAAATCTAGGAGTGATGATTTTTGAGGGCATTTGTTGTTAAGACGACAAATGCCCTCAACTTCATGCTGGATCCTCATATAGAAACCATAATAAAACACACTGATACTTGTATCATGTCAGAGTGTGGAAAATGTATTTTTTCTGTTGGAGGAAATATCTGCATCCAGTGGCTTTTAATGCACAAACCCAACTGATAAACACTGTATTTGTTTTTTTTTTTAGCTTAGATGTATACACAATTAGTTACTAAATTTATAACTTGACCACATGATGTTAAAATGCACCAGGAGTGATTCAAATTTCTAGGTGTCCCTTTGAAACTGAATCTCTGTGATGATCATTCACTCTTTTGTCTCTATTTAGACCCTCTAGCATCCCAGAGCTCATGGCACACATTCCTGATGCTCCTGCTTCACATGGACAATTCAAAACACAGAAAGGACATGAAGGCTAAAAACAAGTGCCTTGGAATTTTTCAATTTCTGCCTTAGATATATGTCCCAAAGCTGCATCAACAAGCTCGGAAACCTTGCGTACATCCAATAAAATGGATTCAAACCACTGAAAAATTAAAACTCTGTAACTTCAGCATCTCGGTATTGTTCAGTGATCCAACATTCTTCAAGGACGCACTTTTTAATTGGTTATAAACCCATCAGTTCTGACCTCAGTGTTGATGATTCACTTTTCTATGCACAATTTCTTTGTTCCTTTTGAATGTGGGAGTGCTTTGAGGCACACAACCTTGAGAGATCTTGCTTCAATGAGATCGTGCACAAAATAACCAAAAAGAAGCTAAGAACAAACCAGCTGTTTTATGCCCACACCTCCATCATCCGTCTCATTTATCCATCAGATATAAAGAAAGGCATTTTCACTTGAAGTGTAAGAAATGAAGCTTTAAGTCAAGATTTTTGGCCATGTTTACTCAATTGCGCAGAACTTGAGTAAATTTACTGTATAAGAGAAAGTAATGGTAAAGGCGAGGTGATAAAATACTGGGCGTTTTAAATGCTGGGACAATGGACCAGTGGTAACTGGAAAACAAGGTGCATGTGTGAGAGGAGAGCAGAGGGTAAGATGAGGAGAGAAACAAAGAGAGAAATGGCAGAGGACAGCAGATAAACAATCTAGCCAAATCTAGCTGTGACAAAAGCTATTATAAGTAATAAACATAATCAAACTAAGAGTAAAACAAAACCAACTGATGCAATCAAAGAACGAACATCTAAGGCAAACGCAGATAGCAAAAAAACAAAAATCCTGACAGAAACATGGTGGTGGCAGCATCATGGTGTGGGGGTGCAGGGAAGCTTATCAGATTTGATGACAAGGCGATTGAGGGTAAAGTTAGGATGATCCTGGAGAAAAACCTGTAAGACGCAGCAGAAAGACTTGAGACTGGAGACAGCAACCCGAAACAACACGGCTTGCACACTGAAAGGCAGTTCTTCAAAATGCTGACGTGCAGGGATTGGTGTGCATCCTTTTCGATTGCACTGGACCAGCAGCTTCCAGGATAAGCAAGTTCAGATGACGGATGCATCTTTTTCCTTTCACGTCACACGTAAGCACTGGTTTTGTGTTACATCAAATGAAATACACTGAGGTTTGTCAAAGGGGTGTGAATACTTTGGACACATGGCTGCGACCTAGAAAGAAGTAGGCCAGCGGCCAGCAGAGACCCAGTGCGTCTCCAGGATGTGTTCAAACGTTCCTGGAACATGAATTAATGAAGGAATGAGTCCATGTAATACAAATCTCCTCCCAACCGTTGAAGTGTGAGTTCAGTTTATTTAGTGGCAGAAAATGTCAATAAAATTAGAACACATGAAACTTACAAAAACAGCACAGCATCAGTGAGCGACCTTATCGATAATGAATGCTTCTGATTTATTAAATGGGTAAAAAAAAACATGAAAAGAGAACAGTGTACATTACAGAAAAGGTCAACTTTTGGTCACATCGAAGGTACTCCCAGTACTGCATCAGAGTTGATAATCATAATAATAATATAGATTTGTTTTCTCTGTTGTGTGTCTGTTTTCAGCCACTTAGAAACTTCACTTGAAGGCCTTGTCTTGTACATTTGTAAGCTCTTAATATTTAAAGTATACCTTTAATTTCTAGTCGTCACATCAGGAACAATATTAGTTGAAAATTTGATCTTCTAAAAAAAAACACGTCAGCATTAGTGTTTATCTACATTCAGTCAAAAATCAAGTCATTTTAACCTACTTATCTAAAGTGATGGGAAAAAGTAATTGCGTCTTTACAGATTTCTTCTGTATTTGCTTTTTAGTCACACTTAAAAGTTTTCACAGACAAAGGCAAAGATAACATGAGTAAATAGAACAAAACTGTTTTCAAATTATTATTTCACTCGAGGGAAAAGAAAAGGTACCCAAACTGCACTCTTTGGAAAGCTGAGCTGAGCTGAGCTGAACTTCACCGTCCTCACTTCGCTGCAGAAGCTTGTGGAAAATGCAAAACAGTTCAAAATGACCTGCCTGACAACAGGAAGTAGGTGAAAAGTTTTCAAAAAGGAATGCATCACCCACATCTATCAATCTGTAAAGCGTCACAAAACCTTGGTACTTCAGTGGACCACAGTGGGAGCCATTATCTGCAAATGGAGAAAACAGGAAGGCGATGAATCGTCCCAGTAACCTACCAACGGTACGCCATCGAGGATTCATCCAGGAGCTAGCAAAAAAATACATAAAAACTGATTCAAAGGAGGCTGGACAATGGGCAAAGAGAAACTCACTGCTATCCCAAAACAACATAAATGATATTTGTCAAAAACATCCTAAATGGTTCCAAAGAATCTTGGGAAAACATTTGGTGGGATGAAGGTGGAACTGTCTGAAGGTCCAGTTACAGCTTGAGTGAAACTGTCAACATTCCAGAAAAAGAATATTATCCCTACAGACAAACGAGGTGGCGGTGGTAGTGTGATGGTTTGGGCTGCTTTTCTGCTCCAGGATCTGAATAATTTGCTGTAGTTGAAGAAAAAACGAAGGTTTCTGTCTACCATAAAAGAAGATCGTCGGGCCATCAGTCTTTCACTTTGGTCATGCAGCTGACCAATAATCCCCAGCACACCAGCAATGTCTCCTCTGAATGAGTCAAAAGTTTCCTTTTGCAGTGTCCTAGTCAAAGTCTCGGCCTAAATCCAAATCATTTGCTTGGAAAACCTCCAGTGACTCTGAACTAAAAATGATTCTACCACACAAGAGAGGGGAAACCATCTCCACAACAATGTGAAAAACTCACGTCCAGTTAGTTTGTCGGAAAAGGAAATTAGTTTGATGATGTGAAACATTTAAGTGCGACAAAAAAAAAAAAACAGAACAAATCTATAGGAGGATGAAAACCTTTTCACAGCACTGCGCATGTATCTTAATACTCACTTGAACAATGAGCTACTGCGGTATGTACAGTGTTTCACATCAGACACACCAGTAACAGACAAAACATAAAAAATCTGAGTTAAGCAGGAAACTAAAACTGAACTAAAACTCTGTACAGTTAATCTCTGAACAGCAATGAGTAACCCTTTATGTTTTATACACAGAAACAGCTGTACAAATCATACAGTAATAAACTGGAAATTAAACACTTTTAAATTCGTAGTATTTTATCAACACATTTCTATACAGCTGTTTTATTCCCCCTTATCCAGCCACTAACATATTTCACATCAACTTACACATAACATAATTTATGCACTTAATGACAAGCTCTGATGAATCTAAAACTCACATTCACTGTCAAAATTAATAATAGCCATAATCTTTTATGCTACGAGCTCGATACATCCCACTCTTTAGATTAGTAAAACTTATTGCAGTTCTTTTACTTCTGGGCTTCAGCTGCTCAGAGAAGCTGTTTGAGGCCTGCAGGCGGGTTTCCATTCATAGCCCAGTGGAGAACTAAGTCGAGTACTGACTGCCTGGTCAGGTGTGACTCTGGTAAACAGGTCGGTACATTCTACTTACATCTGAATGCACAGACATGTGGCCAAAAACAGAAAGAAAGAGAGAACAAAAAAAAAATCAGTCCAGCACAGTGTGTTCTCCAGTTTTCATCCCTGAAACACACGCACACACACACACACACACACACCTCCAGCGTCGCCCCTGACTCCAGGTGAGACGGGATCTGTCAGCATGTCCGTGCGAATGGACAGGACTCGCAATGACGGCAAAGCGGCAACACATTCACACACTCACTTTGAAACGCGCTGCAGTTACGACACGGCTCTTCTGGACGTGCTGTAGCCCAGGTTGCCGCCGCCGCTCTTCTGCGTGATTCTGATCGTCGTGGCAACCGTCAGGCTCGGCGTCATGGCGGCGGGGAAGCTGGACGTCACGGCCGACGCGAAGCCAACCGTGGCGCCGAGGGCGGGGGCCGGCTCGCTGGGGCAGCCGTGCTGCAGCAGGACGTCGATGCACTCCTGGCCGCCGGCGCCCTGAGCCAGAGCCAGCGCCGTCTGACCCTGAGCGTCCCGATGCCGCACGTCGCAGCCGTACTGCGGGGCGCAAACGGAGACAGTAGGTTAAAGTGGGCCGGCTTACGACTGACCAACACGGCCTTACGCAAATACTGGCGTCTCTGAAATCTCTGATTCTATGCGACAGATCAACACAAAGTCATTGCAAAGTAAAGGGGAAAATGTATTGTCAAAAATATTTACCGGTACATGTGAAAGTCTGATGCTGTGCGCATCTGTGTTTACCCCTTTATTCTTACACTCTTAAATAAAATTCAATAAAAACTATTTTTTCTTTTTGTTTTGCTATGGAGTGCTTTTCTGAAGCGGGGATGGAGAATCTGTGCAGAGTTGATGGAAAGATGAATGGAGGAAAATAACCAGATACACTTTAAGAAAACCTCTCAGAAGCTGCAACAAACTTTGGGCTGGAGAGATTTGGCTTCCAGCAGAACAAGGACCAAAATTCACAGAGAAAGCTAAAATTAAAAGTTTTAATTCAAATATTTATGTGAGCAGTCTAGTTAAAGATGAGCTATTATGCTTTGTTGAACAGGTTAGGATATATGGGCTCCGCAAAAGATGGTCATTATAGTTTTTGCACAAAATCATTCTTAGATAATGAGATTTTGCCTATTTTGAGCTCCTCTCAGAACAAACTGTTTTAGGGCCTTTTGTCACTTAAAATCAAAATAAGCTGCAGCTGGCCACAGCCCCAACTCAACATTTTCCTGAAAATGTCTGCAAACAGACAGTTTGCAGACAGCTGGAAGTCTTTGAAAAGAATAAGTAGAGCTTCCTGCACAACCAACAAGAATGCAGCAAGTAATTTCTCTGCTTGGGTTGCTAGGTAACATCACAGTGTCCTTCGATTGTGACTTAACAATCGGGAGGTTTTTGAAATGACTCATTCTTCAGACACCAAAAAACATTAACTTATTACCGAAAATGGTTGGGCGTTTTTTCAAACACTTGAGTTGTTTTTAGAAGCAGTCGAGATCCAAGTGGAAGCACAAAAAAAATTACAAATTGCGACTTTTGCATAATAGGTCCCCATTAAATTTGAGGCCTATCGCAAACTGAGAATCTGTTACAAGATTTTATTAAAAATGGGCTTGAATTTCAGTCTCAAGTTGTGCGAATCAGGTAGAAATACACCCTAAAAAACACCTTTCAGGCTTAACTATAGCTAGAAGGTATTGAATGTTTTCTGATATTTATCTGTAAAAACATTTTAAAAATTAGTTTTTTAATAAAATCAGTTTACTTTCACTCTCACTTTGTTAGTTTATCATAAAAGAAAAATAAGTAAATTTCACATTTATGTTTTTTAATGTGGTTCATAGGCGTATGAATACTTTTTGCCGGTATTTTAAGTCAGACTTGTCAAAATAACAACAGGACGACTAGAGGGGGAAGTGTAACACACCCAGACCAGAAGCTGCGTCATCACCACATCAGCCTGCTGACAAGCAGCATGCAGCGCAGAGCCAGGCAGGCGGAGCGCGAGCAGCGACCTGGAAGGGAGCGACAGGAAGGGTGGGGCGTTGATGTCCTCCTTAGTGCAGTGGGCCAAGAGAAGCAGCAGCTTGGGCAGATTGCGCTCCATCACTGCCAACAGAAGGCGGCCCGACATGCTAATGTCTGGGCCCTCGCTGGGTGTGGGAGGAGGCAACGGCGCCACAAACAGTTTCTGCTCATACTTGGCTCGGATCCACGACTCCCGCTCTTCTCTGAGAAGAGAAAAAAAACAGGAGAAAGAGATTAGTTGGTAGAAATATTTTGCAAATATTCAAGCAGCCATTGGTTTACCGTGTAGCGTCGGGCGCCGGCTTCCGGTGCCCCATCGTGCGCGCCTCCCAGATGCTGTTGACCATGTGGTTGCCGATGGCGCTGAGGACCAGGGTGAGCTCTCTGGGCAGGTCGTCGAGGGCCAGCGAGCGGACCCGGGACAAGTGGGTCCCCAGGTTCCTGTGGATCCCAGAGCACTCGATGCAAATGAGAGCGCCCAGGTTCAGGCTGGCCCACGTCGGATCTTCAGCAGGGACGAGACACAGACAGTGAGTCAAACTCCAGCTGAAACTGAAGTAAAGATTTGAAGCGCTAGTGTTTGAGCAACGCATGAATATTTCATACAGGAGTAAATTATAAAGACGAAGAGAAACCGGAGAAGTTTTGCTTACATTTTCTTTTCTTTTGCATCCTTCTGCTTAAATTCAATTTTAATCTGTTCAGTGCTTCTTTCATAACAAACACAACAGATTTGGCTCTTAATCAGAAATAATGTGATTTTTTTTTCTTTTGTTAAATTGGGTCTTTGTAATGACTGCATGATAATTGAAGTCAGATCATGTCAGCAGGATTCATCAGCTGGCCTTGATACAAGAGGAACAGAGCAGCAAAGTGGGGAAAAAAAGGATTTTAGAAAATAAAAAGAACTGTGTTGAATACTTGTGATGCGTTCACTTGCTCGGTTGTTTTCTGGCTTCGAATGTTAAGCTCATAGTTACAGATAAACGTTACACTATAAAGCACATGGTATCTTATTGCTACATCTAGGAAACCCCATATGGGTTTCCTAGATGTCAGGGTGGGTTAACATCGTCACAATGGGACCCATCTGGGTTGAACAAATACGCTCCACATCAGCAAATCTGAAGGCTCTGTAAGTCTCAACTGAGTCTCATTTGGATCATAATTTCAAACTTTGTGTCACAAAGTTTTCAAAATATATCCTTCATCACATCTGTACAGGAAATTCACACAGGGCCGAGATGTGACCCAAAGGCGTTCCCATCTGTTCCATTTCAAACCCACGCTTAAATGGTGGCACCACTGAAGTAAAAGAATATAAGTATTTGGAGCTTTCTGTTAACTTTTGGTATGTGGAAATAAATCGTTTGCTTTCTTTACAAACGATTTACTCCTTCCCAAAAAAAAAGAAGAAGCTCATGGTCGGCTGTGGCTTTAAAGGGAAAAGCAGAAAAGGAGCGATTATTACTAACTTGGCGCGTCACAGTCGACGCAGAAGTTGTTCCCTTTTGCGTTGCGGATGGCCTGCAGCGCCACGGCTTCACTTTGGCTGTTCTTGCGATCCTGCAGGAAACAAAGAGCAAACGGTGAGGAGAAAGAAACAATCAGCACACCTCTTTGGTCTGACATCGTTCCTAGCTTTATTGGCTTTATATGTTCATAGTCTGAAATATTAGTTTGATAAGCTTCCTTCAGGTCATTATGATTTGCTGTTATTTACCTGCCAAGCTTTTTGTTCTGTTACTTTGAGATCCTCATTAATTTTACTAGAACTCCTTATCTTTCTATGTATCTTTTGTCCTGTGGTATATTACATCTCAGTGTTCTTCATTACAGAAAGTTGTGGTTAAGGGAGTGTTTCCTTGGTTTCCAGAGCCATTTATACATGTGTGAGTGTATGTGGATTGCTTTAATGTGTGTGGGTGTTCAGGAGGTGGAGGGAGATCGACTGATTTTACATGTTCTCTAGAGATGCTTTCCTATCATGTCAAACTACCTAAACACACACTCGGTCCTCTGCCACGCTTGTATTCTGCCACAGTTTTCTCTACATGTCAATAAAGGTTTCATCAGCTCTCTGTGTGGTGATATTCATGTCATATATGAGCTGCTTGCCTTGTTCTTGCTGCTCTCACACAGCTGCAGGCTGGCCAGGATCTGGCTCTCGATGGCTTGGACCCAGGAGTCCCTCTCCTCCACACTTTGGGCCTCAAAGTGCCACGTCTGACCAGTGCTCGACACAACCAGGAAGTCAAAGTTGTCCTCCTCTGAGTCAGACACAGGCAACTTTTGAGTTCATATAGTGGAGTTTATCCTTCTCCTCCGAAATCTCAAAATTAAATCTGATGTAGTCGATTTCCCCTCGACGTAAAAACCAAAATGTCAATTTTGATTTTGGCTATGTTCAAAACATTATGTGTGGAGGATCAAAGAATAACCTTAACCGTAACATACTGTCCCCAAAGTAAAACACGGTGGTGCTGATTGTGTTTTTTTTCAGTGAGGAAGACGTTTGGAGTTGACGAGTGGACTGAGCTAAATAAAAGTCAACCAGGGAAGAAAATCTGAGATATTTTTACCCTTAAGTTGTTATAGCAGATGAACAAATGAGAAACAGCGGATGTTCCTAGTGTATTTATAATGTTTCAAAGCTAGGAATAAACAAGTCACTTTTATCCAGAATATTAGACCATTTGGTTAAATATTCATACTCAAACATTCACATGAGGAGAAGCAACTAAACACTGGTGAGTAATTTAGTCATTCATTAACAGAATTCAGATAAATTAAATATTTTTAGAAACATGTGGCTGGCTAGTCGATCATTACCTGTCTTGCTTACGTTTCTTGAGCTCCCAAAGCTTTTCAGCTTCCACATTTTCCGTTTAGCTGCAGAAAGCAAACAACAAAGTGAAAGCCAAGAACTTTTAGAATTTATAATGGGTATTTAATTACATGCCTCTTTACTCTCACAAAACAGTGAGAGTAAAGAGGCGTTATGAGTATAAATAATGCTGGCAAAAACGTCTTTAGATGCTTTCCTGTACCCTCGGCTTGTCCCACAGTGACATCTCCTTTCTGATTCATGCTCTTCTTTCTGCGGTGCTTCTTCCTGTCGGTCAGCGGGGAGGCCGAGCCGACGTCTTTGGTGGAGGAGGAGCTAGAGACTCCCTCGACTGCAGAGTCTGGCCACAAGAGAGCAGAAACGGGACGTCAGGCGCCGCTTTAAGACAAAATGTCCTGCAAAAAACGGTCCTCTGGTGAGCTCACCAATGCCTTGGGCGTGGTTGGACAGCGTGGACGGGCAGCGCTGGACGCTGATGTTGCTCCTCAGGAACAGAGCGCCTCCCAGTCCTTCCACCTCCTCCACTTGCATGAGGCCACTTGTATTTACTACACAATTAACAAATTGCACTACATATAAATATGATGCGCCTTTGTAATATAAATACTGTATGTTCATACTAAACCATGTGGGGTTTTAATGCTTTTTCTGTCAGTTCGTTATTGACAAAAAGGGAAATTCAGCAGCATTTATTAGCCAGCATTTATTATTTTCTATGCAATTTAACTATATGCAGCAACAAGGGTTTCTGCAAAGCAGCATGCTTTTTCTATCAAAATGATGGCAGAGTGACGATTTGAGCTCGCTTTGCGTTCATAGAGCAAAACATCAAAACATCAGGCTGACAGCAGGAGATGCTTTGAAGAAAGTGGGTCAAGTGCCGAGACAATAACCTTAAGTAAAGCAGCAACTCTGCAACGCGGAGTCATAAATCAAGCAGTTTAAAAGGTATGCATGCATGCATGCTGGATTATTCTGGCTGCATGATTCTGTCTGAATGCCTTTTCTCAGAAATGGTGGAGCTCGTTTGGAGTGGATGTTCGCTCTGCATGAACTCTGCTTCTGAGCGTACGCATAAATTTTCAATAGGGTTGAGGTTGGGATCGTTCTAGAAGTTTGATGCCGACCCACTTTATTTGTGCCAACTATAGTTTTGATATGTGTTGGAGATGATTGTTCTTTAGTGACACAAAACTCTGTCAAAGATTCAACTAGCTGGTTGATTTTTGATGAAGTAGAGTTATGGGGGAGGCTTCTTTAATATCAGAGACTGCATCAAACAGAGAACATCAGTCTAAGCACAGCGGGACCAAAACATTTAGTAGATGTTCAGACCTAATATATACTGGTGGAAAGAGAGCTGCAAATTGCTGAAAGTGTGCTGAATTTACCAGCTGTGGAGCAATAAAAGGTATTTCTATTTTAACTTAATTGAACCTCCTAATATAGCACAATGAGGACTGTCATGTATTGACATTGAGATTGTATTGTCATGTATTGTCTTTGCACTGAATTTATCCTGTATTTAGTATTTCATATTTTAAGTATTTAATATTTAATGTTGTCCTATATTTTGTCTCGGTATTGTTTTACAATTTTAGGATTTTAACAGTTTTCCTAACGTTTGTTGTTTACTGTAAACGTGTAAAATATTGCCTCACCACTAGGAAGTTATTATAAATGAGAATTTGTTCTTAATAATTCACCTGGTTAAGTAAGAAAAATCCTCAAATGTAGAATTTAAAGACACACAGAGGGAGTATTTTTGCTTCTTTTTACTGTAGATATTGACTCTAAGCATTTCAAAGATGTTGCTTTAACATCAAAAACAAAATTTGCGTGAATAAAAGCAGAAAAAAGTCATCTTTTTGTTTTACCATGACTGTTACTAGAAATAGTGCGCTGCAGGATTGCAGATGTGCAACCTCAGATGTCTTTACCTTCAGCATTTGTGTGTGTGTGTGTGTGTGTGTGTGTGTGTGTGCGCGTGTGTGTGTGTGTGTGTTTGTGTGTGTGTGTGTGTGTGTGTCTCAACGCCTGCATATTAGGGCTGCAACTAAGTTATTTTAGTAATAAATTATTCTATAGATCATTCTGAAAATAAATTGATTAATGTGACTAAAGAAAATAGTTTTTCATTTAAGCACTTAAGTCTTTTTTTACACAATATTACACATTAAAGGATTCAAATAAGAAAATAATTAAGTCACATAAAAATGTTATTGTCTGCTATGCAATCTTAGCATTCCTTTAGTGGATGCTTGACCGTTTGTAGCAGCTAAAAAAATGCTGTCTACTAATGTGTTTATTATTTTTTTAATTAGTAATTGGAAACAAAAGGTGCTTTTTTTTCTTTTTTTACATAAATTGAACAAGGCGAAGCTAGAAATGTCACTTGAGGATTTCTGAGTCAAACATGTTTACAGATAAGATTTTTAATTTTAAAAGCAAAATGTGTTTTTTGTACAGGTTTGACTTGATTCCTGCTCCGACTGTGTTGCTCTTTCAGCAAATGGCCACTTTTAGAGTCTGAACACTCCCGGTAGCGTTTAATTGACTGCTAAATGAGTTGATGACTTCGTATTTCTACGACTGATTAATCACGATTAACTTGATTAATCGTTTCAATCTTGCTGCAAGACGTTTATTTTCTTGCAGCTAGAAAATAAGACACAGCGCGTGAACTTCCTACGTTCCTTCTGCAGGTAGATGAAGCGGGTCTTTACCCTCAGGTCCCAGCACATCTTTAACCCCCCGTTGAGCCCAGCAGGGGGTCCACACGCAGGCACAGCACGAGGGGGGCGCTTCCCCGGCACCTTGACGGTCACCCGAAGCAGGTCCATCTCTTTCCCCGGAGCGTTCAGCATGTACTCCTGCCAAAGCAAACACCAGACTCTCGGTCTCTCCCACACTAGCAAAGCGATTTGCAGGGCCGCGTTAGAACACGCGCACTCACGTTGACGCTGGAGTGGTAGGAGAGGATGCCGTCGTTGGACAGAGTGACATATTTCTTCTTCCACTCTTTGTTGAGTGAGCTCCCACTGCGCTTCAGCAAGATGCCCTGATGGCGATAAGAAAGAAGAAGAAGACTGAAGGAGGGGAATGTAATCCTACTGTCTGCTGCGCATGCTTCACACGTTTTGGTGCCACGAAGACTCTCTGGGCGCCAGCAACACCCACCGTCCATTCCTCACGCCGGCATGGGAGATTGCGGGGCGTGTCGTGACTCAACATGATGAAACTGGCTTTCACAACGATCTGAGGCGACCGCTGGTGCCTTGTCCTCAGCCGAGGGTCATCAGATACATCTTATCTGCTCCTGTGTCGCACACAAGACCCGTGTCCTACCTGTTTGATGGGGATGAATCGCCCGCTGCCAAAGTCGCCCTTAAAGTCTGCACTCCGTCTGTTTGAGTCGCTGCCTCTCCGTCCCTGTGCACGAGGAAGGAGGGAAAGGCTGCATCAGTGGCAGGAAAGGAGTCATTAGTCGGGACTATTATTCAATAAACGAGTGAAATACATCTGCTGGAAAGCTTCTGATGGCAGGAGAGGCTGGCACTGGACGGAGGCAGCAGCAAATCTTCTGTGCTTTTGATTTGTTTCTAAAGCTGCAGTTCTGATCAGCCGTTTACACGCCGTATTAATATTGTCTCTTAAAGATTTTTAGGTTGTTCTTTGTCAGCGTGGACTTATGGCACAAGCCGGAGCTTTAACTGCGGTTCAAGTCGAGATTCAGTGAAGCACTTTGAGTTTACTGCAGATACACAGGGTCATATTTATAAGCTCAGGTTTACACTTAGACCCTATAAGATGCACACAGTCAAGCAAAAACATTTAAATAATGAAAATGTCTGACATATTATCGACATCTAAAAGAAATCTTAGTAACAGAAATTTAAGTAACATGACTAAATAATAAAAACAGAGTAAATAAAGGTTAATACCTTTATGGGAAAAAAAATAACTAAACTAACAAATAAACAACACCCACTTGAGCTAAATCTCACCCTGATGTTTCACATCGGTTACACATGAAGGGAAGATCACTAGTGAAAAAAAAAATGCTGCAACTTGAGCCTGATTGTAAGAGAGTCATCTTTTTGCACATTATGTTTCTGAGAGCGAGATCATAAATGGAAACCAATACTTCTGTGATGCTGCTCTTTGGACAGATAAGCTGAAGTACAGAAGAAGAGAAAACATTCTTGGTGGAAAATAAATACAGCAACTCAAGAAAAGAACTGAATACCAACTGGGAAGCACAGTGGTGAAAGTGTCATGACTTGGGAATGCTTTCCTGCAACACTGCAATGTAGGAATCCTGCTGCGTGTCAAAGAGTATTTCTTAAGGGAAAATATGAATCCATCTGCTAAAAAATGTTTAACTGCTGCATAATTGCACATTGTAGCTGCACAGTGGCGCAGTTGGTAGAGCTGTTGCCTTGCAGCAAGAAGGTTCTGGGTTCGATTCCCGGCCCCAGCCTTTCTGCATGGAGTTTGCATGTTCTTGCATGTGTGCATGTGTGGGTTTTCTCCGGGTACTCCGGTTTCCTCCCACAGTCCAAAAACATGACTGTTAGGTTAATTGGTCTCTCCAAATTGTCCCTAGGTGTGCATGGTTGTTTGTCCTGTGTGTCTCTGTGTTGCCCTGCGACAGACTGGCGACCTGTCCAGAGTTGACCCTGCCTCTCGCCCGGAACGTTAGCTGGAGATAGGCACCAGCAATGGATGGATGGATGGATAATTGCACATGGCAACCTGATAACGAACCAAAACACATAAATCCACCAAGAACTGGCTTCGAATTGGAAAATGGAAAGTCCTGGGCCAAGTCAAAGGACAGGAAGTGACCTCACTGTGTGACTTGAGACTGTTCAAGAAACCCATCACAGATTTCATAGACATTTCTGAAGAGTCACGTTCCAGTTAATTCAGCCAAACGGGGTGAGACTTTTTTATCGCTCTGGTTTGATATTCTAATTGTCAGTGAAACAGAATATTGGTCTTTCATTTAGCTGTAAGTCATAATCATCAAAATTTACAATAGTAAAACTGTAAAAATATATATATATATATATATATATATATATATATATATATATATATATATATATATATATATATATATATATATATATATATATATGTATATATGTGGGTGTAATAAATCTAGATAATAGCATTTTAACACCAATGGCTGAAACAAATCAACTTTGCAGAGCTATTCTGATTTATTTTGGGGAAAAAAGAACAAAAATAAAAACCCAGGCTTTAACAGCACTCACCACAAATCTGGGTGTGCGCTTGCGGACGCTGCGGACCGACCCAGGCCCGCCGCCGTCGCCTTTCTCCCCCCTCAGCGTTCTGGCGATCTCTTTATGGCTGATCACAGGAGTGGAGGGAAGCGACGAGGAGTAGTCGCTGCTCTGGCCGCCGTTGCTGGCCTACGGAGATGAGAGAGAAGGAGCAGAGTAGAGGAGTTCAATCCGGCTGCTCTTTCAATATCTGAGAAATCCTCACTGAGAGCATAACATGCAGGAGGTGACATGTGGGGTTTTTTTTACCTGTCCTGGAAAGACACCAGACACCGGAGTGGAACCTCCAGAGTGACTGGGAGAGTTGGGAAGAGATTTACAGGAAGCCAGTAAAGCGGCTTGCTTCTTGGCTGCCATGATCTTCTGAGCAGCTGTCGAACGAAAGAAAAAAAAAAGCTTAAATCTAAGTCTACAAACAGAAAAAAACATCATCCGAGTTTGCACACCATCATTGAATACTCTGTTCACGTTGAGGCCGTAAGTTGCGCAGGTTTCATAGTAGGTGCAGCGCCGCACGTCTGAACATAGCTGTCTCGCCTTGGCATCGTCAATCACCCTGGGGTTCGTGCTGCTGATCTTATCTGGAAAAGGTACACAGCAAGCATTGACTCATTTTATATATATATGTGTATATATATATATATATATATATATATATATATATATATTATGTAATTACAGCTTAAAACGAACATGTCAGATGTTCATATAAACAAAAGTTTGGAATGAAAAAGAGTAGCTGGAAGAAAAATAATCGTACACAGTCAATTCTTTCTCTCAAAAGTCAATTCTCTGCACCATCAGTATCAATGCATCAATCAACCATCCATACAGACGGATAGAACATTTATGGTCCTGCGAAGGGGAAATTCAGGTGTAGCAGCAGCAGAAAATATTTTGATAACACTTTATTTGAAGGGGTGTGTATAGACATGGCATAACACCCGTCATGAACATAAAGAAGTCTTTATGAATGTTTATGACAGATGTCATGAAGTGTCATTCAGTAAATAATGACACTTTTAATGCAAAGTTGTTCTAAACGTTGTATTAAAAGTCCATTAAAAATGCCAACTTTGCATTAAATTATCATAATTTACAAAATCATGCAAAGTTGGTATTTTTAATGGACTTTTAATACAACTTTTAGACCAACTTTGCATTAAGTGTCATTATTTACCAAATGACACTTTATGACAGCAGTCATAACATTTATAAAGACTTCTGCATGTTCATGACAGGTATTATGTCATGTTTATGACAGTGTTACGCCAGTTTTATGCAAACCCCTTCAAATAAAGTGTTGCAAATATTTCTTTACTTTCTTAAAAGTAAAAATTAGTCTACTTTCTTTGGTTTCTACAGACAGATTATTCCACAAAGACAAAGATAATGTAAGACTCGTGGGTGTCCAGCTACTGTGATTCCTTGTAGAATAATCCACAGAAATTGAGCTCTTTCTCAGTGTCGAATATTTATTTATTTTTCGCTACACCATCAGCTGTCCTCGAACCCAGCTGACCGGTCTTCTATCAGCTGACCTCCAACCTTCGCTCTCCCTCTCTCCTCATCCGGGGAACCTTTCACAATAAAACATTTTACATTTCATAACTCCAATTTTCACGTTTACACTATTTCACCCTTACAACAAAAGAAGCGTCCCCGCTTTCAAAACATAGTAATAAAATGGGGTGATTTAGTACAAGAAGAGCCATTTTCATAAACTAGAATTATAGAATTATACTTTTACAGGAATGAACAGTTAACACACATATTGTAAGAAATAAATTACAATGCGACTTCAAAAACCATTCTGAACAGGGCATCAGAGTAACCAAAAGTCATAACTTAACAGTGAAGAAGGGAAAAAAAATAAAGTAAAATGACCCTTCAGAATTCAGGGCTATACCTGTCTGGAGGACGAATGGGACGCCCGTACCTAGTTTGTTGTTTCACTGGGGTTGGAACTGAACTGTCAAGTGGGCCTGCGACTACAGTTGGAATATTGCCCTCACTTTGACCTGTAGATTGAGTAACATGTGCCATGTCAGGTGTTGCCATACTACTATACTCAAATGTCCAAGGCCTAGAGCCTGAGAGGGCAGTTAGAGTGGGGGGCCCAGTACATGGTGGAGCATCTGTCACAGATGATCTGCGTACAGGGGACCTATACGGCTTGAGACGGTTGTAGTGAACAACTTTAGGTTTTGCTCTGGGGTCAAGTTGATCCAACACCTCATAGTCAACACCCAGGTCCGCCTCAAAATCCAGCCGTTTTAAAACTTTGAAAGGACCAGTCCATCTAGGAGCCAACTTATGTCTAGACAATGAGGGGATGTCAACCCACACTAGATCCCCAGGATCATAAGCTTCATGTCTCACTTGCCTGTCATAATAGTGCTTCTGTTGTATGGCTGTAGCTGCAATGTTAGCAGCTGCAGTGTCAAAAGCAGAACACAGTTTGTTTAGGAGACTGGTAGCATACTCATTAGGTGCACATGTAGGTGTTTGCTCATTGTTACTGGGAGCACTAAGGAAAAGATCAGCGGGTAAACGAGCCTCCCTACCATGAACCAAAAAGAATGGGGTGAAATTTGTAGTGGAGTGTACACAAGTGTTGTATGCAAACTCAACCTGTTTCATGTGTTCATCCCACTCACCCCCTTTTGAATAAAGGTACTTGGCTAACTGGTCTTTTATTGATCTGTTAGCCCGTTCCATCATTCCATTTGACATTGAATGATATGGAGATGTCCTTGTTTTGTGTACACCCATACTCAAACACAGAGATTTAATAAGGTCTGAGTCAAACTGGCGCGTCTTTGGTCAGTGTGTAGGCTGTGGGGAGCACCATGGCGACAAATGTAGTCCTCAAACAAACACTTGGCTACAGTAATGGCTTTCTGGTCAGGAAGTGCATACAGGTTAATATACTTCGTGAAATAGTCCATTACAACAAGCATGTATCTGTTTCCATAAGTAGTGAGGGGCAACTCAGGGAAATCCATTGCTATTTTTTCAAATGGTTTTGAGACAACAACATGTTTCAAAGGGGCCTGCTGACGGGGCTTCGGCAGCCGCCGTACCTCGCACAGCACACATTCTAAACACCACT
Organism: Poecilia picta; assembly: GCA_033032245.1. Classification (NCBI taxonomy): domain Eukaryota; kingdom Metazoa; phylum Chordata; class Actinopteri; order Cyprinodontiformes; family Poeciliidae; genus Poecilia; species Poecilia picta. Next base: position 14,756,275 of record CM065357.1, on the reverse strand, counting down.
CAGTTATATTCCGAGACATGTAAGGCCAGTAGCACCTAGCTTGAGCACACTGTAAAGTCTTTACTGCATCAAAATGTCCAGCAAGAGAATGACCATGTAGTGCCCTGAACACTTCTTTCTGCAGACCACTTGGAACAACAATCTGCACAACAGGATCGCCAGGAGGATGCCGAACCTGCCGACATAGAAGAGAGTCACTAACAATTAGTTTTGGAAACTCCCTCCAAAAGTGTCTATGCTCTGCAGAGCTCTTCTTTATCTTTGCAAAGGGAGGCCTGTTACTTGTAAGAACCCATTCCAGAACAGTTTTTAACACAGGATCGTTGCTCTGGGCCTGTCTAAGATAGTCAGTGTCTCTGTTCAGAAAAGAGAGGTCAATCGGGTGACCTTGAGCTACCTGGTGGACCGATGCAGTAACATCCACAGAATTTGCAGTCACTGTTGGAACAAGAGGAGAGTTTGAGGGTTTTGAAGCAATAGAGCAGTCAACTGCAGGAGATGGTTGGCGTGACATCGAATCAGCATTTGCATGTTTGTGTCCTTGTCTGTGTTCAACAACCCAGTCATATGGATCTATTCCAAGGGCCCACCTGGCTCTACGTCCAGTTGGGTCACAGTCCAAAGCCCTTTTCCTCAGACTAAGAAGAGGTTTGTGGTCAGTGATGATCCAAAAGCGGTGTCCAGTTATATATTGGCAAAAATGCCTAATAGACCAGACAATTGCCCATAGCTCTCTGTCATAGGTGGACCAACATTTTTCTCTTTTAGTGAGGACATGACTACCATAGGCAATGGCATTTTCCATATTCATGTCATTTGTCTGCGATAGTACACAGCCAATGGCCACATTTGAAACATCCGTAAAAAGCAGAAATTCACGTGAAAAGTCTGGATAAGAGAGAACGGGAGCGCTGCTTAGAGCATGTCGCAGCGCATCAAAGGCACTCTGTTCAGTTTCTGTCCAAGAAAATAGTTTCCCTTTTTGGGTGAGTGCATGAAGTGGCTGAGACAGTTTGGCATATTGATAAATATACCATCTGTAGTATGAGCACAAACCTAAAAAGGCTCTCACTTCTGTGGGGCTGTTTGGGGTGGGGCACTGCTTTACTTTTTCAACATTTTTGGAATCGGGCCTAAGACCTCCAGCAGATACAACATGCCCAAGAAAAACCACTTCTTTTTGCGCAAAGTGGCATTTGGAGGGTTTCAGTTTCAGATTGGCTGCTCTGAAGCGGTCACAGACTTCTCTTAGGTGTTCCAAATGAGTAGAAAAGTTAGCACTGTATACAATTACATCATCAAGGTAAACAAGGCAGGTTTTCCATGACAGACCTTGTAAAACCAACAGCATCAGATACTGAAACGTAGGTGGAGCATTTACCAGTCCCATTGGCATTACATTAAACTGGTAGAGAGCTCTACATGTGGTGAAAGCTGTTCTCATTTTGTCTTCTTCATCAAGCTGCACTTGCCAATAACCTGATGAAAGGTCCATGGTGCTGAAAACTGAAGAGCCTCTGAGTGCATCCAGTGTGTCATCAGTACGCGGCAAAGGATGAGCATCTTTAGTGGTGACGGCATTTAAACCCCTATAATCTACACAAAACCGCCATGAACCGTCCTTTTTTCTCACCATGACCACAGGAGCAGCCCATGGGCTATGACTGACTTCAATAAGTCCCTTATCCAACATTTCATTCACCTGTGATTCAATGATCTCCTGCATTTGTGGGGAGGTGCGGTAAGCTCGTTTATGAACAGGGGATGCAGTGCTGGTATCAATTTTGTGCTTTACAATGTCTGTCCGTCCGAAATCGTTGGGGCTTTTACTAAAAATGTCCATGTACTTTAGCAAAAGGTCATCAAGTTGAGACTTTTCCACAAGAGATAAGTGTTCCTCATCAACATCAAAAGGCACTTGGAGCTGTTGATGGAATTGATTTGAGTTGGTAGTTTGATCCATGTCAACGCAACATATAGGTGTTGGCTGAATTGGAGTAGTGTTCACAACAACGTCCTCTTTAAAGACAGGAAAAAACTGGCCTACTTTCATCCCAGGTTGTAAAGTAACAGGTCCATTGGTTGGGTTCAGAAGGCGGACAACAGCAAAACCATTTCTTGCTGTGTATATAGTACGGGCCACCGAAATGCCAACCAAGTCCAACTGGTAAGGCTCAAGGCAGCCATCATAGACATCAGGAATGTCCACAGTTACTGACAGAGGTGTTAATGACACTTCACAGTTGACCTCACAATGTGGTGGGACCACTGTACATGCTGTTATACACGCTGTACAGTTTAAGGGAGCCAACTGGGTTTTTCTGAGGAGAGGAATTTCTGCTCCATATAAATTGGAGATTCCCCGCCCAAAATCCAGAACTGCATTATGGAGTTGTAGAAAGTCCATACCAAGAAGAGTGCTTTCACTAACATTCCTCATCACCTGCACATCATGGTGTAAGGTATGTGAGCCCATCTTAAGAGTCACTTCAATGGTTCCTAACGTGTCTAAACTGTGGCCCGTCACAGCTTTTGATAAGATAAAGGTTTTTTTCAAGGGTCTTTTAGCCAGTGCAGGAATAGTCATTCGTGTTTTTTCACTTATAAATGAAATGTGGGAACCTGAATCTAACATAATGTGTGTGTCAGACCCCTCTAAGATCCCATTAATATACGAGGTAAAAGGTGTTTCACTTACTGGTGCCATCATTGTGCTAGATTCTGAAAATTCTAGCGTGGTAGGTGTGGAACCATCAGGTAGCAGTGACACAGCATTTTCAACTCCAGGAATTCCACCATCATTTTGAGCTTTACTTGAGTGAGCTGATGAGCGCCCCTCCTCAACAGCTAGTGTTCGTTTCCCTGGTAGCATGAGTCATCAATTGAGTAGCCTGGATGGTTACGATCAGAATGGTAGTCAGCTGGTTGGTGATGATACATAGGTGCCATGAATTTTTGGTCCTGAAATGAGACATGTTTTTGTTGAGGGCTTTGGCTCCTCTGCCTCCATTCATATTGGTGTCTCCCAGGTGATTCGCGACGTCCTCTATTGTCCTCATTGAAGAAGCCACTGGACCGCGAATATTTCCCATGACTGGCCCTGGAAGAAGGGGAACCAGATCTATACCCCCTGCTGTTACATTCTCATTTGAACTGAGCCCATATTGGTGTCCGTAATCAGGGGAGGGCTGGAGAAACTGTCTTGTTGGTGAACGAGAATCTCTGTTATCCAACTTCAACTTAAGTGTCCCTAGTTCTTTATTGAGATCCTTTACGGTACTAGTGAAGTCCTGTATGGCAGTTTTAAGATATGCTTGCTCGCTGGAAACAGTATTTACAGAAGATGCGTTTACATCTTGTGCTGCAGCACCTGGCAATACTGGTGATATCAAACGAGCAGCCTGACGAGCTTGTTCTGCTCGTGCTGCAACCTCAAAAGCTTCCTGTAACGTCTTCACCCCACTCTCATGGCACTTGATCCGTAGCTCCTGATCCAAACCAGCAATAAAACGGGACATTTTCATGTACTCACTCGCATTATTCTCAAAATCAAGGAATGCCTCTTTCACCGCTGCCACCAGAGTAAGACTCGTGGGTGTCCAGCTACTTTGATTCCTTGTAGAATAATCCACAGAAATTGAGATCTTTCTCAGTGTCGAATATTTTTTTTTTTTCACTACACCATCAGCTGTCCTCGAACCCAGCTGACCGGTCTTCTCAGCTGACCTCCAACCTTCGCTCTCCCTCTCTCCCCATCCGGGGAACCTTTCACAATAAAACATTTTACATTTTATAACTCCAATTTTCACGTTTACACTAACATTAAATTTGTTTAGTTCTGACTTTTTTTTTAAGTCTCAGATCCTCTCCAATTATAAACGCTATCTCTTTTAACAAGTCTTTTTTTTTTTTTTTGTTTGTATCCATCTTGAACAGACGTGGAACAGGAGAGCCTCACCTTGAGTACCGACGACTACAAAAGGTATCTCAGTGACGGGCCGATGCAGAGAAAGCTGGTGGTAGAATTTGTAAACTTCCTGAAAGCTGGCCTCGTTTTCCAAGCTGAAGACCAAAATGACGGCATCCACCCAGCTCGCAAACTAAGAGAAGGAAGACAAGCAGAAATAGGTTACCGGAACATGTTTGCGTTGTTGCAGCAGGTTGGGTCAGTGTGCAGCATACCTGAGGCCCAGGAGGCTCCGTCTCCTCTCTGATTATCAGCAGGTGACTCTGTCCGTCCACCAGGACGTCCTTAATGAACTGCCGCCCTGGGCAGCAGCACAGACTTTATTCATTATCTCTTATCATCATCCTTTTCCACTGGATATAGTAGTAAAATTAGTGTACATTGCTTTACAAACGTATTAATACTGTATGTATTTTTTTTCATATTTTAACCACGAAGTTCAATGTATTTTGATGGGACTTAATCTTTTATAGTTGTGAAAGGGGAAGGAGAAATGACACAAGGTTTTTAAAATTTGACTTTAGGTGGCTATTTGTTGCATTTATTTGTTTTTAAACTAACGAGGCCTGATAACAAGTGCAAGTTGCCGTGTATAATTTTAACTCCATTTAATAATCACTGCATCACTTTACGTTGCTATGTTACATAAAGTCCAACTAAAACACACTGAGGCATCAGATTTCGAGGAAAACCGACCCTCTGCGTTCTCCTCCGGCTGGTAACTTCCTGTCAGGTGTCTGTGGACGAGGGCAGACTTCCCGCTGCACAGACCTCCCAACACACCCTGCAGCACACACACACACACAGATAAACATCATCAATCCAGCATCGAGTCCATCGGAGAGGTTTGTAAAATCTACCTGGTGGCCTGAAGCTTACCAGATGAAGCTCTTGAACAGCTTGACTCATGGTCCATTCTTGGCTGCTGGTGCAAACGACTGAGGACAGAGATTGACGGCAATAAAACAGAGGAAAGCGCAGAGTTATCATGTGCAAATGAAGCACAACACTGCCAATTAAATATGTCACTCGGGATGTTACAAGATGCAGAACGTGAGCAGAAGAACTGACGTGTCAGACAACAAAGTGCTGAATTTGTTCAGAGGTCAAAGTTCAGTTTGGTGCCACTACCTGCTCCCACAGTTCTAGTTAATATTTACAACAACCAGCAGAGTGAAACATTAGTAATGTGAAACAGCTGTACTAAATGTTTAGATCAGGGGTGTCAAGCTTGCTGTTGTTTGGACCAAATCCAGATCATAAAGGGCGGTTTGTGCCAGAATGTGTTGATGAAACCCATTAAACATACTAATAAACTCTTAAAATTAGATAATATTGAACATCTTTTCAGTCTCTCCAGAATTTTTTTGATTTTTTTGCAATAAAAATCAAAGTGTTTGTGGTACTAATTTGGAAATATTTGCAATATTTGTGTTTATTTGTCACGGTAAATGCTTTTGCTACTCGCTGTATAGATCATGGACTATAATCTGACATCAATTAAGACTGAGGCAGCAATCCAGTACAAGTAAAGTTTTTTAGTTTTTTTTTTACAATTTTTGAGAAAAATCTGCAACAAACAGTACCAGCGCAAAAAAAAAAGTGCGAGGATTTGTTGATTTTGCGTGCATTTTCATGATAATTTGCAAGAAACATGTGGGACTGATTGATACAATTTGGTAGCAAACAGATAAAAACTGCATTGATATGATTGATAACATAATGTTTAAGCACAAATAATATTTAGTCTAGAATCTAGAGGGCCACATAAAAAGCTACGGCGGGCCGGATTTGGCCCAGGGGCCTCAAGTTTGACACATGTAGTTTAGATGTTTATTTTAGATTTAGTTACAGAAAAATAAAAAAATTAATTTTAAACTTATGGGACAGAAGGGACAACCACATGAGGAACTCCGACTTTCTTGTGTTTCTCTATAGGATTTAGTATTTATTTGCTACACAGGAAACAGGCAGAAAGAGGAGACACAGAGGAAAACGTAAGGAATCGAACCCCCAGACGGTTGAGCTGAGGATTAATAGCCTCCATCTGAAGGCGCTGCCTCCACCTCCATGCCATGTCTCGCCTCGGGGGAAAACCAGACGTCAAGAGTACAAAGAGAATGCCTGATCAAAACCTCGGAGTGAAAACAAGAAATCCTACTGTTAAACTCTGGATGTACGCTCTTGATTAAATAAAGATCCATTCCTCCAGAACTCCACTGTTCTTCAAGCTCACAGCTGAATGCGTTTGTCTTCTGGCCTTAAATGTGCAGAGGACCTCAATTAATTACCACCATAATGACCTCTCTGGCGTCTGAAATGCGCTTGATGTAGTCAGATTACCTTTGATCCACAGAGTCAAATTAGTGTGGCGATTCTGTCAGATTGAATCAGTTTCATCTCGCGGTTCCTCATTTATGGCGATTGCAAGAGCAGGATTTCGCGGTTGTGTTTCAGACGGACACATTTCAAACAAAGCAAAAATGAAATTAAAAAAAAAAAACTTATTTAGTGATAACAAACCTGCCAAACAAAAAGGCGACAGGAGTTTGTTGCGTTTAATTCAGAGGAAGCATCTACTGTAAGCAGCAGAAAAAATGGTAGGAATGTTTTGTAAACTGATCCCAGAGTTTGTGGACAACTCCTGCCAATCCTCCTGACCGCCTGTCCGCCGTCGGCAGCACAAAGGGTCGGAGAGGTCAAATCTCACCAGCAGGATTCAGAGAGAATGAAGAGCCTTTATCTCTGATCCAGCCGTCAAGTCAGTCAGGTTGAAGACTCTGACAGGAGGAGAGCATTCAGGATATCTGCTTGTCTTCACTGGGTTTTACTTCTTAGTGCAGACATAATGGAAAATTACCCGTCTACAACAATAAGGGCTTTTTTTTCTTTTATTCATCGTTAAAGCTTGAAAGCAAAAGGAATCAGTCAGCTGAGAGGGTGGTACTGAATTTGGTTTCATTTAGTCGATACGGTCTGCCGCGCTTCGCTTGATGTTCTGCTATTAACAGAATAAAAACTGATTTCTGAAAAATAAAAAGAACACAAAATATTACAGAGCTCCTTGTTCAGCAAACACACTTTGATAGTCTCTAATTAAAGCCTAGCATATTTTGTTTACTATATTGTGTGCTACATCAGTACATCGCATTATGCCGTTTGTGAGTTTGTAGATTTATTCTCTGAGAGAAAACACTACATTATACAGAATACGAAGATTTACTCTAATAGTGCCGTTTCTCTTACAGAAAAGTCGTGGCTCTGTTTTGGGATCAAATGTCTTTTTGAGTTGAGAATTCAAAAAGGGATTCGACTTTTTCTGTGCAACTTTATTGAGAGGAGGCAGAAATGTGCCTCAACGGGAATGAGGCTATTTCATCTGCCAGCTCTTCAGAGCCCTTACATGAAAAACCTCCTCATAACCAACACTTAACATGGGACGTCAGCGGCTCGCAGTAAGTGATTCCTGTGTTTGGTTGGAACCGCAAAGGATGAGAAAACCATGTGGAAACATTCTAGTGCTCTGTTGCTTGTTTATATTGTTATTTAATCAACACATTAGACAGTTTGATAGTTGAACTGAACTGAACTGATGTGCTTTGTGCCATCCGAATCAACAAGTGTGAGATTATTGGCGTCTACTTTGCAATACAGCTTAGGGAAGATGTTGCTGTGTCAACTATCCATTAAACTCACTTGTCTTCAGAGGTCAAAGTGCAGGAGGTGAGGGACACCCTGGACAGGTTTACTGTCTAATGCATCAAGGAGGATCATATTACTGGGTTTTGGTAGCGATCTGAGAAAAGTAGTGAGTTGGGGATTTATCATAGAGCTTTTCCTGTTTAGATCAGAAGCCATTCTCCCCCCAAAACTCTTTCCATGGTGATGGAAAGCTGGTACACATAACTGACTGGCTGGTATCAAAAAGGGGGGAATCAATACTTGAAACAGTAAATTTTCCTAGGTTTGGATCTCACCCAGACATTGATTAAACTCTCTCTTCCTTAGTTACTTTTACAGCTGCTTGTTGCTACATCGATTCACTTGTTTAACCTTTCTCTTCTGCAAACGTCAAAGATGTTCAGAGTCATTTAATTTTTCCAAGATCTCCTAAGTCTGATGCTACTCTTGGGTTTTTGTGTTCTGGTATAGATTTTATGGCTTCCTTAGGAAAATGTTTTTCAATGTTTCTAATTCTATCTTTATGCAATCGATTACCTGCTTTGTATTTCTGTGGGTGCGGGCCGGGTTCGGGGGGGCAACCCCCCTGCAACAGAGAACCTTTCGGTTGGTGGTGCAATAGAAGATTTACGGTATGGTCCCTCTTGGAAATGAGATCTAGATCTCAATGGGGATTCACCTGGTTAAATAAAGGACATTTTAAAAAATAAATAAAATAATTGTAATTTGTTTTTCCACCACACATGACTTATTGGCAGCGCTAAGATCCTAAGATCCTCCCCCGACTCTTGATTGTTTTTTCTGAGATAAATTTATGGCAATAATAGCTCAGGAAAGAGGTGGAGGAGCTTTTTTTTTATTTTTACAGATTATCCTTCTTATATTATACTGCATGTTTTCATGTTTTATCAAACTTGTAAAAAAAAACAAAAAAACACACACTTTTAATAAAAGTTACAAACTGCAGCTTTAATAATTTTGCAAAGGAATTGTGTATCAGGGAAGCTTTCTGAACAGGTTTCTGCTCAACACTCCATAATGTGTTAGGAATATCTGAAGTGTTTCAAACCCAGCTTGTTGAGCGACTGAAATCCTCAGACGGAGCCATAATGAACATTGTCTACCTGCAGATGAGAGGCTGCAGCTCTGAAAAACAAACATATCCTGCTCTACATTGAGAAACTGCTTCCAGATGTGCATTCTTGCAGACTCTGTACCAGCAGAGCCAATGACACAGATACAGCATGCGTATAGTCACTCTGAGAAAACTGTCGGGTCACAATGTTCTGGGCGGAGTGGCGGCGTCAGCCCGGCTCCGCGGGGAGCCAGAGTCTAACTTTAACCAGCCCAGCGCCTCCTCCCCCCATCGCCTTCACGCTCTCTCTCCATCTTTGGGCAATCCCCACGCCCAGATCGCCCCCGTCGAGAGCGTCACGGCACAGACCGAGCAGCATCTCTCGTTGCTTGCTGTTGCCATGGTAACTCCGTTTTCCAGAAGCCTCCAGTCTGGGTATCCATACAATGAGCGGTCTCTCATGGAGACGGCGATTTGAGTGAGAGCCACTCAGACACGATGTCCCACCTGTGTGGACGGCGCGTTTCTTCCACCAATATTTTCTGGGAACAAATTAGATTGTCGGCGTTTCTCTGTCGTCTGAGAGAAACGCCTGGGTTGTTTATCCCGTGGAGCCAGGCTCGTCGTGACCGTGCCTCTGACCAACCGCTTTACTTACATTTAAACACAACATGCCTCTGACAAATGAATAGGCTCCATTTGAAGGCTGATTAACCCCACGCACAGAGCAGGAAGTGGCAGGTTCCCTTCTCCCTTCGCCCTGCCATGAACACTGCTCTGTGTATCCCCAACCTTAATTATTCATGTCCCACTTACCCCCGACAAATTATGTCCAGAGCTCACTCAAATCCCGTACTCTTTTGTCTCAGGTCATTTCGGTGTAACAGTGGAAAATTAAGAGATTGTTGTGACGAATGCATTTTAGGTCCGAACCAGTCGCATCGTTTCGTCTGCTTTATTAAAAAGTCGTGAATTCATCATGAACCGTGTCTGTTTGAGTAATAATTGTGTAATTCGGCAGGATGGGGCAAAAATAGTGAAAGTACTCGCACAAATCAAAGGAGATAAAGTTGGTAATTAGACAGGTTTTCTTTGTAAAACACAGAGGCAAATGAAGACTGTGACTGAATTATTTTAGTATCAACTCTACTGATGTCTCAGAAATTTTCCAAACGTCTGTCACACTGTTTATTGTCTTGGTGTATCTAAGAAAACTCTGATTGTGGTAATAAAGATGAGGAAGTAAAGCAGATCCAGTTCTGTCACGTATATCAGGAGTTTGTGACCTCTGGCTCCACTGAGGCTCAAACAAATCCAAACAATAAATGTTTTAAATGTAAACGGGGGTTTTAGCATTTCTTATGTGGAACTTTATGTAATATCTGCATATAATATAACAACAGAAGGGCATCAAAGTTAATTTTTTTACCTTTAAAAATATTGTGATTTATATTTATTAATTTTCCATATTTGTGAAAAAGACTCACTTTGTGAATCTCTGCTGAACTCGACAAATTAGGGGTTTTTTTCTACTGTAAAAGTTAGATGATTTGTTTTGTTCTCAAATTTGAAAAATAAAATAAATGAATTTTAGTTTAAGTTCCTTAGCTTTTGAAATAGTAAAAAATGAAAATATATCTTTGCTGTAGCTCCAAACAAATTTGATTTTTAGTAACTGGAGCAAAAGTGGCCCTTTTGATGCAAAAGGCAGTTGGCCCCTGCTGTGAATTGTTGATGTGCAGTTTCTCAGGTTTTTGTAAATTTACTTTCTGAGAGAGGGAATATATTATCAAAGATTTTTCTTCCTTATAGCCATTTTCAGTCAAAACTTCAGTTCCTATTAATATGTGACTTATTTTATTTTGTAAAATGAATAAATAAAACATGCAGTCTGTTACTGCATCAGGAAAGAATAAATTACGTTTTCCTGCGATGTTATGCTTTTGTTCTTTCTGCATAATTGCCTGACCAACTTGGGTTTAAAGTTTGATGTTTTAAACACAATCACAAACAGGTTCCTCAAAACTGACAGATTAATTAAAAGGCATTTTATCTGCTGTGACAGAGGCTTCAAGCACACATCATGCCGAGGTGAGTTAATCTCCATCAGCACAGACAAAGTATCTGCATAGTAAAGCAATACTTTAACTAATGCTATCAGTTTATTGCTATATCATGAGTGAAACATTTGTTGATTCCTTAGTTGTGGCACATACACGTACTGTTTATATGAGATGTTTAATTATTTAGTTAAAGCCGTACATCTTCAAAAACTATACAAATGTGAGACATAGTCAAAATAATCTAAAGGTTATATTCACTTTGTTTCTTTTGATAAGCTACGGAAAATGTCTAATATAATAATCATAAAGAAAAAACACATCAATTAATTAGAACAGCTGGAAATTGAGGATATTTTTACTCTAACACAACATTTTTATGATGCAACGAGCTAGTTTAGCAATAAATGAATTAATAAGACTGAATCCATTGTGACATGTTGGAAAGATATTTGAATGTTAGAAGAAAGAAAAAGGAAAAATGTGTTAAAAAACATAAATCTCAAACTGATACGGATCTCTCAACTCTTAATGGAGCAACACAGCGTTCGATATCAGCACAGCTTTGTTTCATCACATCTGATTTTAGATCTGATTGCATTTCCAGTGAAATTACTATGAAGCCACAAAGACGGAGTGGAAACGTAGAAATGTTTCAGGGAAATGAGAGTGCATTTGTGCTACACATTTGTTGTTACTAGTGGTCTTTCATTATTTCCACATGTAAAGCTTTCATGCAGCATATTTGTCTTATATTATATATTTGTTCAAACATAAACCATGAGCTAATACGAGATTACTGACTTAACCTTAAAAATACTTATTTTCCATGGCCTTCACACAAACATAAAATAAAGAAGACTGATCAAACTGCATTAATCTGAAATAGATTCCACACAAAAACAAGTTTTGTAGGATTGTAATAATGTTAAAACAATTAATTATTGCTATTTTGATTTTAATAAACAAACCTCTGCAAAAATAAAGTGGTAAGTTAATACCTGCCTGTGTTTATGGAGTAACACTGATTAATCAGTGACGGCTAGCCTGCAGGAGGCTGCTTAACACACACGTCATTGAAGTATGTCAACTCTAGTTTAGTTAAATCCTAATAAAAGAAAGATGGTTGGTGCTTTCTTTCTACACCATCACTGTCTGTCCTTTCTTTCTCTTTTAAAAATGGAGGGATCAGTAGGAGTCTTCTTTAAGTTAGCTCATCAGTAGTGCACAGCAACAGGTGGGGGAGGGGCAGCGCATTGCTGCTCTGGGCTGCATAAAGCTGGAGAAAACAATAGTCACTCATTTTCTTTCTCTGGTATATCTAAGATGATTTTAAAAGCATTTATTGAAACTGTAACTTTAAAATGTGGGTGTGCCTCAATAGGATTCACCAACTCATGCCTAGTTAACCTATTATTCTTTTAAAAACAGTCATAGTTGGTGCTTCTTAACACTAAATTTGCATACTCTTTAAAAGTGAGTATTTCATATTGTTCTAAACAGACAAAAATAATTTTGGCCATTGTTGGTTTCCACCTTAAGGCAAGAAGGGGATTCAGAAATACTCTTTTCCTGCAGATGATGATGTTTTCAACTCTGCAGAGTGTGCTGGTAATGATCCAATCATGCAGGCAGCTTGCCTTACCTTCCTCCTCACTCGAACCCCTTTCCACAGCCGGATAGAGAGGAGGTGTGGTGTTGGCACCTGGTGAGCCCGTTGTACTTTTGGTAAAAATCCCACTGATGAACTTGAGCATCTTGCGATCGCGAGGCGGGGGAGCCCGCTGGATTGTTCCTCCTTGGCTCTCCTTCGCCTTCCTCGGGTCTTCACAGTAAGAGTGCAGGTCAACATTGTCAAGGGTACAACTTGTTCCTTTCCTTGGAGGCCTGCAAACGTCGGGGGCGGGGGGCGCGGGTAAAGACACGGAGACCGCCTTGTACCTCTCCCCCTGAGGGCTCTCCCGGGCGATCACGCCCGAAAAGCCTCCGCTGATGGGGGCTCCGGGCCGGATGAGCGTGCCTCTGCCATCGCTGTCTGCCCAGGACGCCCTGTAAGGCCCCAGAGTCGTAGCTGCCACTAAGGGGGACTGGTCCCCGATGCGGATGTCCCGTCGATCCAGAGTTTTACCCAGGTGATACAGGCTTGTGTTGGTCTCTCTGAGCTCCCTGGAGTAAGAGGAGTTCCCTCCTGCATGCGAACGCATCACAACCGGAGGAGGCTGGCTGATCTGCGACGGGACAGTGAAGGGGAGGCTGCAGCGCGAGCGGCTGTTCAAGTCCGCTCCGTTTTCACCCTTCAGGAACATTATGGGAGGCTCCCGATAGAGCTCTGTCTTGGGGCGTAAGGCATCCGAGCGAGGTCCCTCCCTGCGCACGCTTCCCTCAGACATTGTCCCTCCGTACACTTTGACCATTTGCCTTACAGGTGGTTGTGCAAAAGACGCATCTTTGCTCTTGCCAACTGGTACAACGTCTTTCTGGGGCACGTGCTTCTCCCTCCTCTCGGCCTTCTCCCTGCTTTCATTCTTTCCGTGCACCTGTTCCACTTCCTCCTCCACCTGTGTCTTTTCTTTTTGCTCCACTTCCACACACAAAGATCCTTCTTTCTCAGGGACATCGCTCACAGCCTGCTTCTCGTCCTCCTCTGCCTTCACCTCTACCTCCTCCTGCTCCTCCTTCTTCCTCTTCCTAGGGCTCCCTTCCCCCTCTGGAAGGCCCTCCGTCTGGCTCCCTGCAGCATCCTCTGGCACGGCCTCAACCTTCACCAGAGTGAGGGAGATGAGGTAGGTGGTGCGTTTCTGCGTGCTGCCGGCTTGGCTCATTGAGACGGCAGACCTGAGCACGGTGGCACCTGCTCTCTGACCTCACAGCATCTGCACACCTCAGTCATGGCAGGACTGAGGCAGAGGAAACACAAGAGGCGTGAGAGATCACACTGATACTGGGTGAACTTGACAGGAGCGCTACTCTCGTTTTGAAATCTGATTGAGAGGGTTGTGTATGAGTTGAATTGCTAATCTTTCTGAATATATTCAAGGTGCTGACCCAGTGCTTAAACAAGTCTACACTGTTTTCTTAAATGCCTTCATTAATCCTCTTCAATATACACTGTTACTATGCTGCCTGTCACTGATTCATTCATAATCCTTCCTCTATAGATCTGATTTTCTATTTTAAAAAAAATAGTCCCTCAAAAGGAAAAAAAAAGCCTGAAAACATGCAATACCTTTAGCCGGTTAAATATATTGAATTAATTTAGGTGAAACAGAGCCACTTCTGTACAGAATGTCTTGAATTTTCCTCTCATCATACCTTCATTTTGTCTTCCTGAAGATCCATTCACATCTCCATGAAGCTTTGATCTTATGAAGAATTCATCCAGCCATCGGATTACCGTTCATATCAAATGGCATATTAAAGAAGGCTGATAAAAATAGCTCCAGTAGATGAGCCAGAGATAAAAAAAGAGAAGAAAAACTGGTGAAAAAAGAGCAGGAAAAAAGAAAAAGGCGAAATGGTTCACTTGTCACGAAGCGTCTGGCAACAGGAGCCTCCGTTCGACAATGTCATCCATAAAATTATAAGCCCGACGTAAGGGTCACTGAGAGATGCTTGCAAACATCTGTTGTAATGTCTGCATGAGAAGAAAAAGGCAGATTAAGTAGGCTGATTCGGGGAGCCCGAGCGGGGCTTTCTTTTTTCGGCTGTATCCCTCCTCTGGAGAGCGGCTCCTCTTGGTCACTGCATCCTCTCCTCCGAGAGCCTCATCCAATTAGCAAGTCAATAAAATGTGTCTGTGAGGCAGAGGAAGCCCACTAGCTCACCAAAAGCCGGCCCCTCCTCCTTTTTTTTTCCTTCCTCCCTCCTCTTTTTTCTTGCTGCCACTGAGCCTTGCAGCTCTCCGCCACCTCGTCGTTATCCTGCTGCACAACCAGGATGCAGCGCCGGCAATCAGGCTGGAAGTGAAGGGGGGCTCGCTGTGAGGCGGCAGCAGCGATGGTGGTCCTTGCCCACGTTCATCTGATTTTATCCCGCACCGTTACAACAAACGAGCCAGGAGGGAGAGAGAGAGAGGACAGAGGAGAGAGAGAGAGAGAGAGAGAGAAAAAAGAACCGCCTCAGCTCTACTCCTGCCAGCGCATCTGCTGTCTCTAGCTCTGTCTCGCCGCTCTCTCTGTGAGCGAAGCTCCTGCTCTCTCCACTCTGAAAAACAAAGTCGTTTTCCTCTGAATAATGAGGCATCTTTTACAAACTCAAGGAAGGACAATGGCAGCAGTAAGACAAGTTTGTGACATGTATGAGAAAAGGAACATGCCTGAGATAAAGGAGAAAAGATGTGCTTTAAGAACATGAATCAAACTGAATTAATTTATGATGCACATCAATCATTTACACAGATGTGAGATAATGTTTTCATGATATGAGTATTTATTCACAATCCCTTGAGTTTTCTTCGAATTTTGTCTCGATGAATACACAAAGTGTTATGAAATTAACTGGAATTTGACGTTTCAAACACAAACTAGTGGACGATTGTGAAGGAATGATTTGTAAACACCCTCCACCCCCTTTTACTCTGACTCACCAAAATGAAATCCTGCAACGACTGGCTTCAAATGTCACCTATTGAACAAATGCATTTCATTTGTACAGCTGTTCTGTGAAGGTCTGTGAAGTTTGTTAGAGAATAATAAACAGTATCATGAAGGCCAGAGGAAACACAAAAGGCAGCTCAGGGAGGAGAGATGAGTTTTAAAACTATCTTGAAAGCCTTACATCTCGCACTGAGCTATTTTCACTGCTTTATCTGTAAACAGAAAAATCCATTGTTGAAAGAAAACCATTTAAAATTCTGCGTCTACTTGCCCTGAGCTGAAGCAGCTGCAGAGATATGGTAGAAGTGACTGGACAGATGAGAATGAACTGATTGGTCTACAAGCAAGACGGTGTGTGAAAACTAGAAAACTAAAGCTGCATGTCACCCTAAATATAACTAAACAATGAAAACAACGTGGCTTTTTGGTTCTACTTCAAAATGATGTCATTGTCTGTGGCTGTGATGAGGCAAAATGTAGCAAAGTTTAAAGTTGAAGTGGGCAGAGAGGTGGGAGGTATTATGTAAAATCAACTTTTTTGAGCAAAAAAGCTGATTTTTTTTGATGTAATAAAATCTACTTTTTTTTTTTACAACATTCTCTCATCAATGTTCCCTCATAACATAACAAAAACATACCCCAAGTGTTGCTTTTATCTCCTATAGTAACCATTTGCAGGTGACTAAACTCTTGCTAATACAAAGTGTCACCTATTTACGTTGCACCTCCTTGGAGCTGCAGTACTTAAGCTGAGTTTCCACCTCACAGAGCAACCCGACCCTGTAACTCCCCCACTCGGCTCCTGTAGACTAGCAGCAGCAGTCAGCACTCCTGAATACAATGGTAAACCCATGAAAAGCATTGTTGTTATAAAGAAGCTCTTTAAGAAGCTGAAGCCTCTTAAAGAGACACAGGCCAATTTCAAGATGACAAATTATGAAGTCTAAGTTCTTTTCAGTGATGTTTGATATATGCAGCATTTTTATAGCAACTGAACTTGATTGAGCTGTAATGACATAATACTGCCCCTTTAAAGTTCTGGTCACGCTTTAATGGTATTTATAACTCTTAATAACTTTATCCACCTTAACAAAATAACTCGGTTGCCCCATAACATGATGCTGCCACCACTATGTTCCACTGTGATTGGTTTTGCGCCAAACATAGCATTTTTAATTACGGCCTAGAATATTAAGTGTGGTTCCTCACAACTAAGTACATTTTTCCACAACGCTTTTTGGAGATTTATGCCGGGGTTTCATGTTTTATTTGAAAAATGCGTCTGTCTTTCCGTCACACTCATTAGACTAGAAGTATTAATAAACCGTATATATAAGGGTGACAACATACAAATGATGGGCCTGAAATGGACTAAAAAAAGTATTGAGTTTTTTTGGACCCGTTACGGCTTCTCCATACTCCTCGCCCTATTCACAGTGGGAATACTGTCAACCAATCAATCAGCAACACAAGTAACTCCCATTACAGCCTTTCTAGTTGAACATTGAAGTTAGCATCTGATTTGAGCCTCAAATTCGTTATTAAAATGAGAAGTCACGCTTTTTATGAAAACTACAAATCGTACACCTACTTCAGTTACAGAACCCAGACGCTAGCTAGCATTAGCTCAATTTAGCCTAAAAACACTTTAAGTTATAATTTAAAGTGAAGAAGATATCCAAAAGTAAATTAAGTTAACGTCTTTTATGAACTTACCCTAGACCAGTTCGTTGTGGCGCATCATGATGCTGTACCCCAGGTACAGCAGTGAGTTACAATAGGTTTTTCTAATGGGTCAGCATTTGTAACTCGAAAGAATAATTTCAACTAAATTAAGTCAGTAACTTGTATTTTGTTTTTAAATGCTCCCAATGCATCATATTTAAAGCAGAACAGCCCTGATTGGCAGGTTCAATTTGAAGCCTCGGGCTGCACATTGGTGCAGTTGGTAGTCCTGATGCTTTTTAATCCCGGCCTGCGGTCTTTCTTCATGGAGTTTGCATGTTCTGGCTGATCCTCTCCAAGTAACAACAGCTTCCAAACATATTTAACATTTTTATCCATTCATATTTAAAATGAACTACGAGATTTGGTTGCTGCTTGGAGACTTAAAGCTTTGAACACTGACCACAGGCATCTTGCAGACTTTCTGCATTATGTCCCATATTAGCTATTGTGTGCTAAGAAAAAAATAGTCTGGTTCAGTTATTATGCATCGTTCACATTTATTCATTTGTATAGGTCGTTGTTAAAGCAAAACACTCATTGTATCTGACAGTAATTGAATCAGGTCTGACTTATTTGTGGTCCCAGTGCTGGTTGGTTTCTGATAGTTTTTCCTGTGTAACCAAAATAAAACTTGAAATGAAATTCACAAAAAAACAAAAAAAAAAACACTTTCTTTTTGAAAAATTACAGAGCCATGTCAGTACTTTTAAAATTGTGCGCATTATTTTAACTGCTTTCTCGTGATTTGAATACAGTGGTTGTCACTAACGTTACTATAGGTAATAGGTCCTCTCAGACTTGCATTGTTCTTGGTTCAGATGGAGAAGTATCACAAAAAACATAAAAATCAGGGTAGGCATTATTCAGACTAATGAGCAGCGCTGCAGATGAGACGATACCAGTCCCTGCAGACGTTTTGCATTTTTAAAAACACTGGTACTGTTGGTAATCGTAACATCTGTAATTGTGAAAAGTTCAGAAGCCAGTAATGTTATATTCTCCTCCTGATCCTCTGGTTTCTGATTCAGGAATATCAGAAAAAAAATTCACAACACAGGCTGTACTAAAAAGAAAATGCATTGAAAAATCCTAAGCTTAAAGACACTGTTGCGTTCTTCTGTGTGTTTCTACAGTCCGATTTCAGCTTTTCTTCTCCTCCTCCTGGAAATATGGATGTTCTAGAGCTTTGAGGGCAGATATCCGTTTCAAAGGATCAAAGGTCAGCATTTGCTGTGAGGAGAAAAACAGAAAAGTGTTAGAATTGTAACATAATATCTCACTTTGTTTAACAAGATCTCCGTGTGGCCGACACATCCTTGCAGACATTAAAAATCAGCAAGGATTGAGAAAGCAGTGTGCGAAAAGTGACAGGATCTTTTTAAGAAGCTAAAACTGGTCAATTCATGATCCATGGAAAGATACGAGACACCCTCAGGAACTTTGCAAGTAGAGCTCAGACAATACTGGGTTTCCTATAGAAGAGTGTATTTTCATACACAACTCCACATTCTGCTTGTAGGCTGGTTGCTGGGAGAGGAAAGGGAGCTGGGGAAACTTTCAGGCTGCAGTTAAAATGCAAAATGTTTCTTAGAAATCTTTAAAAAAAAGGAAAAAGCCCTGCATTGTATTTGGAGAGCAGTAGCAATCGATGAAATATGAAGACCAAGTCCTACACAAGGTTATAAATGCTGAGCAACAAAACAATGTGCTGCAATCTGTACAAAAACCTCAACACCGCCATCCCATAATGTATTTTCATAAGGTAATTAAAGTCCCAATTAATTAAATTAATTAAAGTCCCAATTGATGGAGGTACAGAAACCTCCCACTTACTTATCCAGTATGATAATAGGTAAGATTAAATAAGTGTTCACTTCTTCTTACTGCTTTTCAATCAGAAAAGTAGTGGTAAGCCAGTTATTTGTTTCACATTCACATTTGTTTCATGCACATATCTTCTGCTGTCCTACTGACTACTTGTTTTCTTGCTTTTTAAAAAACGGTTTGAAATAAATTAATTAAATACTGATGAAACATCACAATGCATTATTACTGGCTGGGAGAGCAGTAAAGTCAGAAATCTTACTATTTATTATTATTTGAATTTTGCAATGAAATTAGGTGTCCCATATTTGCCATGATCCAGAACACTTCCAGTGGTTTTTGAGATCCAGGAGGGCACATATAATCTGGTGTGAAGAAACAGTGCTGAATGAAGCACATGTTCAAGTCTAGCAACTTTTTAATTACAGTTATTTTAAGAAACGCTCCATCAGTCACACTCTTCATCTTATTGAACAAGTTTGTCTGTTATCTTGATTTCAGCTCTGCATGCAGTACAAAAGCACGTCAATCTTAATTTTTGACAATGAGACCTACCATCAGCAGTTGAGCCCCCTGCTCATTTATCTCGGGAACAAAGTCGGTGATTGGACGCTCCTTGGGAGGGGGGAAGTTTTTTCTCTGTACTGTAACATCGGTCGGCCACTCCTCCTCCGACGGCAAGCCAATAACTCTGAAAGAGCACAGGAGTGTTTAACATGTGCTACATACGTGAGCAGCTCGCCTCTGTTTTAGTCAGGAGGTGAGGAGAAAGTGTGTGGCGCTCACTCAAAAATCTTTCCAAGCTGGTCCATTTCGGATTCTCCGCAGAACAAGGGTCTAAAAAAAAAAAAAACAGAAGAAACTTTGTTACCAAAAACATGGACTGATTTCACTTTTTGAAATAATTGAACAATCAGACCAGGACTTTCTTTCACAAGCCTCAAACATTTGAGTAAAAAATAAGTTCAGTGCAAATAAAACGGTGTGCCAAGTATATTGCATTATGTAAGAAAACTTTGAGCCTTTAAAAAAAAAAACTCTTAATAGTTTATCATTTTGGCATCAACGGTTCACAAAGCAATTAAGCCACTGGCATTTACATCCCTGACGCATTTATGTTCTTTAATATCACTTTTCACCACAAGATGGCGCTACTGTGCACTTCTAACTTCCATCTGGGAGATGTTGCTCTTCAAGTTTTTCTCGACAAAGTATTTGCTGCTTTCACCTGTACATCACTTTTCTAAGAGTTTGCATCAACTTGATATCAGAAATTATGATTATGTAAAAACCCATCTGTACTTCAACGGTCCGGATCACTGTAAATATGATAAAGCGAAAGATTGCTTGTACATTATTTACAAGCTTATCTGGAAGAGGAGTGCAACAGTGATAAAATATCAATGTCTGCTGTTACACAACTGGCTTCAGGAAGAGACAAACTCGTTTTTTTACATCCATTTTAAATGCACAGACAAACTGTTTTGACTTTGTCAGTCTCAGGTAGCCTGACAGGCTCAGACATTATATAGATTTCACGTAAATATTCCAGAATTTCTACACAGACTCCAAAAGAAGAACCACATAATTGTGTTCATCTCTAGTTCAGACTGAGAAGTTCACTTTGATTCAAAATTATAAATTAAAACCAAAACAAGTCCCTATATTTACAAAAAAAAAACAAAAAAAAAACTAGAATTCAATCCGCAAATAAAAATGAAACAAAAAAAAAAAAAAACACAGAAAACAGTTAACATCTTTACACCTCAGGAAACTTACTTGCGTCTAAACATCTCAGCAAAGATGCAGCCGGTGCTCCAAATATCAACAGGAGTGGCGTAAGACGACTGCAGCAGAACTTCCGGAGGCCGGTACCACAGAGTCACTACCTGAGAGACACAGAGTCCAGGAGCATTAACTACAAATCTTTACACACGCTTACGATAATGAATATAAATAAACATAGGACATAAATAAACAACAAGACATTTAAATAGTAATTTATGGACTTTCTTCAAACTGTACTGTAAACGTTTTACCTCTGATGTACCTTTATTTTCTTAGAGTATAAATATCAACTTCCACAAAAAAAAAAAAGATCAGTTTTAATATAAAACTGGAAAACATCGCCTGCTAAATTCCCACTTGTAAGCATGCTAAAATGCTGAGGAGTGTATTTAGCTGCAGTGCTCCCTCACAGAGCTGCTGATTTGGCTGTTGGCTCTTGTTTGTCACCCACTGAAAGAAACGTGATGAATACCAACAATAGCATAACGTCATGCCTGCTGTGATTTATTACACTAATCGGTGCAAAATGTAAACATCCTTTTGTACTGTGTTCCTGGACTGAAATTGTGTAGATCAGTTGGGGGAAAAAAATTAATTAAAATGGGAACGTAATACTCTGAGTGAGAAACTATTAAAGGTACAATCTAGCAGTGCATTTGATCCAGGTTGAACCAAATAAACTTATTTGTGGGAACTGAGATTGTAAAGCATCCACACAGCCTGAACTTTTCTTACATCTAAATGGGAAACTTAATTAAGGGATCTGATAATTCCTTAATAATTTCAAAGAACCTTAATTATAAAAGTTAAGTTTGCATGTTGCATAGTGAAAAAAAAATCCAACAAAAAACAGTGTATGTTTCGGAAAGGACAATGATGTAGCAGTTTTTACCACAGGAGTGAGAGCCATGTGGCAGCTGTAGATCTTGGCGAGGCCAAAGTCAGCCAGCTTCACCTGACCCTGGCTGGTCACAAGGATATTCTCAGGTTTCAGGTCTCTGTGCATCACGTGGTTAGAGTGAAGAAACGCCAGGCCGGACAGCAACTGCCTCATCAAGTCCTGCAAGAACAAGCAGGGTTACTAAACTGAAGCCAAGTGGTGCTAACGCTTTTTTAAACTATGTTAAACTTGATATTATCGTCAGTTCTCACTTTAATGCGGCCAGCAGATAATCCTGGACCTGGAGCTTTTGCCAAGTATGTCTTCAGATCTTGGTCCACATGCTCAAACACCAAAGTGACCTTAGTTTCCTGGTCCGACCTCTGGGTGGCGCATACGTCCATGAGCCTGGAATCAACAAGGAAAGCACGTCTCCAGTGATGTTACCGATTACATAGCGAAATAAAAACAAATCCTTTAACAACGCTACCTGACGACATTGGGGTGATCGAACTGCTCCATTCGTTTCAACAGAGCCACCTCTCTGACCGTGGAAACCGGAAGCCCATTTTGGTCCGTCTGTACGCGCACGTTCTTCAGGGCCACAAACTTCCCGCTCTCCGTGTCACGGGCCTTGTACACCGTCCCGTAGGCGCCGCCTCCAATTTCTGCCACAGGCTCATACTGCATGCTGGTGCAATTGGCCATGATCGCATTCAAACGGGCTGTAAAACAAAACGTCATCAGCGTAAAGATGTAATAGCGTAAATAGTTGCACTTCATGCAACTATAAAAAGATTATTTCATGCATATTTTACATTTGCTGAAGGTAGAGATTGCATTCCAATTGGGAAAGTTAACTGGGAAGTAATCTGAAGTGGGAATTGTGAATCTGGAGGACTGGTTGGACGTGCACCGTTTATTTTTGATGGTCTGTGTTTCATTATATTGGCACTGCTTAACATCTGTTCTTTTACATGTTGCTAAGGCTCTTAAAACAGACATGCAAAGAAATGCACCATTATTGTTTCTATTGTTAATAGTAGTTCAATCCCAGGTCGGAGTTCATTCTTCTGAGGTAAAGCAAATAAACGTATCCAAAATAATACTACTGGTTATTTTAATGTCGCTTTGTTGTGAACATCCAGTGCAATTATTACAATAAAAAAGCTCCTGAAACCTGCAGCTGCTATATCCACTTTTAAAAACAGCAGTTTGTCTTTCACCATTTTTAATCAAAGTTAGGTAGAGCTTTTGAGAAAAGTCCAGAGAGATCTATGTTCCAGAGTAACCAGATCTCCAACAGAACACCTTAAAATGTGTTTGCTTCACATCGTAAACATGAAGCAAACAAATCTGTGGGAATGTCTTCCCACTCCTTTCTAGTCAAACCAGTTTGCTCAGCCAGAGCCCCAACCTTTCTTCACTCATTCATGTCCCATCCACCTCCTCCACACTAGCAGGAGAGGAATCCTTTACACACCAGTACCAGTGATCAATCGCAGAAAAGGAAGTGAACACAAGCCTTCGTATATGTGAAACACAAGGTTAATGTCTCTACAAGTCTTGCTGTTTTGCTCACCTAATCACTAGCAGCTGTCATGCTGCTGAGTTAAAGAGTCACTGATAAAGGCTGATCCACCCTTCCTCTTTGCTAACTAGTAACACTGAGCCTTATGTGGGATCTTATCTTTTAACTGACTGTTGATCTTTTTTGAAGACAAAACCAATGTGCCATTGCGGGGAAAAAAAACAGACATTTAGAAGTCTGCAAGGAGACTTCTAGAAAATCTTCTTGTAGACTACTTTCTAGAGGGCATTTTATTTTTCAATGTTTCATTCTAATTAATTTCATCCACCTCCTGTAAACTGTGGTACGTTGTTCACGTTTCAGAACACAGTAATGTGCAAACATTTTTAACTACTGTACTCATTAAATCTATTTTACTTCCAAGAGGTTACATGATCAATGTCAATAGTCCAATACTTCAAGAGATATTAAGTATTTCATCAGACTTTGTAGCTCTTTATTCAATAACTCCAGATTTGAACAAACTGACTCAATATTTTTTAAAAAATATGTATATAAAAACATTAGCCTATTTGATTTTTTTTTTTTTTTTTTTGCTTTGAATATCTGAAATGCTGCCAAACTGGGCGCATGACCTTTCCGGTCTGATTCACAGTTTTTACATCACGCCGTTGCTTCTTTATTTTTAGGCAGTTTAATGTGGCAAAATGTTAAACTGCTGCAGTGCAAGTTGTTGCTAGGTAACCATAGTTAGAGGGAAGGGAGGGAGGTTTGAAACTGCTCGTTACCCAGCAAGTTGTTGCTGGGTAACAACTTGCTGGGTAGCAATTAAAGCCAGCACAAGCCTTTAGATTTTTTTTTTAAATAAAATGAGGTACTATAAACTAGTGAATAATAAACAAGAGTTTTGATGCGTCGAACATAAAGGATCACAGTAGCAGCAAGCTGCCGGGAGGCGCCAGAATGATCCCAAAAACGTAGAAGAGTCCCATGAGGAGGTTGAGCTTGGTAGTTTTTTGGGGAACCGACACCAAAGAGTGAGTCGGTTACTTGGTGCCACCAAGTTTGCTTAGCTGGCGGTGAGAAGAAGAAAAAAACAAACATCAAAACTAACAGGAAGAAAAGACGCAAAGAAGAGGGAGCAAATACAGAATGATGGAAAGACTAAAAGACACAAGGAAGAAAAGAAAAATTTAAAGGGGTGTAGGACATACAGAAGGAAAGAATGACAAGGGAATCAAAGTAGGATACAAAGACTGAAAGGACCAAACATTGAGAAGAATGGAAGGACAGGAAGGAGGAAAGAGGCAAGGAAGAGAGGCAATATGCACAGAAAGAAGGAATGTCAGGGTCAAGAGAGACTGGACACAATAAAAGAATAAAGAAAGGAAGTGGGAAGAAGGAAGGGTTGAGGCATAACATCAGGATGGTATAAAGGACAGAAGACGGAAAGGAAAGACGAAGAGGACTTGAAGAACGGACACAAGGAAAAGATGAGGGAAACAAGGAGATGCATAGGAGAGTAAGGACAGAAAGAAAAAAAATGAAGGAAACAAAGACAAAACTCAAATGTTCATGGAAGGACAGAAGGAAAAGAAGATGGAAAGACTGAAAGAAGAGAAGAAAACATACGAGGCAGAAAAGAATGATACACAATGGACAACTGAATAGAGGCTGGATGAGCAAATGTTATTTTTGTTTTTGAAGTTGTAAAAACACTTAAACAAAATATTGTGCAAGGCCCGCCACAGGAGCCGGTCTTTGTTCCTGGACAGTAACAACATGTTGTGCAAAAAAATAGAAAAGTGGCCAAAAGAAGAGATGTAAAGCCTTAATCAAACAACAGTTAAGAGAGAAAAATGTCAAACTGGTCTGACAATGAATGAAAAGAAACCAAGTTCTATAAAAACCCAAATTAAAGACCTTCATTAAGCCTTAAGAACCACTGACTGACCCCATTGTAGCCCACACACAGGTACACAAAACAGACAGAACAGGTCCAAACAGCAGCAACCAACTGGCTTTATACTTGAATCACTTTGGAAGAAATGATGCAAACTGATCCAGCGCCAGCATAACTTTGAGCAAATGTTTCAAGACCTCAAGAACCTGGTAACTACATTCTTTATTACGCAGATTCACATACTAGAGATAATATCTGCAAACCACAATGAACACTATTGGTTGCAGGGGCAGAGAAACTTCATTAAGATGCCACATTTCTTCCTCTTGCGCAAAGAAAGTTGTGTCAGACTGTTTTCATGTCTGCAAGATTAAGAAACTGAACCAAACTCCCATATAGTACAGCTGCAGCCAAAACTAATTATACCCCTAGGTTTAACGTCGTGTTTTAATTTTACCATGAGGTTTTTCAGACGGACATAAACCCAGACAAGAGTCTGGTTTTGAATCAGATGGTGTAATTTGAAACTTCCTAATTTCAGTTAAATGTTTTTATTGCAACAATTCATCACAATGACTTTATTTCCAAGAGAAACTTGAAAGACTCTCTTGGAATCTTTGGATAATGATTCATTTGGGATAAATCATTATTGCAATAATTAATCCAAGTGACTATTTTCAAGAGAAACTGGAAGACAAATCAGTGGTTGAGCATGAAGTCATGAAGACAGGAATGCGAGTTGGTCAAGACGAGCTGACCACGCGTGGGAACAAAATGGAGGCACGGATTGGAGAATCGACTCAGCAACTAAAAAAAACTACAAAACATTATAAGCTCATGCAAACAGTATGGTGGTTCTGGCTGCATTTACTCTGTTCACATTAGTTATGCAACATGGCCACACATTCTAACTGACTGTTTATTATTATAAAATACATTTTTAAAGATTTTTCTTACTAGAGTAGATGTCAATTTTTGTATTTATTTTGGACTTGTTTTGCTAGTCCAAAAAAAAAAAAAATCCACAAAAGTGATTAAAAATGAGAAACAAAAAAAGCATATTATTTGAACAAAAATTTTTTTCTAAGTTTTATTACCTACTCTTCATGACTGTGAAGAAATATTCCTATATTTAATAGTTTGGACACTTGAGGGCAGAGTTTATGTTAAGCTCTTTTAGTTTGATGTAATGTGAGAGTTTTCACACTGAATCTTAACACAGACCGGGGGGGAGGGAATGTCTTTGGAGCATGTTGATTTTTTGGGGGGGGGATAATATATTAATAAAAAGAGTTATGGTCTGTTACTATTTGAATTTGAAGTAAGACATTAAAACATCTGCATGGAAAAATTCATGATTAGTGTAATCTATTAGATATTGAGTGTTATTAGTACAACAAAACATATTTCACCTCAAACTCAAATGAACTTAATTGGTTGAAAAAGACCTATTGAGAGGAGGAAAAGCGTGATTCTAGTGGGTTTCCTAAGGCCAACAAGCTGAACGCCAGGCGGCCGGATGAGGTATACTTCTGAGCTTCTGCATTTATCTGTGGAAAGGTCAGCTTGATGCTGGAAGGTTCATCCTGCCGGCTGAGATTTTAATCATCCTGACAGATTAAAGGTGTCTATTGTGTCCCGGTTTCCTACTGCAATTGTCTAATTTCTTTGTGCAAAATATTTATGCAGGCTATAGACATAGAGTCGTTCTGAACCAGATCTGGTTGGTTGTGGCGTGTTGGAAATGTTTCGAGGTTGGACACGAGCTTCGTGACTTTAGAGGGGAAATAAGTGGCTTCACGTCCTGACATTAACATTCAATTCCACTGCATGCTGCAGGCACAAAGTAAATACTCCTTTAGTAAAAGACTGCAGATTAAAAAAAATTAAAAACAAAAAACATAATGTTTGGTGCAAATGCTTAAACCAATCAGCTGATTTGGAATATAGTCAATGGAAATACAGTGTAATATAAATCCTTAGTAAATGTTACAATTCTGTTTATCAATTTAATTAATTGAAAATAGAAATAATTTAGGAGAGATGAGATTTTAAAAGCAAAGAATCTATGCAAGAAATAATGTATGCGTCTGTGTATGGAGTGAATTCATGGAAAGGATTAAAGGTTGTATTGAAACAATGTAAAGACATAACTCAGTTTAAAATAAAATATACAAAGGTCATTTTAAATGATTATAAGATGGATGTCGATGGTGGAGAAAGAGTGAAACTGACTGCATTCTCATAAAGACTGTTTTTGGTGGATGTGTGTTTGAAAGAAATGGTTTGGGTAGGTCATCTCTCTGTCAGGAAAGAAATTTGTCTGATAAATTTGTTGATTTATTTTAGTTTCCATGTTTACTTTTCTTTAAACAAATAATGTGCAAAGTAAGGCACAAAAGGTCATTTGTTTTCAAACAAACACCTAAATTCTATATCACGGTATTTGAATTGTGAATAAATAAGTTGTATACAAGTGCAAAAGTTGAGTAAATTACACTTTTTCTTCTATTTTTTTTTTTTTTTTTTACTCCAAGGAAGAACTGCAAACAAGCCCGAATCGTTTGTTTCCCAGACGACGTTTAGTCATTTCCCCTTTCTCATGGGGGTTGCAGTTCTTCTGGGGATTGTCGTGACCTCTCATCTTGAAAACATCTCCAGATTTCCTGTTACCGACTTACAGCTCAGCTCAGACCTGATCAGATCAGAAACAACATCTGGAACTTCTCTCTGAGCCGATTACCGAACCCGAGCGCCAAAGGCAGCCATCGATCAGCGCAGGGCAGGTCGGCCAGCACAAAGTATCGATCATCTGATAAACGGAAGCCGCTTCACCCGAGTTTCCTGGCTGAGGAGCGAGGCAGGCGGGTGACACGGTGGGGCCGGTGGGCGGAGGCAGCGTGGGTCCGCGGGGCCAGCGCCGACACGTGGTGCTGCTCCATGGCGCTCCTTTGTTAATTAAACTGAAGAAAAGTGAAGCAACAAGCAGGCCGCGCAGACTTTACATGAGCGGCCGCTGGCTGAGACATGCGGCCTGACGTGGCGGAGCAGAAACCCTGAGACCAGCTGAGAACCGGAGGCGCAGGAGACGGACCACCGAGGGAAACTTTTATTTCCCTACAGAATAAACAACCCCTGCTGCACTGACACACACACACACACACACACACACACACACACACACACACACACAACACCACAAAACATAAACTCACCTCGCCCTGGTTCTCCTCTCCTCTCCTTCAGCTCAGTGAGCTGGACATGCTCGGTCTCCGCCACGTATTGATCCGGAACAGAGCCGAGGCGGCGCTGGGCAGGTCGGGACCCGGTTCCTCCGCTGATCAGAGGCCAATCAGCCGATGTGTTTCCAGCCCCTCCGCCGCTGCTCTGTTTTCGCTGCTCTTCGTTTTGCTTCTATCAACTCGGCGACGGAGGCGGAGCCAAGCAAATGAAGGAAAGAAAGTTTCAAATTCACGAACTGAGGCGAAACCAGGTTAAAAGACAAATATATATATATATATATATATAAGCAGATTAAAGGTCAGCATTTTGACTTCCAAAGTCGTGCTTATGAGTTTAAAGGTTATAAATTTGATTAGCAAATCAATAACGGGACACAAAGTTTCAATCTCGACTTTCACAGAGGGAAGCAGTAGATATTTTGATGTTGATATTCAGTCATATAAAAGACAATTTAAATTTTAATTTAAATGAACAAAGTCATAATTATGAGATGCAAGGATATAATTACAAGTTTTAAAATTACAATTATGAAGTCATAAACGTTAGATTTAAATGTATAAATATGAGATAAAAAGGCATAATTCCAACTTTTAAGTCACTATGACCCTTCCACCTCTGTGCTTTATGTTCTGGTGTCACAATAATTCAGATTTACACTCATCTGTCCAGATAACATTACTCCAGTTGTCCTGGTCTTTGTCTACAGTCTCTGAGACAAACTCCAGTCTGGCCTCCACGTTTTCCTCACAAAGCAAATGTTTCCTTCTTGCATGCACTACATTACTTGTTGATAGAAACCTGCCCGTTTCTATCAACGGACAGGTTTCTATCAACACTGACAGTGCATACACTGTTGGGAGCCACATTACATGCACATTTATTTCATTGACATTGTTGATGCATTTTTGAAATTAGTTTTTACATCTGAAAACATCCTTATATGGGACAAAATGTTGTGAGAAATTGCCTGTTTTGTTCTGCATGTAGGATCTTTTTTCTTAAATAGAATGTCTTTGGGGAAAAGATTATTGCGATTTATATTCTGAAGGATTTGGATTATTTAAAACACATATTGTGCGTGTGTTTTTTGTTACAGTCATCTGAAATTAGCATCAAGGAGGCACCATAAAACAGCCCCTAAATTATTTAATAAGGTCAGCAAAGATGGAGTCCAGATTACCGGAGAAATGGACTGAATTCAGTTCGGGTTTGTGACTCTGATTAATAATAAGTTCTTTTACTTAAAGTTACAATTGCTGTCGTTTAATTGGCTGCTTAGTTTCAGAGTGACTGAAGTGTCCGCCTCCACGACTCGTGATGGCTGAACAACATCAGTGGTAGACTTGTGGTCGTCTATAAATAAAATCCCAGTTGGACGGTCACAGCTTAAGTGCTCTGTGTCCTGCACAACAAATCCATTTAGAGTCTTTTGGAGCTTTTACAGCTACCTCCCCAGCCGTGGCTCATGCATTTGAGCTCCTGCTGCATGCTAGAGGACAGGAAAACCCCCCACACTGTGAGGAGCCGATGGAGGCGAGAACGACGGCACTTCCAGACCTTTTCACAGCCCTTCGACATGCGGGAGGATGGGAGCAGCTGTAAGCGACAGCTTTGTCTGTAAATGTGACCCAATCAGTCTGCGTTTTAACACCATTACAATTGGGCCTTGAAACCTTCAGCTGTCTTTAATTAAATTTTGTGTGATTTCATCACTCTTTTCGACATTTGTGATAATTCTGCTACAGTGAGGGTACATCAGGTGATCCCTGTAGTGTTTTCGAAGTGCTGCTTTGAAGCATTTGGTAGGATTTAACATTTGGCAATTTGGCAAGCAGAGTTTCCTGCTCACTATGCATGGTTGTAACCATGCATACCATGCACTCGTTCAAGTTAATGGCTCTTTAGTGGCTCATAGAACTAGACCTCCGAGTCAGGTAACGCCATATTTTTATCCCAGAAAAATAAAGAAATGTGGTCTACTATTTATGCATCTAAGAAATTTACTCTAAGCGGTAAAAAATAACTAAAAAGAATTTCATTTCAATGGAACAGCTCGAAGGCATCTGACATTATTTTAACAATGATCTCTTTGTGCGTGTTTTTTCACCCAGCTGATTATGTGCACACAGTTTACTGCAATAAAAGGCAAATTTGTTTCAAGACTTCTTACAGGTTTTTACTAAGCTAAAGAGTGACATGTTCAAGAAGGAGGGGAAAAGTAACCTCCAGATCCTGAGGCATGAAATCAAAAGCTGGGTTTTAAAATCACTGCAACTGTCAAATAGCCGTGGGTTTGATAAAACATGTGAATAATCATACCAGTTGTTTAAACCATGCATGATAAAGATGCTACTGGAAAATGGAAGAATGAAAGCTCAGAAAGTGACATGAAATCCATCAACCATCTAATAAAGTGCATGAAAACCTAAATGCTGATGTATTTATTTTTTCTGTGCAAGATGACTGAACATTTTCAAGATTGCCTCTCATGTGGATTTCCTCTTGAATGCGACTGCTGCTGTTGCTGCAGGAGATTTCGAGTTAGCAGCCCACAGATAAATAATTAACGGCCCCTCTGATTAAAACCCACATCCTGGATGTCCGCTCCAGCCTCATCTCAGCCTCATTCTGCAACTAAAGAGTGAAATAATTAAGAAACTAACTTTAGTCCAGACAAGGTTTGATTGAAGTTCAGACTTTCATTCTGATTAATTCACTTTTACTCTTTAATCTCGATCCAAAGCACTATTATAAATATCTTTAATGACCTGACTGGGCTCTAAAACTGTAGTTTAAATAAGCTTCGTGATCAACCTTAGAAAGTGGGTTGATGATTAAAAATGCAGTTTCTTTTATTAAGTGCAGCAATGCATACACTTTCAGCATTTTGTTTTCCAATTAAATATTTCAGTATTCTTTCTTTATGATTTTTAGGAAAATTACAGACTGAGACATGCAAAGCGCTGAAAGCAGTTTGTGATAGTGCTAATCACAGCCGACTCGCCGCCCCTGGATCTTCTGTTATCTCACTGAAGATCTTCACCTTCCTCCTTACACTCCTTCTTTCTTATCTGTTCATTACTTTACAGATTGTAATAATGTGTCATAATTCCCACCATTTTAAGCTCCAGAAAGCACCTCATAAACCATGGATTCCCTCCGTCACACTCACTTGTTAACCTGGGTAACAGAAACGCTTCCAGCTTTGATTCATTCCTCGTTTGTTTGTTTATTTTCTGCCATCCAGATCTGACCGTAAAGCCTCTGTGGTCAGAGTGTTTTGAGGCATTCTGCATTTTATGATTTTGATTTGCATATTTTGATTGCACATGATAACGCAATAAAAAAAAAAGTATCACATTTGCCATTGACTTTCTGTTCTCTCCTTTATTTGTGTTTCAACAGAAAGCTTTCCAGCTGGCTCCAGCTCTGACATCCCTGGACCTGTGCTTCTGTCGGGTCTGTCCTCTGGACCCTCAGTCGATCCAAGAAAGTCATACTTATGTTCCTTCCTGTTGAAATGGAGTTGTTCTCCTCCCATGATTTAGATGCACAAATTGTTGGTAAATCAACAATCAGATGGGCTTAATCTATATCCACTAACACTGCATGAAAAGGGGGATTTTCTACAGCTATTGACACCTAACGCTGCCGTGCACTTAGAGATTGAGGGCTATCAGCAAGGGATTTTTGTCAGAATGGGAGATTGTAGGGACCTGCAAAGAATTGACCAAAACTGTGTGAGTCTGTATTGGCCTATCACCCCCATCCCCTTGGGCCTAGGAGAGGCTTTCATATTTAAAGGAAGTTTCTGGGACCGATGGAGATGCAAATCAACAATTGAGAAACGGCCTTTCAGACTGTAGTTTCTGTTGTAGTCCACCCATTTCCCCTTCTGTGCCCCACCCAGTTCCAGGACCCGACCAAAAGCCCTCACTGTTGAGAAATAAGGAGATTTATTTAAGTATAAAACAGGCATCAATGCCAAAAATGTTCTAATGTTACAGGCATCTTTGTTGTCATTATGAAACTACAGTGAAATTTTGTGGCTACTCCCAGCTTAGAATGCATATAAAACATTAAAACTTCTAAAAAAAACAGCTTTTTAATACATTCTTGCAGAAAATAAAACAACTTAAAAAAATAGAAAACACTCAGAAAAATTGAAAGACAAAAAATTTTAAAGTATTTGGTATTGTAAAATATCCTCAGAAGAAAAATAAAGTACACATTATATGCTACACTCACATATTATTCAGGTCAGAATGATTGTGTTAACAGCTGATGCAGGAAGGCAGAGACTACTGGCAGCAGAGGAGATGGGATTCTGGGAGGACGGCACCTATGAGGGGGAGTCAAGATAGACGTTGGTGAGGTGGAGACCCCAAGTTCCCATTCAGGAGCTCAATGACCTAAAGTCTACCCTACATCTGTAGTCTACACTACAGGAGATATTGGGCCTGTCCTGAACGCAACAAATCATGTTTTGACAAAAAAAAACTTATTTTGTGTGGAAACAGTGAAAAAAATAATAATAAAATAAATAAAAATGTTCCTCAAATATGAACATGTTGCATATAAGCAATATCATATGAATATATTTTAATACAACAATGACTGTATCAAAAAAGGGGTGAAATATAGGTACTTTTATATAGATTTTATACAGCATTAAAATATTGATTTGGGACAGAGTTTATCTTTAATGGCGTGTGCTGTCCTATGGCAACACATCAACCAACCAATCACATGTCAGTGATGAATTGCGATGTCATTTTCTTTTTTTATTCCAATGACTGAGAAGTCACCTTGGCGAAGTGCAATTTGCATATGGAAGGCTATTCGTATGCTAAGTAAAGTCGTTAACATGGACATGATACTAGATCGCTGAGTCCTACGTTACGTCACCGCCACCGTATGTGGCAGTAGAGCGATCGGAGCTTCCTAAGTCCTGTGCTGTGTGGACTTGTTTCACCCGTTTTACAAAACCAACTGGATTCATTAGCATTACCTTTCACAGGCAAGGATGAAAGAGCAGAATTACTTGACTTTGCAGTCAGAAACTCGCTTCTAAACAACCGAGAAATTTACGTAGCTAAATTGGCCCGAAGTAACCGATCCTAGTAAAAAAAGAAGTAAACTTTAGTGTATTTCAAATATAGGCTACTTACATTTAGTATATTTTAAGTATACTAAGTGTTAAGTCTATAAATATGAAGTATAGTATGCTTGTAACAATTTTGACTATTTTTTCTACTTCTAATATAAACAGACAAAGAAGTAACTCAGAAATGTTTTTCCACTACAGGCATCCGGTACCAATCAACGTCAGTTCTGATGATGCCACATACATAGAGAGTTCACAACATCCTAAAATTGTAAGTCTTACTTTTGACCATTTTTCTGTACTCTTTAAAATACCAGTGGTTTTTATGTTTAATTGCTTTATTGTTCTTTTTTTTAGGTTTCTGTAAAGTGCAGCGAATGGGAATGTTCTGTCGTTGATCCCCACTGTTCTTAGGAAGGAGAAATGGAGTTTTGACTGAAGTTCAATCTGGAAGACTCTCTAGTCGCACCTGCCTCCTCAATCAGCGCCTCCCTCCCCGCAACCTGGACCTATCAGCGCCGGTCCAAGCCTCGCTCCTGCCAGTCATCGTTTGGGCTCCAGTTCAAAAGGACCTCCACCCAATGGCCTCCTCTGCTCACCAGCTGCGATTGACCCACCTCCACCCCATCTCCACCTTCTGCTCCCGGCTCTCAGGCCTCATCCTCCTCCGAATGCCGCCACCAGTACAGGCCCCGGGGCGTCTACATTCCTATGCTGCTTCAGGAATGCTTATTGAAGTCCAGCTCGACGTCCCCGGCCGGGGCCTGAATGCCAAAGAACTTTGTGTCTATTTGCATGTTCACTCGTGTCTATTTGCATGTTCATTTTGTCATTAAATTCTTTTAATCGCTTTTCTCTCTCCGTCTGAGTCTCTCCAGATTGAAATGTCAGTTTATCTGTGACATTGAATTAAAACAATACTCTGTCCTTGGTGAAATATTTTTCATATTTCCTTCAAGTCCACCTATTGTTTTATTGTGCTAATTTGCATAAGCATGTTGACTGTAAACTGTGAATATATTAACAATTTGTACAATTCTGTTATAGTATATCGGCAATGTACTCTTGAAAAATGTGGGCAACACTTTATTTGACAGGGTGTGCATAAGACTTGACATGATGCTGTCATAAACATAACACCTATTATGTACACTATGAAGTGTACATAACTGTGAAGTGTGAAGTGTCATTCGGTAAATAATGACACATTTAATGAGAAGTTGCTTTAAAAGTTGGATTAGAAGTCCATTGAAAGTGCCAACTTTGCATTATTTTGTAAATATCCATCCATCCATCCATTTTCTTACACCCTTGTCCCTTAATGGGGTCGGGAGGTGCTGGTGTCTATCTCCAGCTGGCGTTCCGGGCGAGAGGCGGGGTCACCCTGGACAGGTCGCCAGTCTGTCGCAGGGCAACACAGAGACACACAGGACAAACAACCAGGCACACACTTGCCTTTAGGGCCAATTTAGACAGACCAATTAACCTGACAGTCATGTTTTTGGACTGTGGGAGGAAACCGGAGTACCCGGAGAAAACCGACGCATGCACAGGGAGAACATGCAAACTCCATGCAGAAAGACCGGGGCCGGGAATCAAACCCAGAACATTCTTGCTGCAAGGCAACAGCTCTACCAACTGTGCCACTGTGAAGCCTATTTTGTAAATAATGGCTCTCTAATGCAAAATTGACATTTTTCATAGATTTTTAATCCAACTTTTAAAGTAAATTTGCATTAAAAATATCGTCATTTACCAAATTACACTTCAACAGTCAGACATTCATAATTAAAAGCATTGATTCCGCAATGGACAGTTGTTGACCCTCGTGAGTGACAGTTGCTGCCCTACTAGCTGTCGGTAGCTGTCGCCCTCGAGCTGCGTTCGCGTCAGTACAGGGTCAGCTCGTTTATCTGAAGAACCGACAGTAATAAAGAGAAAAGCAGAGAAGCTGGGCAGAGATCTGAGCTGCAGGTTTGTGACAACAGTATAAAACACAAGAACTAAATTAGCTCGGTGTGATGTGAATTTTATTTTTCGTTTGAATTTAAAAAGTAATAAAGTTCATGATTTGACTATTTATCATTATAACTGGTCCAGGAGATTTTATTTATAAGACAAAATCAGAAGTAATTTGGCTAAAAATTCTAAACTGGAAGAGAGAACCCAAAATGCTTTATGTGTGTTCTTTTCATTGTGTGGATAAAAAGTCAATGGGAAAAAAAATCAGTTCTGTTCACAGATTATCTCAATCCACTATGATTGAGTTTAAGCTTTTTATACTAGGAGATAAAGAAATGCGGCCATTTCTTCAAGTTGTCATTCTGCAATAGCTGTAGTTGCGGTAAACCAATATTCTCACATTTAAGCTTTGATAGCTCGTGTTCCGACATATTTTATAACCTAAAAGCTCTCAGAAAGCAGGTTAGCAGTTGCTAAACATGTCAACAAATGGCGTTTCCGGTTAGCGGCCAAAGTCCCGCCCATAATTCACTCAAAGCATCATTCAGCTAGGAATAAAGTGGATAGTGCGGCTTATGTGTCCAGATTTTTAAATTTTATTTATTTATTTATTTAATTTTATTTTTTTATATTTTTTTTTTCAAAAATGTGTAGGTGCGGCTTATGTATGGTGCGTTCTATAGTCCGGAAAATATGGTAATTGTCAAGATAATAAAAATAACTTATTACATAAATCAAATATATAAATGACTTATTTATTTATTTATTTTTAACTCAAATATTCAAATAAAACTTTTAGACAATCTTCTAATTTATTTAAACCCCTCCACATGCTGGCTTGAACGCTGAGCCTCCCGACAACTTGCAGCCAGGTGTTGTAGCAAACACTGTGCGTCTCTGACAATGTGTTGGATGAATGAGCACGTGGCTAACGCGTCACGTGAATATCAGCACGTTGGACAGCAGCTCCAGGCTCACACCTCCCACAGAGGATGGAGCGAGCCGCGGCTTCACGGCTGAGGAGGGACGTTCCTGTTTGGAGGAGATGGAGACTCGTTGCCAGCGCTCTGTGCGGTAAGGAACCGAGTCTTGTCGGGATTTCACCATGTGAAGAGGGTCTGTGATGCTGAGGATTGTGCGCGGCTGTTTGAACCAAGCCACCATGGACCGCTGCTGCTGCGTAATTTCGGCACATTATTTCGTGTTTGGAGGAGTCCTGCTCTCACCTCCCCTTATTCGTCTTCTCTGCTTGCGGCGCCGGGATGGTTGGGCGAAGAGTTGACGCTGAACCGACGTCCAACGCTCCTTCGCCGCTTGGATAAAACCGAACCGATTTAAAAACCAGAAACTTTGCGATCGGGAGCTGCTTCAGGAGGACGAGGTGTGGGACAAAGCCCGCAGAGACAACAGGGGAGTTGATGGATGCCACCGCGGAGAAACAAAGGACTCCCACAAACTGATCACCTCCTCCTAATGGAAAACATAAATGCCTTCAGTAAGTGGGTTTTTATTGACGACCGAGCTCCCTTCCAGACCCGTATTGATTTTCTTATTCAGACAGGGTATATTTTGCGGATAACACCTTGGACAGCTCCTGATTGTCACTCAGAACCTCTACTGGGTCCAATTGGACCTGCTGGACCGCAGCTGGACCTTTCCATTCGGACTTTAAGCGGCTCTGGGCTCCTGGTTTAGAGCTCTGTAATTGACTCCCCATAGAAAACGCCTCCATCCATAAAGAAAAACAGTAACCCTTCCTCATTGGTCGGACTGCAGTGCACATGCTATAACAACAGGATATGCAAAGAGCCATGGGCTGATCTACCAGCCTATCATGTTTCGAGCATGCTTTTTTTTTGTAGTTTTTTTTTAATACAACAAGATGTGAACTGCTTTCTGTGACAAATTCCACAATAGTAGACTTAATAATAAAACTAATAATTATGATGTTTTAAAGAAACGACAACAATAAAAGGGGCTGTGCCTGTGCTGTTCTGAGACATGTTCAAGTACCGTCTTGGAACGGTTTTCAGTGAACTCAAAGTGTTGCTGCTGATGCATTCGGATTCGAGCAGCCGGAGGACTGACCCAGGCACAGACCCAGAGCAGAGCAGGATGAGAGGCTTCACCATCGCAGGCTGTGGCTGGCCACAGATGAGCTGCTCCCACCGGGACGACGAGGAGGAGTACTACGGGCCCCGGCAACGCAGCCTGACCTCCGAGGATAAAGAAGGAGACAAACCCCAGGGAGCAGGAGGAGGAGGAGGTCTGGAGGCGTCCTCACTGCCCGAATCTCTCTGAGAGCGGGGTGCAAGCACAGCAGTGCAGGATCTGCTTCCAGGGGCCAGAAAAGGTGAACTTTTTGTGTTTAAACACAAGCCAAGGGGGGTAGATTGTTGTTGTTGTCATTATCAAAGTGTCTCCA
Organism: Poecilia picta; assembly: GCA_033032245.1. NCBI lineage: Eukaryota > Metazoa > Chordata > Actinopteri > Cyprinodontiformes > Poeciliidae > Poecilia > Poecilia picta. The sequence goes on along the minus strand of CM065357.1, from coordinate 14,718,506 downwards.
CGTGGTTAAATGAGGTTAGTTAAGATGAACAGGTTTGGTAGGAGGAGGAAAATAACACATGGTCATTTTCTTTTTGCACAAATAAAAATCTTGACCCCCCCCCACCCCCATGCATTTGCATTCAACCCCCTTTTAATCTGACACCCCCCAAAATAAAGCCCAGTCTCTAAAGGCCAGACATGATGATGTGACGAAATTTAAATCATGCTTTGGCTTAAAAAAATAAAAATAAATAATTAACTGTTTAAACCATCGTCTTGATAGTGCTGAGAGACAACAAAGACTCCAAACATATCCAAGATTTTGTGTTGTGGTTGTTTTCCACAGTCATTCATCTCTAACACTCCATGCAGTGCGCCCCAATTTCAAAGTAAAGTCATATAGTGACTAAGATTAAACCAAACTGAGCGTTCAGTGGTGATCTAATAATAGCTGCAGGTTGACAAAGGGCTTCTTTTAAAGAACAGTCTGAGGAGAAAACTCAGCATGATACAAACCACCAGAGAGCAGATCAGAGCTGTTGTTTTATATTTTTTGCAAATATATTTTTTAAAAAGTGTCAAATTAACATGTACTTTTGCTGTAATTAAAACAGCAAGTGTTTTGAGATCTGGAGAAGAACTTCTTTTTTGTCTTTATCTCCTAGTAAAAAAAGTGTAAACTCAATTATAATGAATTGAGATTATCTGTGAACAGAACTGATAAATATGCCCTGATTTGAATCATTCTACTGCAGCTGTGGTTGTATGTTTGGGTTTGTTGTCTAGAAGGTGAGCCTCCATTGAATCTCAAGTCTTTTTCAATCTCACACAAGTTTTCAAATGTCCTGTGTTTGAGCTGCAGCCATCTTCCACTCGACTTCAACCAGCTTCCCTGCTCTTACTTGAGAAAGAGTGAAAACGGCAAATGCAAAGCAAAACCACGTTTTTAAATCCCGTTTCCGCAAAGTGTCGGTCTGAACTTGTGAGAAGCATGCGCCACTGCATGTGTCGGAAAGTTTTTGTTTCCTCTCCAGGTATAAAACTAATTAAAGACCTCACACATCCCCCAGAGTCAGTCAGAAAATAGAGCTGTCAGACTGAGAGCCTTCAGGGAGCTGAATGATTACAATAACAAGAAAAAAAACACTACTCCAGATGTTTTCTGATTTCCTTGGAGGACTAGGGGAAAATATCATGAGATGAGGTCAAATATATTCATATGAAGGCATTCCGGAGCAGATGGATTGTGAATGCCTCATAGTGACACTTCATTTTCAAACTGTGTTTTTAAATCTGCAGCCTGGGGCTCAATTCTTTAACATTTTCTGTAGATTATCTTGAATTCAGGCATGAGCTTTGACTTGGCCGTTTTAACATGTTTATCTAAACCGTTTCTCTGTTGCTCTATGGGTTTGTGCCTTGAGTTGTTGTGCTAAAGGAGGATGAACTTCAGACTCCAGAAATATGTCGACCCTGACAGATTTTGTCAATTTAATTTTTATTTACGTAGCACTTTGTAACAACAAGAGCTGCAGAAATTGCTTTGCAACACGCATAGATGACAAAAAGAAAACAAAAAAAACCCAGACTAAAATACATTAGAAATTTAAAAAGTCAGGCTTTCAACAGGGTTAAAAGTCAGTGATTGGAATTAAATTCAAAGATATTTTATCATTTAATTAAAGTGGATGATCAATGATCTAATGTAGAGAGGTAGGCTGATCCAGATAGGAGGACACTGCAAAACACAAACTCTCACCAAGTATTTTTGGTCTAGCTTCTTGTGCAAATATCTTATTGCATTTAAAATAAGACAAGTTAATTTGAAAGTAACTTTTCAGCAAGATGTAGAAGCTTGTTCTAAGTAAATAATTCTTTAACATTGATGGAAAAGTTCTTGTTCTATTGGCAGATAAGTTAAATTGTAACATGGGAAAATTGTCTTGTAAATTAAATTGTCTGCCAGGGGGACTAGAACCTTTTCATCATTATTAAGGAATTGTTTTCTTAAAACAAGCTTCTCACTAAAATGCTACTTGTAAGTTAGTTTTGTCCTTTTTCAAGTTTGCTAAGATATTTGCCCTAGAAACAAACAGCTTCTGCAGCTGTCAAAAATATGCTAAAACAAATCATGTTCAAGGCAGTTAAGAGGATGACAGCGGAGCCGCTCTAAAGAGGAGGAACACATGTGAAACTGTCGAAGAGAGGACGACGAGTCAGCGACATCTAAGGGCTCTGAAAATAGATGCTGGGTTTATCGGATCCTGCTCGTTACTGATGAAGATCATTTATCACTGTGAGTTGCAGCCACGGGAAATGAGGCTGTTTTAAATGCAGAGAAGGAGGGAAATTGTAGTTCAATTGAACTTTTACATGTCAGTCTATTTCTGTCCTCTTTTCTTGTATCTAAATAAAACGATCCACTAAGAGGGAAAGAAAATGTAGCTGATTGTTAAAAACTCCCATTCAATCAAGTCAGAGTTAAATCAGCTTTATTGACCAAGACTGTGTGCTCAAACAAGAAATCTGAATAAATATGTAAAGGAAATACAATAAATGATTCAAGGAACAGTTAGATGTACAGCCATTAGTAAACATTTACAAAGAAACTGAAAAAAAAGGACAGGAGGTTGTGGAAATGCAAATGTGGTTATTTTATTTCACAGTAGTTGATTACCCCAAAGTTGTTATTGTATTCATCAGTGACAGTTTGAGGACAGAAACTGGCTCTTTGGCGGCTGTTTTCTACAAATAATATGTATTTTCTGTATATCACCAGCTTGAAGGTAAAAATGTAGCAGTTCATGTTTTATGCAGTTTCTACAATATTGGCACTATCCATCCATCCATCCATTTTCCTACACCCTTGTCCCTTAATGGGGTGGGGAGGTGCTGGTGCCTATCTCCAGCTGGCGTTCCGGGCGAGAGGCGGGGTTCGCCCTGGACAGGTCGCCAGTCTGTCGCAGGGCAAATATTGGCACTACTGATTTTAAAATAAGCAATTGCTGGACCCCAAAACCCTCCTCTTGAGCCTTGCTCATCACAATCTCAGTTCATTTAACTTTTCAATTACTCTGACTGTTGGGTAGCTATTTTCTTGTAACTTTTTCCAACTCGTGCAGTTCAAAGCACGTCTCACCTTTTATAGCAGTTTCTTCTCTTTTTCCCCCATTTTGAATAGTTGCTTAAAAAAAAAAACACTGCATCAAATTCTTTCCAACTCTGAATTAACTCAAAAAGTAAAAAAAAAAAAAAATGCTTCCGTTACATTTATTTTATAGGGTTTTCAAACACACATTTTAAATTTTTTAGACCTTTTGTTTGTGGTTTCCTGAAGCGCTAATAAGTGTCGTTCGCTCTGCATCTGTGTATTTAAATATTTTTATATGCAGATTTGATCAAACGCATCTGTTTTCATTTTCTTAATTAAAACTCCTACCTTATGGACTAACTCTATTCGGTGTCCACAGCTGGTGAATTTCCCTGTAAGTGTTGAGTGTAAAGTTATGCTTGAGTCATTTATTTTTCTGTCTTCTTTTATTAAATATATATTTTATTTCAACAGCAGCCCAATAAGCAGCCCAGCTGCCCGTCTCATGCAGTAACCCGTCTTTGTCCTGCAGGGGGAGCTGTTGAGCCCTTGTCGCTGTGACGGTTCCGTGCGCTGCACTCACCAGTCCTGCCTCATCCGCTGGATCAGTGAGAGAGGCTCCTGGAGCTGCGAGCTCTGCTACTTCAAGTACCAGGTTCTGGCCATCAGCACCAAGAACCCACTGCAGGTACACACCCAGAACAAGAAGGGAGATCAGTTGATGAATGCATCAGGTTTTGATTTTGGACAAACATAGGTCGCATCTCGGAAAGGAAACACTTCACGATAAAGAAAAAACAGAAAATGTAACTATCGCATGTGTGGGATTCACAGTGGAATCCACACAAAAGCATAACAGCAAATTACTTTCTTGTGCCATTATGCTAGATGTATTATATGTCCAGACAAATTAGGTTAAAATAATATTCAGAAATAAACTTGGTTCAGTGCAGATTGTTGCAGTTCCAGTTGGTTTAAAATGGTTTCATCTTGTAGTGATGGGTTTACTGGAGTTCTTGCTGACGTTTATGTCATATGCATTGTTAAACATGGTAGTTTCAGGGCAATAAAACAAAGCTAAACAAAAGAAATATGGGGTATTCTTTTCTTCCACTCCAAAGACCTTAATCAGTGTAAAAGTTGTATTAAAATAAGATTAATTTCTGTAATGTATTTTTATTCCCTGTCTTGTTACATATCACTTCTTACTCATCTTTGTCTGTCTCTCTAAAACGAGTGTTTGGATGATTGTGACACAGTAGCAGTTACTAGGTAATTTGGATATCTGAAGCTCTGGTGCAAATGAAACCATGACAACTCTGGAGGGGAACACGTGCTTAATTAACCTTAGGACCTTAGGAATATATATATTTATACTTTGAATTTAATTAGAATTAAACTAAGCTTGAGTTGCCTGTGTGTCCAGCATAGCCTCTCTCTCTCTGAAGCAGAAAACTGTTTTCTTCTAATTGGATCGAATCTCATGAAGAAAAACACAAACCTCTCTTAATTTCACCACCACCAGGATAAACATGAATTTCACTAGACAGTATATGCATACATATGCTGTACATAGATTGAAAATTGTTGGGTTTGCATTCTGCCTTTCTCTCTCTCTTTCTGTGTCCAGTGGCAGGCCATCTCTCTGACTGTGATTGAAAGGGTGCAGATTGCTGCCATTGTGCTGGGCTCTCTCTTCCTATTTGCCAGCATTTCCTGGTTAGTGTGGTCGTCGCTCAGCCCCTCGGCCAAGTGGCAGCGGCAGGACCTTTTGTTCCAGATATGCTACAGCATGTACGGCTTCATGGACGTCGTATGCGTAGGTAAGAGATTGGACCTCTATGATGTGTTTTGTGAAGGTTTTCATACGCGTTGAAGTGCGTCATAAGTTTTTATTTCAGACACAAACATCAGTGTAATTTATAATACGAGAGATAGATGAATCTGTTGACCAAGCAGCAATGAACTCAACTCCACAAATCTGGTTTTTATGGAAGAGAAGCTATACCTAACTAGCGCTGCACACCGGCCTGGACAAATCTTCCTGACTGTGAAACATGGTACCGGTAGCGTCATACTGTGGGGATTCTTTCCTTTAGCATGGGAATTATAACTGGTCAGAGTTGACAAGAACATTGATTGAGCGAAACTGGGACAACTTTGAGGGGAAAATCTGTTGAAGACAGCAAAGGACGTGGGACTGGGGGAGAGTTTCACCTCTAAACAAACATCCAGACCTACGTTGTGATGGTTTAGACTCAAAACATATTCATGGGTTAGAGTGGCCCTGTCAAAGTCCAGATTAGAAATTGATGCTAATGATGCTGAAAATGATTGAACTTCAGCTACTTTGCGAAGGATGATGGGCACAAATGTCCATTTGAATGATAGTTCTTCCAACTGATTTAATAAGATTTAATAAAATTTACTTGCAAGAATTTTGGAAAGCAATTCATGTTTAACTTTCACTTTACAGTCATGTTCTGTGCTACTCTACACAAAAGTCCAATATACTGGATTGAAGTCTGGCATCAGTGGTTAGCTCTTTGCACTAACAACAACAATAGTCAAACTCCACCAGTTTTCCAGTTTCCAACTAGAACACAATCGATTTTTAAAGCAAACTGAAGCCAACACTAACAGTGAGCTGCACTCATCTTCATAAAGGGATAGTTTTTTAAAAAATATATTAAAATATTTCCTACAGCTCAGCACCAGTAGTTTCTGTGGGCCACAATAACTTCTATTAATCTGTTGAGGATCTCTCAACGTGTTCTGTACTTGTTTACAAGTCTGAGTCCACATTTAAGTAACAAACACTTATTGACTGTTTAGATGTTATTTGCCATTATGTCTGGCTGTAAATCTCCAAAATACAATCCTGGTACATGACGTACCTTCTGTACTTTTTAGTGCTCTCAGGTTGTTGTTGAACAAGCACTTGTTTGTCTGTTTGTAAGACTATTTCCTGCTCCAATCTCTCCCGACCTTTTACCCTTAACACTCAGGCCTTATAATCCACGAAGGATCATCTGTTTACCGGATCTTTAAGCGCTGGCGGGCAGTGAACCAGCAGTGGAAAGTGCTGAATTATGAGAAAACCAAGGATCTGGGCGACTCCGTCAGTTCAAGCAACAAATCCGCCGGTCAAGTCGAAAGGAACTTTTCAAACAGCATTGCGGCCGACGAACGGAGAGCAACGAGTCGACACGTCAGGGCTATCCTCACCCACCACTGTGGCTACACTATCCTGCACATCCTCAGCCAGCTGAGGCCCTCGAACCTGCATGGTGCCAACCAGGAGGTGGTCATGAGAGTGACCACGGTGTGAGGTCATGCTTCGGTCTTTGAAGAGGAAATAAAAGTGCTGATAAAATAAAATCCTAATGTGCCATAAAATCTACCTGAGACTGAAGTGATAAGATGTGCTCTCAGGTTTGTCCTAAGCTGTGAGGAACCGTCTGTTTCTGAAACGTGAGGAAGGCAGAGCAGTGGTATGTAGAGTTGAGTAAAAACACATGGCTGGAAGAAAAAACATATTCATTTCAGTTGTCTCCTGGTCTGAATAAGCATAAAAAAGATAGTCAAAGGGGGAAAAAAAATAACATTTCCAAATTTTGTTCAATAACACCTTTTCTGAACGCATCCCTCCAACATATTGAAAGACAGCCCACAGCTGAAGTATCTGCCATAGCCACATGGTAAAATTTAATATCTTTGGTTTCACAATGCAGGTAAAGGATACAGAACTTTGGAAAGTCACGTTTGGAAAAGTCTGAAATTATTCTCCAAAAACCTTGGTAAACTTTTTATTTAGAAACCCCGTGATAATTTTTTACCATGATAAATGTCTCAAAATGTGACTTTGACTTTTTTTTTAACTTTATTTTATATATAAAAAAGAAAAAAAACATGTTACAGATATTAATATTGCTCCCATCATTGCCCTCATGTACTTTCACAAAGAAAAAAACCCGCACAAGCAAATGTTCCTAAAAGGTTTAACTGATACAGTTTATGCCCGCCTTCAGAAAAAAGTTGATGTGGCATATTTATTAAAATGTTTTAAACTGATGTCTGTATTAAAGTGTGTGTTGACTGAAGGACAAATATGCCTGTTTCATGTTGTTGGGTTTGAAACAAATATTTCAAGATGGAGAAAACTTTCATATCTCTATTAAAATGTTCCTTGTTCTTCTGGGGGACTTCAACGCTCACGTGGGCAATGACAGTGAGACCTGGAGGGGCGTGGTTGGGAGGAACGGCCCCCCTGATCTGAACTCGAGTGTTGTTCTGTTGTTGGACTTCTGTGCTCGTCACGGTCTGTCCATCACGAACACCATGTTCAAGCATAAGGGTGTCCATACGTGCACTTGGGACCAGGACACCCTAGGCCGCAGTTCGATGATCGATTTTGTCGTCGTTTCATCGGATCTGCGGCCGTATGTCTTGGACACTCGGGTGAAGAGAGGGGCGGAGCTGTCCACTGACCACTACCTGGTAGTGAGTTGGCTCCGGTGGTGGGGGAGGAAGCCGGTCAGACCTGGCAGTCCCAAACGTGTAGTGAGGGTCTGCTGGGAACGTCTGGCGGAGTCCCCTGTGAGACGGAGCTTCAACTACCACCTCCGGCAGAACTTCGAACACGTTCCGGGGGAGGTGAGGGACATTGAGTCTGAGTGGACCATGTTCCGTGCCTCCATCGCCGAGGCAGCTTATCGGAGCTGTGGCCGCAAGGTCGTTGGTGCCTGTCGCGGTGGCAACCCCCGAACCCGTTGGTGGACACCTTCGGTGAGGGATGCTGTCGAGCTGAAGAAGGAGTCCTATGGGGTCTTTTTGGCCTGTGGGACTCCAGAAGCAGCTGATGGGTACCGGCGGGCGAAGCGGCATGCGGCTCGGGTGGCCGCTGAGGCCAAAACTCGGGCGTGGGAGGAGTTTGGAGAGGCCATGGAGAAAGACTTCGTAGGGCTTCGAGGCGATTCTGGTCCGCCATCCGGCGTCTCAGGAGGGGGAAGCAGTGCAGCACCAACACTGTTTATAGTGGGGATGGTGTGCTGCTGACCTCGACTCGGGACGTTGTGGGTCGGTGGGCGGAATACTTCCAAGACCTCCTCAATCCCACCAACATGCCTTCTGTTGAGGAAGCTGAGCCTGTGGACTCTGGGTCGGGCTCTCCAATCTCTGGGGACGAAGTCGCCGAGGTGGTCAAAAAACTACTCGGTGGCCTCAGGGCCCCGGGGGTGGATGAGATCCGCCCGGAGTTCCTCAAGGCTCTGGACGTTGTAGGGTTGTGTTGGCTCACGCGACTCTGCAATATCGCATGGACATCGGGGGCAGTTCCTCTGGATTGGCAGACCGGGGTGGTGGTCCCCCTATTTAAAAAGGGGGACCGGAGGGTGTGCTCCAATTACAGAGGGGTCACACTCTTAAGCCTCCCTGGAAAGGTCTATTCAGGGGTCCTGGAGAGGAGGGTCCGTCGGATAGTCGAACCTCGGATTCAGGAAGAGCAGTGTGGTTTTCGTCCTGGTCGTGGAACACTGGACCAGCTCTACACCCTCAGCAGGGTCCTGGAGGGTGCATGGGAGTTCGCCCAACCAGTCTACATGTGTTTTGTGGACTTGCAGAAGGCGTTCGACCGTGTCCCTCGGGGGGCCTTGTGGGGGGCTCTCCGGGAGTATGGGGTACCGGGCCCTTTGATACGGGCTGTCAGGTCCCTGAATGACCGGTATCAGAGTCTGGTCCGCATTGCCGGCAGTAAGTCGGGCTCGTTTCCGGTGAGAGTTGGACTCCGCCAAGGCTGCCCTTTGTCACCGATTCTGTTCTTTACTTTCATGGACAGAATTTCTAGGCGCAGTCGAGGTGTTGAGGGGATCCGTTTTAGTGGCCTTAGGATCGCATCTCTGCTTTTTGCGGATGATGTGGTCCTGTTGGCTTCATCAGATCGTGATCTGCGGCTCTCGCTGAAACGGTTCGCGGCCGAGTGTGAAGCGGCCGGGATGAGGCTCAGTGCCTCCAAATCCGAGGCCATGGTCTTGAGCAGGAAAAGGGTAGAGTGCCTTCTCTGGGTCAGGGGGGTCGTCCTGCCTCAAGTGGAGGAGTTTAAGTATCTGGGGATCTTGTTCACGAATGAGGGAAGAAGGGAGCGGGAGATCGACAGGCGGATTGGGGCGGCATCTGCAGTGAAGCGGGCGCTGTACCGGTCCGTCGTGGTGAAGAAAGAGCTGAGTCAAAAGGCGAAGCTCTCGATTTACCGGTCGATCTACGTTCCCACCCTCATCTATGGTCATGAGCTTTGGGTCATGACCGAAAGAACGAGATCACGGATACAAGCGGCCGAAATGGGTTTCCTCCGCAGGGTGGCCAGGCTCTCCCTTAGAGATAGGGTGAGAAGCTCGGTCATCCGGGAGGGACTCAAAGTAGAGCCGCTGCTCCTCTACGTCGAGAGGAGCCAGTTGAGGCTCGGGCATCTGGTCAGGATGCCTCCTGGATGCCTCCCTGGTGAGGTGTTCCGGGCTCGTCCCACCAGGAGGAGGCCTCGGGGAAGACCGAGGACACGCTGGAGGGACTATGTCTCTCGGCTGGTCCTGGGAACGCCTTGGGGTTCCCCCGGAGGAGCTGGAAGAAGTGGCTGGGGAGAGGGAAGTCTGGGCCTCCCTTTCTGTCCCTTTCTGTCTTCATCTTTTCTTCTGCCCCCGCGACCCGATCCCGGATAAGCGGAAGAAAATGGATGGATGGATGGATGGATATTAAAATGTGTAAAAGGCCTTAAAATAGTTTTATTTGTTAACCTTTTATTGTTACTAATGTTAAATCAGTCTAAACATTTTCTGTTTCAACTCAGGTAAGGATGACCAGAAGTATTTCTGTCTATAGTGTTTGAAAAATAGGAAGACACCATAAGAGATCAGAAAGAGAAAATGAATCAAATCTGGTTAATTTTTGGATCCACTTACTAAAAGCATGAAGGTCCCACTTTCATCTAATCAAACAAGTTTATGGAAATATAAACATGGTAATGTTCATCCATCATACAGTCCCACAGATGAACATGTTTTGGTACAAAAAAAAAAGTGTAAATCTGTCCACCTTTCTATCAATGACTGCTGGAGACGAACACCAGCCCCTCCGTGACCCTGCAAGGACATAGCATTTCTATTGGAGAAATGCTTTTTTGTAATTATTATATAAATTTATTATTATTCATTTGTATTTTTTTTTATAATTTTAGTCTTTAAATACAAAAATTTGCTGATGCTCATTCTTTTTGTCTGTCTGATGACATTGTAAAATATTAAATCAGATGTTATCCTTTTTTTTTTTTTTTTACTTGATTTCTCTTTCTACAAAATACTTTTTTACTCTTAAGTAATTTCTTGGATGCTTGCCTTTCACTCATACTCTTCCTACTTGAGGACATTTTTGAGTTCTCCGTTTCCGATGAGAACTTTCACATCTAAAATGTAAAGCGCCTCCGTCGAAGGGCGGTGATTCTGACAAACCTGGCAACTCTCTCCGGACGCTTTCTGATGACGTCAAACATCCGCGACTCCACGCATGTGACAAACAGGAATCAGCCACTTTCCGTTCCAGAAGGGCTTTTTCTGTGTTTATCTGTGAAAGTTTGGACTATATTCCGTGCTTGAACCCAGCATGGCTTCTACATCAATGCCGCAGAAGCGCTACTACAGACAGCGAGCCCACGCAAACCCGATGGCGCACCACACGTTTGATTAGTGAGTGAAGTTGTCCCATTAGGCTCTTTACTCGGCACAACATTCAGTGTGACTTAACTGTGCAGTACCACATGTGCTTTTTTTCTTTTCTATTCCGACTGAACACAGAGGACTGTGAGGCTCTTCTGTGGAACTGCTGCTGTTTACACACAATTAGGGAGTTAAAGATGCATAAAAATGACCGAATCTCTTTTAATTGGCAAACTGTGGCTCTTCAACTTGTCAGATAGTATTGTATCAACAATAAAATGGAAAGAATACATTCAGAATGACGGTATAATTCCTGAAACTAATATTTTGTTTATTTAACCCCAGCATTTATTCTTCGTGGGTCATATTGCGAGTCCACATATTAATTAGGTAATTTCCGATTATTTCGGTGTCTGCCGATTCAATTCCGATTTTTAGGATCACAATTCGATGCAGAAACGATTCTTAATTCAGAAACCATTTTTTCTGTTCAAATGGTCAAGGTTTGTTTAAATTATGTTACTGACAAGAAGAAAAGACAATGTAAATAAATGATATATTTCTTTTTATTTCAAGCAATTATATAAGGTTCCTTACTTTCCAATTTCATCAGTTTATATTCAAACAAAAATAGATTTGTATATAACATTCTGTCACTTAAATCACCAGTATTACGTTAGTTTAACTGTCTGGCTTTTTCATAACTAAAATCAAAATATTCTAAATACATATGTTGGGCGAAACGGTTTTCTACGGTGGCCGAGTGAGTGCGCACTGTGATATGAAAGTACTCAGAAATAGAAGCAGTAAAGACGTACAACTTAAAGGTGTTTTAAAATCAAATTTTTAGCATTTTGATTTATTTAGATGTAACTTACATTTAAGAGCAAATAAGTGTTTAGATAAATTTTTGTAGTCTTGATTTTTTACATTTTAATTAAGTTGTGTAGACTTTGAAATACACAATTTTATATTCTCTAATTAATATTTTGTAATTTATTGACATACGGTGCACATTTCCAATTCCTCTAAAGCAACAAGAAGAGTCTTTCGTCTTTTTTAGCTCCTGTCTGTTTATCGATCAGTATGGGTTTATGGATCCGATTGCATCATCGTAGTGCTTACTTCATCACACAGTTCCCCAACCTTAAGGACAATTCAATGCCCCTGATTAACTTTAGAGAATTTTTGGACATGCTCCCTAGTATTGAATGTGGTCATTGTCAGAGATAGTGAAGAGAAGAGGACCTGCGATGTGCCGCATTTTCAGCTTTGTGCTGCATTTTGAAGTTCTGAAGTCACCCGAGTCTGGGAAATCACTTTTAATATAACCCATAATGTTATGTTGGAAAAATAATTGTGATCTTATTAGGATTTTCTGTAGCTGACCATGTTTCCTCCTCCTCTCCAGCCCGGTTTGTCCTGAAGAAATGGACTGGTCCAAGCTGTATCCAGACCTCATACCTGGGCCCTCGCCAGAGAGGGAGGCCCCTAAAGTTGAGTTTGCAGACATTGGCTGTGGATATGGGGGTCTTCTGGGTAAATAGGTCACTGACCTAAAGGCCGTCGCTTTACTCTGCTATAAAATAGTTCTATATTGTGTTTCTGTCTTCATCTTTTCTTCTTCTCTTCTTGCCAGTGGAGTTATCGCCACTGTTCCCAGATAAGCTCATGTTGGGCTTGGAGATCAGAGTGAAAGTATCGGATTACGTGCAGGACCGCATTCGGTCGCTGCGTGAAATGAACCCGGGAAGCTACCAGAACATCGCGTGCCTCCGCAGCAACGCAATGAAATACCTCCCCAACTTTTTCTTCAAAGGACAGGTAGATTAACCTCTATGGATTTATTGTTGGATTTTCTAAATCTGAAACAAAAAAGTGAGGCAAATGGAAGTAAAGAGGCGAAGACTACTTATGTTAACACAATTTGTATTTGTTTATGTATTTAATTTTCACACGTTTAAGTTTTGTGTCGGTTTTCAAAATTCTTTGTTTCTTTGTCAGTGGATTGAGGAATCGTCAGGCTCTTCAACCAGTCAGATAATATTGGTTTACTTCTCACACACAGTTAGGTCAGAATCAGTAGCCTTGTTTCTCTGTCATATCCAGACCTTGTTTGATCCATTTTCGATTACCTACTTTTATAACTTAGTCACTTTTTATCAGACAAACACATTGTAGGGGATATAAAAAAAATCATGGAATAAATTTTTGGCTCGGTAAATCATTTTTTTCCAGCATGAAATAATTATGTAAAAAAAAAACTACCTTAGTTCATTTACAGAAAGCCGATACACAATAAATGTCAGATCAGAGCTCTTTGCAAAAAAACACCAAATATATATATGCAATATATATGCAGTCCATTACATATATTAAAATTTGTTTCTAGTTATTAATTATGCAGCTTATTATTCAAATTAGTAGAAAGGCTGATTTCTCAGGAAACCTACTCCTCCCAAATGAGCATTTTTACGACATAATTTTGTCGTGACGCTCTGATCTGTTTTATGAAACGTATCAGCCTCTCCTGCAGCAGAACATCCACACATCATGGTTCTTCCATGACTTTCATCCACTGCTGGGTTCTCTGACTTGCAAACTTCCCTCTTCTTTCTCTAAATGTAGTGACCGACCGGCCTGTTGCCTGACAGGACAAGGTCTCCAACCTTGCAGCACCAGGATCCGTCAACCTGTCACGTGAATTTTTGCGCTAGGACTTCGCCGCCCTACACAGATTTTTGTGCACTATTTTTTACCTATGGAGTCTAGAATCAAAGAATCCCAGAATCAAAGGATTCATCCCTTCTACATTTACAAACTATAAGTTGGTTTTTATGCTTCTCCCTCACTCAGCCCATCTTAGTGCAGCAATAAATTAGAGCACATTTATTGTTGCTCTAATAAATTTCTCATCAGCTTCAGCCAGCATCTTCTAAAGATGTTCCTTAAATTTACATCCATGTTTGAGTCTCTAATTTGTGAATGTGCCCATCGTAATGTTCAAAAAGCCAAGATTTTATCTGGCCTTTCTCACCTTGTTTAAAGGCATAATCTCAGTTTACTTAATGCAATACAAATGTATGTAAATATGTCTTTCTCTCTTTTTATTCTGAAAAGATATTTATATTTAAGCTAGAAAAATACTTTAGATGTGTTTCTAAAAAACAGCAGACTTCAAAACCAGTTGTAAGGTAAATGTGTCACATTTTAATCCATGAGATGATCAGGTTAGGAAGTTCAGGAAGAGAGCTCCTGTTGATAACAATAACACAGTTTACTGGTAAATGTACATTGTAAAACTATTTAAAACACAGGTGTGGGTGTAACAATGAATAAAACTCACAAGACAAGTTCACAAGAACAAGAGATTTTTTATTCCAAAAGATTTTGCCCCAAACTGAATTCTTTCTTTCTTTTATTTCTTCAAACCATCAACTATTGATGGTCTGCAGGACAACATTACCTATTTCCCTTAAACCTCAAAAAAATGAAAATTTTTCTGTAAAGAAAACACACTGATCCCCATTTTAGCTGTTCAGCTCACTGATTATGGCACCGACTAAAACTCAGGCCATGTGTTTCATAAATAGGTGGTTCGTTTATCTTTAACAGATGGAGTTGATAAAATTCTGCAGATTATTTAATACATTCAAGAATTTTACAACAATGGGTTCACTGACTGGGGAAAGACGTCATGTCAGCTCGGTGCAGAGGCTGCTCACGTTGAATACTGTAATCTAGGACTTGTTTGAACTCGCTTTAGATTACACCGTGTGCTTTGTGTGGGAGGGGGGATGAAATAGCTAACCTAGATAAAACAACTTTTCACCTTAAATGCCCTCTGACTGGGAATAAACTTGGAAATGAGCGTGTGTACAGAAGAGCTGTAAAAGTGTCACGTATGTGTAATTCACATCACAAAGGTGTTTCATAAAAAAGTGCACACACGGAATCAATCTGCTGTGATTTTGCCATGCTGTTCAGGTTAAATCAGAACGATGTGAGCTTTAATTATGCTTCCAGACAGGAGACGCTGTGCCAAACCCAAATTTTGAAGCGCTTTAAATGAATTCACATGAACTGAAAGGGAGAGCCTCGTTTTACTTTAGGTGAAGACAAGCTGGGTGAAAGTATTCATAACCCTTGACCTCTTTTCACATTTTTTTTTTTAATCTCTGTCTCATTGGGAATTTATTCGTTGGACTTCAATAAAAGACTCGCCAACTGGCACAAAAAAAGGATGAATTGATTTAGGAGAAATACAACAAAAACTCTGAGAAATATGCAGTTCATTTGTATTCAACCCCCTTTTCATCTCATACTTGGTGGTGGCAGCATGATGCTGTGGGAATATTTTGTTTCAACTGGAGCAACAAAAGTTTTATAGTTTATTGGAAGATAGATGGAATCCAACTAAGGCTGGATAATAAATCAATAACAATATCTGTCGCAATAGACACATTATCAGTATCAATAGAAAATACATCTGATAGAATATTTCAGGGGTGTCCAGTCTGTGACTTGGTGAGTTAATGTTCAAGCAACTTTTCAGGCTACTGAGATTTGTGTTGCCACTAGCGCTAGCCAGAAGGCTTCAAACAGAAGATACGCATGATGTGAGCCTCCATTTGCATCTGATTTTGCTTCATCCTTGTCCTTTTGATGACATACATTTCGGGTTGACAGGGTCTTGTTTCATTTCAGCCTCCATTCTTAAAGCAAATAAAAGTGCGTCCAGGAAAACAGAAAGCGCCTAATTACAGTTTGGCTCTCGCCCATTTCTGTTCAAATCACAGCGATACCTATTCCCATTGGATTAGCATTTTAACGGGACTTCGTAGTTCAGCATGATATAATTGGTAATTTGAGAGGAAAGTTTTACTTTACAAATTACAGACATGGCCGATTCACACCGGATTAACAACACTGACGATTGTTACAGACAACATATGATTCCTAGGTAAAACTAATCGAATCAGAAAAGGGCTTCAGATGACTAGAAGGTTTGGAAAATATCAGACGATGATGTCATGGCTTCGTAAGCTTCACAACATTTGCATTAATTGGGGAACATCTGTTGATGTGCTTTCAATCAATCAATCAATCAAGCAATCAATCAAATTTTATTTGTATAGCACATTTCAGCAGCAAGGCATTTCAGAGTGCTTTACATAATTAAAATAAAAACAGCATGTGACAGTGAATAAACAGAAAGAGAAAGAATTTTTTTTAAAGGAAAAGAAAAAAGGTTAAAAAATATAAAAACATTAAAACCTGCACCCCTTGTAGGACTTCAGTTAAACGTCTCACACCTCAGAGTTTTAGTTAAAACGTCATTTAACAAGAATTCTCACACCCCTAGATATAGATTTGTTTAACTGGGACGTTTTCTGGGAGGTCTTTACATAGACAGTGTGAAAGAGAAATAAAAAGATGATAATAACTAGATGAAAAGATAAAAACATTAAAAATATCGAAGACATCAAAAACCCGCAATTTAGCCATAAGCAACTCTAAACAGGTGGGTTTTAAATCGAGACTTAAAGGCACCCAGTGTTTCAGCTGTTTTACAGTTTTCTGGAAGTTTGTTCCAAATTTGTGGTGTGTGGAAACTGAATGCTGTTTCTCCTCATTTTGTTCTGGTTCTGGGGATGCAGAGCAAACCAGAACCAGAAGATCTGAGGGGTCTAGACAGTTGGTACAGCAATAACAATCTTTAATGTATTGTGGTGCTAAACCGTTCAGTGATTTATAAACTAACAACAGTATTTTAAAGTCTATTCTTTGAGCTACAGGGAGCCAGTGTAGAGACTTTAAAACTGGTGTTATGTGCTCTATCTTCCTGGTTTTAGTGAGAACGTGAGTGGCAGCTTCTGGATCAGCTGCAGCTGTTTGATTGATTTGTTAGTCAGACCTGTGAAGACATTGTTGCAGTAATCAATGCGGCTAAAGATAAACGCATGGATGAGTTTCTCTAGATCTCGTTGAGACATAAGTCCTCTAATCCTGGAGATGTTCTTCAGGTGATAGAAGGTCGACTTTGTGACTGTCTTAATGTGGCTCTGAAGATTAAAGGGGTCCTAGGATTCAGGTCAGAATCCATCACTACTCCCAGGTTTCGGGCTGATCTCTGGTTTTCATTTGTAATAACTGAAGCTGTGCATTGACTCTGGTTCACTCCTCTTTAGGTCCAAAGATAATAACTTCAGTTTTGTTTCTGTTCAGCTGGAGAAAGTTTTGGCACATCCATACATTGATCTGTTCTAAGCATCTGTTCAGTAATTGGATGGGTTCAGAGTCACCTGGTGACATTGTGATGTAGAGCTGTGTATCATCCGCGTAGTTATGGTAGCTAATCCTATTTCCTGTTATAACCTGAGCCAGTGGGAGCATATAGATATTGAAAAGAAGGGGTCCTAAGATTGAACCTTGGGGTACCCCACATGTGACCTTTGACCTCTCTGATGAGAAGTTTCCGATTGAAACAAGTAACACCTCACACACGCTGGTGCCTTGTGTCACAGCATCGCAACATTAAAACAGAAAATATGTAAGGCAGAGGACTGTGGACCTTCACAAGAGTGATTCATCCTTGTTTACAATAAGGTGCATGAAACTGAAACTTTTATGTGTTCAGATAATTATAATCAAGTATAAATAGCATGGGAATGCCCTGCTGTCGTACTGTTTAAGAAGGGGATGGATTCTGTAACCTAGAGATGAACTTGTTTCCGTGTAAAATACGCAAATCAACCCCAGAACAAAAGCAGAAGACCTTCTGAAGATGTTTGCTGAAGCAGGGAAGATAGCAGGGCTGCAACTACTGCAGTTTTTTGGCTGATTCCCAATTAGCGATCTTTAAAAAGCCTGACCTGCTTGTTCTGATTTTGGCCGATATTGAATTTTTTTGTCTGAAATGTTGCTAAATATAGAAAGTCACTGAGTTGGTAACAGTGGGGTGACTATTGTTAACTGCAGATATGACCTGACCTCAAACCTCTGTTAATGGATTGCAGAAAAGGACAGTGGCTGATTCTTAGACCTTTACTGAGGTAGATACACATGTAAGTATCGGCCGATTACCAATCGATGATGGAAATAGATACCGATGAATTGTCTGGCTGATAAATTGGTGCCCTCCCAGAAAAGAGAGTCGATATCTTCAGTGAAACATGTCCGGTACTGACCTGGGCTGTAAGGCCACTCAGAGAGGAAGAAGCCTTTACTAGAACATGAACATAATAAGCTAGAAGTTCTCTGTCCCAGACGTCTTTTGTTGCAAAGTGTTAGTCAAGTAAAGGCAAAAGACTGTGTGAAAATGGCTGAAACTCATCAGAGTGTCATCATCTGAACAAGTCATGTGCAGACATGGAAACAACTAAGAGAGCGAGAAGTCCGATTACTTTAGATTTTAATGTTTTGGAGAAACATCCTGTCATCTGATGAAACATAAATGTAATGTTTGGGGAAAGAAGTGACCATTAACAGCTTCCAAACACTAGAACATCAGCCTAATTAAGTAAGGAGGTGGCAGCATCATGTTGTGGAGATGTTTTGCTCTTCATGACATAGATTGTGGAGATGTTTTGCTCTTCATGACATAATTTGGAGATGTTTGTCTAGAGATGTGAATGTTTTGCTCTTCATGAAATAGATTGCATCATGAGGGAAGAATATCATCTAAACATTGAAGCAACATTTAGCGGCATCAGACAGGAAGGAAAAGCTCAGGCCTGAATGAACTGAATCGGCTCAAAGCAGCTTAACTACAACAGCGTCGATGTTTTGGCGTGAAGCTCTGACCTCAGGGCTACAGAGGCATTCTGGGTAGATTGCATGTACGAGCGTGGCGGCCTACAAACCTGACTGAGTTTCACTACTAGGATAATCTGAGCTAAGGAAGCCCATAAGGTTTGACTCAAGCTCAAAGGCGAAGGCCACCAAATACTGAGGAAATGGGTCAAAGCTTCTAAATTTGAAGAAAAATTAAAAAATAAGATCAGTATCTCTGATTAATCTAGCATTTATCAGATTCTGGTCATGCTAAGTGATCTAAAACAGGAACGGTTTGATTTTATGTAAAGATAAATGTTCTGTTTTTTTAGTAGTTTTTATAAATTTGTGGTTCCAACTATACATGTTCATGCCAAACTTCAAATATTGATACGTTAAGCATTCTCTACTTTTACACAAATCTTCTTTTTTTTTTTTGTTGGTTCATCCCATAAAATCTCAAGAACATACTTTGACATTTGTAGCTATAACATGTAGGCCTGTCACAATAACAAATTGTCCCTGAAGTTCTTGCAATAAATGATAATATTTGAGACTGTTTTCAAATAATATATTGATATTGGCAGAGCAATTTAGCTTCACTCTCTCAAAGACGAATACACTTTCATTTTATGCTGAACACTGGATTATATTATAAAAATCCAAAACAAAATGCTATTGAAACTAATAAATAAAAAGGAAATTAAAAAAACCAAAGCCATAAATAAAATGGATTAAGAAGAACAAAAATGTTATTAATTAATTAATTGCTTAATAAGTATGGCCAGGTTCACAGTAGGACTGTAGTGATGCAATAATCTCACGATATGATATGATGCAGGATATTATACCCACTATACGATATATATTGCGATATTCAGCAAACGATAGAATTTAATACACTTTTGCGATTTTCTGAAAGATTTTAGAAGGACAGAGTGATTCTGGTGACATTTTGTGACTGTTATAGAGTTGGATTGAATAAATTTAACTGAAAACTGATTAAAAGCACCAACTACACAATACCTGGCTCTGGTTGGACACAGACTTAAAGTCGACAGCTGGACAAAATTAATCAAAGTAGTGGTGAGAAAACATGTTTCTTTTAATTGAAACAGTACAAACTGTAGCTGACATGCATTAGTAAAGTAAATAAAGTACCAAGTACCTGCTCTGAATAGTTTGATGCCTTTTTAACCTGAACATCTGAAGGAATCACTCTAAGCCTGATGACCTGATGCGAAGCAAGCAGTGAGTGAGCAAGGTGACAGTTTGACGTTACGATTTTTTTCTAGAAAAGAAAATATCAATATATATCACGATATTGATGTTATTATATAGCCCTAGTTCACAGGTTATAAATATATCAGTTTGGAATCATTGGTAAAGCCCTGTAAACAATGGCTGCATCTTTTCTCGTTAGTTTTTTGTGCAGCTCATAATTAGCATAAACAAGAACGAAGAGAGGACCACCCAGATCAGAAGTTGGGCATGTAGTGCCACTCTCTCTCTCTCTCTCACACGCATGAACTAGCATATTCCAAAAAGCCGAAACATTTTCCTCTTTTCACCTCTCCGGTTTTGTTTTGTAACCTACAAATGATTTGAAGTATTGCTGTTTTTCCGTCCTCCATCAGCAGCTCGGAGCCCCTGAGGCTGCTGCTGTTCCCGGTGATTATCCCCACATCTTTCTGTCTGTACCAGATGTTATTTATCTTAACTAATAAAAAGTGACTGGAGCTCTCTTTTTCTTTATTATATCAGCCAGACTAATATCAGTGGTGCCTGCACTTGAGCGACTGTCAAAGACATGGGGAAGTTTGTGGTAGAAAAAGAAAAACGTCCAGGAGGGAAATTCCAGTCTTGCAGAGTTTAAACTCCGACTGCAGAATATTATGAAATGTTACGTTCAACAGAGAACTCAGAAGATTTTCTGGTCCATCTGTTTGGTTCTTCGCTTTAAATGTAAACTTTAAATGAAGGCAGTAAAAACACTTTATTTCTAAATATTGATGAGCTGTCGACGGAAATTTCCCAAATTCTTTGTTTGGCCAACACAATTGACTTGTTTTCTCTGTTTGCTTGGCTAATTGTTCCCACTGTTTGTCTTCCAGCTCAGTAAGATGTTCTTCCTGTTCCCTGACCCTCATTTCAAGAAGACTAAGCACAAATGGAGGATCGTCAGTCCCACGTTGTTAGCAGAATACGCCTACACACTCAGGATCGGGGTATGTTTGAGTGCCACTCGTGTGCAGAGTAACAAACATGTTAAGAAATGACCGGATACCGTTGAAACCATTTTGCGTTTATGCATGTTGAATTGTCTGCTGATTTCAGCTTTACAGCTGCATCTGAATAAATCAGAATATCACCAAAACATTTATTTTATTTCATTGATTCAGTCATTTACATCTTCCACAAGGAGGGCAGGCCTAAAAAAGTAAATTTTTTGAAGAAGCTGGTTGTTAGCAATAGTGAAGGAAAGTTGAGTGGAAGGAAAACGTGTGGCAGTAGAATGGTCATTAGCAACACTGATACAGAGGATTGTGAAGTAAAGTCTGTTCAGGACTCCTTTTCTCCCTTCTGTCTGCCTTGTCTGTCATCATAATGTTTTACACTCTTTGCGTCTCCTGGACTGATTTTATGCAGCTGATGACTGCATTCATGAATGATGCGAGTGATGGAGACTTTTCCATGAAAAAATATGTTACTTACAGTGGAAAGTGTAATAAACACACTTTTATTTTCTCTTTAATTTCATATTAAATAGCATGACATCAATCCTGTGACTTTTACATGAAAGCAAACGTAATTAAAAAGATTTTCTTTTAATTAATTTATGAAATGTGGCTAAAAACAAAGAAAATGCTTTTTTTACTTCTGAGAAAAGATATATTTTTTCTATTTTTTTCCCCAGTCAATCCTAAAATAATTTGCAAACTGGATGCTTTTCTCTTAATGAAGAAAATGTGCAAAACCCAGTGTAAGCTTTGGTTCTGCAGTGATTTACACATTACTATTCTACAAAATGTTTGACCACTTTAATTATAATCTTGCATGATCAGTTTATTACTGAGCAAGTTAAAAAAATATATTATTTAGTTTTTATAATGTTAGTTTTAATAAGACATATTTTTTGCCGTTAATATAAAGGTATTAAGATGAAGTTATTTAAATTTGTAGGCCGTTATATCTCTATAAAATGAAATCATGTTTATATTTTTATGTGATTTAAAAAAGCTATGCTCAGCTGTAGTTAATCTATGTGAAACTTTAGTTGAATTACTGAAATAAATTCCCTTTTTGATGCTCTGATTTACACACAAGCTCATTTTTATCTTCATTTTAAACCTGCTGCAGCAGTGGAAAGCTTTTTCCTCTCAGTCATTTTATCAGCAGCTTGTGTTCAGCAGAAATCAGTGAAATCAGTTTAAGCAAGCCGCCTGCGGCCGGTCGGGTGACACCCCTACCCACCTGGCCGGTCGGAGCCGCCCCTGCAGCTCTGGGACATTTGAGCAGAGCAGCGCCGCTGATGGAGGGTTCAGAGAACAATGGAAAGCTTGTGTCTAAATTTGACTTTATTGTTTTTCCTCCACTGACGGATTGGTGCGTGCGTGTGTGTTGGGGAGTGTGTCGACGGGCCTTCGGCGTTGGCACGTTGCCACGCATTCGCCGCTGGGTGGGAAGACTGTCAGGAACCTTCCTATTTATAGAGCTTCTCTCACAGCGTGTCATTTAGTCATCACTTTGGATTGGATTTAAAATATGCTCAGACGACACCCCAAACAGTAAACAGTAGTGATTGAGCAACGGAGATTGATGTGGCTGCACTGCTGATAACGCCATCTCTCATCATCGCTCTGCCCCGTTAAAAAAAACAAACAAAAAAAGCAAAGTTTTACGTGCTGAAATGCACCACTGTGGAAATTTGTTCCACTGCTGAGCTTCCTAGGAAATCCATTTTCTGGTAACTTTATCTTCCCAGCCTCCAATGCAAACTGTATTGGGTGATTCACCTCTGTACTGTCTGTTTGCTATTTTTATCTTCTTTTTTTTTTTTTTTACATAAATTACCCTGTAAGGGTGGTGAAAGCATCAACTTTGAGCCCAAACACTGAACTTTTCAGAAAAATAAAGAGCAAATTTTATTATCAGGGGAAACATTTACCTGGATGATAACTGGATGTGTGTTCGAACAACAGTAAAAGTTTGTTCGCCTATTTTTTTCCCAGAAGTGTCCTGATGACCTTCATGTGAATATTTTTTTTCTTTTTTCCTGGTTGTTTCAGGGCTTGGTTTACACCATAACAGATGTGGAGGAGGTGCACCTCTGGATGGTGAAGCACTTTAGCGAACATCCGCTGTTTGCACGTGTGCCAGAAGAGGATCTGGTATGTCCACACGCAGCTTTTAACCCCGAGTTCGTGGAAAAAACCCTGTCAAATTTAAGGATGTGACATTTAGTGGTTTTACACTTAGCTTAAGTTGCTTTTATGTTAGGCATTAAAAAAGTTATTCTTTACTATACAAGTAGAGTTTATCCTGAAACTTCACTGTGTTTTAAGATTTTGTGTTGCTTTTAAGTTGATTTTTATGCTTTTTTGTTTGTTTTTACCAACAAAAACCTGAGATGTTTACATTCAGCTCCCCTTAGTCTACACTTAGTAGAAACATTTTTTTGACATAGTTAAATATCTACCAGCTTAAGCTAAACATGAGAATCCTTCTGATTGGCTGCGTTTTTCATCCAAAATGTTTTATTTCTTGCTTCATCGGAGTCTAGGAAATTCAAGCGAGGTTTTATTAGACTTTACTGTCCGAACACCATCAACACTTCCTGTTTCTGGGCCTTAGTTCTCCTCCTGAACCTTGAGTTGCAAACCTCAGACGGAGAGAGATCGCTGTCACATCCGATCTCATTGATTTAATACACCTGACTTTTATTTTGAAATTAATTACACAGTCCCAGTTCCGGTGAAGCGGCTGCTAAAGTGTTCACAACTTCAAAACTTGTCTCAGTTTTTTTCCCCACTACAACCAAAAACCTCAAATTTTTAGCTAATACAAATCTGAAAAGTGTTTCTTTTTATTGAGTCCCTATTTCTCTGATACCCCTAAATAAAATCCAGATCCTTTGTGGGTCACCTGGTTAGTAAAATACAGTCCATTTGCATTCACTTCAGTTCCCTGAACACCTCAGAGGTTCGCTTGACCCGACGGGTCAGGCAGGGGCTTTAAAGCAGGATTAGGTTGTAAAACAACATGTAAGATTATTGTTGAAAGAAAGCAAAAAGAAGATTTGAGACTCAAGTGGAGGTTTATCTTCCAGCAGGAGAAAAGCTCTAAACATGCAGCAAGAGCTGCAATCAAACCATATTCACATGTCGACGTGGCCTAGTCAAAGTCCAGACCTAAATTCATGTGGAAGTCTGTGGCCCGATTTGAAGTTTAATGTTCAGAGATGTTCTCTATCTTGACTTGAGATTACAGGATTATGCAAAGGAGACAGGAGTAAAGGTTTAGGTGCGTAAATCTGCTGGAGACCCTTTCAGCTGTTCTCAGTCAGAAAGGATGAAACATGCACATCTTTCAGAATGTTATTCAAAAATCATTTAAAAACCATGTTTTAAAATGATTTTTAAATGAGCTTCATTGTGTTGGTTTACCACATAAATCCCAACTAAAACACACTGAAGTTTGTGATTGTAGCAAAACAAAACATGGGAAAGTTTAGCAGCTGTGAATCTGATTTTATGTTTTAGCTGCTGCTGCTGCTTTTCATATCTTCAACAATAAATTGATATATTATATATCCGTGCAGCTGTGCTGTTTTACCAGCGTTTAGGACGAGATGTGCATTATGATTACGCCAAGTGATCTTTGCACAGCAGCGTGGAAAACTCACAAAGTGTCAGAGAGCCTTGGACCTGCTGCAAAGTCCAAATGATCCCCAATTCTGATATTTGTTCTTAAACACATCCTCTCTGAGTAACGTTTGGAGGATTTAATTTGCTCAAAGTGAAAAAAGTCATGCAATTTTCAGATGTTTTTTTTCTTTTCAGACTTCTGTGGTCTGAATGTCACCAAGTTTTTAATATCAAATATCGTTTAATAATAATATTTAATATTACAGGTGGATGACGTCATTATAAGCCGCTTGAGTTCCTGCACCGAGGAAGGAAAGAAGGTGCAGAGGAACGGCGGAAAGTCCCACCTCGCAGTTTTCCAGAGGATCGAGGATCCGCTCTGAAATCAGACACTTTGGACTTTAATGCGATACTTTAATGTGTTTAACTACATGGACATGAAAGCTCCTCAGTCGTCTACAGACTTCTTCTGCGTAAACACCGAGTGAAAACAATGGTTCACCAGATGAAAGGTGATTTTCTTTTTTATTTATTTAAATTTTTTCAATGTACATTTCCCTCACCAGCTCACAAGACACTTCTCATTTTGAGGTTATCTTTTTTTAAAATTTCAGATCTGGTTGAGTAAACTATGCAGCTTTTATAAGACAAGATCTCAGTGTTTTCTTCGCGTACTATTCCTTCAGCGACTTGTTTGTTTTGGATCGTCATCTGGCTGCAAGATTAGAGAGTTTTCTGTCATGGCTCGGCGTGATGAACAATTATCCTTATCTATCGGCCCATCTTTGTGAAGCTCAAATCAAAGCGGTGCGCAGCAGGAACAGTAGCATTCAGTGTTCGTTGTGTGATTGCTAGCTATATATTACAGGTCGGTATTTGGGTCTGTCGGGTATGGAAACGGGACGGCGCAGGTCTGAAAAGGCCTTGTGCTGCTTCAGGCTGTGGTGATTATCAACAGGACAGCACATGCCTTCACGTTCATAACCCAGACACTGGAAAAACTGAGCCGAGCCGGGAAATACTGAACCCTAAATACTGGTTCAGGTCTTCAACTGAGACGTGTCTGGCTTGTCAGGGTAAGCTTTTTGTTTCTGCATGTCCTACATGGAACATTTTTCCAACCAAAGCCAGGTAAACTTAAACCACATTAAACTCTGAACGGTAGATTAAATGGCGCACATAATTTCTCACATCCTGGAACGCGCCAACCAAAGCATCTTGGACACCTGAAGGTGAAGAGCAACAATGTTTTTGTAGCGACTCCTGGGAAAAACCCCAAGGTTAACCCAAACATAAACCGGAGACCAAACTCTTCCCGGTGCTCCAGTGGCTGCAGTTTTCCCAGGTGATTGAAGATTCTTCCCATGCGACCGTCCGTTCTTTCAAGGAGCACCAAAAAAAATACATAGAGAGAGAAGCTACTCAGGAACGGATGCATCAAAAGGCCTGAGGCGCTGACCTGGCCCTAGAATTCCCCAGATTTCAGTCCAGCGAAGTATCCCAGGATCTGCCATCACAAGCCCCGATCCACGGCGTTACGGATCGCAGTTCTGCGCATGCGGGTCGCTTTGTGGACGTAAATCATTGGCACAGAAGTCTGATTGCGGTCGGGTTTAATTAGTAATATGAACAACTAGGCAAAAAAAAGAGATCTCAGCAAAAAATTGGAATCAAGCCTGAAGACCTGCAGTGTGAACGCAGCCTTGATGCTGATTGGATCCAAACTTCCTGGGAGTCATTTCCTCTTTCCTCTCTCCAGCAGGAGGGTGTTTGGTTGTTTGTTTTTTGTTCAATAAATCAAATTTTAAGTCATCCCCATGCGTTTCTTCCCATTATTCCATCCCAGGGTGCCACCGTGAGTAAAGCCACAGATTGTGATGCACTGGAGGAATTTGAGTAGCATGACAGGGTCTGATTATAAAACCCAGCTCTGCTCTTTGATGCTCTTAGCTCAGACTGAATGTCTTCGCTATTGAAATTTACCAGATTTTCAGACCAAGTTTTTACTGGTTATCTGACTATGTCCCAGCAGCCAGAACCCGGTTCTCATCAGTATGGAGATTATACACGTCCATTCTCGCAGATAAATAAACAAGGCCAAAAATCAGTTTTTGTTTAAAAGCAAGAAATTCACATTTTGATCATTTTTGTACTTCTCTTTGAGTTTGTACTGCTTCTAAAAAGAGCTTAAAAAAACATCCCATTTGTTTTTTGGCAGTAAGTTTGTGTTTTTTGGTATCTGGAAAACGAAGGAATGTAACATAAAAGAGCAGCAGGTACTGCCCCTCACCCAACAACCCCGGCCAAGCCCAACCTGTCACCAACAACCCTAACTTAGTTCCAGGAAGTTTGATGTGTTGGGTTTGCCAATGTATTTGCTGTACAATGGCTGCTGGAAAAGATAAAGGTTTTGCTGTTGACTTACCATCCAGAAACCGCTTGCTACATTCTTGTTGGTTGTGCAGGAGGCTCTACTTCTGCTGTTCAAAGATGTACTGTTGTACATTTGCAGCCATTTTCATGTGTGAGTGTAAACGTTGAGTTGGGGTGTGTGGTCAGCAGCAGCTTATTTGAATTTAAATTGACAAGAAATCTTTAAAAAATGCTCATTCTGAGGGGAGCTCAAAACAGGCAGAACTGACCCGACTGAAATCTCATTCTCTTAAAAATGATTTTGTCCAAAAAAAATGAGGTGAGCACATTTTGCATCGCCCATAGTCCTATCCTAACCTGTTCAAAGAAGCATAATAGGTCTTCTTTAAAGCACTGGTCCTCAGGACCCACTACTGTCCTGCATGTTCTAGATGTTTCCCAGCACAGCTGATTCAAAGGATTGCATCACCTCCTCAGCATGGCTTCATTGCTGCAGAAGAATTGAACCAGGTGTGCAGCAAAAAGGAAACATCTAAGACATGTAGGACAAGGGTCCTGTGGACCACGGTTGGGGACCTCGGGTTTAGAGCCCTTTCCTTGGTTGAGTAGAGTGAAGAACAACATTCAGCAGCTGTAAAGCTTGAAGGACTAATGTTCTGTGAGACTTTGTCTCTTAATTTTTATTGGACCAATTTTGGTGTCTAATTTTCTGCTTCAGCCAAATATTAGCTGCAGGAAATGGGGCATCATATTTGCCCAAGAATACTTCGGCCTACAAATGACTTCATGGTCTTGCCGTTCACGGCAAGGCTCCTGTGTCCAATTGTCACTAAAACAGTCCAAATTCCATTTCGTGGTTTGAGCCTAAGAGTGAATTTACTGCTGAGAATATTGACGACTGTCTTGCCTCTTTTCCGCTCGTGAATAATTTGTTCTGTTGTCGAGCGTCAGACTTCACTTTTCTTGTTGTGGCCTCGTAACCCTTCCCAGATTGATGGGCAGCGATGGTCTCTCTCCTGAGGTCGCTGCTGATGCCTCTCCTCCCTGGCGGACACACCTCTCTCAATTAATCAGGAGCATTATTAATAACATCTGGCTGCTGTTTTCCCCTTTAGCATCTCTGAAGCAATGGAGTGTTTACTTTCACGCACAATTCACTTTTGTTTTATTTTATAGTCGGACCCATCTTTGTACGCTTGATGATGTAAGAGTTGATAAGCTCTGGATTGTGGTAATGAACAACTTTTATAACGTCCTGACATTTTAATCCGTATTAGGGCTGAAACGATTGATTAAATTAATTGATTATTGGAATAATATTCAAATCAATAAGTGATTAACAGCTGTATACAGACTTTAAAAAAGGCCAATTGCTGAAACAACATACACAAAGCAGCAGTTAAGTCAAAACTGTATAAAAATATTAATATTTTGCAGCTAAGATAAAAATAACCTTCATTTGTAAACGATGTTAGTGACTAAAATCTCTTCAGTTTCAGCTTCGTTGGTTACAAATAATGTTAAAATCTCCAATTATTAAACGGTTAATCCAAGCAAATTGTCACCAGATTAGTCCAGCGATGCAAAGATATTAGAGCTGAGCTATGTTCATGCTAGAATTAATATTGCATCTTTTGCTACAATGTACTAAAGGAGTGGTGTGTTATTACATTTTCAGAAAATATAATACCATGAAATGTTTTTTCTTATTTAAAAAAAATTCAGAAGATTGAATTTGTTTGCCTCAATGTATCTCTAATAATGCGGCAAAAGATTTAAATGAAAAATCTGCAAAATGTGCCAATATTTTATACGATTAATTAATTGTCAGAACATTCGGTAGATTAATCGATTATTAAAATAATCACTAGTTGTAGGTACGCCATCCCGGTACTTGATGACGCCTCATTTTTGCAAAAACACTCAGAAATTTGTTCTGTTTTGACACGATACAAAAAGCGTCTTTGAGTTTCCTAAATATCACTTTAAAAGTCTGATGTGTTACGATAACATGACACAGATTAGCTGCGCATTTGTTAGCGTCTCATCCATGACCCGATGCTATTGGACTGATCAGTAATCAGTATTTCACCATTGGATCCATCCCACCACTAATGTTGCAGCTGAAACCAAAACGGGTGAAACCCGGTGTTTAGTCAATTCGCGTGTCCCCATCAGATACGGTCCCCTCCCCCCCCCCCAGTCTTCTTGCCGCTCCGCCCCGCCCACGCAGCAAAATGCGCACGTGCTAGTGATGAGCACTGTATGGAACTACGGACACCGTGAAAGCTCAAACAATATGTTTCGGCAAAGTTGTGGGGAAAGTAATAATACTAATAACAATAATAATAGAAAAAATAATAGTAATGATAAATACATATGCGTCACATATATTATAATTATTACAAATCTCCTTTTCCTTGGACACCAGCATTTTAATCCACACAACTGCAGCTCGCTGCTCGTTTCTGGACGGTTTTCTAAAAACCCGAGCGGCGGCTGCGCTCGAGCGCCTGTAATATTTTGAAACCAGCCAATCGGACCCCAGCAACTGCGCCACATCCAGTCACTTTAAACTCCCTTTCTTCCCTGTCCGGATGCTCAGTTTGGACTTGAGCGAGTCGATGTAAACTCCATCTACTTAATAAGGTCATGAAATATCACTAACGAATGGAAACATCAGGATTTTATGCCTTGAGCAGGGATTTCCTGTTTCTTTCAAACGTCTAAATACCACCAGTCGCCATATGGTTTGCTAATTACAGGATGTATTCACCGGATTACTTTTTACAATGCGAACATTAATCGCTCCAATAAAGCACTGTTGCAGATGAGGACATGCTCTTCTCTATTTTCACTTATTGCTACCACGTGGCAACACTGCATCATCATGCAGCAACATTTAGTCATCACGCAGGATTTTACGGTGCGAACGAGCGGCGGCTGCGAATGTTGCCTCTGCGGAGAATTCATTACATCTGCATGTCTGAATATTGTGGAGGTCAGGGGTTAATCCTCCTCTGAACGTGTTGAAAGGTGGCAGCTGCCTGCTGTTATTACATAATCATAACAGCTCCACTTTGCCATTTTTCTTTTTTTTTTTTTACTCCTCAGGTTACCACACATTCTTAGCTGTGTGTGGAAAACCAGCTAACCAAATAGCTTCGTTTTAGCTTTTCTTCACTTCAGCTGGATAAAGTCTGACCTTTCAAAAAATTCACTGTCATAGTTTTTGTTTGGCAAGAGTTGGATAGTAATTCATGGGTTTCTTGCCCGATCAGTTAAAACTATGTGCCCTTTGTAGTATTTATCTAGCTCAATTTTTAGATTTTAAGTGTTTGGGAACAGTCCTTCTTTTGATAATTTAGCATCTTTTGTCATTGAACATTCTTGGAAATGCGCTGCTCTTTTTTATACCCACTATGACAGGATTTTTCAGGTTCAGGAAATGTGAAAGCCCTTTGACTAGAGCTGTTTGGAGAAATAACGGTTTAATATTCAGTTCTCCACTGATACAAGTGTGTGATCGAGATAGGACAGTTTATAAACCTTTATTCATCCAAAAGATGTTCCCCTCCCCCTTTTAAAAGGTAAAGAGTTTCAGTGAAAACTGCAGCTCAGCAAAGAGGACACGGGAAGTTACATCAAACCTTGGTTTCATTTACCTGGAAGCTCAAATGTTAGAAATTTGAACAGGTCAGGAGTGAATTAAGATTACTCAGAAAAGTGATTCCACTGAACTGTCGGAACAACCCGACCCAACACTGCGACACAGAGCTACACTTTATTTAGCAGTCTTTTCACCTCCATGACAAACAAAGGCCGAGGACAGGATGGGCGTCAGTAATATTAACACAAAACAAACTTGAGCAGAATTACACGGCTGGCTCCGAAGTTCACCGTCAAATCCTCTTTGCTTCACCAGACAGACCATTAGTGTCCCCTCATTGTTGCCATATCAGCAGTCCAGACTGTTGACACATATCCTAACATTAAATGAAATCAGTCATAAGATGGAAAATCTTTGCTTGTTTCTTTGATGAATAACATTGAAATAATGTCTAACCTAATGTCTGTTTTCTGTTTTGTGAAATAAATGAATAAATTTTAAATCACTGTGATGTATTTTTAAATCCTTTCCCAGATTCGTAAAGCTGCCATTGTGTGTTTACTTCAACAATTATTACGCTATTGTAAGATTTTAACAGGACAAACCTCCTTGAAAATTATTCTTTTATCCATTTGCAAACGATGTGACGCACCTGTGTGTGACTTTAATCATCGTAAGTTGGACTAAATGTGTGGGCGTCCTAATTTATTCCTCAGCAGAAGCATTTATTTTTATTTTACAAAAAATATAGGTTTTCCTTAGCTTAAAATGGTTATAATGCTTGAAGTATTGATCAAATTAGGTGTAAATATGTTTTAAAAGAGTACGTGTGTATGAGTTTAGCTGATGCTTGGTGGAGACAGTGTCCTGTCAGATCGTCATACGCGTATGACAAACTGATGGCTATATCTGTCAGACATTTGTACGCAATAATCACAATATTTTATATTTAGTAGTGTTAGATCGTCATACAGCTGCTTATGTAATGGCACTTTATTAGCAAATGTATGACTTCCTGATTTATCACTTAACCTGTCTGATTGACATACACTTTGTTTTTAGTGACTATGACTTTTTATTGTGTCTTCTTGTTTTCTCTTCTCGCTCAGTGTTTCAGCTGTTTTACGGTTTTCTGTAAGTTTGCTCCAGATTTGTGTTGCATAGAACCTGAATGCTGCTTGGTTCTGAGGATGCAGTCTGGACCAGAACCAGAAGACCTGAGCAGTCTGATCTCAAAGTTTTTCTCCCTGAAACACAGAGAATAATCACGTGAATTAAATATTAAAAATTAGAATTTTTCTAAAAGGATGTTAAGCAGGTTATCATTATTGTTCTGTTTTCTAGATTATCCTCATAAAATCGTCTTTATGTGAAGAAAAAAGTTTTGCTTTAGCTTCAGAATGCCACAAAACGTCTCCATCACCCTCGACTGGAAGTCCTCTCGGACAAACAGGGTTCATTCATCAAGCTACTTTTATCATTTCTTGCTATAAATTTGTTTCAAAATCCTCAAAATTCAGTCCCAATTTAATAAAAATAGTTTGTTTTGCGTGTTGGCTGAGATTATAATGCGTCTATCTCAAAGACCAGGAAGAAAGACTTAATTCATCTTGATGTTTGGTCATAGCTGTTTGTGATTTTTTAATGAAGACAGACTTAAAGGATCTTTACAACTCACCTTTTTCTACATAAAAGTAATAGGAGATATGAAATGAATCGATGATTTGTCCTACAATAAGAAATGGGCCCAAAACAGAGTCCTGGGGAACCTCAAGTCGGAAGATGATGTGGTTCATGGACTGAATGTGGTCAGAGACCTTCACAGTTCACTGTGGGTGCATAACTCAAACATCTTTCGAGGATCCGTGTTCTCTGATGCTGAAAGAAACCATTTCTTATCCTCACGTGAACCGGGTGAAGACAGTTGAAAGAACGGGAGTGTGGGAAATGTCCCACACTCCAACAGCAGAGGAAGTGGTGGGAACTGTGGCTCTAAGAAGACGTGGATGGTGCTGCAGGTGGTGCTGCAGGTGGTGCTGGAGTTTGGAACGGTAGCGTAAACAGCAGCCAAAGAAAAGGAGAGAGGCGTCTATCAGGATGTAAACAGTCATGGTTGTGAGCGGGACAGTACATCATATCTAATCTCAGCTGTTAGCTTGCAGTTAGCAATGTTCTTTAGACAGAGGGAGGAAAAACGCTTCCAGATAAAGCAGAAATGGTCAATAAGCCTGAAGTTGAGAGCGAGCAGGTGACTGAAGTGATTGGATCCAAACCTACTAGTGAGATAAAAACATATTTTCCTCTGCTGCATGAACAGCAGCGTTGTCTGCATAGAGCTATATTTCTCAGATCCTGTGAAGGCCCTGTGATCAGATCTGGTTCTGACACTTTCCCATCTAAGCTTTTGCTTTGGCTGACTGCTTCATGCAGGATGAGATGTGATCTATATGACATAATCAATTTATAGCTCGGAGAACAGACTTTAAAATACTGTTGCTAGTTTTTGAAACACTGAACGGCTTTGCGCCGCAATACAGATCTGCTGGTGTTGTATCAACCTTCCAGACCTCTCAGGTCTTCTAGTTCTAGTTCTGGTTCTGGTGCTCTACATCCTCAGAACCACACGAGGAGAAGCAGCATTCAGCTTCTATGCACCACAAATCTGGAACAAACTTCCAGAAAACTACAAAGCACCGAAAACTGAGTTCCTTTAAACCAGCTATTTAGAGCTGCTTTTGAAACATTAATCAACATTTCAATCGTTGTCTGTGTTCAGGGACTTTGTATTTCTATGTTTTTATGATGTAAAGCACCTTGAAATGCCTTGTTGCTGAAATGTGCTACACAAATAAATTTGATTGATTTTCATATTTCATGACTAGGTTTCTCTTTGTTTCATTTAATAAATGTTCATGTACATTGACATTTTGCA
This sequence comes from Poecilia picta, assembly GCA_033032245.1. NCBI lineage: Eukaryota > Metazoa > Chordata > Actinopteri > Cyprinodontiformes > Poeciliidae > Poecilia > Poecilia picta. The sequence goes on along the minus strand of CM065357.1, from coordinate 14,685,176 downwards.
CAACTCTCTGCAAATGAGCCACAAGTTTAAGACACAGCTCAAATTTTGACCTCTGGCCATTCAGAGCAGAAACTCATCTGGACCGTTTCATGATCAGACAGTGATAAATCTGAGAGCATCCTGCTCAGTTTAGGCAATATTAGCTGTTCCTATTGATCTGTTGGAGGTTTTACAAATCAAAAAAAAGGCTGTTTTATGCTGTTTTATCTGAGCGTGACTGAGCATACGCAAATATGAATTGTTTTAATTTTATTGTTTGAAAGTAGTTGCCATTTTAATACATCTGGGAAGCAGAAAAGTTCACTAACACTCAGCAAAAACCAACTAAAAAAACAAAATAAACATGCATTTGTATGTTACTTCAGCTGCGTTAGTTTTAAATGTATCTTTGGGTATTTGAGATCTTTAAAGGTCTGATTTTTCTGAAATGCTTAGCGCGAGCTACAGTACTGAACCAAAAGATCAATTTATTTTGAGAGTTTTTACACATCTTTTTCAGGGTTGCTAACCCATTTTATCCACATCTGTGAATTATATAATAACATAATATATTACCTTGTTAAATCTTCAAACTATTACAAAAGTCACATTTTTTTAACACATCCACCCAGCACAAAAAACTCAATATGCTGTTTTTTACACCAGCCTATTCTTAGCTGTACTGGTTCATGTCTGGCTGTTAAACAAGAAGTATTATGTCACAAAGCGTGCCGGTACATACATGTGTTAAAAGTGACGGTTAAATTGTGCACAGACAAGCTCTGAGTTTGGTCCCAGCCGTCTGATGTCAGGTCCTGCCTTTACGGTTAAAAGCTTAAAGCAGCAGCAGGCCGACGAAAACGCTGTGTGTTGAAGGCTGCAGATTTGGGTTTAGGACTCAAGGTCAAGGAGCAAATTAGATGAAGAGACGGTTGTGCAGCAACAAGGTGAAGAATCAGCAAGGATAAAGTTCTCAACAAGCATAAATGTAGTCGTAACAATTCAGTGGTGGAATAAATGTTCAATTTTTTTGGCTCTACGTCACCTGACCATGTAGAACCACAATTTCAAGATGTTTTTACAATGGTTTTATGTTTTCTAGCTACACGGTTTAACTCAGACCGTGTCCAGCTGTGTCCAGCCGACACACGTCAGGGCAGAAAGTGGCTCCTGCTCTCACATGTTCATGGTAACCGTTGCTGCTGCCCCTATAGGAAGAAGCAGCTGTGGGCAGTGAATGTTTATACCTGCTGGGCATGACTTCAGTGCTGACAGCATGCATGATCACTGGAACACATGGCCAAGCGGTCATCAGTCATGTCTAGACAGCTGTGTGCTGGTAAAATCTTTATTTAGGCTTTTTTTGTGACAAAAACTTGTTTGGCCCTAAATGTCTTCTTATGTGTTTTTTACATTTTGTTTTATACCTTTTGTGACTTTCTGATGACTCAGAAAGTCCAGATGTGAAATAATTTCCCTTTTTAGTCATTCAGCAGCAGTGTGATTCTCTGTTTTGAATAAACTAATAAATTAAATTCATCTAAGCCTCCTTAGCGAGTCAAATCTCTGCAGAGACCTGCTAATGAACCATTATTTGATTCAGGTATGCTGAACCAGAGAACAAACTAAAACTTCCTGCATACCAGCCTTTGAGGATCGACTTTGGACACCACTGGCTTACACTAAAATGTGAATTTCTTAATATTTGTATGATCAAATGTTTTAATTATGTTCTAGCTTAGCGGAACATCTTGTTTTCCTCCATTGTGAGCTGTGGTTTTGTTACAACCAGACAGAACAAAGACGTCTGGACTAACGAGGAGAACAGGCCAATAGCTAAAATTAGATATGTGTTACTTCATACCTAAAACGAGATGTCATGTCAGGGATTCAAAAATACAACATACAAACAAATAAAGAAGTAAGTATGAGAAAAACACAGTTAAGGTTAATACATTTTTTCCATGCCCTGCGACAGACTGGCGACCTGTCCAGGGCGTACCCCGCCTCTCGCCCGGAATGCCAGCTGGAGATAGACACCAGCACCTCCCGACCCAATTAAGGGACAAGGGTGTAGGAAAATGGATGGATGGATGGACATTTTTTCCACCCACAGACAATACAGAGGTCAAGTATCTGTTCATCCTGTGCAGCTTGGCGAAGATGGAGAGGACGCTTCAAGCTCATCCACATCTTCTGTCTGGATGCCTTTGTCTCTGGTATTTACAGTTTTAATTGAAAGGAAGAAATAATCATTTTATCTGTGATCACTCCCAGCTTTAGCGGGTTTATGTCTCACGTCAAGCTCAAGCGTGAAGACGGATCATTACCCGCAGCACGTGTGCTCTCGCTGCAGTACGTCATATAGGACCCAAACGAACAACTCTTTCTCTTATGTCAGACACATCTGCTGCCAGATGTGCTCTTAACCCAACAGATGCCTATTTCCACACTCTAAACACCTATTTTACATCCAGTACATGAAAGTGTTATTTTTTTAGCTGCATGGTCTCCATGAATGACCACATATGTACCAGTAAAAGTCTTTATTTAGAAATTTCATTGCTCTTCTTTACCACCTCTTCGTATCCTGTGTGCTCTCAAAACACTGTTGGGCGTTTGGCAAATGGTCAATTCAACTCAATTCATCTAACTGGTTTCAACTGTACGCACGTAAAAGAGCAAAAATGATTTGCAAAAATCACAAATGTTGGGAAAAAGTATATTATACTGGAATTAAAAAATAAAACAATGCAAAATAGTGCGTAATATGCGCTTTATGCTCTTTATGCTATAGAGCATAAAAGAATGGAAAGGATATATGCGGTTCACGAATTTGACTGTTTTAACCAAATTAACTTGTCTGCTGTCGTGCTGTGCAATACTTTGGAGAAAAAAAATGAACAATCCACTTCACATTGAACACACCATCCCCACAGTGAAACACGGCAGTGGAGTCATCATGCTGTGGGGATGCCGTTCTTCGGCAGAGACAGTGAAGGTGTTTGGAGCTGATGGTCAGATGGACAGAGCTAATTCTGGATAAATAAATGTTTGAGTCCACAAAAACTTTAAACTGGGGGAATCACCCTAAACAAGACAATAAAATACAATAAAATGGTTTAGAGTTAGAAACATGTGTGAGCCAAGTTAATGCGGTTCATATTTCAAATGCCCGACTTACCCAGCCTTGCAAGAACAATAGACATCAGTGATCTTGTCCACAGCTATATTTATGCTGAGGATGTGAGGATCTGCTGTTTTTCTCATCAACCGGTAGCTTTTAGCTGTGACACGCACAATGTTGGAGGCATCGCGTGGCTCAAACACCTTGATGTCGTCCAAAAAAGATGACATGAACTTGTTGGTTCCCCTGTCCATTGTCATGGCTGATATTTTGTGAAAATCCGGCAGAAATGCTAAACTAATTGACTCAGAAATACTCTGCAGAGAGTCAGTCGAAATGAAAGACACCATGTTTACACATAGAAACTAAGCCATGAATTGAGATTGTCAGCAGGTTCATTTGAAGGTGAGTCGAGGGGATTTTCTGACTCCAACCAATCAGAATCGGTGCCTTGAATTAAGAACCAAATGAGCGCTCCATGTCACCTGTCCACCATGTCAGAGGAGGTGAAGCGATTCATTGTAAATCCAATCCAAAACCTGGTTCTTTGTCTGGTTTCTCCTGTTCTCCTCCATCCTAAACTTTCCAAAATAAGGTTCTGTCGTCATCTGACGTTGGCGCACCAGGGTTGACATCAGGGCCATCAGTGATGTTGGTAGCTCTGGTGTCCGGGGGAGAGACAGAGGAGTTCCCACCTAATGGAGGAAGAAACCAGGCCCCTCCAGAGGTCTTTGTCATTCCAACATTGTTCGCTGAAAGCAGAAACCCTCCTGTAGGCAAAGGCACATCTGTGCAGGTGTGTGAAGCTTAATCAAGATATGTCACCATCTGTGATGTTGTAAAACATTTTGTTCTGTAACAGGACTGTTAAGAGACACATAAATGAACAAAAAAATTAAAAATTAAAACCACTGATCTAATGCACAATTGTCTCAGTGCAACCCAAACTCTGCAGAGGAGGTGCAAGGGGAGACCCTGCAATACCCCCCCCCCCCTCAGGACCAACCTGCAGAGTGAGAAAAAAGAGACAAGTGGACATTCAAGTGCACCTGGGAGCTCAAACACACATCTCTGTGTGCAAAGACACTCTTCTCTTGACACTCAGGCATGCAGACTTGCAGACATGAACTTTAACACACTAGTCTGAGAGTAAAGCAGACCGCCCCCCCCCCCCCATCCTCCACCCTGGGCTCGCCGCCAATGCAGCATGTGGGAAATACCTCTGCCGCACCCTGAAGCATGGCCTACAACACGACCGCATCAATGCTCCCCTGCACAATGAAGCCATTATGGGAGAGTATTCATGTTTCTTTGAATCAGTACTAAAGACGCCATTTTATTTGCAGGTGAATTAAAATATCAGATTTATTCAGGTTTTTACGTGTCTGCAAAACTGTTTCTTGTTACTTTCACTGCCGTAGAGAAAGAAAGAAAAAAAATAAACTTTTGCTCATTTTCCTAAGCTCCAACCACAAAGTTCAATGTGTGTTAGTTGGATTTTATGTGACAGACCAATGCAAAGTAGTGTATTTGAATTCAGCCTGCCTGAGTCAGCTGAAGGTCTTTTATGGGTCTACGTCTAACAGTTTGACAGAGAATGAAGCTCTCGCCAGTATTTCATTGTAGAACAGCTCCGTCTCACTTACTTTGGACAGAGACCACCTGTGAAGCAGGAATTATAGGTCTTACTATAGATCCTCAATTGAAAGTAGGTCTGAACTTTGACTGGGCCGTTCTAACAAATGGATATGCTTTGATCAAAACCATTCATTAAGGGTCATTTTACTGATGGACAAGTCTTTTGCAGCCTCTGTTTATTTTTCCGGATTTGTCCTGTTTTTAGCTCCATTCATTATTAGACATTTTCTTTGTCTAAAAGCATCTTAATCATAGGTGTGGTGAGTTCAGGGTGATGTACAGTTTCAGTTTTTCTCCTCATTCAGCGTTTTCCATGTATGGCAGAAGCTCGGTTCCGGTCTGAGCTGACGAGGGAACCTTCTTCCATGCTGTTTCCCCTGCAGTACTTTGAGAAATGTGCAAAGAAATTGTTGTTCTGTCAACAGATTTACCCACCTGAGCCAAGGACATCTGCACATCTGTGTCAGCGGATGAATGAGTTTCTAGTCACGTCAGTCTTTCCATCTTCAGATGATGACCAGTGCTGATCATCATCACTGTTCATCAACATCCTAATCAACACCATTGATTAGGATGTTGATTTATAGCTTAACCCAGCATTTTCATAACAACTAAAAGTAACATAGTTACTTGATTGTTCTATAAATGACACTATGGAGCAGGAAAACACTTTTAAATCTTTCCACATTTCTCTTTGATCTGGTATGATGGCTTTTATGGGTGTCAAAGTAAAGCTTACTGTTATAATGAAGGGAAGTTTTTAGCAGGACACTTTATGGTCATCATTGGAAGAAAAGCTGCCTCTATGTCTTAATAGGGGAGTTGTTTTTACTAATAGTTGGTCAACTTGAACTCTTTATCTCCACCTGGTTGTGCACCTTAATGAGTCAGGCAGTTTTAGACCTCCGGGACAATACTCTCACTCTCAGGTTCGATTTGTTTGCGGTTTGAGTTGTGTAAGACCAGAACCAGTCAAACCCTCCAATATCTTGTTCTAAAAAGCTGCTTATCTGCTTCAGAGGTCACTGTTTATCTCCTATTCTCTGAGACAGCAATGCATGTGCAGTTATCAATGCAAAAGTCTCACGCATTTTTGTCTCGCGTCTTCTATACATAATGCGACGCTACAGGTGTGATTTCTGGCACATGTTGCACACTTAACAACTCCACAGCAGCTTGCATAAAAGATTAGGCAGACTCATGTGTTTCAAGGTCAAGCACTTCAGACATTGTGGTCAGACATGTAGGGAGTCACTTCTGCAGCCATCATTCAGTAGCTGTAGAAGTTGCATGCAACTCCGCATCGATACCTCTGCCTATAATTTCTTCATCAAATTGCTGTAACCCATGTTTGTAAATCTTAAGGTGTTTTTTCCCCCGCTATGCTATGGACTGAACAGTGATTGAAATGAATGTGCTTTCTCCTCTGAAGGCCTGACAAGAAATTACAGATGCATCCTAAGCGCAACTGATGTAACCTTGATTATTGCTCGACCTTTAGAGTGAAGTCTTTATAAAAGTGAACCAAAGTGCCAGTTAAATTATTCATCTGACAAATATTGTTTTTTTCAAACATCACTAACTCCACCAATCATTGTTTCAGATCATATGTTTACATGACTAATACCTTTCTACTTGGGGTGTAGAGTTAAAAAACAAGGGATCACATGCATTCTGCCGATTCCGCGTCACTGATTTGTTAATTGAAAGTGTGTATTCAGTCTCCGAGGTCAGGCTGTGAACAAACTGGTGACCTTTATTTACAGATCAAGGCAACCAATGTTCTGCACCAGCAGTCTGAAACTGCTGTCTTCCGGAGGAGCCGGAGTCCTGCAACTCAGAAAGGCAAAACATGTGGAGAAAATGATCTCAAGTGATTTAAAACTTGGAGCCAAAACCAGAAAGAGGTTAAAAAAAAATCCAGAAAATCACTATTTTGAATGGAAGTAAGTGGCAAAGACTCAGCTATTGTGCAATGGTTCAGAAAGTCTAAAGTTAGCTGCAGTATGCTGTGTGAGAAAAGGAAACCTGTTGAAGAGGTTGCATTTTACTAAAGAACAGGTTTCCTGACCAGTAGAAAGCTGGTGCAACATTTTTATTAACTGGGAAAAAAACACATTGACAGTTTGTCCAAAAGCACTCAGACACCACAGCACACTGTGATGCATGGTGGCTCAGACATCATGGTACTGGAATCCCTTTTATGCTAAGATGTAGGGCCTCTTTGTTGCATGCAAGAGATTGTGGATCAGTTTAAATCCATCCAAACAGTCGAAGATTTTGTGTTGAGTTTTATCACAGAGGAAATGCCCTCGAAAGTTGTTTTTTCAACAAAATAACAACCTTTAACACACCAATAAGCAAGTATTGGTTCCAGACCGACAAGATTAACTTTATAGGCAAGCCCAGACATTAATGCAACAGAGAAAATTTGCGGGGCGACATCAAACAGGCCGTTTCTCAGGCAAAACCAAGAAGATTAGAGGAAACGTGGAATCGGTTCCAATTGTTCTGGACTGGAAAACCTGCTCTACAGGTACCAGAAGATAATTGACTCCATGCACAGATGTGAAGCATTTCTCAGAAACAGCAGTTATACAGCTCACTATCAGTGATTCACAGGGCAGCGAAATCTTTCTGCATTTTTAGGTGATACTGTAAAACATTGAGTTTATCAGGAAAAAAAAGCAGATACTGCCAAAGTTGCGTTTCCTCACATTCTGCAGAGCGACCGCAAATTTGTGATGTTTCTAACAAAAACCTTAAGCATGTTGAGCTAATTTTTAAAATCGTAGCTATAGTTTTAACTAAACATTACAGTATGCAGCAAAAAAAAAACGCTTTGACTCATTCAGTCATCCTGTCCATTCATGGTGGAGTCCAAACTTCACAGGACAAAGGTCTACACGAGCAGATTACAGTCTCTGCAAGTCATTATTTAAGAAGAACTCCACAATTTTTTTTAAATGGCCTCTTCCACTGAGCCTTAAAGCTTTAAAATGTGCTTCTTCCTGCTTCATGCAGCTCATTTACACGTACATCCTTAACAACTGCAGCATATTTTGTCCATCACTAGAGCTAAAGCCAAGCACTGGGGGGACAGGTAGCTCAGAGCAGGATTATTCCTTCATAAATTTTACATCTCAAAGTGATTCCACAAAAAAACGAAAAAAAAAAACAACAAAAAAACATCAAAGCAGTGCGACAACATAAACCTCTTTTACTAATATGGATTTATGGCACAGCAAGCTTATGATGGGATGCCAGCTGACACAACATCTCAGGGCTGCATTGGACTTAAGCCGAGGATCTCCAGCTGCTCTTGTGCTCACCCAGTCACCCATATACTAAGGATTATGTGCATCCCCTGGTAAATACGCATAAGCGATCTTTTGAATGGTTTCTGTATATGTGTCAGTCCTTGGTGCTTCGAATAAAAAAAAAAGTAATGTTCCTGGGCATCAGAATAGATTTCAGTAAATTTAAACTCTGTCTGCAATCAGATGTGATAGCAGTTAAATCTGTTAATTTAAAGTAGGGATGTCCAAATGAGGAACAAAATGCAGCAAACGAGGCCCTGAGTCTTTGGCATCCACAGTTAGAGTCATCGTCCACAAATAGAGAGAGCATGGAGCAGCAAGAAACCTTCCCAGCAGTGGTCAGCCTACTAAAATTACTCCAAGAGCGCATTGATGATCTGCATTCATCTAGAAGATTTAAAAACAACCAGGACTACATGCAGATGCCTTGTTCTAAGTCAGTTCACGGCTCAACAACAAGTAAAGAGAGACTAGGAAAAATGGCCTCCGTGGAAGAGTTTCTGTGGTTCGATTGCAGTTTCAAAAGAGCTTTTAAACACATCGGCTTGAGAAATAATCTAAGTTCTGTAGATCCCTGTTGAACCAAAACACCAAAGTCAGATTTTTAACGTTTGGCTGTTTTATCTAAACTCATTTGTTAAGAAGGAAAATGGATCAATTATAAGTATGACTGGTACATTAATGCAGATAGACCCATGATGTCCAGTCACCCAGTTCCATCACGCCACGAAACGCAGTCAGATGGATTTTAGTTATTTACCCATCGATGGGCTCTAACAGCTGAGCAAGTTAACATTTAGAGCACAGAACCTCAATGTTACAACGCACTGGATCTGTCTGTCGCCTGCACGGCTGCAGAGATACCAGCAGAACAGAGATCAAATCAAATGACAAGCTCCAATAAGCAAAAGAAACAGATGTCCTGCAATTCAAGCTCTAAAGATATGATTATCCTATTTACCACTTGTTTCAGCCTCGACATCCACTTTAGCATCCGGCACGGCTTGAGAGTCATGAGCTCAGATAACAGCAAGTGAACTGCATGCAGCCGGATGCTCTCGCTGTTCGACTGGACGGAAATGACCCTGATGAAAAAGAATTTATTGGAAGTTTAGTTCGTGAAACTTGCTTTTAAATTCCCATTCCCTGTTTCATTCTCTACTTGATAAAACTCCTGCATTAAAAATGACTACCTTTTACTGTTATTTTACGTTATTGGATTCTAAGGTAGCTCAATAGTAAGGAAGTGCATCTCTAAGTATTTAATCTCCTGCCCACTTTCCTGCTGGATTTTGTGTTTACATACAAATTACAGTTGACTTTATCTTTTGGCATCCAGTCAGGTAGATAACAGCTCAAACTGAGCAGAGACAAGCAAAATAAATAAATAAGTTAACATTTTTCAGATTTGGAGGGGAATTAGTCAAGAATTTTACCAGCTGGAGGATAATAAAGACTAGCAGAAGTGAAGTGATGTGACACATTTGACTTCATCTATCCTATGTGAACTGGTGCCAAGTTGCAGCCGTCATCCCATGCCGGGTGCAGATGTCGCCTCCATTCTCTCACCTCTCATCACGTTCTGTGTGACTTTATCACTCTCGAATCTGACAGTCAGCGCACTGCGTTTCTCTGAAACCGGGTGATCTAAGATTTCTAGTGAATCAAATGTCAGGGCAGATTCTGACTACAGGACCCTGGGGGCAGTTACTTCACCATCATCACACACTGTGTGCACTTTGGACGAATTCCAGTGCAAACGGATTCAGGTCAAGAATGTCTCCCTCACCAGAAAACTCTGTGATTCGGAGCCACAGCAGGTTGCAGGTTAGTTCATCAAGCAAAACCAACTGGGATGGTCAAGCAACTTATTTCACCTCTGTGCTTTAGACACTGGGATGTGCAGAAAGTATGTTTATCCAATTAACAGTTTGGGGAAAAATCCACCTGACTTCCACGTTAAGACAGTTTGCCCATTACAATGGCCTTGGAAGGAGGCTGGGTCGCCAGAAAAGTGTCAATTTTTAGGAATATTGGAGAACAAAGTGCCTCCCAAGGGTAGAGATAAGCCTGAGCGATTGCAGAAGTCATGCATTATTTATCCAGGTTATCCACGTGTGCCGTTTCTGGGCTGGGCTGACTTAAGCCCTCTGATTGGACACACCTCCATTCCTCCAGCAGCAGTCCCCATCCAGGCGGGGCGGGACCAGACCAGCCTTCGCACCCATGATTGGTCTGCAATAAGAAAATTTACATCTTTTTCTGACTGGGTTCCAGAAGCACCTTGTGCGTTATAAATACAGCCTGCAGCCGGGAGAACAAAATGAGCATCGACACCCGAGGGATCCGCGAACAGACACCAGCGCTCCATGATCTTTGTGAGGAGGATGGTGCAGCAAGCGCTTCGATTGTCCGTCCGCAACGCCTTCCCCCTGGTCAAGTGGATGGAGAGGTGGGCCGAGAGCGCAGCAGCGCCTCCGCTGGGCAGCGCCCGGCAGGCGGCCAGGACCCTGGACGACATGCCCGGACCGACGGCCGCCAGCTTCGCCTGGGACCTGTTTGCCAGGGGGGGTCTGTCCCGGCTGCATGAGTTACAGGTAAGGAGGTGAGGCTGGAAGGGTTGGGCGCTCCGAGGGGGAACCCATCCTCAGCTTACTGATTTTTTTTTTTTTTTTTTTTTTTTTTCCCTGGCATCACATTTTAGTCAGTGGCGGTGCTTGTTTTAATGGTGTCCCCTGGGCGAGTCCCTCCTTCTGCGCCCCCAATCCTTCCCAACAGACTCTGGGTTTATATTCTGCATTTTAATGATTGGGATATTAGTTAATTGTCTGGTAATTGTCATTTTATTCAGGTGTGAAGGTCAGAAACGGTGATGGAGACGAATCTCTATTGAAACAAAACGGCATTCTTTTTACATCCATTTTCAAATGAAACATTGTTAAATCCTGACTAAATAAGACTATTAACGTCTCTGCAGCTTGGTCACCTGCTTGCTATGTATGCATTTATTGAATCTTAAAATGTGTTTTGAAGGATCTCTGTTCAGCATAGACCCGAGTGCTTCTCCAACACACTGGAATCAAATGAATCGCTGCTGCTGAGGGAGTTCAGCCATTTGATGCAGGTGTGTTGGCGCAGGGACACACCTGGAAGCAGCTCTTTAAGGATTGGACTTTGCATCCTCTGGTGTAGAATAGCTCAAATAGGGACTGACTAGTTTCAGTGTTTTGGAGTTTGAACTTGAAATAATAAAAATGCAGTAAACCTTTCTTTTACAAAAACGGCACAATTATCTTTTAATTTAACACCAAATTGGAAGCTGTGAAGCAGATTAGCCATCCTAGTGCTTTTTCTTGTCCTGGTGTTCCTGGTGCTACACTACAGGCTTCACCTGTGGATCTATAGATTTTCACATGAGGGTCAAAGAAGCATGTAGCTTTGCTCACCAATATGTAAATGGAGCAAATAGAATATCCACAAAAATGCGTTTAAGTTTTTTAATATATCATTTTCCAATAAATCAAAGACATTTTAAGCACATGACAAATTTTAGCTGTGGCTTTCTTTCTGTGCAGCTAAACAGTTTCATCCCTCAAATATTCATCCATTCCTGCTGCTTCGCTATGCTAACGTTAGCTAGAGCTTAGATGAAAGCAGGTGATTTTATTTTTTAAAAGAAGATTTTATGTAGTTTACAATAGTGATGTTGCACAAGAGAAATTGTTAAATGAAACCCTTCCTAAATGGTTCCAGAAATGTCACAAACTCTGTCAGACTGCATGGGCACACTTTGTCATTTTCTCTTTTTATTACCGGATGTTTTATTGCACAGTCCATCTCATTTTCCAAGTGCTGCAAACAACTGCACTGCAAACAAAACTTCATTCTTTAAGAAGTCATTGTTTAATGGGTTTAGTGCTTGTGTTTCCCCATGACCTTACATCAGTTTGACCAGCATCCATCTCGGCCATCAGTGAGGAAGGAATATAATGACTCTAAAGGCATCTTAGAGGAAGTAAAGGCATTTTACAGCTCGCATCTTTAAACTCGACTGGAAGTGAGCCAACAAATACAAGGATGGACTCAAACTATCATTTACTTCCTGCTGGTTAGACGGATGGTTATTTCTTTCCGCACAATATTTTTTTATAACCTTGTTTTTATCCACTGACCTAAACTTTGTCTTCATAATTTTGTCACGCTGCACAAGTTCTGATTTAGTTTGCAGTTGGTTGTCATGACAAAGTAAGAAATAAAAGGTTGTTGACCAACTCGGTCTCCCAGGATAATGTCCAGAAAATGCTGAAAAGGTGACCTGACTGACAGACATAACTATAGATAAATTGATTATATTGTTTATTCATAAAAATGCCTTTGCATATTTGACTGTTTGTGCACGGGGGCTGAACAAATGTATAGAAGGTGCCACTGGCCCCTCTGATCCCCCTTTAGTTGCAACCCTGGATGCTTAAAAGTATTTTATTCAGAGCAGAGAAATGTATTTTTTTTCCTGTAATGTCATAATGTATTCAGTTTATGTTTCAGCATTTGTGTGTGCGAGCTCAATATTTCAACCCCCATCTGTTCATTCAGAATTATGCCTGAGACGCCATGCATTTTTAATGCGAACTATTTCGTTTTAGCCCAATTTTTCTCCCCACCATGGCCCTCCAGGCATCCCATTTTCTGTTCTGCTTTAATCTAACAGAGACTGCAAATCAAAAGAGAGCGGATGAAGAGATGAAGCCAGTTATCTCGTAGCCTGCAGGGTTTTTCTAAGCCTCTCTGTCTCTTTCCCAGCTGGAAGGAGTGCAACGCTACGGACCCCTGTGGAAGGCGAGCTTCGGCCCCATCCTGACGGTTCACGTAGCAGATCCGGCCCTCATAGAGCAGGTCCTGAGGCAAGAGGGCCAGCACCCAATGCGATCAAACCTTTCATCCTGGAAGGACTACAGGAAGCTGAGAGGACACAACTTTGGACTTTTGACGGCGTAAGTGTTGCTGCCTCCATAAACGCCAATGATTCCAGTTCAATGATTGGCTACAAGAAAAGAGCAGCCAGTTAGTGAAAAAATAAGCTGTTAAGACATAGGTGGTCCGTCTAAAAATGTTACATGGCTCAATAGTTGGTCACGTTAACTCTCAGCAATCATTAGTATTTGGGTCAGAAATGTGCAAATTATCCAAAGAGAAGATATTCAACGGATGGCACAATGGCTCTATGTTAATTGACCCACATGTTGATTTGAATTTAGTCCTTTTGGCGTTACTAACATCACTATTTATGCCCACAGCGAGGGAGAGGAGTGGCAGGAAGTGAGAAGTCTCTTGGGGAAGCACATGCTGCGACCGAAGGCTGTGGAAGTTTACGACGACACCCTGAACAGCGTCGTCAGCGACCTGATTTCCAAACTTCGCTTTCGCCGGTCCTCCCAAGGCCTTGTTACTGACATCACCAGCGAGTTCTACCGCTTCGGCCTCGAGGGTAAGGCCCCTCGTCCTCTGAGAAAAAACCCACAAAAACCAATCTGGATAACCAAAACGCCCTCTCGCCTCCCCGCGCGGCTTTAAAATTTAAATATTTCCTACAAGACCCAGAAAAAGTTATGGAGTTAATTATTTTCTTCATCTCCTCTATTCTTTTTTTTTTTTTTTCTTTCTCAGGTATCTCCTCTGTGCTGTTTGAGTCCAGAATCGGATGCCTGGACCCGGTCATTCCTGAGGAGACGGAGCGCTTCATAGAGTCCATCAACACCATGTTTGTGATGACTCTCCTCACCATGGCCATGCCCAGCTGGCTGCACCAGCTGTACCCCAAACCCTGGAAAACCTTCTGCGACTGCTGGGACTACATGTTTGAATTTGGTAGGCGAAGCAAACGGCGCCTTAAACATTAACAACGTATCTTAAATATTTCCTTAAAACGATCGGCATGCTAAGAGGCTTGAACTGATTCTTGAGGATATTTTAAAGAAGGATGTAGATAAGCTCCAGCTTGAAGGGCAACATGTAAACAGAAGCGAATAAATAAGTAAAGCGTCCTGTATGTGCTTTTCTCCCAAACTCCTATTGGTCGCTCAAGACTTGCACAGGACTTATGAGAAGCTGAGGCATCAAACGTGTAAAATAATCAGCCTTGGTCGAGAATCGACATATTAAAGACTTTAACTCTCACGCACTGCGAGCTCTTCTGCTCTGAATGTCAAGGGTGTTCTCAGGATAACATTTTAAGACCATCAAGACTTGAGTAGATCTGCAACATCCTTCCCTTATTGGCCTTTGATCTCCTCCTTTTACAGCCAAAGGTCACATCGACCAACGCTTGACGGCCGAAGCCAACAAGATCGCCAAGGGGGAGAAAGTCGAGGGCCGTTATCTCACCTACTTCCTCTCACAGACGGGGCTGCCGATGAAGACCGTCTACAGCAATGTCACAGAGCTGCTTCTGGCTGGAGTCGACACAGTAAGACAGGGTTTTTTTTTTCTCCTGGCAGATTTTACTTGGCTCAGAGTCCATAAGTAGGTTAAAGCAGTCCTGTTGGTTTTCACCTCAGATCTCCAGCACCATGTCCTGGACTCTGTACGAGCTCTCCCGTCACCCAGAGATCCAGGATGCACTCAGGGAGGAGGTGTTGTCCGTTTTGGAGGGTCGAAGGATACCGGACAACACAGACGTGGCCCGTATGCCCCTCATGAAGGCCACAGTCAAGGAAGCTCTCAGGTATAACTCGGTTATACTGATTTATCTGCAGTTTACGTGTTTCACTCTAACGTTTTTGTTTTTGTTTTGTTTTTTTCCAGGCTGTACCCAGTTATTCCTGCCAACGCGCGGGTCATTTCAGAGAAGGACATTGAGGTGGGAGGCTACCTCATTCCTAAAAATGTGAGTCAAAGCAACATGTGAAAAAACTTCTAGTTGTCAAGCAAACTGGATCACCATCTAGATCAACTTTAGTCCACGAAGTCCAGAGTCCTGAAATCTTTTGACTCATTCCTGATCTAACACAACCAAATCCAAAGGATGAATTAGCTCTTCAGCGTTTTGTTAAGCTTTACAAAGTCTTGATAATGGACAGACTATTCAGTATGTTGAAGCAGACGCACATCTAAAACTCAGTGAATGGGATATGAGACCCCTAGTCGAGATCAAAGGTGGACAATCTCACTCCTTATGGACTAATGTCCTGCATGTCTTAGATGAAGCTTCGCCCCAAGTTTTTTGGGATCCATTCATCAAAATCAAGTGTTTATGCAGGATTATAAGACGTAAACCATTCAGCATGGGTCTGTAATTGCTCGTCCTAAGGTAGCTTCAGGTTCTGCCACCCAACACAAATATTTTTGCAAAGCAGCAATTTTACAACCCATTTGGAAGTTTTTTACAGGAAAAACTTGCTTTGAAAGTGCAGATTTTTTTAAATGTACAGCTTTCACTGGAAATCCAGGGATTTTTAAAAGTAATTAACGCTTTGATTCCACTGTTGTAAAATGTTATGGTCAAGACAGTATTTCCACCACCAGTTGGACTCCACTGAGCAGACGGGGCTAAGCCCAAATGCCCCATATGACGTCATATTAGTCCAACGATAATCATAATGCATTATTATGCAGTGACTTTTCTCTGTCCTCCAATAAATGGATTGACACCAGCAGCTCCACCCTAGTCGTACCATTGTCTTATGGACCTGAAACTGAAGGAAGCCCAGAAATAATGCGTTACGGTTCGATTGTATGGGCCGCTTTTACAGTGGAAACAGACAAAATAATACAGTGGAACCGCACCGGGCCGTTCCGCTCAGTGGAAACCCACTTTTCATATTCCCAATTTGGGTTTCTGTTCTTAAAAAAAACAATAACGGCATGAAAGCAGTTATTACGGGACTTTTCCCTCATCTGTTTTGCTGCGTCTGGACTCTGACTCTTTTGAACTTGTGAACTGAAAATGTTCATGTCAGGGATGAAAAGACTTACTCGTGCCAAACAAAAAACAGAGGCTACAGTTGTTTTGGGAGGCTATGTAGCCTAGCATTGCTTTAGTCATGCTCTGAATGATCTTCTTCTGAATCTTAATGTAGTTTCTGTTAATATTAGCAGTTCATATATCCACATGCTGGCAGATGTATGTCGGGGAAAAATCAATTTGCAAAATCTAGAATGGTCTCTCTATACATCTGACTAGAGCTTCTTCTCCTATAGACCTTGATCACTTTGTGCCAATTTGCCACATCCCGGGACCCGGCTGTGTTTCAGAATCCAGATGATTTCCAACCCCATCGCTGGTTTAACAAAGACGAGGCTCATCACCCCTACGCCTCAGTTCCCTTTGGCGTGGGAAAACGCAGCTGCATAGGTCGCCGGATTGCGGAGCTGGAGCTCTACCTCGCTCTATCTCGGGTAAGTTAGCTTAACTTAATCCTTTGTTTTTCTGGCCTTGAAAACAGGTGACTTGGTATGACTCTTTGACCTGCTGAAAAGTCTTCACTTGCAATGCATATCTTCACCAATCAGTTTTTGCTCTAGTTCAAGAATTGAGTTCTGTATCTTATGAAGAATCTAAGGGGAAATGTCCAGTATGGGGACTACAGCACAAGGCGACATTAATAGAAGAGTTTCTAAATAACAGCAGGTTTAGCTGAATGTAACAACTGTATAAGATGTAATGGTCTGGTTTCACCCTTGACCTATTTTGGTCACAGATAAACTGTGCTAATATGCTGCGTTAAAGTATATGAGCATCATAACTCTGCTTTTAATTGCTTTTAAAGCTGCTACCAGCTAACACATGCAGCATTACAATTTTGTTTTGATAGATTTTAACTAAAATCTTATCAAACTTATCTACATTTATATCTGAGAGAAAATAAATGTCCATCTGTCTCTTTAGATGCCTAATAATGACACATTATTAGGCATTATAGTTTAAACCAGATCATTTAAATTTGTCTGGACATAATCATGACAGTTGTCAGAAACCATCATTGCTCTCGATTTTGCAGATCTTGACTCGGCAGTGGATGTTTAATGTGACCTGATCAGTTTTCCTTTCATGGTGCCTTTCCCTTAAAGGCACAAGCTAAATGTTGGTGCCTCTAAGAAAAAACTTTATCTGATTTTTTTGTTCATGCTAAAAACAGCTGTTAAGTCACTTGATCAAGAATTGTTACGTGATTTGGATGCCTTAAAGGTACCTCTCTTCATTTTGAAGTTGGATTTCCTTTCCTTTATTTTATTTAACTAGGCAAACCCTGTTGATTTATGTTTTATTAAAACTTTAAAACCTATTTTGCACTTTTAGCTGAGCTTATTTCTGCTCCGGAGAAAAGATTTTCTCTTTGACATGCTGAACTAGGTCAACTCTTACTTAAAAGACTTTGGGCCACTTGTATATTTAAGCAAACAAAAATGACATGTGGAGTACCTCAAGGCTCCATTCTTGGGCAAACATTTAATTAGCCCCTTCACACTCTCTCTTGCTCACATTATAACAATCTTTCTGACTATTTCCATGTGGGGGGAAAGGCATCCTTATTTCACTGTCACCCCATGACCATAGTCCAGTAATGTCATTGAGTCAGGTTTTCTGTCATATCAGTGAGTGAGAGGCAGACAGAACAGAAGGCAGGGATTTTGTTTCCAAAAGTGCAACATTAAAAATCAGGAATCGAGAACCAAATCAGGAAACCGTAAACCAGGAAAATGGTTCATATCACCTCAGTCCTTTATTCAATGTCGTGGCTCCAGAAACAGCTGGTGTTGCAATATTATTTTAGGGTTTTGTGTTGGTACCTTGTCAGCTATTTTCTACCGAGTTCATTTCTGAGAGTTGTCTCTGACAACGTTAATATTTCTAATGACGTTTACCAGTTGTTAACTCAGCGTTTGGGCAAAACAAATGTGAGCCAAATTACAATTAAAGGATTTAAGTAATTAAGCAAATCTCATTCCTTATAAATCAACTGGATTACGTGGCTGAGGGATTTCCCTTAATGGCCCAGAACTTACTTACTTATTTGCTTATTTGTATTAATTTCGAGTTGCTGTGTTGTGTCCCTGCTCTCGTCAGATCCTGATGGAGTTTGAGGTGAAGCCAGATCCTGAGGGTAATTCTGTGAAGCCGATGACTCGGACGCTCCTCGTTCCTGAAAATGCCATCAACCTGCAGTTTGTTGAACGATGAACTCCTCTTGTGATCCCGATGGGTGATCCCGCTGCCGCCCAGGCTGCCCTTTACTCGGGCCGTGTGAGGTGGGGAGAACAGGCAGGGCAGCGTTATCGCATCCACCACGGGCCTCCTCAGGCACAGCGGGTCATGTCAAAGCGGGTCTTCGACCTTTGACACAGTTAGGAGAAAAGCCCACCTAATCTGCAGCCCGGCGCGTGCTGGCCGGCACAGAACGAGGGAGAGGGCTTAACGGCACAATTAATGCTGAGAAAGATGTGACAGAGAAAACATGGGTTACCTGTCTGCACTGTTTCTAGAGAAAAACCTTTAGAACTTCATGTTGGACTCATTAGATCACTTCTAGTTACGAATGAATGCAAGCTGTGCTCGAATTGAGTGGATTTGTTTTTTTTTTTTTTTTTTTCTTGAATCTTGTAAAACTTATGAATTAGAAATCTTGCACTATTACACAGGTTTACCATGTCCTGAATATGTGAACATTTTGTGTTGAAACGTTGGAGCTGATTGTAGTGCAGGTGTAATGATTAATATAGTGGGACCAGTACGTTTTGTCAGGGAAAATGTTTTAAAAGGCAGCTATTGAGAACATACCTGTGTGATGTCCTGAAATGGGACATGCAGTGTGTCAGTTCATCTAAATGTCCAAGTTACTGATGTGGCATTATTCTGCAAAATCTTATGGATTTCACTATTGTATTTATTCCAGTGTGACACAATATGAAGCTGCTACTGTAAATGTCAATAAATGCGTATCGATAATTGACGCTTAAGTCAATTAAAAATGTCCTGTCCGTGATTTATTTATTTCTGTATCTTTATGCCCATTCATTTACTGTATGTCTGCTAAAGGGGGTAAAAGCTGCAGATTGACTTGAAACTCTTCCAAAGCATCACAATCTCGATGGTGAAATGAATAACTTGCAAAAATATCCGTTTTAATCTCACACATTTCAATAGATTTCACATGGCTCTTCTAGGAAGGTCAAGTTGGTGCTTATATGTGAAGTTGAAGTAAAAATGTTGTATGGTTTTTGATATTTTTTTTTTTTTTTTTTGCAAATAAAAGTATGAGAAATGTGGCAAGCCATCTTTGTTGAGGCCGCCTGAGTCAAACCCTGCAGATCCGTCCTGTGCTGCATTTCAGCTGAAAGTCTCTGGGTGTTTCTCTTTCAATCAGAAGTTGACCTTTTTGCACATTTGTAAATTTTTACACATTCTTCTTCGCAAATTAGTTCAAACAGATTGAATGGAGAGCATCTGTGAACGTCATCTTTTAAGTCTTTCCACAGATTGTGGATCCTTAGATTTATATTTGTACTTTGACTATTCAAACGGATACATTTGAAACCCTTGAAACATTTTGGTCTCATCTGACCAGATCATTTTCTCAAATTTTTGCAGAGGTCATTTAATGGAGATCTTCATGCAATTTTTCTCTAAGTGCATCCCTTAGAGATACCCTTTCATATTCTTCCACCTGATCTGCAGATCTATGCAGCTCCTCCAGAGATATCATGGGCTGCTTTTCGTTGGACAGTCATGTCCTGGTAGTTTGCAGTTTTATATTTGAAAAATGGATTAAGATGAGCTCTATGGCACAGGTGTCAAACTCCAGTCCTGGAAGGCTACTGACCTGAAACTTTTAGATATGCCTCTGCTGCAACACACCTGAATAGAATAATTAGGTCATTAGCAAGGCTCTGGAGAACTGATCTACACAACTAGGAGGTAATTAAGCCACTTCATTCCAGTGTTTTGTACCTGTGGCACATCTAAAAACTGCAGGACAGCGGCCCTTGAGGAATGGAGTTTGACACGCCTGCTCTATGGGATAAAATCTTGTGGACCACCTCAGTTTTCACTTTACTCATATGTACTTGCTGTGATCATTTTTTTCATTGCATCTTGTTCAATGATGTTTTTGAACCAACCTTACAACAGCTGGATTTATATCGACATTTAATTACACATACAGGGAATCTGTTTATCAATTTGGTGACTTGTAAAAGCAATTTCTCACTCCAGATTTTAGTTTTGGGGACCAGTGATCAGGGACTGAAAATGCATTCCTGCCACTTTCATATTTTATTTTTTAAAATGTCCTGAAGTTTAGTGGCACTTTGTGGGGGGTCAGTGCGGATGCTATAGCATTCCCTGAATCAGACACCAAAAACACCCCACAAAAAGAAAAGATTTCAAAATTAGGAAATGATTGTTTATCTAGATTTCACATTTCACATCCTAAAAACCAGTGGATGGCAGAGCTGGTTCACTTAGTCATTAGTCATTCAATTCTGCAATAAAATGTTTGAAGCTCCACTGAGAAGTTTCAGAAACAATTATCCAAAACAGACTATGATAATATTACATGACTATGTAGTCAGCAAGGAGAACTAGGAGGCAGAGCTTCACCAAGTCAAGGAGCGCTTATGCATCATGCAGCATTACAGAGATGCATTTCTAGAGTTATATAAGTTGATAACTGTGTCTTTGACATTTCCTGTTCATCAGTGCACTGTGAACACGGTTTACGTTGTTTGTTTGATTGGGAAAAATACTACGGTACCAGAGCCGTCTGTTCAACCACTGACCAGGTAAACATCTTTAGGATTTCGATCAAGACAGGGACCTTCCTGTTCTGCTGCAACAACAGGTACATGTTCCTGTGGCCATGACATCGGGGAGGAAAAAATGCCCCATCTTCTGGCTGTCACTGAGTTTTGGTGCTGAAGATCAAGTTTGTTTCTAAATTAACACTTTTGTGTGTTTGATGGTCTTCTGAACTTGCAACAAATACATGAATAGGATGCCCCAGACATGAACACAACATATTTATTTTAATCTTCTTTCAAATGGCTTACGGCCCTATTTCGAATTGCAAAAAACTTGGGATTTTGTTTTTGAATCTTATAACGTGTTTGAGCCAAGTCTAGACAAAACGTTTTACATGTTTTATTTGAATCTGAAGGTGTCATGTAAAAACCAAGTGACATATGCATACTTTAATAATACAAGCCAATACAATGTACTTCCTTCCATTGATGCAGTAAAACAGTACAAAAAGGCTATGACAATATCTTTCTCAGACTTGAAAATCTTCTATTTTTCTTTCTATTATTCTTTAATTCCCTGAAGTTCTAATTAATAAAAAATTTTCATCTATGCTTTTCATAAAGAATATATATTTGTGTACTTTAATTCTACTACTACTTCAATTTATTTTTTGAGATGGAGAAGTACAAAAATTTGATTCTTTACTTAAAAATAAAAATGATGTTAAAGAGTAAAAACACTGGAAAATATCTTGGGGAATAAAATAAAGAGGGTTATGAACCATTTGGAAACAAAATTTTTTTGCTAACTTGCAACAAATATAGCGTTCATGTTTATATATACATATATTTTTATGATTTTACAACGAATTCCACAAACATTTATTGTGTGTATGGTGAACAGAAAGTGCGTTTTAAGGCAGCCCGGGTCTGTTTCGGTCCGGTCCGCAAGGTGGCGGTAGTAGTTTTAAGGTTGTTTGCCAAACCATTTCCTCAAATAGAAAACCAGGAAGAAAACATGAATGTAGCCGAGCGGCTAATGCTAACTAGTTGGACGTTAAATGTTTCAAGGTAGTTCTGTAAAAGAGGATTAATTAAGAATAAATTGAACTTGGGATTTGTAAGGGACTGACACCGAGCTACATATAAAAGGTGAGTGATAAGATAGCAGAGCTAGCCTTCCTAGCTTGGAAAGAAGCGCTAGTTACCGCAGGATGACTGTGTTAGCTTAGCTAACATGATCCGTTAAAAAGAACCACTCTGGTGTTTTTGTTTTGTAGCCAAACAGACTGTTGTTAAATGTTGTCTTCGGCTAACATTCTGCTTTTTTATGTTATTGTGTAACTTTATGCTACATTTTTAAAAAACTGAAAAAGGCCTCAAACTAGCATCGCATGTAAACAAAGGAAGTACAAAGCTACAAACATCTCATCAATTAATTATTGTGAATGAAAAGTTAATAACTGTAAGTCCACATAAGACACCTTCAACTAATATGCAATTTCTACTCTTGTACTTTCGCTAGTTTTCAGTACTTAGTTTGTCCAAAAATGAACGTTTTTCTGCAAAATATGAATTTGCAGTGTAAAAATCTGTAAACATTTTATAGAATTTCAAGTTATATAAAATATATTCTTATCCTACCTGTATTTGTAATATTACTTCACCGTGTAGTATAAGTTGAAAGTCGGGGCTTCAGAGCGAGAATCACTTTGAACAAAAATGAATCAGAATCGAGTAATAATTTTACATCGAAAGACTATTGGATTGAGAACATGAGCATAGGAATTACCCCGTAATAAAACGACAGTACAGTGGATGTTTTTTGTTGTATTTCTTGTTTAATAACCCTTTTCGTCATTAAGCTACAAATGTGTGCTAAATATAGAAATTACTGAACTTGCCCTTGATAAGCGCAATAAAGTATCTTATTCTCTTGTTACAAAAGTTGACGATAATCAATATAAAATCGACATTGTGATTCTTTCTTTTCATAAAACAGCAGTACCAAAAAAAAACAAAATGAATAAAACAACCAAACAGGTTCAACTGGTTTTGCAGATGTTGGCTAATTTTATTTAACAGGAATGAGGGCAAAAATGTCCTGATAAAATAACCATTAATGGTTTGTTTTACATTTAAAAGGAAAATAAAAAATCAGTATATAAGTCTAAAACAATCACATTATTGAAAATTTGTCTAAAAACTAAAAAATCTAACTAAAAATCTTAGTTTTAAAATCTACAACCTCGATTCGAAAGAAGTTTGGACATTGTGGAAAATGTCAAGAAAATGTCAATTAAAAAAGAATGTTGTGATATTTGAATATAATAAACCCATATTTTATTCATAATGAGACATTGTGAATAAAAGCTAGAAAACTTTACTACCATTGCAAAAAATAATATAATTTTCTATTTGATGACATCAAAATGTTGAGACGGGGACAACAAAAGACTGCAAAATCGAGGGATGTAATAAGAATAAAATGCAGGGCAGAAAAATAACATATTTAAGTGGATAAATCACCAAGATGTAAAAATGAACAAAGATTTAATTCTGAAAACGGTAAAAAGTATTAAAAATGCTCAGCATAACATTGGGCAAACCCTGAATATCCCCTAATCTACAGTACAATGTATTTAGCAAAATGCTGCAGCAGATTTCCAATATGTTTCCTTCAGTGAATGAAGAGATGCAGGCCGGTGACCCAGGGGTCGGCGCATCAGTGGGGGTGTCTGGTGTTCAGAGCCGGTCGGAGGATGAAGAGTTGCTTGGGTGAAAGATGTGAAAAGGACGGCAACACAAGCATTTGGAGTCGGCGTTCCCAAGAGGAGAAGTTCCTCCAGGTACTGTTATGTTACACAGAAATGATGCCATCATGCTGCATTTAAAAGGAGTGTTTCTATTTCTCATTCATGTTTCTGCAACCAAAGGTCAATAAAAAGGAAGAAGTTTGACGATGAGCTGGTGGAGAGCAGCCTGGTGAAGTCGTCCAGTCGAGTTAAAGGGCCTCCTGTCATGGAGCCTATTCGCTGTTTGGGCAGTGAACCTTCGCCTATGGAAAAGAAAAAGGTGCAAAAGTTTAGATTGTCAAGAAATGGAAAAATATGAAATAGTTTTATATACTGATGTATTTTTCTTTTTTTCTTTTTTTTTATGTAAGGTGACAAAATCAGGAACTGCGCTCACACCGCCTCTGGCCATGATGCTAAACCCTTCACCTCTGCCCAAAAGAGTGAAGAAAACCAAGCAGCCTTTACATATGACTAAAGATCTGGGTCGCTGGAAACCCACAGACGACCTTCTGCTAATAAATGCTGTGCTACAGGTGAGCACAAAAAACTCTGTTCAGAACCAGTAATCTCTCATGTATGTTTTTTTTTTTTTTAGTTATTTTCTGTTATGATGCGACACTGGTGAGTGAAACTCTTCATCATTTTGTCTGTGTGTCGTCCCTTGTGTCCAGACTAGTGACCTAACTTCAGTTCATCTGGGGGTGAAGTTCAGCTGCCGCTTCACCTTGAGGGAAATTAAAGAGAGGTGGTACGCTTTGCTGTACGACCCCGTCATCTCCAAGTAGGAGCTTTGTCTCGTTCTGTGGTTTTATCCTCTCTCCCTCATGGATTTTTCTAAGCACATTGCTGCTTTTGCGTCTCTCCCTCAGGTTGGCATGGCAGGCCATGCGGCAGCTTCACCCAGAGGCAATCGCAGCAATCCAAAGCAAAGCTCTGTTCAGTCAGGGGGAGCAGGCGCTGCTGGCCAAGATTGGCTCTGTAAGTAACAAATTACTTGTTTTGTGACCGCTCAGTTTTTATTTTGGGTTGTCTGAAACTTAAGGAATTTGAAATATATTTGAAGTTTCATGGTAGAGTTCTGATTTTGCGAAGCTCTGACCTGCTGAGCCGGATTATATCAATTCTTATTTCTCTGTTAATAACTAATTAATAACTAAAGATTTTATTTTTCTACTTTCAGGATGAGTTCAAAATGCGACGGCTTTAATAAAACGTTTAGTTAAAGTGAAACAATTTCTGTCTCTGCATCAGTGAAAAACAAAATGGCAGTAAACCCACTAGGATTATGGGACAGATGGATCTATAAATAAAATTAAAACCATTACTCTATATCAAATTTACTGCTTTAAAAGACAGATTTGTTTTATAAACCTCAAAATGTAAAAGTCACAATATATTCTATTATCCACTATAAGTTGACCTCAAATTAAACAGCAGTGTCCAGTTTTATGTATAAAAGTAAAGAAAACTCTGTTTCACAGTTTGAATCATTTATTAATTCACTGCAGTTACAAACACTATCAGCAGTGTGTATTTTCTACAGAATATAGAGCCTTTACCTCTTTAAAAGGCTGCCAACATTTCCTAATCCTTTGGCAGGGATCTCTTGTTAATTTAGTGAATTTCTTGCTAATTAAACACAAACATTTTTCACTAGAAATGTTCTCGTATGTTGGAAGTTTTAAGGTAACACCTGTCTGATTGTTCAACTTGCAAAATTGTAGCGTATTCGTCAGATTATGGATCCTGCAGGCTGCAACCAATCAATCTTTCACAGATTAGAACCTCTGATCGTTTGTTTGCCTGCAGAAACAAAGATTTCTGATTTTAGATTTATGTTTTACTCACACGCCGCTTCTTTCTAAACAGACCAGTCAGCCTAAAATGGACGTTTTCCAGGAGCTTCTGAGCAAACACCCGGGCATCTTTCACCCATCGCGCACCTCCAAGAGCCTGATGGTTCACTGGCAGCTGCTGAAGCAGTACTATCTGCTAGACGACCAGAGCGGTGAGTTTGGTCAGCCGGTCATTTCGATCAAAAGCGTTCAAGTTCCGGTGCGGTTTTTGTTGATTCAGCTCGACTCGTGCAGCGATGCTTCGCTGTCAAAACTGAGCCAGATGTGGAAAAGTTGTGACATTAACCAAATAAGGAAAAATGCAAACTGTTGTCTTCACTGATATTATTTTAATGGTCAGCCTGATGTCATTTAAACATAATATTAAATATAAGAGAATTATTATCAGAACCTGTTGATTTCAGTGAAACACTCGGGCTAAATCGTCTGATCTTTGTCCTGCAGTTCAGCCCCTTCCTAAAGGTGACCAAGTCCTCAACTTCTCTGATGCAGAGCAGATGGTTGATGATGTGAAATTAAAGTGAGTGTTTTAAAATGCAGGAATTAAAATGACTTTTTCATATGTAACATACGTCCTCAGGTGCTGCTTTACTTCTGCTACTAAAAGCTGCTGTTTTTCTCCCATGTAGGGACAGCAGAGACGAGGTCCTGGAACACGGTAAGACATCCAATCGTTCAGTTCATTGTAGCTGCAGAGATAAAATATTGGTTTTTGTCAGAGGTTCTCTTGTCTAACGTTACATCAGTCCAAGCCATTTCTTCACTTTTTGATAAGGAAGTAAATATTTGCTCCTCTGTGCTGACAGCAGCTATTGACGGATACTTTGTGTTCCTCGCTTGTTCAATTGTACGTCTCTCATGTTCTCACAAACGCAATATTTGTTTTGACCCTTTTCAGAAATTTTTAGCTTTGGTACATTTCTTCTCTTATAATTAACTTCTGTATATTTTTGATGTTGCTCTGATTCGTGCTTGGATGCTCAGTTGTATTCAGGGTTCCTGAGTTTTATTTCAACATTTTCCAAGTCTGGGACAGTACAGAAAGAAAATCTGAAAATATATTCATATTTCTAGAGAATATCCGTGGTCCCAGTGTTGTCTGCTCTTCATTCTAGTTTGTTTTTGCACATCGCATGTTTAAAGCACCACCTACTGTCAAAATAGTTGTAATAAATTTAAAGTTAACTCTAGTATTTTATATATCGAACAGAAAACAAATGACTGAGATGTTTGATGTTTCTCCTTTGTGAAATTGTTTCCGTTGTCGTTTCCCTTCAGAGCTGATGATTTCAGACCGTCACCAGAAGCGGGAGATCAGACAGCTGGAGCAGGAGTTGCCTCGGTGGCAGGTCCTGGTGGACAGCATCACAGGTAGGCGACTTTTGGTGAGATTTTCTATTTAAAACCAAACAAAAATACAACATAAAGATGGAGTGAAAGGAAGACGATGCACCAAGTGAGGCCAGCATCAGCTGGAGTTTTGATTACGTATCATTGGAGCGACCAACCAGAAACAAGACTCAGAAGTAATCAAAATAGAAAATAAAATAAAATACAGTTTTGAGTTTGATTAAAAATCCTCATCAAACTTTTTAAAATTTTGTTTGTTAAAATTTTGAAAGCTATGTATCATTTTTCTTCCTCTTGACCATTATACTTTATGTTGGTCTATCGCATAAAATCACAATAAAATGCGTTGAACTTTTTGGTTGTAAAGTTACAGAATTACGTGCTCCAAGGTTTTTACAAAAAAGAAGAAAGCTGTAAATGCTAAATTGCCTTGATTAATTTAAACACACAGAACTCGTTTTTGTCCTTCACCTCCAGGGATGAGCATGCCCGACTTCGACAATCAGACACTAGCAGCGTTAAGAGGACGAATGGTGCGATACCTCATGAGGTCAAGAGAGGTGGGAAGACGTTTCTGAAAGCTCTTGTTATAAGTTCTTATGCTGTGAGACTTAAGAACTGTGTTCGTTCAGATTACACTGGGCAGAGCGACGAAGGACAAACAGATCGACGTCGATCTGTCACTAGAGGGACCCGCTTGGAAGATATCCAGAAAGCAAGGCGAGTTATTTCTACTTGTTGTCCCAGAAACAATCCAAATTTCATGATGGTTGCTAGAAACAACAGACAGAATGGAAAGAAGTTGAAAGATCAGTGGTCATTTGTGCATCTAAACTGAGCATCATTTGTTTAATTGGACGCAAGTGATGTGAAAGTACCACTTTTTCTCTTAAAGGTGGCGGTGACAGAGCTAACAGCGACTTGTTTGTCTTGGCAGGAATAATTAAACTGAAGAATAATGGAGACTTCTTCATAGCCAACGAGGGCAGGCGACCCATCTACATCGACGGCAGACCGGTGCTGTCGGGCAACAAGTGGAAGCTAAACAACAATTCAGTGGTGGAGGTGAGGAGCGAGCCGTAACCCACGCCCTGCAGGCTTAATGCTACTAGATTAGTATAAAGTCTTCCACAATCATAGAGATTCACATAAAATCAACAGAGCCCTGTACTTTTTCATGCTAATGCATAACTGTGAGTTTTCTATCAGGTTTTCCTCTAAAACACTGACTTTAAATGATTTCTCACTCCCCCTGCAGGTGGCAGTATTTCCTACTTATTCTACACTTCTCCCTCAGCCTTACTTGATGTGAAGTGATAGTCTATGATCAATATGACAAATAACAAAAATTAGCATTTTCCATTATTTATACGTGCAGATTTCACAGAAGTCCTTGCAAATATTTAAAAATAAATGCAATTCACATTGCAAAAAAAAAAATCACAAAAACAATCGCAAAATCCTGGATGGACTGATAAACCCTTCAGTTACATAATGCACATCATATTATACACCATGGATTAATTATATATGTATGTACAGTATATATTTAATTAATCCACGTTGTTCTGTTTCAATGGGACATAACAACTTAAAACGGAGGTCCAGTTTGTTTTAACCACTCTTCAAAATAAAAAAGACAAGAGAACATGTCATTCAAGTAAGACTGTTGACATTTTACAGAAGAGAACTGGATACTTTCATGGTGTGTATATGTATAGAGTATAGAAATAATCTATTTAAAACAATTAATTGTCATAAACAAGGCTAAATAAACCCCCAGGTTTATTTTGCTACCACATGCAGTGAAAATGTTCGCTGAAGAAGTTGATCTGAAGTGATTCATTCATTCAGATTTATGAATATGAAATGCGACTGTAGTAAAATGTGACTTTATTTTACGGCTGTTTTTTTAAAGGTGAGTAATAAACACGAAGGGAACTGAACTGCTAGGTCATGTTTAATTAAAGCCGAATGAGAAACATCTCTAATGATTTTGTTTCTTCAGATCGCAGGCCTTCGCTTCGTCTTCCTAATAAACCTGGAGCTCATCTCGCTGATAAAAGCTGAAGCTGCTAAGATGGCACAGCAGTGAAAGGCCAAGAAGAAAAGGAGCCTCAGTGCGACTCTAACAGACTAAATCCTGGAGCAACATGTTTAATGTGCTGTGTGGATGTTTTATTTTGTAATGCTGACACTTGCGGTTCAGTCCTGCTGTGTCCAGTTTTTCAGAACGTTGTATTTAAATTCTCACACCAATCTTTTTTTAAAAATAATAAACTTGTTTACCGTATGCCCAATTTTGTGTTTTTAGTGCTTTTAAGAGTCAAATCTGCATCCGAAAGAATAATTTCTTCCTTGTGTTTGTTCAGTTTACCTCCTATCACAGTTTAGTGGTGGGAATTTCATCGTCTAAATCGTTGACTACTCTTTTAAGTTGTTCATACTATATAAAAAGAAAATGGAAATAATCAGCACTCCAAAATTATCCAAAGGCCTTCATAAGAGCAAAAATAAAACCTGTTCCAGCTGCAAGCCATTGTTAGTCAGAAAGAACAAGAAATGTTTTTTTTTTTTTAATAAAACTTCAGGTATATATGATGGTTGATAGATGATTTTGAGTTTTCTACAACCAGAGGGTCAGTTTTCTCCATAGTCTAGATAAATGCATGAATCATACGTAAACAAGCAAAAATAAGAAGATAAGGAGGCAGATTGTGTTTAAGAATATATATCACATGATGAGGAGGCTACTTTTTATTATATCCATAGTCAGACTTCTGTAAAGCAACAAATACAGGACAGTCCATAAATCTAATCATCTTCAGTGTATACAATATAAACATGCTGGAATAATTCTCCACAAGTCCGGAAAGTTTCAAATAATTTCTATTTTTTATGTTTTTTTAGTTTAATCTGGAAAATCTGGTCATATTTAACAAGTTGGAAAATGTATTTGAAAGAGGCTAATTTTACCTTCTAAAATAACATATAAGCAGGAACTAAAAATAACTTTTCATTAAGTTTGTCTTCATTTTATTTATTGGTCTGATATAATATTTTAATCTTAAATGTGTTTTCATTCTCTGTGCTATTAGCATAAAATCATACTTGGCACTAATAAATGCTTAAAAATATCACTTTGTGCAATTTATCTACATCATCTGTTTCACTTTGTGATGGAGTTACTTATAAATGAACTTAATAATAATCTAATTCATGCATTATGATTATGAGTGTAATTATTCATTCCCTCTAACTGCTTAATATTTTAGTTTGCGTTAGTTTTAGAAAGGAACTAGTGCCGAAGTAAAACTTTGCTTTCAGCCATATTAATATTTGGCTTTTTAGGCTACTTTACATTTAATTTAAAACCAGCAAATGCCAGATCATTTGTACATTTAACACTCCAAGAATTGACAAGAGCAAAGATACAAGCAACAAGGCCAAATGTGGCCGTAAATGTTATGTAATTATTTAGTTAAATAAATAACTTTCTGCTTCTGTGCTTGTAAAGAGACACGTAATTTTCTACAATATATTTCATATCTTAACATTACAACTACAGGTTGCAGTTATAAGCTCATAGAGGTTTTTCATGTAATTTGCATGAGCTTATGGTATTTTGCAAAAAAAAAAAAATGGTGTGCCTCGCCTGTAGAGACAAACCAAAAGACTTAAAGCTGTAACTGTGTGAAAGACAAACCTACAGAGTATTGACTGAAGCAAAATGTTTGCTGCTCTTTGGATTTGTGTTACATTTTACTTCCACTTTACTACTATGATTTTAAAACAGACAAATGTGAAACACTTTTAGGGCTATGAATATTCCTTCCCAGTATTCTAACTAAACTGCGAGTCAGAAGAAAATCACAGACACAAATAATCCAATTTGCTGTAAAATCCCGGAGGAATAATTTGGGCTAAGATCCAAGAAACAAAGTCCTGATGTTTTCTCCCAGCAGTCTAAACACGTGTCTGTCAGCTGAGAGACAGCAGACCTCCGCCACCTGAGGGGGAACTGAGGCTTTTATCGTCCAGACTGCAAACAGACCAACATTTCAGGCTTTAAAATCAATCAGTGAGCTCGCTGCCACCTTTGTTTGTGAAGAACAATAAATCAGAGCGCCGTCTGGTGAATCCCCTGTTGCCATGTCAACAGTCTTCAGACCTGTTTTGACTGGGTTCATCAAACGTGGCGCAGCTTAGCCCGGCTAAGTCAAACAATGGAAACAGGCAACACTGAGCCACAGTTTACGCAACAGCGCGGTCCGATCTGGACACACATAGTTGTCATTTTTTTCTTCTCAGATGTGTGTCATTCCAAATCACTAAACCTTCAGACTGAGCCCCTCACTGGGCCCTGAGACAGAGGACACAGAGACAGCAGGGTAGGTTGGTTCAGTGGCAATAAAACAAATGCATTACCACCTTTAACATTATGTATATTTATCTGAGGTACATTTTTTTGTATATACTGCAATAGTAAATAACTGTTTCAAACTGATTTTGACTGCTACTCTTTTCTGTCTTGGTGTTGTCTGTAAATTGAGATTAATGTAACAAATCCATTAATCTCACGTGGAGCTTGTTCCATGTGGTTAGGTTAAAGTTTTTACCCCAGCTTTCTCTGTGAACAAAAACTTTTACATATTTTGTCACAGTACAGCTCCAAGCCTAAATATATTTTACTGTGATTTTATGTGACAAAAGGAAAATAATATGTGGTTTTCACATTTTTAATTTACAAATCTGAAGAATACGACCTGCGGTTGTTTGAAGCAACTTCTTTGTTGCTGTAGCAACAAAAAAGTTCTCATTTAGTTTCTACCAGCTTTGACTGAAATGTTGCCAGTTTTTCTTTTCTGCAAAGTAGCCGAAACTCAGTCAGACAGCAAATAGAGTGTCTGTGAACATAAGTGTTCAAGTCTTGCCATACATTCTCAACTGGATGTAGGTCTGTGCTTTGACTGGGCCATTCTGGCATTGGAATATGCTCAGATTATTGTCAGTCAGACTGAAAGCTGCAGTTAAGTTGCTGCCTCTGTATGAACCTTCACAGAACTCTAACTTTATGTTTAAGCTTGTTTTTCTGCTTCATTACTGACAAACTCCAATCCCTGTTGATGATGTCCTGCAGCTTTTTTGTTTCTAGAGTTAGACAGAAGGTGAACTTCCAACACACTCTCAAGTCTTTTGCAACCTCTGACAGGTTTTCTGACTCTGAATTTATCTCCATCAATCTTCCCGTCAATCCTGACTAGGTTTCTTGTCCTTGTAAAAAAATAAAAATAAATAAACTTTTTCATGCTGTTTCCACAATTCACTAGGTGAATTGTAGGTTTCACTCCACACAAGTAAACAAAAAGGTGACATTTTGGATGCACCTTTTCTCACTCAGTTTTTCTGTGTCTCCCATGATTTGGAAAACTGCAAACATAATTTGGATTTCTGTCAGGTATGGTTCCTTTCTTGCCAATTTGCATAAAGACCAAATTTGTGGAGAGCAAGCCCAATGAAATGCAAAGCTTTTCACCTGGGATTGCAGGTTGCAGTTAAAAGTTTATAGAGGTTTTTCATCTACTTTTTCTTAGAAAAACGTGCTTTCTCTGTAACACAATTTTACATTTGTGAGTTGAACAGCAGAATAACGTCTAAGATCCTGAAGGTTTAGGTTTCACCTAGAAAACCTCATTTCTAGGTAAAGAGGCTAAATGATATGTCATGTCTAACCTGTGTCTCAGGTCCTTCAGGAAGAAAGTATTCCTTTCCTTTCCAGGGATCTACTCATCTGTGTCGGTCCATGGCTGCATATAGGATAAACAAATATGTATTTTATGATCTATTCTAATCTTTTATATTAATGTCACTTTATTTAAATATAGCCAGAATAAGTTCGCGCTACACAAATAATAAGCGCTAAATAAGTGCCCTAAATTCTCAGCCTTGTATCATCACAAAGTCAGACTTACTTGTTCTTGGGAATAAAACCGAATTAAAATGTTTTTGTTTTGCGTAAAGCATAAGAGTCTGCTTAAGGAGAACCGCTCTGACATCAGCTGTGCCAAAAAACGCGCCACCTCATTCACGCTACCCGTCTGTATTTGTATAAGGCACCGCGTTCCAGCTGATCCGGGTTCAGTTGTACCGGTGATCTGACGCTGCGTCGCACGCAGCCTGTGCCGCGTCGCCGCGCGTCATGGCTGTTCTGAGATCAGCTGTACCGGTGTTTAACGCGCCTCGTGCTCCGCTCAGTGTTTAGGAAAGGCTCCGTCTGAGAAGCGGGTCACGGCGGTGGAGCTTCGTGGAAAAACATCTGTGAAGAAGCAGACGACAGGCTGACCGCTGAGCAGTGAGTGTCCCGCCGTGGGTGGAGGAAAGTGGAGTTAGCCGTCAGGTCAACGCCATGGATGAAGAGGCTAGTTTTAACGTTAGCTTCGTTAGCTACATCAGTGAAGACGTTTACTGTCGGACCGAAAGCTTACGATTTACTCTTCATCTCCAAACATCAGCGGAACCGCCTGGTTTACATTTATGATGAGCAGAAATTCTTCATTGCAGACAATTCATATTTGTATTGATATTTATTTGGTTGTCTGGCGGTTTGTATTTAAAATAATGCTCCAAAGTTAATCAGTGGGTGTACTCACAGCTTGTTGCTGTGATACACAGTCCAGTCACATTAATGTGACCACCACGTACTTTCCACTTCAGAGTTAAATAACCAATCACAGAAGGCAGGTGGCAGCACAGTGCAGTTGAGCGTATATAAAGGGTGTGTGTGGGCTTCGGAAAACATTTCAATCGTTGGCGTAATGCAGAAACGAAGCGATTTATCCGACGTCCAAAAGGGCATGATCATTGGCTTTCGGGCCAAGGGTGGAAGCATTTCCGAAACGGCTGAGTTTGTGAACTGTTCGCGTGCCGCCGTGGTAAAAGTGTACCTGCATGGCAAAATGGGACTGTCCAAAATCAACGACGTGGCAAATGTGGTGCACCACGGGCCATAGATGACAGAGGCGAACGACGGTTGCGGAGATGCGTTCGGGCAGATAGACGGGCTACCGTTGAGCAACTGACCACTAAAATGAACCAAGGGGCTACCACAAGTGTCTCCCAAACCACTATTCAGCGAACATTGCTGCGTCTGGGCCTCCGAAGCAGACGCCTGGTTCGTGCACCTATGCTGACTGGTGTTCATCGACGACGAAGGCTAGAATTTGCACGCCAGTACAGCAGCTGGACGTCCACTGAGTGGCGACAGGTAGCGTTTTCAGATGAATCGCGTTTTATGCTCCATCGGACAGATGGACGTTGGCGTATAAGGCGTGAAACCTCTGAAAGGAACCACCCTGCAACCATTGCAGGAACGGTCCAAGCTGGAGGCGGGAGCATTATGGTCTGGGGAATGTTTTCCTGGCATTCTCTGGGTTCACTGATTATTGTGGAAGGCACGATGGATCAATACAAGTACGCATCTGTCCTTGCGGACCATGTCCACCCCTACATGCGCATTGTTTTTCCTCAGGATGATGGCATCTTCCAGCAGGACAATGCGAGGTGCCATACAGCTGCCAGTGTACGTGCGTGGTTCGAAGAGCACCAGGATGAGTTTACCGTCCTCCCCTGGCCAGCAAACTCACCTGACTTAAACCCAATCGAGCATCTGTGGGACCATCTCGATCGAGTTGTTCGCGCCATGGATCCTCAACCGCGTAATCTAGCGCAGCTGGCCACGGCATTAGAGTCGGCATGGCTCAACATCCCAGAGAAGACCTTCAGGGACCTAAGTGACTCTCTTCCTGCACGTCTCGTAGCAGTTCGCTCTGCGAAAGGTGGTTATTCTGGCTTTCGACAGATGGTCACATTAATGTGACTGGACTGTGTATATTCAATAATGTTCTGCTCAAGATACACACATTAACAAAAACAAAACATTGAAACACCAAAGATTAAAATTGATATTTATTTTTCATATATTTGGCACAAAAAATGAGTACATTTGTATTTTTAACAATGCTTCTTGTGCATAAACGGGAGAATAATGTCCTCATCCTCTCCGTCAATGTCAAATAGGTTTTGGTAGAGGCGGTGTGATGATGTGGGGTGACTAGACATGGACAAAGACGAGGCTTTTCATTACTGGAGGCAATCTCAGCCAATAGAGATGTCTAGATATGATCATAACCGGCAGAAATCTCAATTACATCCCTAAACCTCCCCCAGAGGAGGATTTATCTCAGACCTCCGGAATTGGGTAGTAAAGATGATGGCATTGTTTTCTTGCAGTTCTGACCTCAACCCCACTGCTAACTTAAATCATAAAAAAAAATCACACCAAACCAGAGTCGGTAGTGGAACAAGCTGTTTAGCAGGATCAGGCAAGGATCTCCTCCACTCAGCCCATTAAATGTCTCGTCGGAAGTTCCAGAGGAACAACACATTTTTTTTTTTTTTGCGATTCGAATGTGACTGAATGTTTGATCACTCTTCTCTGCTGAATTGAAAGAGTTCATTGAATTCCCAGCAAGGTTGAGGTTAAGGTTGCTTTATGTAACCACTACCATAATAAGTAGTGGTCTTTGCTTTGAAAGTCTCATTTTTCTCGTCAAATACATCAATATTTGACTTGCTTGAAAGCATTTGGTTTTTCCATGAGAGCTCCAAAGTGTTGATCATCTTTGTTGTGAAGGAGCTACCTTTTTTGTCAGAACCAGTCTCTGTGGTTTCATAGATATTTGGAAATGGGGCAGGACGATATGGCTGAGAAACACAGCACGATATAAGCGTGTCACATCAGTCGATATTGATAATTGATTAGTTTTTGGTTTTAAATATTTGACTTTGGCATGACCTTACCTGTTTTATCCTCCATTTTCCCTCGAGCTGTTGTACTCAGTTTCACCTTTCACTTACCAGCGTTCTTTTTATTTTTAAAGACTTATGAGACAAAGTGGCAGAACCTGAAACTGCTGCTGTGCAAGTTAATCAACAGCTTGTTGCTAGGTAACCACAAGATACTCAACAGCTTGTGGCTAGTTAACCAAAGAGTGAGTGAGTGAGTGAGTGAGTGAGTGAGTGAGTGAGTGAGTGAGTGAGTGGATGCTACCCACCTGGAGGGGTTAAGCAGCTAAAGTTTTCCCTCTGCCTACATGGATTGGAGTTCAGTGAACGTTGTGTCAGATGTATTTTCTATTGATATCCATCGTGTGTTTATTGCAATATATATTTATTGATTTATTGTCCAGCTGTATTTAAAAATTGCTGAAAAACCTTTTTTTTATTTTAGTAAACGAGTTGATATGTCATTAAAGACTTTCCAAACAATCTGCACCACTTATTAAGAGATCATCTGAGAGTCTGCACATGTTGTTGCAACGAAACTGAAGGATTGCTTTGCAATCCTTCAAAGAAAAATTGTTGAGTAATTTTAATGTCTTTAATCATTACAGTTCTGAATGTTCACTGGGCATTAACAGGCATGTAGATGAACAGGATCAGTCAATGTTCAGCCTTCACCTTGTAGCCATTCTGAGGTTCACAATATGGGTAATGGCACGTAGCTGCACATTATGCTTGTTGTAAAAAGAATATGGTTTTCCAGGTATAAAGTTGTAGACGGATGCGTTATCTCAGTGAAAACTGCTTCACGATAACCCTGTCTAATCTTAATAGGCCTTGCAGACAGTGATAAGACATGTGTGATTGACTGATAAAGCTGAGCTCCTCTTTTAGCTGCTTTATGAGCCTGCAGAGAGAGTGCTGCTGGTTTTCACAAAGTTTGTGCTTCCAGGACCAGAGAAAAGCAGGAAAACAGGTTTATTCCTCCTGTCAGCCCCCAATTTTTTTTTTATCCTAAGTGAATAATAATTTGTACTTTAAGGTTAAAGTACAAATTAAATAAGAGTTGCTAGTTTGTGTAATCTCGTTTTGTTTACTGTAAATGATGTGCATAAGGCATAACGCTTCCTCTGTCTGCTGCTCACTCCCACTCAGCTGGTTGGCTCATCTAGCTGGTTAAGGTAACAGCTGATTGGTCAGTTTAGTAGGAGGTAAAGGTTTAAAGGTTCAGTTTGATTAATAAAAGCACATTTTTGCTGAAAAGGTCAATAAAGTGTTCCTGAGCAAAGCCTTAGTCAGAATTTAAATGCTGGTTTATGCTCATATTTGAAAACCGAACATTGTGCACACAGGTGCAAAGGTTTAAAGTCAAACACCATGATTTCAGTGTTTCTTTACTCCTGCTTGGTTGACTATTGCATCACGAGAAAACTCATTCATCTTTAAGCTTCTCTATGTTGTGGACAGTTGTTCTTCCCAGTGAAGATAATTTTGTGTAAAACTTTTAAATTAGATTGTTTTGAGCAGAGATTATGTATAATTCTCTAAAACAAAGGATATTATGTAAATGTGTATCTTTTTATTCTTGAACTTAATTAACTGAATGTCTTCCCAGGACATCAATGCAATGCTGCTTCTCAAGCGCTGCCGGATCCTGACTCGACTTGGTGCCGTCAGCATTCAAAGGTACGCAGCAGCAACCTGATGGTCAGCTGTTTTCATTACATTTGATCTCAGCTTGGTAAAATATGGCTTCACAGATCAATCCTTTTAATCAAGTAAGTTATAGGAGAGGCTAGTTCAATCCGTATTGAGATGTATTGTATTTTTGTTATTTTTTCTTAGGCATCAGGCGGCTCCTTGTTTTGCATCTCGTGCAGTTCGTCTCTGTAGCAGCAGCACGGAGGATCAGAGATCACAGCAGGGTGCCAACTGGAAACGTATTGTTGCTGGGGTGCTGACTGGTACCGGGGCTGTACTGGCCTACAGTCTACTCCACCAAGAGGTCAGGAATGCATTGTAGTTTAAAAAAAACTATTTGTTTTGTGGTTGGTACCAGTTTTTGCATTCATGTTTTTTTTCCAAGCTTTTCTGCCATTAGAGGTCATTAATTATTTTTAATTTGTCTTCTATCTGTCCATTGCCTGTCCCTCTCCAGGCAACAGACACACAGGATAAGCAGCACTCGTATCTAAATACAATTTAGAGCAACCATCAGTCTGGATCTGTTGTTTTAATACGCATTTAAAAGTTTTGCCCTGACTGGAGTCATGGATGCCGGCAAGTCTTTGTAGTTGACATATTTTCCTTCTACATTTATTTTTACACCTTCTGTGTTTCTCTGACAAGATTTGCAGTAAAATAAACAGCTTTTCAATGAGTAATGACTTCTACACTGAAGACTGTTTTTTAGCACAAACTACTGGCTTTTATTTGTGGTGAATTCAGACGTGGAAAACGGCAGTGTTGTATAAAGTACTGAAATCTCAGAGTCAAGTAAAAGTACAGGTTCCTCTCCAAAATATGACTTTGGTAAAAGTCCAAGTCACTGACTGAAATGTTACTTGAGTTAAAGTCTTAAAGTATCTGAATTTTCTTGTACTTAAGTATGGAAAGTACTGTAAAAATTTGTGTACTTAAGTAATGTAATGAAAAGTATAAGTAAAAAGTAAATCAAAGCAAATGCAGTTTGAATGACATTTTTTATATTTTGGTAAACTTGTCAAATACAGTTAAACTAATGTACACAACCAAGTGCAGGCAAAATTAAACCTACTAATAGATAAACCTGCAGGCATCATTAGGTGCTTTACCTACAGCACAAGGTTAACTTAACCTGCTTTACAACTGAACCAGCTTCTTAGTTTCCCCTCCAGGACAGAAAATACAAAATTTTTGTAAGCCTTAAGTTTTCCCTTCAAGTGGTCAGTGCTGAAAATGAGAAAAATAGTCACTACAGAAAATGGGGCCAACATGAAGAAAAAACGCTGTTACTATTAATTACTCTACTTCACAAACTATTGGTGCAACAACTGGTCATTGTGTGGCATTAGGGACATGTGGCTGCTGCTCATCGCGAGACTTGATTTGTGTTTAATGGGAGAAGAGAAACAGGTGTTTCCATAGACATAATATAAGGATAGACGCCTCATGGCTCGCTCTCGCCTGTTGTCGCTGACGAGACAATAGGAGCGGTAGACCACTCCACTCAGCTTTATGTGTTTAGCAGCAAAATGACATATCAGCACATTTAATCGATCATAACATGTTTTTTGTTACTGGGAACTATATTCAAATATCTATCAAAGCTACATTTATAAACAATTGTATTATTATTTAAGTATGTTTTAATACCTAGTTCAGCATATTTAAATATGATTAGTGGCTATAACAATAGAATAGGAATGGAATATATATTGGACATATACTGTATATATATATATATATATATATATATATTCAGTCCAAAATCTGTTGAGATCCATCCTGCTGCAGTGAATCCGTCTCTCTTTATAGATTCTCCCTCTTCTTCCTCACATCTTGTCTTTATGAAACTTTCAAAACAAAAAATGAAGATTTGGGATGTATCTTAGTGAAATAATTAAATAATAATAGTCTTTACCACCTGTGTAAACTTTGCTGATGAATGTTATAACACATAATATAAGTTTTATAATATGTGTTACATTGTTTCATTTTTAATATAGGCTCTTGTGTCAGGTAATCTAAGTCAATGTTAGAGAATAATTAATTTTTTAAAATTTTTTTAGATTTACAGAATCTCAGTTATCCTTCATATCGGGGCTGAGCCCCGTATTACACCAAGCACTGTAGCTAATATTAGCTGGTATCTCGCCGGTGGACATAAATACCGTAAAGTAATATTGTAATCACAATATATACACAATAATATGTAAATCTTACTTGTGAAATGTTGTCTGTGGAGCCTCACATCAATAGTCCATCGATCAGAAAAACAACATCCCTCAGTGCTGAGGCATCTTCTGTTGTTTTGATTGAGCAAAGTACGAGCGACTACCGCTCCAAGATGGCCGCCGTATTTCCTGCGCCGGAGCAGCCAATGCGGGGTCTGCTCTTATATTATATTATGTCTATGGGTGTTTCCTATTGGTGGTGATGAACAAGCCCAGGCAAGTAGCTACCGACTTTGTAGCAGTCAATCAGTAGTTGGGTCAAAAAACGAGCGTTTCTCTCTCGTTTTTTTGTAACGAGTAACTAAACCACACATTGAAAATGTATCGGAGTAAAAGTACGAAATTAAGTTAGAAAATATAGTGAAGTAAAAGTGAAAGTTATCAAAAATTTTCGTACTCGAGGAAAGTATGAAGTACTCCAAAATATACTTAAGTAAAGTAGTGAAGTATTTTTACTTCGTTACTATACAACACTGGAAAAAGGTGGGAATCCACTGATCAGGTTTGATGAGGCTGAAAGTTGGCCTGATCACCAGCAGATTTATTGGTGTGACTCTCACCAGTCCACTTGTCTGTTTTTTGGTTAAATCATTTTAACCATATTTTTATCTGCTGCCCAGCTAAATTGTAAACACTTTCACAGGGTTTGTGCACCATCTGTTAAAGCCTAGGAATGTGTGCTATATTGCTGAAATATAGTGGTTTTTTTAAGTTTGTATTTTCAGATTTTATTCTTTGTCATACTGTTTCATTCCTTGTGTCTTACTTTCTTTCATTTTTTTTTCTTTGCTTTCCCGAGTCTTCACTCCTCATCTTATCCTCTCTTCTTTCCTTCTATCTTTCTATACCTTATTCTATGTGACCTTCCAATCTTCTTCATTCTTTACTTATTTTATTTAGTGTCTTTGTTTTCTTCCTCGTCTTTCCCTTGCTGGCTAATACTGAATGTTTTATGCTTATGTTCTTTCTGCTGTCCTTTCTTGTCTCTTTCCTTTGTTCTCTCCCTTTCCTCCTCATGTCTTGCCTTCCTTCTTTCCATCTTTCTTTCCTTGCTCCATTCTGGTCTGTGTTTTCCACATTTAAAGCCTGCTCACTGTTTAAATACTTTTACTGATTTATACTGAAATTTTGTGTTTTAAAATTGAATGTTGGTCTAAAAGTCAAAGATTTCTGGAAACAGGAAAATTCTTAACATTTGTGCATACTAACGAGTCGAAGAAGAGATCAAATTTTTCTCTATAGCTAAATAAACAGCTGTTCTGTTTACAGAGCTTTTTGTTGTAGCATCACTAATCCTGGTAAATCGTGTGTTTAATTTGCTCGTTTACCTTGTGTTCCTTCAGGGACTATGACCATTTCAGAGAAGTATGTGAAACATTTTCCACTCGAGTTTGAAGCTGCTTAAAGATTAAAGCAATCATGTGGGCTGATAGGTAATTTCCAAACCTACATAAAAGAACCACAGACAACGTATATGAATTTTATGGCCAAACTTTTGCAAAAGGAGAAGATTCAGCAAACTGCTCCTCCAAGCCGTTCTCTCTGCTAAAGCAGGCCTTTTAATTAGGAAAACAAGAGCGTGAAGAGATAAACGGCAAAGACTGATGGCAAGCTCTATCTAAACACAGGTCAACTAGCCCTTTCCCTTGACAGCGATGTCTCCCAAAGGTGGATTGAACGATCAGTTCTCAGGAACACAGATACTTGGTGAAAAATTATAACACAAAAATCCCCAACATGGGCCATAATTGTGATTGACTCAAATTAACACACAGGATTATGTTAGTATTATGTTTTACTACGCCTGGGCAATAAATCAATAACAATCTATAAGGACAGACAATATCAATAGATAATACATCAAATAAATTTTTAAAATAATTTTACTGAAATTCAATCCAACTCTTCTCATGGATAGCTAACCAAAATGTGTGGCTTCAACTAACTCACTCACTCTTTGGTTACCTAGAAACAAGCTGTTGAGTACCTTGTGGTTGCCTAGCAACAAACTGTTGAGAACTGGCACAGCAGCAGTTAAAGGTTTTGCCACTGTGCCTCATAACTGCTTAAAAATAAAACAACACGTGGAGTGAAAGGAGAAAACGAGTCCAACAGCTCGAGAGGAAACTGGATAAGTTTGACTATTTCAGATAATTAAAACAAAAATCTAATGTCCTTATATAGTGATAAATTTTTCAGCCATCAATCTTTTAAACAAATGTTTTACTATGAACCACTTACTGAAAATGGTCTTAACTGGTAAAGTTAAAAATAAATTTAGCTTGCAAGTAAATTTAAACATGAAATATGCTTCAGTATAGAGTTGTATGTTAGATATTACCAGTGTGCATCACAATGTATTGAAATCAGCATCTCGTCAAGTCCAAGATGACATTTCTGA
Organism: Poecilia picta; assembly: GCA_033032245.1. Lineage (NCBI taxonomy): Eukaryota > Metazoa > Chordata > Actinopteri > Cyprinodontiformes > Poeciliidae > Poecilia > Poecilia picta. Next base: position 14,643,196 of record CM065357.1, on the reverse strand, counting down.
GCGTTTGTGTCATTTTAAAGAAAGTGATGTCGGCTCTGTCCCTGTTCAGGTCGAGCAAGCGGACGCTGGCTTGCCCACCACCGAGAGGACCTCCTCTCTTCCAGTCTTCAGCCAAGATGAAGTCACAAAGCACCGCTCTCTGGAAGACGGCGTGTGGGTCACGTACAAGGGAGGCGTCTATGACGTCACCGAGTTTGTGCCGATGCATCCTGGTGGGAATAAAATCTTGCTAGCAGCAGGTGGTGCCCTTGAACCTTTCTGGGCCCTGTATGCTGTTCATGACCAGGAATATGTGTTGGAAATCCTCTCACAATATAAGGTTAGACACATCGGTTTTCAATATAAGGTTAGACACATCAGTGTTGTGTTTTTTTTTTTTCAAAATGTAAAATGCTGTAGATTATCTGAAGCTTGATTTTACTTTAAAACCATGCAGGTGCAGTGATCATGCAACAGAATTGTCAATTTTAAAAAGGATAATTTTGTCAATCTATATAGGAAAAAATATGCATGCAGGTTTAAGTAAATACAGTTTAGACCAGATATTTACAGAACCTGTCTGAAAAGTCACAACCTTCTTTCAAGCTTGTTTTAGGTCAGTTAATATGATCAAAACTAGTTTGCTGAAAGCTTGTGAATGAAGGAGAATTTACAATAAATTCAGACTTGTGCTCCTACTTCTCTTTAAAAAGTTAATTGAGCCTAAAAAAGGACACAATTGTTAAATTAACATGCCAAAAATGACACCCACAGCCATGCTGAGTGTATGAAAACATCTGACTAGTACTGTAAGCCAAACCCAACAATGTCTAATTTTACATTTGTCAGAAATTACTTTATAACCTTTGTTTATGTAGTAAATATATTTGAATGAAAAATGAAAACGCAGAAAACTGCAGACTCTATTAAAGAGTGTATATTTTCAAGTAATGTTATGAAAGAGTTGCACATATCAAAAATAACTTGAAATAAATTTGACTTTGCCTGCTCCTCCCAGTGCTATGTAGAAACATCCAATCAGAGCGAGGAGGAGGGCCTTAGCGCTGTCAATCACCCTCCATGTGCTGCTGCTCATGCTCCCTTCCTTCTCTTCCATTTGCTCTGCAGCTAGCATAGCATGCTGTGAATACTCTGACTAGTTAGCTTGGCCACCGATGGCGGCGGATAATGTTTTTTTTTTTTTTTTTTTTTTTGCATCGGTAAATTGTTTCTCTGTCAGGTTGATTGACAGCACTAAGACCCTCCTCCTGGCTCTGAATGGTTGCTTTTGGTCGGGAGCTGTGCATTTCTTAAGACATAGCAGCTCAGGGAGGAGCTGGAGGAGAACGATCTCACAGATTTAACTATGTCATAACAAACTGTCGCAACGTGGAGACAGTTTGAAGAAATATGTAAAAATCATATTTTATTAAAGTTACGTACTGCAGCTTTAATGTAGCCTTTCTGTTAATTCAAAGGTGGGTGAGCTGAGTGCAGAGGACCTGAAGAAGCAGGGCGAAGCCAAAGAGTCGGACCCCTACTCTTCGGACCCCGAGCGCCACCCGGTGCTCCGGATCAACAGCAAAAAGCCGTTCAATGCCGAGCCTCCTCCTGAGATCCTGACGGAGAGCTACATCACTCCCCATGTGTTGTTCTTCAAGCGGAACCACCTGCCCGTTCCTCAGGTGGACCCGGCTTCATATCGCCTCCAGGTGGAGGGCCTGCCCAAAGGAGCGCTGACTCTGTCGTTGAAGGACTTGAAGACCCGGTTCCCCAAACACACAGTCACGGCTACGCTGCAGTGCGCCGGGAACCGCCGCAGTGACATGAACCAGGTAAAGGAGGTGAAAGGACTGAACTGGGGCATTTCTGCTATTGGGAACGCCAAATGGAGCGGAGCGCGGCTCAGAGACGTGCTACTGGCTGCTGGGTTTGGCTCAGACGTGGCCAAATGGGCCCGCCACGTTCACTTTGAAGGTCTGGATAAAGATGTGACGGGTTCAGCATATGGAACCTCGATCCCCATCAACAAGGCCATGAATGAGGACGGAGACGTGCTGCTGGCGTATGAAATGAACGGCGAGGATATCCCCGCGGATCACGGCTTCCCGGTGCGGGTTGTGGTTCCGGGCGTTGTGGGAGCGCGCAACGTAAAGTGGCTGGGGCGGATTGTGGTCAGCGCAGAGGAGAGCAGCAGCCACTGGCAGCAGCACGACTACAAAGGCTTCTCCCCAGGAACGGACTGGAGCAAGGTCGACCACACGTCCTCTCCGGCCATCCAGGAACTGCCCGTCCAGTCCGCCATCACCGTCCCGGCAGACGGAGCCCAGATCGACCGCAGCGACGAAACGCTGACCGTCAAGGGCTACGCATGGAGCGGCGGCGGCAGAGAGGTGGTGCGGGTCGACGTCTCCCTGGATGGAGGGAAGACATGGCAGGTGGCTCAGCTGAGGAGCGGAGACAAAGGTCAACCGGACGAGCCGTCGCCTCCTCCGGGTCGATCCTGGGCCTGGAAGCTGTGGGAGCTGACGGCTCCTCTTCCCCCTGACGCTGACGAACTGGAGATTATCTGCAAGGCGGTGGATAACAGCTACAACGTGCAGCCGGACACAATCCCACCCATCTGGAACCTGAGAGGCCTGCTGAACAACGCCTGGCACAGAGTGAAGGTCAAGGTCACCGAGGATTAGAGGGGGGCCCGGCCCAAAGCTCATCATCAGGGAGGGAGCTTTGGTTTGTGTCAGGCTGTCTAAAGTTTACAAAGTATTTATGTGATCTTGTTGCTTGGAGATTTGAAAGATGAAAGGTTTTTTTAAAATTTTTTTTTTATATGAATAAAGTCAAACATCTCAACGGGATCTGTAGTTCCACACAGGAAGTTCAGGGTAATGTAGGGATTAGAGTTGCACCGATCAGGCTTTTCCTGATCAATACTGATATCTGGGTCTCTGACGTCTAACCTACAGATTTAGACTTTCTTTTTTTAAAGACTGTAACCAAGAAAATAAAATATTGTTGCAGTTTATTTGATAGCAATAGTTAGGCTCTTTATAAATATATATTTTCAAAAAGGACATTATATAAAACTACATGCCGTTTGTCAAGGAGGGTGAGTCAGACTACTGAATGTGTCTTTTTTTTTTTTTACAAGTGATGGTACTGATTTTATTGTGATCAACTTTAGCAACAAGTGGGAGAAAATACAAATCCTTGCATCTAAATAAAAAAGGACTATTTTTTTAGATAAACGTGGCACATAATTTACAACAGCATAAAATAACTGAGCAAGAAAAAAAACACTTGTGTATAAATTTGTTTGGGATTTTCTCTGAAAACTGGAATTTCTTAATGCCTCTTTGTAACATAATAGCTCATTTCTTAATTTGTTAGAGCCGTTGTACAGGGGCCAAAGAGCTTTTGGTTGGACCATAAAAAATGGTCATAACAGAAAATAGAGATCTTGGTTGTGACGCATTTGGTGAATAGACAAAAATAAATCAGCCGATCAATGCAAAATTGGCTAAATTTGTTTCTGATCAGAACATAAGAGCATAAGAAGTGATTTTTCTCAGCATTTGTGCATTTAATTTTGAACATGCATTAGATTAACATTTAAATCTTTAAATGGGAACATTTTTAGGACATTTTATTTGGTGTTGCTGCTGCTGTTACAGTTTATTTGAAGGTACAAACTTAGAGTTGTTACTTTAAAGGTCATTTCTGTTCATGACAAAAGTAGTTATGGCAAAGTCTCCAGCTCAAATGTTTGTTCAGTGAATTCGTATATAGATTTAGATGTTTGTGATGCATCCGTTTGATGCATCACAAATAGTGAGTTGGAGATCCAACAAACCGACACCCTAGACAAGGTTTTAAAAGCTCTTAGTCACTACAGTGATTGGGGCAGAAGACTGCTTGTGCCTGAACTGTTGCAGTATTCAGGTTGGTGTTGCAATCCAGTATCGTTACTTTGAGCACTTGCATTCATCAGCATGCCTCTCTCAGTAACATCGCGATTCCAGAAGAAAATCCACAAAACTCCCAACACAGCATACGGGAATTTAGAATAACCAAACACGGATGATGTAGAAGCAATAGTGATCGTTTGTGGAGTCATTTTAAGAGATAAAAGACATAACAAAAAGAAAAGGCGGTGGATAAAAGACAACAGGAGCAGCCGCTCTATTTGCTGCACTATGATTTGGAGGTGACTGTTTTTTCATAGTTAACATTTTTAACTGAATAAACAAACACATATAATAATGACCTTTATGTGTAACATTTCCACATATCTCTGATATCCACCGCTGTTTGGGATTCCCCTTTGTTGTTGCATCACCACGCTTTCTGATTGGCTTCCTGTCACATTCAGCAGGTTGTATTTTGGTTCCTAGTCAGGGAAACCCCAAAACCCACAGGCTGCGATAAAAAGGCCAACGTGCAGAAGCCTTATCTGACGGTTCCCGCCCCCCCGGCAAAATTTCCAAGTAATAAAAAGGTTGGGGACCACTGTGCTAGTCCACAATGTAGATTAGCATGTGTTTACTACTGTAGCTTGTGTTTGTGAGACAGTGACACATGTGGTAGCTGCGCTGTGACGTGAAATGGGCATTAGCCAATGAAACGCGGCCCCTGTGGTAAGGTCCATTAGCTCTTTCTTTGATTTCCAATTTTTACTTCCAATGATTCACTTCCTGCTAAAGCGCCCCCTGGTGGCTGAAGAGAAATCCACAGAAAAGTCGCACCGGGCTACAAACCGCGTGGTTCAAAGCGTAGGAAAAAAGTAGTGGCTTATAGTCCGAAAAATACGGTATAAATGGTTACCTGCTGATGTGTCGTATCCAGCAATGCTTTTAAAATGCCTACTGTGCATTTTGAATTTGAGGATAGTGGAGAGGATGTGGACTTCTAACCTGACTCTGACTTCCTTCTGCTGATTTTGTTGCTGCTCGGTGTGAAAACTGTCAGGGTGCCAAACTACACAGCACCTCCTGGATTCTCACTCTTGTTTTATATACCTGGTACATTTTGTTTTTCATTATTTCTCACTGTAATATAAGCTTAATATTTTCTTTCAACAACAATTTAGAATGGAAGTATATTTTTCTATGCAGTCATAATCTTTTTATGCATTATTTATATAAAAAGAAGTGTCTTATTTGTTTTGTTGCATTTGTGCACAAACATCTAATCTTAAAAAAATGTGCTCACTTGAAAATACACCTAGTACATGTTTACAATAAGATGTAGTCAGGATTTTGTTTATTCTTTCATTTTCTGGGGATGAAATAAACTGCATTTGAAACCTAAACAGCCTCTCGGTGTGTTTGATGTTGGGCAGGAGGCAAGGAGGAAAGTTTCTTAAAACTCCTGATCTTTTATGTAAGAAAAGCCAGCGCACGTCTTGTGTGCATACGTGACCGGTAACTGATGACCAGAGCCGTTGTGTTATCTATGTGAAGACAGGGTTTGCTTTTCGGCTTGGACATGATTCAGTCCAGATGTTCTCTCAGGAGCCTGTGACTGGTAGAGACCAGAGCAAGTAATAAATCAGAAAACATTCAGGAAGTTCTGTGATGCATCTTTGTGTGACTCATACAGAAGTAATGTTTGGATGAGCAGAAATGTTCTGCAGATAACCAAAAGAGATTTATTCTTGTATTCATGCAGGTCATTATCTACTATCTAAAACTTTGAGATACATGAGAAAACTGGAAATCAAATATAATAAAATGATACTGTTTTTGTGTGTGTGTGCGTCACCATTCCAAGAAAAACGTATTTTTTGTACATTTTTCTTTAATTACCAGTTTGCTTCCATAAAAATGACAAATACAGGAAACGCAAAGCTGACTGTTCTCTAAATAAAACAAGTGTGTCACTTTGCTAGTGAATTAAAACTTGTAAACGTTTTTCAGCAACCGAAGTTGTAAGAAACAAATGTGGGAGTAAATTATTTGTTTAAATTGGATAAGAATGTTTTCTCGTTTAACCAGAAAGTTGGAGTCCTTTAAAGGAGCATTATGTGTTTTCCAGGCACATAGTGCCATTTTATAGCACAATCAAGTAACCATGTCCACCTTCAGTTGTTATAAAAATCCTATTTATGTCTAATATGACTTAAAATAAATTTTACTTCCTAATTTAAAGTCTTGAAATTGGGCCACTGTTTCTTTAAAAACTCTTCTTTCTGAAAGAAAGTCATCTCCTCTCCTCTATTAACCCTTTAACAACATTTTTATGAGTGTTGCAATGAGAAGTGGCTGCATGAGCTCAGCAGGTGAACTGTTCCACCAGATGTTTGCTAATTGCTGCTGGCTAGTCTGAAGGAGCTCAGTGGGGGAGTCGTGGGGAAGGCCTGCTGTGTGAAGCTTGGAAACTGCAGGAAAAAGATAATTCTGCCTTTTTATAAATATTTTATGAGCTCTATTAGGTTTGCTCATAGGTGGCAGACATATATAGCTTGTGACCAGAAATGTTGCTTTTCTTGGGTTTAGTCCCTTTGCTGCTTTAAATAGGAGAATGCAAACTAGAAAAGTGTGAAGATGAGTTGATGCATTTATTAAGTTTAGATATTACAATCCGCCTTCTCCATATTTACCTTGTTATTGAGCAAACTATGGCACAACTCGAAGAGACTTAAAGTTTATGTGGACTTGACATTGGTTATGGTTTTTAAACATCTGAAAACTTTCTGAATTGTGACAGAAATTTCAATTATTCTTGAAAGAAGTGGGAAATAATTCATTGAAATATTTTTGTTACTTAAATGAAACAAAAGTAAGAATGTGTAATCCAAAAATATATTTATCCTCAAAATCTGAACAGACTGGACTGTTTGCTAGGTGTTAGCAGGTAGCATGCTTGCTAGTTTCCTATTTTAATGTCAGATGGGATGTTTGTGGTGGGCTTAAACAGTTTCATGTGTTGAATCACATCCAGCTAAATGTCGCTGTAGAGGCTGGTTTCACCAACCAGCCTCTACAGTTATTCTTTAAAGGCTGGTTTACAACAGACATCAAATATGTTGCCTGTTGTAAACCAGACAACAGATTTGATGTCTGTGTTACAAATCTGTTGTAACCAGGACAGACACAGGAAACATAAAGCTGACTGTTGTCCAAGTCACACAAATGTGTCAATAGAGTGGTCAATTCAAACTTGCAGATGTTTTTCAGTGACCTTTGGTTTTTGTACACTGCGGTATAAAATGAGTTAAAAACCGAAGCTCCTTTACTCTAAGGGATTTATAGATACCACACAGTGGTAATGTGATGCCTCCAAATACAAAAGGTGTTTTAAAGGCGAAAAGGTTGGTAACTTTGATTTGACATAATTCAATTAGGCATTGAATTGTTAACTAATGTCAGACGACATTAGTTAATAAGACTATGGTAGAAAGAAATTTTTGTGAGATTTGAACATAGATACAGAAACACTCAAGCTGCATTGAGCTGCAGGAGAAATCTGAAACAAATAGTGAAGATGATGATCATCTTTAATTGATTCTGTTTAATATTCCTTGTTGAATTTCTCCATCTGGTGACTTTCAGTGCATATTTGCTGATTATAAAAGGAGTAAATATCGTAGGCCTCTTTTCTCACCTCAGATAGTTATGCGATAGTCTGCCTGTTTGGTGATTGTGTTTGGCGGAAGTAGCAAGTGATCCAGCACTTTTGCAGGACATTTTGTTGGTACTTAGAAACTCATTAACCAGGACATGTGGTTTTTATAACAGTGTGGCTTCCTGTAAATGCTGTAAGAACTCAGCAAATAAAAACCAGCCTACACCGGGTCCTCTCTAGAAACCACTTCCATGCCTTTTATTGTTGTTCAGCTCAAATATGTCTTGCTGCCGCTGTAAAGAAAACAAGTTAACCCTTGCTGATGATCTGGAAAAGTAAACAATGATTTACAAATGAAATAGGAAAACAGCCTTAAAACTTGACCATTTAGGGAAAACATCTAAAGCTATTTGGATTTATTGTAGAGAAAACTTTGGCTGGTACCTTTAAAATGGACAAAGACTCAACATCCAGATGCATAACATTATAAAGTAAATTGAGAAATATACATTGTTTTCAAAATTTGGCTGACATCCATTTGTATTCAACCCTCTTTACCTTGACACCCTTAAACAAAATCCAGTAAAACAAAATGCTTTACCGATATCCATCTTCCGGAGAACTGTTCAGTCTTTCATCTGAAAATGGAGGATAACTCAAACACCTACCACAGTTATTCAATAGTTGATAGGCCACAGATCTGGCCTTTAGCTGTGTAAAGTTTTAGGAGATAAAGCAAAAATGTGCACAAGTGCTAAACGAGAACAAAAGTGAACTTTTTGACTTATAAGCAAAACATTATGCAGAGGAAAACTAACCCTGCACCTCGATCTGAACATCTGGGCATCACACTATCATGCTATGTAAAGCACAGCATGATAGTACTTATATAGAAGCTGCTTAGACTTGATAGGAAAACACAAATATAGGTAATCCTGCAGAAACATGTTAGACACCATGAATTTTGACACAGAACAGATTTAGTTTTTTAATTGGAGAAAAAAGTTGAAAACCATCAATGGTATTCAGTTCTCTTAACAATTGTGCATTGCTTTGTGTTGGCTTAATTGAATATGTTGAAGTTTGTGTTTGTAACATGTTAATATGTACAAAAGCTCCTGGAGTAAATAAATAAATAAAAATACAGATGCATTCAATTCAAATGTTGGGGAAAAATGTAAGTTTGGATCCTTTTGGGAGCAAATCCTGGTACATTTAGTAAATTTTTAGCTGCATTTCTAAATGTAGATGAATCCAACCTTAATTATACCAAATATATTTATTGTAAGGTTGTGTTTACACATGGTGCAAGTATGTCACAAATCTATATATAAGAAGAGAGAGAACACTGTTCTTTGTCAACAAGAGAAGTACTGCTTTGTCCCAGATAAACACATGCACATTTGTAGGGCTGAAACAGGAATGTGGGAGACAGAAGGTGGGTCGTACTCTGTGTTTTAGGCCCATCATTATCTGAGATACACAGCATATCCAGGACAACGGGGAATAAACACCGACCCTGTCATCCTGGCGATTACGTTGCTTGTTTTAGCTGTGTTCGGGAAGAACTTCCCTCCAAACGGAGCTCGACTCAAACAACTGGGTCATCTGTGTGGAGCGAGGAGAAGCTCTCTGAACATCTGTACAGTTTAACTGCACACATATTGGCTGAGGTCAGCTGGCCGCTCTGTGTAATTCTCATTCCTTGGAGGTGGATCATCGCAGCCGCGGGGCTGACTCATGCCCGGCTGAGTTAAAACCGCTGCAGCGCCCGGGAACACAAAGAGTCTGCTGTGAGGCTCTGCTGAACACTTCTCACTCCATAAAGCGCCAGCTGTGGACCGGACCTGTGGACAAGAACCTGATGATGGACGGACCAGGACTCCTGCTACTGCTGCTCAGCCTCAGAGCTGCACTGGGTGAGGTGGAGTGGACAGAGCTAAACGAAGCAGAGGTAAAGTTACATCTGGCTTCATCACTTAATTACCTTAATCTTCCAAATGGAGAAATGACTTCTTGTGACATGAATGTATCTTTTTGTTCCGCACACAGACGTATTTGAAGCAATACGGCTACTTAAACGACCCAGCTGACCCACAGGACCCGTCTTACCTGGAGGAGGTCATTGAAGCACTTAGGTGACTTTATTGCTATTTTCTTTTAATCAAGAAAACTTAGACTAAACTTAAAGATTCCTGCTGCTGCAAACAAGCATTTTAAAAACAATAAATGTGTCAATCAAGCATCAGTTTGCAGATGTTTTACTGTTTTAAACTGTGTGGTCAGAGTCTTCCAGGGGGTGAATGAGCTGCCCCCTACTGGAGAGTTAGATGACGCCACGCTTGGAGTGATGAGGCAGCCACGCTGCGGCTTGGAGGATCCGTTCAACAAGAAGCTACACAAGTACAAAGTGATGGGTGAGTCAGGAAATTTAGACACAATTGTTTCATTTTAGTCTGAAAATGTCAGTACCTTTTCTATCAACCAGCCATCTTTGAGAGGAGTAAAAAAAAAATAAAATCATAGTTTTACACATAATCGGAAGTCATAAACTGGAGAGTTGTAGAAAATCACACAGCAAAAATATATGTTATGTTACAAAGTAAAAGCTCAGAAAATATAGTACCTTTAACAAGAACTCAAACCTATTTAAAGCCAAATTATCTTTATCGTGGCAAGTCGTGATATGAGGATTGTTTTCTCATCAGACGGTGAAGCCGAGTTCATGGAGTTAAGCACAGGACAAGAAAACTTGTCAGAGACAGTCAGAGATGTGCTGAAATGGTCCAGTCAAAGTCCAGATCTAAATCTTTTTGAGAATCACTCCACTCTGACCTGAAGGAACAGGCAGAGATTTCAGTTAAAGATGTGCATAGCTGGTGGAGACATAACACAAATGTTCTGCAGATGTAATTTCGAGTGTGATGACTCAAAAGGCCTGGATCCAAAAACATCACACACTTTTTAGGTTTCACTGTGCAAACATATGAAAACTATGTATCATGTCCTTCTCCTATTAAACTGTGCACCACTTTTGCGCTTGGTTTACATAAAATCCTAATGAAATACTTTGGACATGTGTCGCTACAAAACATGAAAAGGTCTGACTTCCTTTAATGGCGACTCACAGTAAAGGATTCTCGTCTTTCTCAGGTCGTTGGAGGAGGAAGAGTCTCACCTATCGCATCCACAACTACACACCTGACATGGCGAGGTCAGAGGTCAGGAAGGCCATCCGCTCTGCCTTTAAGTACTGGAGCGACGCGGCTGACCTGACGTTCACAGAGATCGACTTTGGCAGAGCAGACATCAAGATCTCCTTTCATAAGAAAGATGGCTTCTGCTCAGTCCCATTTGACGGCCGGGGTTTGTTCCCTTTCCAAATCCACTCGCTGTTCCCCAAGCAAACCATTTAGCAGGAGTGTAATCCTTCTGTGTGTGTGTGTGTGTGTGTGTGTGTGTGTGTGTGTGTGTGTGTGTGTGTGTGTGTGTGTGTGTGTGTCTGTGTTGTGTGTGTGTGTGTGTGTGTGTCTGTGTGTGTATGCTCCTTGCAGGTCACGTACTGGCTCATGCTGAATCACCAGAATCTGGTGTCGTCCATTTTGATGAGGACGAGTTCTGGACAGAGGCATCGTACTACGGAACTAACCTGCGTATCGTGGCTGCCCATGAAATAGGACACGCTCTGGGACTGGGCCACTCCCAGTTCAGGAGCGCTCTGATGGCGCCAGTTTACGCTGGTTACCGCGTCAACTTCAGGCTGCATTCAGACGACGTCAACGGCATTCAGACGCTTTACGGTAAGGGCAATAAGAAGAGTTCCTGTGATGGTTATTATGATTCTGATAAAGTGAATCAACCTGGATATTATTCATTTTGATAAACTTGAGTGTCATCCCATTGTTAAACCACAGAGTTTAAGCAAGTGAGGAATTGCAACAATTCTTGTTACCCATAATTTTGGTACTCTGCGATTTAGCTCTATATGATCTATTATTTTGTGCTTCATCACTGAAAGTGCTGTAAGTGAGCCCTATTGATCCCCTGAAGAACAGACTTCTAGACTAAGACTATGTCTTCGTCCGGTTCTTCACTTAGGATTCTAATTCCGAGGACATTGAGTTGTACTTTCACAATAGGTTGTACTTTCACAGAACTCAGTCACACTTCACAGTCGCACGCATACACAAACAAACTTCCTGCCACCTCGAGGTTCCTCCCTTATGGGGATCTCATCTAAGAGGGGGTCACCACCCGCACCTCTTCTTCCTATAACGCTTGAACCCGGGTTGGGTCTCAAACCCAATTAATAGCACTTTTTCGCTTACGTTTCTGTCGGTTCGTTTTGTCCGGTCGGATCTCATCAATCCGCCGTTGGCAGACAAAGTCGGACATAGGTCGCTGGCCCAGCGAAGAATTTTGCCTCCAGGGTCTTTCTCCTCCAGGTCCTGTTGACTCACGGTTTTCAGCGCGTCTTTCTCTGCCTGTCAGCGGGTGGGTATGTGGAGATCCGGGTCAGAGCACCAAGATGATATGTATTTTTGAACCTACATAAAAGAACCACAGACAACGTGTATCAGTTTTCTGACCAAGCTTTTGCAAAAGGAGAAGACTCAGCAAACTGCTCCTCCAAGCCGCTCTCTGAGCTTTCTGGCCTCCTTAAGTTAGAGCTGATCTTTTATTTTCAGAAAGAAAGAGATAAGCAAAAGAGAGACAGAAGGCAAGTTTTGTCTACACATCTAGCCCTCTGCCTTGAGAGCGATTTCTCTCAAGGGTGGAGGGAACAATCACTTATCTTGCAGCAGAGATACTTGGTGCCAAAAGTTTTAATACAGCAGTCAAACGTTTTAACAATAAAGCATCTAACACTCCTAAATGAAAATAATAATCTATAGTAATATAACTATGCTAAGGTAAGATCAATAATATTATTATAAATGTAAGAATGGTAACACAAAAATCCTAACAGAATATAATACTCATGTAAAAGTGCAATTATAATTATGTTCCTCCCCCAAAATGTTACTCAGGTAAACGTAACCAATACTCCCCATCTCTAATAAAATTATCTTGCTCACAAGCTTAACGGGAATTAAGCAGTAGGCATTTAAATGAGCAGCAAAACGTATCCCAACTCAAGAGAGCAAATAATTTACTTTTATGTCTCAATATATCAAAAAAGGTAAATATTTATGATTCCTCAAACTGTAGATTTCAATTTGTGTTGCAGGCAAACCCATCAGCACCATAACGCCCAGTACACCGACCCTGGGCAGCCCGGTGGAGAGCAGCTCCATACCGAACCCCTGCACTGCGGACCTGGACGCCATCATGTTGGGTTTGTTACCTGACACCTTGCTGCAGGCATTATAGCCACTTAAAAGAGAAAATAACCATAGCTATGCTAAATTTTGCTTCGATTTTCAATGTGCATATATGAAATTTACAAAACAAACACTGTTGACTAGATCTAAATAGATTGCTAAATACAAAAAATGTTTCATAGATACTAGAATAATATCAAAATCTGTTTATTCAGGACCATGGGACAAAACCTTCGCCTTTAGTGGGGACTATGTGTGGACTATCTCTGACATGGGCCACAACAGTCCGATAAGGATCAACAGACTGTGGTGGGAACTCCCAGGAAGCCTGAACGCTGCTGTCCACTCGCAGAGAACCAACAAGACGTACTTTTTCAAGGGTACAACCATTCCTGTTTCATAACGCCGAGCCTCTGTTGGATTTCTTCTGCTCTGCAGCTGCTGCTTCTAAACATTAAACGTCTGGACTCTTTCTGGTCACAGGCAGTAAAGTGTGGAGGTACACGAGGTTCATGCTTGACTATGGCTACCCCAAACAGGTCAAACGTGTCCCTCCTAACATCGACGCAGCCTTATACCTGCAGATTAACCAGAAGCTTGTGTTCATAAAGGTAGGAATAAAACACAGTGGCATCTCAGTAAATTAATACTTTAAAAATGCTTTGGATATTTTTTTTAAAGAAAAAGGTCACAGGATGGTTTGAAGTGCTTATTTATGTTGATTTTTAATTATTGCTTACAGCAAATAAAATCCATCAATAATCTGCAGTAAAGCATTCAATTCTTTGTTAGTTGTGCTTCTCAGTGCCTATCTCAGCCCAGGTAAAACTCTTGACGACTAGCCTAACTAGCAAATCGTTAAGCTAGCTAGTTAAGATAGCTAGTTAAGATAGCTTAACTAGCTGCGTTTCCATTGGCCACAGAGTTAAGCTAATTTAAATTAAGAAAATAAATTCACTTTATGGAAACACGATAATTTAAAAAAAAAACAGTTTTTTTATAAAAAGTTTTTTGTGCTAAGATGAGGTAGGTTTTTTTTGTTTGTTTTTTAATCAAAATTTGCGTATTTCGTAAAACTACAATGGAAACGTTGATCACTCGAGTCACGTGATCAACAGCCGGACGTTACGACTGATGAAAACTACGATGAAGACAACAGGAAGTCGTTACCTCTCACAGCATCGCACAGTTAATAAAAAAGTTGTCTGTCATTCCAATGTGTTGAATCCATAATCCTTCTGTAAAATCATTGAATTGTGACTGAATTATGAATATAATCTCATGTCATTTATATACTAATAACTCATTATTTTAATGAGTTATCATTTGAACCAGCTTGTTTATGAGATTTTGATTTAATTTCTTATTTAATGGAAACACTGCAATTGCAAAATGGTGTTTTTTGACATTAGTCGGCTCGTGACTAAGATTTATGCACATTTGGAAAACTGCTAGCAAATTCCTTAGGATGGAATTTGCCTACAGTCCGCCACAGGATACCTGTTGCTTGTCATTTGCTTCCTCACGTTTTTTTTTTTTTTTTTTGTTCCACTAAACTTTCCATTAATAAGCCCAGGTAAAACTCTCCATAAACAGTCAGTTTCTCCAGCTATTTGTCGATAACCCTCCTTTTGAATGGAGTCAGTGACTGAGACAAGTCAACAATCTTCTCCATGATTTTGTTGATATTTTTATGAGAAACTGAATTTGAGACTTTCATTAGCTGTAAGTTCTAATACTGAAATAACGCTTAAGATAGTATTTATTGAGAGGCACCTGCCTTCATGTTTAACAATCTCACCTGGTAGTTATGTTTTTTTTTTTTATCCTAACTCTTTGCTCCTTCCCTATGCAGGGATCGGACCACTGGCAGTTTGATGAGGTGAAACCCAATTTTTCCTTCTACCCTAAGCCGCTGAGCAAGCTCATTAGCGGGTTGCCGTCCTCTCCTGACGCAGCCTTCACCTGGAACAACGGGAAGATCTTTTTCTTCAAGGGCGACAACTACTGGAGAGTGAACGAGCAGCTGAAGGTGGACAGCTGGTATCCGCTGAGCAAGGCGGAGCGATGGATGAGATGCTAGCGGCCCACCACCAGGGGGCAGCAGCAACCAGAGGACTGGATTCTGACTCCAATCCGAGGGCATTGGTTAATGAACAACCTCAACATCAGTGATTAATTGTGAATTGGTGAAAAATAGTGAGAGACTGACTGACTGACTTAACTTCACTGGATTTATTACTGTTGAGCCCCTTCAGGCTGATTTATGGAGAGCAGAAAGTCTCCACAGGCTTTTGAATTGATGAATTATGTAAGCTTCAGTATAATCTTGGAGAGAAATCGAGGCCATCTGTTTTTCTTTTTTCTTCCACACATGTGTTGGATTATGTGTCGCAACACTTTTGTTAAGATGTTACATTTTATGGCTTCTTTCTTGCATGTTGTGCATGTTCCGGATCAGATTTTTGTTTTTTTTTATAAGAAAATGTGAGATTTTATACAATAAAAAGACATTGTCAACATTGCAAACGTTTTGCTCCGTCAGCAGAAGAAGCTGTTCACAATTGCATAAAAATCACATAACAATGCTATGTTCATAGTGCTGAAAGAACGGTCTGTCCTGCATTGTGCTGTCTGCAGAAAAAAAGAGAGGAGAAAAAATTTGGAGGTGCCATGGCAACTCCAACCAATCAGAGGGTAGGAAATCCTCCCCATGACCTCTTTATTGTGGATGAAGAATCCAGTGAGTAATGCTGCTGGAGTTGCTAAGAACCAGAGGAGACAAACAGTGTGGCACATCCGAGCCAAATCTTGAGTTAAAACCGTTTTTTATTAAAATCTGTGAAAACTATTAACAAGTATTTACACATTCAGGCAATAAGTGTGGTGTTTTTGAAAAACAACAAATGAAACATTAAATCTTTAAACACAACCTACAATAAAAAAGGCAACAAAAGAAAACCCTCAAACATGCAGTTTTGTCCTTTTTTTTAAAACACTACCAGGTATTAGATTATCACATAAATTACATTTATAAACATTAGCATACATCTTTTACTGGACTGTGTTCTGAAGTAAAAAAAGAAGATGAAAACACATCTAACAGTAGATCTAAAACAGATCCTGGAGGCTCCAGGAGAGAACGTTGAAGAACAATTTCTCTACATTGTCAGACGCCATGAACTCACATCACATCTCACTGTTTATCCACACAGAAGACAAATAGAGATGCACCAATCAATTGGCCAGAGGTCAGAAATGAGCTAGTTTTCCCTCACCGAGCTCTGATCAGTAATTCTGAACAATCCAACCATTTAACTCATTTGTCAGTGAATAACCCTTCTTGGATTGAAAACGCTGTTTATGCAGTAATTTAATGCTAATACACTGATGCATATGAAGATAAAACAGAACATTATTTACATTCTGATGTGTACAATGTGATTTAATCTTCTCAAAACTTTGTGGCTCAGTATTTTCTAATATTTCAGTAAAATGTTAAATATTTTTTATCATACCAACTTTTTGCATAAAGTTTAAATGTGATTTAAATGTCTACGAAATCAGCTAAAGATCAAAATCTAATTTTTGATCAGCTCAAATACTGAGGCTTTTTTTTTTTACAGAAATACAAGCATGAAAAGATAATTTTTTCCAGTAAAATCTCTTTTCTGGCTGGTAAATATTTACCGTTTAAGGTGCCGACCAATAACCCTTAATCCACCACGTTTTGCTGAGAAATGAATTTTTTTTGCAAGTTAAATGGAAAAAAAAACCTGAAAATATTTACATTTTGTTGCTGTAACTTAAACAAAACCAACAGCAGTACCTTGATGTGTTTTTCCACTGAACATCAGATAAATGTTAGGGAGTTCCGAATAGTTCAGATAAATATTAGGAAAAGTGTAGTGATGAATAAATGGGGATGTTTTTGCTGTTTATGTTATGTTAAAACTGGAACATCTGCTGAGGAACCTGCAGTACATGTTTTACAGAAACTAAGACACTAATCTGCTCAGACCGCAAAGACGTTTTGAAAATCAGCAGAAAAACAAAAGACTGGTGCATCTCTAAAAATGAAAAAAAAAAAGTACATAAAATCAAACGCATTACTTCATCGACTCCTACAACCACCCAACTAGCATGTGAGACACGTAATACTAAAAACTCTTCATGGTAATGGCTAACTTCTGAAGTACAGTACACTAAATGCAGAGACACGTCTGTTTCTGAGGCTTCCAGTTGTTGCCGTGTATCAAATACACAATAAGTGGAAATGGGAGACCTTTTTCTGTTAATATTGACTGGATACTGTTTCTCTGAGAAACACAGTGGTCATAGTGGTTTAAACGGCATCAAAACAGAGTTTGATGCTTGTTATCCCTCAGTGGCATTCTGTTTGACACACAGGACTCACCGCAAAACAAAAAAAACCAAAAAAAAAACCACATCCTCACTACCAGATCTACTTCACAGCAATTAGAGACATTAGAGCAGTTGGCATGTGCTGCTCTGCGTGAGGAAGACCCCATAACCAAGGGAGTCTCCTGATGAAGATACCTCCCACCAGGAAGCAGGAAGTCCTGCCGTTTTGCTCTGCGTTGGGTCAGACCCTGACGATCGGAGTCGTGGCCGTGAGAGGAACCATGGATCCGGTCTCGCAGTCCATGTCGACCATGGTTGGGTTGGTGGTGCCGAGGCTGCTAAGGGAAGTACCTGTTCCCATCTGCCGATCTCGCAGACTTTGCAGGTAGCTCTGAGAAGACAAACGGGAAACACAGAGAGAGAGAGAGACAGAGATGAGTTACGGAGGGGAAGTAAGGTAGAAAACATTACCCACTCATAAAGACGTTTGCTCGTATTTAAATAAATACGAAAAGAAAAAAAAGAAGTCACTACAGCACACGCCTTGTTGGGAGACACTGACCGGTGCCAGTAGATCCCCAGCGTAACGTTTCACTGGGGTGGCTTTACGGCGGTATGTGCCTTCCTGCCCACCTGCCTGCTGTCGCTTCTTGGCGTCCTTATCTCGAATCCGCATCAGCTGAACCCGCTTCTGTCTCCGACTGATGACAACTGCAAGAGGAAGGGCAATTTGAAACTGGCCTCTGGAAACCGATCGTGTCTGTGAAACGCTGACCGAAACATCGGTCACGAATGCTTTCGGCAAACCGTCTAGTTTTAAGCAAACACGCAGCATTTTAAAGGAGCAATTCTGATTTCTGACGAGTTATTTTTTTTACTCTGGCCTGAAATTACAGTAGTTTATTGTTTAGAGGTCCTTCAATATGTTGTTAAGACAATAAGTCATGTGATAAAACTGTCTCGTTCTTTACTTGGACATTAAATGAGTTTTAATCTCAGGGTTTCTAGTGCGAAGAGAGCGCGTGAGTTTAGCAGAGAAGAGCTTTGAGTCATCAAAATATTTCTGTTTGAGGTTTTGAGCAACATCTAAAAAGTGTCAACTGAAAATATTTCTGCAATTTGTCAATGTTTCATGAAAGAATATGACAGATTTTCCTTTTTTTTAATTGAAAATCTATTTAGTAACATTGTAGACAAACTCAAGTGTTCAACTGTACCAAAAACAACATAATCTTGAAATCCTTCACTTCTCTAAAACTTGACTTTCACCCTCTGTGTGATGCTTTACTGCACACTTCTCCAGCTGCAACGTTTTCAAAATCATCTCATTTTCGGCCTGATCCGTCTTGACCTCTGCCCAGCCGACCACAAACCAGTCAGTGAACTCACTGCTCAGAGCGGTACAGACCCGTGTTACCAGTCTGTACTAAGACCAACCCTCTTCTGTGCAGATGCTGTAACAGTGTGAAGAAGACTAATAGGCTATTTCCAGGATCTGTGAGTTGCTTAAGTCAAGTTAGAGGAAGCAAAGATGAATGTACGTAGCTGGACATAGACAACAACATCAGTAGCCTACAGGCTACTTGTTAAGGTTAAGGTGCTGTATTGATATTAGCTAATCATCTTTTAGCTAACTTTACCTGCATCCAACAGCTTTACTCAACTCAGTCTGTTAGTTTGGGGGAAAAACTGTGAAGAGTTCTTTGCGTTTTGCTGGTTTGCTGCCATGATTCTAACACACCTGCGTAGCTCTGCACTCAGCAGGTCTCCTTCGCTGCTGCACAGGTGTGTAAACCCAGCGGGAGAGTCGTAGCGCTCATGTTGCGTTTAAAGGCGGCTTGGAAAAATAGATTACGACACGTTAACACCTGCAATGGCACGGTGCCCCCCCCTAGGGGGCACTCCCCTCAGTTTGGGAACCTCTGCTCTAGGGAATACTAATGGAGACATAATACAAGGTGCGGACCATGTGTGTAATTATTTTGTTGTTGTTTTCAAGAAATAAAAACTTTTGTTTATAGATCCCGCCCGTTTCAGACAAAAATAATGAATGACCTGCTCGTGGCAGGAAGGCTGGAGAAAATATTTTGAAGATTGTCCTGAAATGTTATTATATTATAGTTACTAAAGAGAGCAAGGAATTCCCTAAGATTAGCTTTTTGAATCAGAAATTCAGTTCAGAGAGTGAGTGGTCTTTATGCGTTTTGCCATTTGCCTGGTTTCCATCTTGGTAAAGAGAGAGCTTTCACTTTCACCTCGGCTCTCGGTTTACTGAATTCAGCTGTCTACAAATTAAATGTTTCTCGTTCAGTCAGAAGATGAACAACTTAAACTTAACTAACCCCAAATCAACTATTTTTGTTTATAAAAACTACTTAAATGCAAATGTTGACATTTTCATGTTCATTTTTTAGTTCTGCGACATTTGACCTCGCTGGTTGTAGCAGTTTAAAACCATCTAACTCAGACGCACGGCCCCCCTCGGTGGACAGTGACGAGTTCGAATAATGAGCGTTGCCGTGGCGATCAGTGCCTCAGCTTTGCAAACGTGTGATTTATGTGCAACGTGGACATGGAGTGGAATGGCTCTCCTCTGCTCTGACTACTGGTGAAGGTAGGAATGGACGACTGTCAGACTGACTGCAGTGGTGAGGAAGCGAAGGCGTTGTCGCCATAAAATCTCTAACAACCCAGAAAAACAATTGCTAAATTTGTCACCAGCGGATTTAAAAAAAATAAATACCAGTGGAGTCTGAAATATTGGTAAATATAGCGACAAAGTGGATAGGGTTAACTTGACATGGTACATAAACGTACCATGTCAAGTTAAAACAGAACAGCTGTGAAAACGTTACATTTCCTAAGCCAATCTGTATGTCTTCCTTACCCTCAGTGTGTGAGAAGCTGTCACCCGTCATCTTCCACTGGATCAGTACGCCTATGAGGCTGAGGGCGGGCCAGATGCCCAGAATGACCCAGCTGTACCAGCACAGCGCCGGCCCGGGCGCGAGGCGCAAGCAGTCATACACGTAATTGGCGAGAGCCAGCATCTCCACAAAGTAATCAGCGCACACGGTCATGATGGCGGCTCCGAACACGGCCGTGGAGAGCATGGTGAAGGCCTTCTGCCACTGCAGCGTCAGCACGGCGAACAGCATGCCGGTGCCCAGCAGCGTGCCCAGAGGCACCCAGAGCGTGGTGGGCGTGTAGAACTGGTGAGTGACCAGCAAGCCGGCCAGAGCCAGCAGGAGTCCCAGCAGCAGGCCGGTCATGAAGAGGCCGACGCTTCGCACCAGCATGGTGACCAGGCCGCACAGCAGGCCGATGCCGAGGCCGATGCCTGCGCTGGCCTCCACGCTCAGCTGAGTGTCCAGAATGTGCTCCTTGTGGCACAGCAGGAAGATGATGACCGAGCCGAACATGAGACCGGACAGGAACATGACGGCCTTGAAACAGCGGTAACCTAGAGCAGGAAACACACAATAAAAAACAGGAAGTGAACAGAGAAACTAACAGTAATCCAAGGATATAACTTTAAATACGCCATGAACTGTGGGGAAAAGAAAAGAAAAAAAAAAAAAGCGGTCCTCACCAAAGAAACAGTAGATGATGCCAAAAAGGCAACACATGGAGCAGATGACGGTAGGGATGATGTCATATTTTCGCTCAATTTCCAAACTGCAGGAGTTGACCTCGGCCACACCTGCCCCCCCGCCCTCGGGGCTCAGCCCAGTGGGATCAGCCATTTTGGTTGGACAATGGACTTCAGGATTAAGGCAGACCTGCAGCTGCTGTTATCTAAGGTCCATCTGTACAGGAGTGGTGACTGTAGGAGAAGAGAAAAAAAATATTAGGGAAAACCTCAAATCACCACGCAAAGTATCGCATAACTGAAGTGGAGGGGAAAAGATTTCGAGCATTGTGTGCATTAGCATTCGTCCCTCTTAGACAGTACATTTCTTCAGGGAACCAGCTTTGTTGCAGTTACAGCTGAAAGTGTTTTGGGGAAAATTGTCAACCGGTTTTATGAATCCAAAAGCTGAGATATTTGCCCACTCTGTTAGAAAATAAAAACATAAAGGTTGACAACATTTAGTTTGAATGACACTTTTAGCCCGTCATAATTGTGACTGTATCGAGGTTGCTAAGATGAATCCCTGAAGAGTTTAGGGTTTCCTCCTTTTTTTCCAAGAATGGTCCTGTACTTGCCACCATTCATCTTTCCATTATCTCCAATGAGGTTTGATCTATAAGACAAACATCCCCACAGCATGATTCTATCACTACCATGTTTCACTGTGGGGATACTGCCTTCAGAGATAAGTACTGTGTTTTTAAGTAAAGGAAAGAAAACTGAATTTAGTTTTCAGCAGTTTGCAGCACATATCTGTCTACTGGTCTTTATCACGTAGTCCCACTGAAAAGCCCTGAAGTTTACGCTGATAAAGTAACGATTTCAGCATTCACAAGCTGCTTATTAGGCAAAGGAAGGGCACTGGTTCTTCTAGTCTATCAGGACGTTTTAAAAACTGGTCTGTAGGCACAGCTGCCATCATAACCACTAATGTCCATCTGCTGACTGCAGTTTCCTGTGAAGTGCTCGAGTCGTGAACTAAGAGTTCTCAGATTGATTTAATGAAGTAGAAAATGAGCTGCAACATTGGCTTTCCAGTGAAAAATGTCTCCACCCTGTTTCCAGCTCTGTCATTTTTTTTCTTCTTCGCTAGTTTCAATTGGTTATTCATATTTTTTTTTAAAATAAGTTGTTTTGTCAATTTAAAACATATCACCCCTCGTTGGGTTAAAACTTGAACGCACACATGCACAATATTTATATTTCTCTTCCCCTTTAAAACATTTTCTAGAACTTTTCCTTTTCTTCTGAGGATTTCTGTTTCAGAAGCCGCCCACCCTCTATTTATCTTGAAAAATTATATGACATTTAAGCCGTCAGGTCCTCAGGGAGCCGCGGAGGGCTGAAGGCGTATGGGTGGACTGCTCCTTCTCTGCAAGGCTGCTGGCAGGCCTGCTGTATGAGCTCACCGCAGCTGAGATCAGATTACAACTTGTCTACCTCAGACAAACACTCAGGAACAAGCAGTTCGGTCTTTTGAGCAAAATAACGCACTGCTTCCTTCTTTATTGTCATACCTACTAGCATTTTTTCCTTACCTCAACGTTTTAAAGAAGGAGAAATATGTTTGTTTTTTTATTCCTACAGCAAAAATGAGTCACAATTGTTTTGACATGTTTGCAGACATGAGGCCATGTAATTTGCGTATCCTGCCCAGGAATGACTTTAGCAGGAAAAAATGAGACCAGCGGAAAGTTTTCCTCTCTTCTTCAGTCATGGTTTTTCTACACCTATCCTCTCGAGATATTTATCTTTTACAGCAATTCAAAAAAAGGAACAGATTATATGAATTTAACTTTTCCCTATATCGCCAAAACAGAAAATATAACATATTTAAAATGGCATGCATTGTTGTCCAAACAGTGAGACAAACAAAGCAATGAGAATTAAAGAGTTTTATCAGTGAGGAAACAAATAGTTTTCTGACAGGATGAGGGTTTGGACTGTTGCCTTAAAGCAAGAAGAGACTCTTTGTGACAACTGCAGGGTG
Organism: Poecilia picta; assembly: GCA_033032245.1. Lineage (NCBI taxonomy): Eukaryota > Metazoa > Chordata > Actinopteri > Cyprinodontiformes > Poeciliidae > Poecilia > Poecilia picta. The sequence goes on along the minus strand of CM065357.1, from coordinate 14,620,338 downwards.
TGTGTCATGTACGTTTCAGGAAATTCAAAATACACTCCAAATTTGTAACAGATGTGAATTCATGGTCTGCAACCCTGAATCTGATTAGAGTTCAAAACAACAACTTTTGTTTCCTTCTTGTTTGGGCTGTGCCGAGATCTAACGCTTCGCGTTTAAGAGGAGAAATACGTTCCTGCAAGTTTAAACTTGCACATGATTTGTGTAAAAATGAAATGTAACTGAAATTAAATCAAAAGTTGACTGGTGCGAAATGTATTCCTTATGTGAGTGGATGTTAGTTTAGTACCTTTTCACCTACTTGGCTTTTGTCCAACTTAACGTGACATCTGGTAAGGAGAACCTGATTGGTTTAGATTTGAATAAACCTCGGCCCACCTGTCTTCCGATGATGAATAGAAACTCACCTGTATGTCACGCAAGTCTTAAAACCTTAGATTTGTTTTTTTGCTGTTTTTTCTTTGGGTATTCAAAGATAGGTAAATCTATACAACGTACAAACGTATTAAGCCTCAATCCTATTTACTACTAAATGTTTTTACAGATTCAAACTCATTAGATACTAACAAATTCCCACAAACCTGTTGCTTTTCAAGAGCTAATTAGAGATTCTCCAGTTTTCAACTTGATGGGCCCTGACCGATCAGAAACTCACAATTCTACACTTTTCCCCCATCATTGAATGCGCCAGGCTAAAAGTCAACATATTATGCAGATGCAAAAAGTTGTTAAAGTAGTGGAAACTAACAGCTTGGACCTGTAAGCACTCAATCCCTCAAGACTATTCTCACTTTTAAGACAAGTGATCCCTTTAAAGTTTACCTTTGCTTCTCATACAGCCCCACTCACTACACTTCTCATTTTAAACATTAGATGCCTCTGTAGATAGAATATGACATTTATAAGTAACAGACAGAAGAAGAACCAACTGAACTGTTTTTAGCCATGTACGCTGGCATTTAAAAAAATGTTATGTGGGTCTAAATGTTAGGAAACAAAGAAGATCTTGAGGAATATCACATCTTGTAGTGTCATTAAAGTTGGGTCTCATTTTTCATACACTCCTTTTTACGAATAGAGTGTGTTTACTGGAAACAATGCTGTGGAACACAGTGTTCTGATGTGCCACCACCAGATACGTTATTTTAATGTGATGCCAATATCTAGTTGTTGACTTTATAAAAAAAATCAAGAATGAAAAATTAAAATACACTGCTCTATGTGGTCCTCCAAGTGGTCTGATAATTCTTAGCCAATTTAGTCACACAAAATTAAAACAAAAATGTTTTAATTTTGGTTTCAAGCATCCAGAATCCAGAGGTGAGTAAAGCACCTTCATAGCTTAGCATGATCTTGTAGCGATGTTTTTATTGGGTCACTTTTGAACCACAGCTACATTGATTCAGTAGCAATGATACAGCTGGTTTTTGGGGAGTGATCTATTTTTGTGTGTTAGATGCTTCAAAAGTCTTATTGCATCATGACTTCAAAAACAGCTAAAATACTGACACAAAATAGTGTGACTGGACTACGACATAAAGGGAGTATAACTACTCCCTTTAAACCAGATTGTAAGTGCTGCTTTGCTTGTGAAAACATCTAATTTGCTCTCAGATTCTATACTGCTGCTTTTACTGCCTGCAGAAAGTTACAAAAGTTTGAATGTGAATGACATCCAAAAACAACAGCCATAAACCAGGTGAGTCACTGGGGGTGAACATGTTTTAGCTTGATTGATTGATTGCTTTTCCTGACAACAGCTTTACTTCTCAGGCAAAACACAGATTTAAACTGTAATCAGTGGGGTTTTTTACGTCGAATGTTACAGATATAAAAGGTAATAAACTCTGCTTCTTCCATCAGTAAATTGTGAACAGACTGCAATTAAATATGATATTTTTACACCGTTGGATAGACTGTCAAGCTAAATGTTGTCCACTTTCGATCAGCTGCTGAGCCTAGTACAAAATAAAGATTACAAGAAAATTGTTGGATGAAGCACAACAGGCTTTTTGTCCTTCCCCTGTTTGGAATATAAAATGTGTTTTCAGTGAAAACATACAAATTATAACCAAGGTGATGTTATGATGTTCTGTTACACATCTTGGAGAAGACCAGCTAACTTGCACTGAATATTCTCTCGCAGCTCAATCTCAATTATTCATTATCAGGGGGTTTTGTGATTTCTGTGGGGTCTCACGAAAGTTTAGTTAGATAGTCCTGCTTCTTCTTTGGACCCCCCACTGCTGCCATTCACCAGTTCATTGAATCTGTATAGTCGGCATCTATATAAAAAGCAAACAACTCGGGTTGTAGCAGTATCCCTGCTTCTCCCCAGCATCTTTATGTGCTCTCCTTTTCGAGTCTGCATGGTTTCCTCTCAGTGCCACTAGAGGTCACAGCATGGGCCTCAGAGTCTTTGTTTTGCCCCATAATGGCTCTATTCTCCCCCGGCAGCATTGACTTCCAAGCCTGTCTTGACATAAGACACCACTGTGATGAAGGGAGGTAACTTGAGACAGAGACATGGGAGTGTACTACTTCACACTGCTAATGCTGACTAAAACAGTACTTTAATGTGAAACAAACTGTCAGAGATGCAGGTAAACAGGGCCTCAAGTTTGTTAATGCCCATTTTAACCTGTTAACACGGAGCCACATCGAACTCTGGGCTGTTTGGACTTTTCCGAGGCAGGGAGTTTATAAGACTTGTTTAGACTTGAAACTCAGAAATGACTACTTGTGAGTACAAATAGTTTTGCAGCTATACTCTAGCCCAGGACATTTGCTGTCAGCATTTTTTATTTGATTTATGTAGATTTCCAACGAAGCAAACCGGTTCCACAACCAAAAATCTGCTTCTTGTATTACTGATTGAGCTTCTTCTTTCAAACCTGTTATAGTATGACTTTTAATCTTCTTAATTAAAGTACAAAAAAAAGTTGGAATAAAAAGTCATGAATGCATAAGAATGACTAAAGATCATATTCTCTGTTAGCTTCCTACTGATTGCCACTTAGAGACATCTAATAAAGTTGGTAAACCAGATGTAGCTGCTTTATAGAACAGCTACTTCAGCCTAAGCTATCCAATGCTGTGCACAATGTTACACTGTCAGGTCTTTAATATCTTCTAAAGCTATTATTAGAGCTTACATAGAGATAAGAGAACAGAAATGCAGGACAGAAGTTGTGCAAAACAAACAAAATACTGATTGTTCGAAAGAGCGTTAATAAGCTGAGATGAAGAGTTTATGAAGAAACACATACAGTGTCTTATTGCAGTGTGATCAGAAAATTACACCAGAAACTGCATATCAAAACTGTCTGTAAAAATAACTGGATCTTAGTTTTGTTTCAACGAAATCATTTCAGAACTGACTAGATCTGCATTTTTCTTTTCTTTTTTTCCATTTAATATAAATCTAGTTTCAGGATCTAGTTTTAAATTGTGGGTTTGTTTGTTTTTAAACTGTAAGAGTTTTTATTTTTTATTTTTATTATTGTTATGTTGTGTTTTAATGTACAGCACTTTGTATCAGCTGTGGTTGTTTTAAAGAGCTTTATAAATAAAGTTGGATTGGATTGGGTAAATGTTTTATGGTAAGGATTTTAACTACGAGCAAAATCAATTTTTCACTGCAATCAGAAATAACAATAAAAAGTTGCATGCCGCTATTTTCCAGTCCTTAAAGTGAAACCGGACTCAGGCAAAAGAAACATATCAGAAGAATAGATAAAAACAGCATTTTCTGCCTTTACTGTCAAATTACTGGTTGAGCACTTGCATGTTTAACGTCAGTAAATATTAAACGCTTAGAAATAATTACGTAGCCACTCCATTTTTTATTTATTTTTTACTGTGAGGAAAATACAAAGCAAGCTGCAGAGAGGGGGGATGTAAGAAGATATTTTTTGCTGGCCTTACATATCCTCTGGTAAAATTGTGAGCGGAGCAGGTTACAGCGCTCAGCTGCCGGGGAAGACGCAAAGCTGACTTCAAGTTCTCCACATCGCTAATTTGGGTGTGTTTTATCAGGGCTTGGTCTTGTGTGGTCACAACCGGGTGGGGATTCTGCAATTCCTCCACTTAAATGACAGCCAAGACCAGCTGAGAGGCCGGAAAACCTGCCGTGTTACGGATCACTGTCAGGCATGCTGGCTTTAAAGATCCACCCAGGATCACACACACACACACACACACACACACACACACACACACACACACACACACACACACACACACACACACACACACACACACACACACACACACACACACACACCACACACACACTTGTGGCTGTAAATCAAGGCACCTTAGGAGCCGAACACAGCAACCAGCTGAGGGACCAGCCAGGTCTTGACAACCGTAACTAGGAGTGCGAAGTCGAAAGGTCTCGGCGGGACAACAAAGTGATGCAACAGTGTGTTGTCAACATCACAGCTCCTCATCACACAATAGCATTTGCTCTAAGCCATTTTGAGCGAGACATCAAATACCGAGCTTCCTGTCCCTCCACGGCAGGAAGTGCAGGACCAAAAGAGGAAGTGGAACATCATGTTTCAGCAGGAACTTAATCCTGTGTTTGTGACAAGGAGCAGAAACAGAACAGAGTGAGTTTGGTTATCATGCACGGAAAGCAAAACTCACAATGGAGAACCAGGTGAAAGTACAACAGGTTAAATAAACACTTTGATCCGAGACTCGAGGAGAAAAACGAGCAGCGTAGCAACACAATAAAAAATAAGCTCTTAATCTGCCCCTGCAGGCTGATCTATAAGTGAAGCCATTGTGTTGCAAGTGTGTAATGTGCATGGCTGCAACCAAGATGGGATTTTGCGCGCAGCAGTTACTATGATTTACGTCTGTTGAAACAGCTTGACTAAACAAATACAGTCAGCTGATTTTTTTTACCTTTACCTGTCATTTCAAATACGCTTTCGCTGAACTCAAACTCTGTTTTCGAGCCCGTTGCAGTTAATCAACACTTACACGTGTCAAGAAATAATTCATGTCCAATAATAAACTTATAAAAACAGTACATTTATTGGCTCCTGAAGAACTAAACACACTCCTGAACATAACACCACACTGAAACTACAGAAGCACAGAGGATGTTGGCTTAAAATCTAACATTCTGCTTTTAAACCACTTGAGTTAAATATACTGAAAAACCGTAAGCTCATTCTGGGAAAACTTTATGTGCCCATATCTGACACCTGATGAAACGTGTCGGATGCGTCTCCAACTCTAAGGAATGTTCCACGCTTTTTTCACTCTACAAAACTAGCAGCCAGTTGGACACATTTTTGCTTAACAGGGACAATCATCTTTGACAACCTGTGAAGCCCCTGCTAATAGTACTGCTGTGGAAATATAGCGTAAACTAAATGGTATAAAGAAATCCTGACATTTAATATTGCAACAATGATATTTAATGTGATTTCCCACATGCTCCTCTCTTGAGTCTCCCAACACAAAGGTAAAGTAAATGAAACACTGTCTGGCCCAGTTTTACTTACATTTTCCTGTCAGTCGCTCCACTTGTTGGGTTTATTTTTGAAGTTAAAAGAGCCAGAGACAAATGAAACATGAGTGGAAAACCCCTTAAACACCATGCCTCTGCTGCTGTGGTTTCTAGTACAGAAACCCAACGGCTGGCAGGCAAGAAGGAGGCTATATGGAAATCTCTGTACATCCAGTCCACAAACCATTTGTGCATCTTCTAAAAAATGTGTGCCTGGAAGTTGCAGACATGTCAGAAAAATATCATTTTATATTAAATATTCATATCAGTGCGGATTTAGGATTTCTTAAAATTCTAACATTTCCACATATTGTCATGTTAAGAGAAAAATTGTACTTTTACGGATTTCCAAACATCTGTTAAGTACACTCTCTAATTAGTTGCCTTCACTCTGGATAAAAACTAAGCTTCAGTTTCTTCACTCCTGTGAAATCTGCAAAGGGACAAACAGCATGTTGTTGCATGATGCATGCTTCATGTGTCATACGCAGCATACGCTCATTAACTCTCATCAACTCGATCTGCAGATTCCCATCTGCAGAGTGAGTTGCACCAAGTCAGAGCTGGTGATTCAAATGTTATGGGTGGAGTGCGCAGCGTGTGGGGTCAGGAGGGGCCGTTCCATAACTCTCTATTAAGGTCTGTGGTACAGAGGAGCATTCAGCAGGCGACATCCATATGTTAGTGAGAGCCTGATGGAGAGGCCCGGAGTACGATAGCGAGAGCTGCTGTTGAACAAGTTAGACGGCAAACCCTGAAAGTAACCACAAATTTTGCAGAAATGCCCCAGGGGGAGATGCTAGAACGTACATCACCACCTGGCAGTAAAACGATGACGGAGACATTTTATTATTCAGATTATTATTCTAGTACTTTGGAAAAGTCTTGAGTCAACTCTTTATGCGTTCCTCCCAACAAGCCACCTTACGCGTCAACTTTTAAAGTGGAAAAGATGACTATCAGTCAGATAATCGCTATCTGATTCAGATTGTGTTTTTCCTCAGCACACACGCGACATGTCTTCATGATCTCGTGTGAAGTTATACTGGTGCGCTAACAAAAAAATTATAATTTTCCAGCACATGATTAAAGTCTGACTGATAAGATGCAGAAGAAAATAACTAGCATGGTCCTGGCTGTCATGTCAGTTCTTCCCCCCACCCCTACTTGACACTGCCGACCAGCTGGCTGAACTACATTCCCCACTCTTGCGAGAAAGACAAATCAGCTCCACCTTGTAAAGGCAACAACAATTGACAAGCTACAAGCAGCATGTTTATGAAGCAGTCGGCTGGCTACAGATACTCTGACTAATTACGAAAGTAAAGAGCCTGACAGCAAAAAGGCTGAATGTTCTGAGAAATAAGCACTCGAAACTACCACTAAATTTAATGGCTGCTTGTTCTACGCATGAAACTCAATGCAATAAATACACTGATTAGATATAGTTACTAAAGTTATTAGAATCAACACACTGTTTTAGAGGTAGTAGAAAGTAAAGTTGAACAATATAGTGAACAATAATTGCTGTTTTTATGTGGGTAATATCTCAAATCCAAATGAATATTTAGTGTTTTAGAGCATTTCCGGTGCCTTTGCTTTTTCAAATATATATTTTGCCAGTTGCACTGAGTTTCAATATCTTTAATGGCTTTAACTGATATAGATGTTAGTGACATACGTGGTAAAGCTCAGGAAAAGTTGTGAGGACATGTTCATACTGATAATCGTAAATATAGGGTTACACTATACTCTGACCCTAACCCTAACGATAATATTCAAGAACAAGAATAAAATCCTAATTTTATTCTTGCTTATTTTATTCAGCCCAAACAAGAAATTGCAAAAGGATCGCTGCATTTCTGTTTAAATAAAAGCAATCAGACAGTATCATGCAATTTTGTACTCAATTTATGTGTAATAAATACTAAGAGACTTTTGCTAAAGTATAGAGAAATTAAAGATAAACATTTTGGCTATAGCATGTGTGTATTCTTTGCTGAAATTTTGCTGAACTTATCTAGACTTATGTGTTTTTTTTACTTTCTTCCATGTAGATGGGGTTATTGTGCAATAACCCAACAGGTTGGTGTTTTACATACAAATATATGATTTAAATGAAGAGTCAGATATAAACAGAGCAGTGTTTCAGACCTCCAGAGTAGTGGCCATATATGTCAGCAGCAGCACTGTCATTTAGCGCAGCCTTTTAGCTCTCTTTGTTAAATTCCACTCTGCGGTCACTGAACCTCCTACAGCAATCTCACAAACCCAGAATATCATCCATGGCCTTTATTTTCCTAGTCAGCCAGGCACCCTGACATCTGAGCTATGTTTAAAGTGCCATAAGTAGTCCATAGTAGGATGTTTCAGAGTTACTGCAACCACTTTCGTTGTGGCTACCATTTGGACAATGAGGGTTTTCTTGCAGGAAAGAGTCATCAGACTCCTCCATCTCCAATACAAACTTGTGTTGTTCTGCATTTCAGCTCTCCCAGACAGACTACCTCTGCTACAGCCGCTCCATACTACAGACAGGGTGGAATCATAATCGAAACAATAAGGACAGAGTGAAAAGCAGTCCAACTTTGATCAGCCCCTGGCTCTCTGTGCCTCTTTTCCTGCCTACCCTTATTTTCCCCCCAAAGCTAGGAAGAGTTTCCTCTTTGGGTTTTCACAGGGATTACACCATCTGGTGCAGGCTGATGGAGCAGCTCTGCTCTGCACCGAGTGGCTGTAAGTACAGACTGTAAGCACTCCAGTAAAGAGAGCGCCTGAAGGCTGTCATCAGAGTCCCAAACCAAAAGGCAATCCAAGCTTGATCACACAGTAAAACCAAAGGGCAGGGCTTTCTGGGAGCAACAGGGCTCATAAGTAGACATTATAAATGTTTCACAAAGGAGGGTGGAAGATATCTCATACTAGGCATGACTCGGAGGATAAGATTCTCTCAGGATGATACCCTGGAGCAAAGATTTCAGTTTTATGGTTTCTATACAAAGCTAGCTTGTACTTTTTAGAAGAATGGCTTTCTTTAGTTTTATAAAAGTAACGGGTCGCCCTCCGTTGGTGTCCAAATCATAGCATAGCAACAAGTGGTGGAGGGAGATAGACGATTCAGTCCGAGAAGGTTCTGCTAACGTCAGCATCTTCACAGCATTTCATTAGCATCATCATTGAAATATAGATAAACAAAAAGAAGTAGATTGTGTTAAAGTTTAACTTAACAAGATTAACTCAAATTAGTCTTTAGTAAAAGCTGAACAGTCTTCTTCTTGTCACCTTGTGGTGTGTCCTCTTTGTTTTTGAGTATTTCAAGTCCAAAATACAGTAACAGTACCCTGCCAGAAGTCGATTTTCTGCCTAGAAAAGTCAAAGCTCCTCAAGCAGCCCTGAGTTTAGAATCCAACATTATCGCTGAGCATAGATAATGGAGGGAAAGCTGTTAGTACACTCTTTTGCATTTAGCACTTAAGTTTGCTTCTCATTTAACAAGTGGCACAAGTAATGCTGTAAAATATTGATTTGTGACTTGAGCATGTACTTTTACTGTTTAACCACATGGAATTAAGAGAAATCCATTGTTTTCAGCTGAAAACCTGAACCAGCTCGCCGTGGGTGAGCTCCGACTTCAGAGAAAAACGAAATTCATCGTCGGACTCTCACATGCTCTGCATAACAAGCCGGGACTAATTAGCATATAGTTCTGATATGAACGCCTGGTTCAGTGGTTATGAATACAGCCTTTATTACTCAGGGTCATCACGTCTTGGTCCTCAAATGCTTTGCCTTAGTAAGGCTAATGAGGTTGCTTCCTGTAGCTTTCAAGTTGTCACTGTTTGTGTGTTTCTCAGCAAAACAAGCTTTTGAGGTTTAAACCTCTAAAGTTAAAGGTAAAATTAAAGGTAGAAAGCTTACCTTTAATTAATTGTAGAAAACTCAAGTCTCTCTGGTATTTCCACTGACATCTCATTGAAATATCCTTAAACCCTACTAAAAGTTTTACGAAAACAACTTTTAAAAACCTTAGCATACAAGATTTCCCCCCTGGAAACTTGCTAAGCCCGGTGGTTGGGCATTAGAGCAGTCAGCCTGTCGTGTTTTTGAGCTAAAAAAATTATTAAAGTTGACAGGAAATATGAAAATATCCCTTGATAATTATGTATTATTGAAAGATTGGAAGAGAAATACCAGAACATCAACTATAAAATCTTTTAAAATGCAAACATTTTAAAAAGATTTTTTAAAAAAAGAAGCAATGCTTAGCCTGGTGAGGGCACAAGAAAAGCCTGGTGGCCCGCCAGGCTTCTAATACCCTGATAAATCTTGACAGCACAAACTGTCCTAATACATGCCTCTACCTGTGCGATAAACACCTGTTTCAGTGCTTAGCATTACAGCCCGTGTCATCATGGATTTATAGCTGTGAGCAGTTTCCAAGACTTGAGTGGTTATGTTTTTTGTAACCAGACATATTTGTTGTTATAAAAATACCAGAATTCCACAGCCAGCTGACTGGCAGTGCACGAATTTGAATGAGATTTTGAGAGCTTTCTTGTCATTTTTGGACTCTTAGACGACCAGTTTAACTATAAGCCAGGACTAATTAAGACACATTTCTGTGGACTTTGGCATGAACGCCTGGTTCAGTGCGTATGAACACAGTCTTTATTATCCTGTCTCATCATGTCTTTGTCCTGAAAGCCTGAAGGATAAGTTGAATTATGTGCTTGAAAAGAGAAACGTTTAACTGCTGCCATGGAGGCAGCCTGGCTACGTGCTCTGTAGCAAACATCTCCAGCTGTAGACTTTGGCACCAAGGATAAAACATTTTCCAAACAAAACCGATCCAGGTTGACACAGAGGTGCTGGTAAAGAAGTTTAACTGACTGAAAGCACCAAGATCTCCTAACACCGTCTTAAAACTTTTCAGAAGAGCGAACGTTAAAAAGAAACAACAACAACTCACCGATCAGCCGAGTGTCGGTTCTTCAGCTGAAACTTCTCCTTGACAATCCGCCGTGTGGAGCAGGAAAAACTGCCCACCATTCAAAAAAAACAAAGACAGGGAGGCTAGAGACCAGGGAGAACCGGTTCCCTCTCACTTTATCCCGAGGCTGTGTTCAAACTAGGAGGCTTCCTCCAACATGAGCCTCGCTCCGCTTTTGTTCCTCTCCTCCTGCTTTATGCTCCTCTCTCTCTCTCTCTCTCTCTCTCTTTCTCTCTCTCTCTCTCTCTCTCTCTCTCTCTCTCTCTCTCTCTCTCTCTCTCTCTCTCTCTCTCTCTCTCTCTCTCTCTCTCTCTCTCTCTCTCTCTCCTCTCTCTTCTCTCTCTCTCTCTCTCTCTCTCTCTCTCTTCTTCTTCTGACGGCAGATGTGCGGAAGCTCAGAGCCGTTTTCTGCTCATAACCGTTAAAACTTTCCGTCTGGGACTCAACAGGAGTCCAGACCTGACACTCTGAAAGCCGAACAAAAAGAAATCTTTTCTCCTCCCTTTTCTAAAACAAATAGCACAACAAAAGAGAGAAAAGTTTTCCCCCTCCTCCTCCTCCTCCTCCTCCGCCCCCCGCGCCTCGGGTTAATCCTCCCCGTCCTACCAGCATCCAGCCTCGGCAGTTGGACCGTTGGAGAGCCGGGGGCTGCTGGGAGGGGGGGGGGCTTTAGCCTGCAGGGCTAGCTGCCCCAACAACAGGCTGCTAAAATGACTTTTCACCTCTTGTTGTATCTGAAGGAAGCAATGGAGGACTGATTTTGGTTATCAGCTGCTAATTTAATTCAAGCTATTGTTTCCTGATTAAATTTGTTAATAGCGTTAAGTTAGCCAGGGCGGCCCAAGATTTGATGGGGCCTTAAGCAGAATTTGATTTGAAGGGGTCCTTTCACACAGCTAAAAAAAAAAAAGAAAAAGTATAATAAATAAATCAGCTTCTCAATATTAATTTTTGCGATTTTCTGTATCCAGGATTTACACCCAGATATAGTTAAATATTCAGTGGAACCGCAGCTATTAACGGTTCAGCATTTAAGTATTCAGATTCCGATCCGCAAATTTTTCCCTGGAATATGACTCCAAATTATTTGTGGCAAATGTGCCTCTTCGCAGATTTATACATATTTTAAATAAGCGGCAGAAAATGCAGTTTAGGTAGCTGAAATACCGAGGTGCAAATCTACTCAATACATTATTAGCCAGAAGCCCAATTCATCTTCCTTGACTACATTGCCTGTATGGCCAAGAGCTGAGTTAAAGTGATCAACACGGCATGTCCTCTGCATGTCCTCCTCCCTTCTCTTTCTGCCCATTTCCTGTCTGGCGACTGTCAATAAAGGCCACAATTCTGCAAAAAATTAAGAGAGGATGGGTGAGTGATACTGATGTGTTACTCAAACATTTGCTAAACTGACTTGTGTTATAACTGCCTTTGGGGGCCTAAGTCATGCATGAGGAAGTTTGCGTCGATTAGATGGATTTAAATACAGAGGATGACGCTGGGTTAGAAGTTTAACAATTACACTTTTGATAATTAAGATGTCTGTCTTGGCAGGCTATAATCTGACTAAAAAGACCCCAAACACAATTTGATAATCAGGGTCTTATCTGTGTCTTTGAAGCTTAAAGCTTTTCAAAAACATTGATTTAATCAGTTAGATGGCACAGTGAGTGAAAGTTTGAAAACATCTAAAGTCTTAGTAGGATTTAATTGTCCTTAAAATGATTCACAAGCTTTCCTTTTTGGGCAAAGCCATTCGCTTCGCCCCCATTTGTTCATTACGCAACAGCATTATGAACAAATGACGGCATTTGGCAATCAGCACTCTTAATAAGGGCCTCATTTACAAAAAAAATCACTTCAGTCAGACTCAGTAAGATTCATGTTGGGTCAATAATAAAGGATTTGGAATTCAAAGCTGGAAATTTTAATCAATGCTATATATATTCTTTTATGTTTTGTATTAAAACTTGTATTTTGATGGGTGCAGGGAGTAAAAAGCTGCAGACAGGACCCCGACGGATTGCACTGGCACGATCAGAAATGAAGTGCAGCTGAAAGGATTGGCTGCAGAAGCACTTTTCCTTCGCAGCCTCTGCCAGACTCAGAGGAGGTGGTTGTTTGAGTACACAAACAACCTCATAAAGGTGCCTGATGAATAAAACCTAACAGCGTGGCTCCTTTGCTAAGCATATGCATGATGTTAGTATATTATCTAATCTCAGATGTTAAATACGAGGTTGCACAATGTCATAACTTAATGATTATTGGACAGTATTCAGTGGTTTATGGTGTCTTTAGCAGAGCAATGCTGTTTCTCCTTATAACTTTAACACCTAATGATTAAGTAATAAACAGTTATAAGGGCGCTTTAAAAGGCTTTTCAAAAGCTGAGATATAATTACTATTTGGCAAGACAATGTGTGTGTTTTAGTCATTTCTAATCATTTAAACAATACTCTATACCTGCCAATGTATAGTTTATTAAGTATTTACCATTCACGTAGGTAGTTAATTATCTAGTAGTTATTTAAAAGTGCAGTGGATATGCAAAGTCCTTTACTTTGGATTTATTAGTAAACAACATCTCTTATTACAGTATTCAAGAAAATATTAATCTCTCGTATAATTTTCTAATCTCCATTTTTAAGAGAAGTACAAGTTCCTCATGCTAAAAAACTGTTCAGTATAAATTAGATTTCTGCATCTGTCAGAAACCAGGCGGATGGAAAGTGTGAGCGTGACTTTAAGGTGTGTTTCAACATGAAACTCTTTACGAAATCCAAGAGAGCAAAGGAAATTACCATTCCTATTCTGGAGAAGGAAATTATTATTTAGTAATAAATTCTGTACCTGTTAAATGAAAAGCCTGGCACGTTTCCCTGAGAACGTGCCAGGGAAACGAGACGAATAATCGAAGGCGTCTCTGGCGGCCTAGTTCATGTAACCTCTGCTTTGACTTGAAATAACAAGTGCCTGAACAAATGCAAAATCACTTTAACTGTAACAAGATTGTGACTGATTTCTCAACAGCTCTTCAATAACTTCTGTAAGGCTAATGGTCTAAAATTGCTAAAAGAAAACTAACAAAAAAAACATTTAATTTGTAATGTCCTCCTTTTCCCTGAAAACCTTTCGTTTTCTTAGTTACAATAATTGTTTTTCCAGTAAATAATCTGATCAGTACGGTATGCATCTTTTCATCCATCTTTAACATTTTACCCCTAAATTAAATCCAGTGCAAATAATTGCCCTCAGAACTCACCTAATTTATAAAGTCCATGTAAATCATGTACATAATTATGTAAAGTCCAACTCTAGTTGGACTTCTAGTTTAAAAGCCTTTTTTTTTCATGTGGAAAATCCATCTTGCAGTATTTCCGTTCACACAGGACGAGTCACCACATTTATTAAACTCTGAAACCTTCCCAATACAGAACGAGTGATAAACGGCACAGCCGTGTGAATTCATTACCCCACTCATTACTGCGCTTGTCTAATAGCAGCATTTCCAGGTCTCCTTTGAATCGGGGGCAAAGCAGATGTTGTGACAGGAAGTCACTAATGCAGTCCAGATGTGACAACACACACGCCTCCGACCCACAAAGAAAACTGACAACACTGTTCATGGTGACTGCCGACATGAGAGGCCAAAAAAAAAAGGAAGAAAATCTAGCAAAGGTTACAGAAAAAAATTACTTTGAAGTTATTTGATTTCTGCTCTGCTTTTTAACTTTTTATCTGGAAAATGAAACTTTTTATTTAACAAATCAAGATGTTTAATCGTTTATTGATACGGCGTGTAGTTAAGACAAACTTTTTCTTAAATTATGCACTGAAATGAAAAAAGGAGCAAACATTTCTGCCTCCTAGTGTTCATATTCTGTGTTGCACAATGTGAGAAGCAGAGCGGCTTGTTGGTTCTGATAAGTTGTTTTATTTAACAGTTTTACAGACACATAAAATTGTCCATGTGAAAAGAAGCACTTTCACCGTTTAAACCAGAAATAAGATAACTGAATTTGAAACAATTTTACAGAGAACGATTCACTCCAAGAACGTACAATGCTAGAGAACAGGAATTATAAGTACAAAAAGCTGAAATGGAAAAAAAATTATCTAAAGTTTTACTATGAATTATCGGTTCACATAATTTATATATATATTTACATCATAAACGAGCTATTTGGATTCCAATAATCGGGTCTGCTGGTTGGCCCTCCAGAGGACTGAATCCCCTCTAAGTAACATGAGGGACCTGCCTGTATGTGGTCCATTAAAGAATTTCACTAATCTTCGTCTTCTTCGTCGTCTATTATGGCCATTTTCCTCCTCCGCTTCACGGGAGCAGAGAAATCCTCTGTGTCGGAATCTGCATCCTTATTTGTATCAACATCCATGGCCTTGGAAGAATCGTTTTCTGTAAAAAAAAAAAAAAAAAAAGAAAATGGTGTGTGTTGCTCAGATATTGCAGTTTGGACAAATTAAAGTAATAATATGGATTCTATTAATTGGTCTGATCAGAAGAGCAAAACGTGTAGCATCGTCTTTTCTCTAACTGAACGTCTTCAGCCACTGTTTGGATTAACACAGCTCCTGTTCTCATAGAAAATTATGAGAAAATACATAACTGATCCTGCTAATATTACCTTTCTCTTCTTCTTCGTCATCATCATCCTCATCCAATGTCCTGTTTCTGCTTCTTTTGGTTGACGTCTTCTCCTGGGATCTGTTGGATCAGAACAAAATGTGTGAAAAATTAACAACCTTCAAAAAAAACGTATTTGTTGATAAATACCATCAAGATGATTTATTTACCTCTCGGTTAGACTGTTAGCTTCATCAGCAGCACCAGAGTCTGACACCAGGTCTGAAACACAAAGCAACAAAATCACTGACGTTCAGAGAAACGACAGAAGATCTTAGAGGGAAAGTGTAACGTTCTACTTCTTTGAAATTAGGAAGATTGTTCCTCATTTCTATAATAAACACATCCAGCGGGTTGCTTTTACCTCCAATACTCTGGAGGGACGTTTATTTAGCTGCAGTTTTTTTTAATAGAGCCATTGAAGATCGCTTAATCAGAATTTGCCTTCATTTTAATCTGCCGCCTCTCAGGGGAACAGAGTTAATTTGCATTAGTTCTATTTAACTTTGTGGTTTTGTGTTGCAGCTTTTAGTTGATTTTCCTCCAGCCACAACATGCACAGTTAAAAGCAAACGACTCTGGAGGTTTTCTGTCGTGTGAGAAATCAAACTGAGTCTAGGACGACTCCTCCGTCTGTACCTGCATCCTCTGCAGAGTGGCTCTTCCTGCTGCGCGCCAGCAGCAGAGCTCTCAGAGCCTGAGCTCTCTGCTCACTTGAGACGTCTTCGTCCTCCTCCTCGGCCCGGTCCTGTGGTTCTTCTGGTGATTCTCTGGGCCCTTGTTGCTCCTCTGAGTGTTCAGGTTCATCCTCTGCAGGGGTCAACGCTGCAGCCGCACTCATAAGCTGAGATTTGCTGATGTTTTCTGGAATCCTCCAGAAAGTTTCCTAATTACAACAAAAAGATAGGAGTGATATAAAACACATTTTGAAAAGTGACCATAAATTTCTAAACACTTAAACAGAATAAAAAAAACAAACAAAAAAAAATTTCATTAATTTAATAATTGATATTATTTCTCAATGACTAAAACACTTAAAGAATTAATTTATTTTGTGAGCAGTTGTATATCTCAGGCTTTGCTTGTGTCCCCATCAGGCTAAGCATTGTTTATTTATTTCTTTATGTTTTTAAAGATTTTATAGTCGGTGTTTAGGTATTAATCTTCCAGTCTTCTAACAACACATAGTTTTCAAGTGATATTTAAAAATTTTCTGTCAACTTTAAACATTTTTTTTACTCAAAATCACAGCAGACTGCTGGCAGCCCGAGCAAAGGGCTTAACAAATTTTCTGGAGGAAACCCTGAGCTTATTCATTTAAAGAAACAAAAATATAAACTAATGTTGAATTAATGTATTTTTATTAAATTAAAAAATAACTATTCAAATAATTTATGTAGTTGTTATAACTTATTGACTTATGCATTAAATAAAGTAAAAGCAGAAAAAAACTAGATAAATTCATCCATCAATCTATTTTGGGGAGGAACTGAATCCTATTTTCAGTCATTATTGTGCAAGAGGCAAATTCATTATTGCAAGTTAAATGTATTTACTGTATGACAACATAAATAACTGAAAAAAGAACAGAATATAAACTCCATAATTACTGGCTGAAACAGGAAGCTGAAGTTTCTAATAGTGGACAAACATCTGAACCCACCTGCTCGTTTTCAGGAGGCCTGATTCCCAGTTTTCTCAGCAGCTTCAGGAAGTTCCTGTTCTCCATGGCGTCTTCGTTTTCCTCTGAGAAAGGGACAAGTGGAACCGGCTGTGACAGACCTGCGGGAAGAAAACAGGGCAGCAGCAGCGTTAAATAAATGAACTTTTCCCATGAATGCTGCAAGACGTAACAGAACAATCTGTCTGAGTAACCAGTCAAACTCACAGTCGTCTTTTCTGTCCATTGCCGTCTTGTTTAAACTGTTCTGCAGCCACAACAGCGGTCCGGACAAGCCTTTGATAAGAAAAAATATGACAATTCAGACTTCAGCTGAAGAAACAGAATTAATTTTCCATGCTACAATAATTTATTATATAAAGTTTTAATCATTACTTAAAGAAACAAAGGAAAAACGAGGCGCAGCTGTAATCTCACCTTCTTGCTGCAGAGCGTTTGCCATGGACCTGATGTCTGCTCTGCTCTCTGCTGTCAGGTTAAAGTCTTGTCTCCTTTTTCTGACAGGTTGTGGTATTTCTCTCTCATTGTCATCTTCCTCACTATCATCATCCGTTTCATCTTCGCTGTCTTCGTCTGCATCTTCATCTGGACGGCCTTGAGTTAGTTCAGCCAGGAAGTCTTCCTCAGTCTGCAAAGCAAATTAAGCATTTAATAATAAAATACATCACTGGATGTAAGACTCACACAAACAGGAATGTGCTGCCTAGAAGATACGATCGGTGAGTTTCTGATCAGATGATTTTAATTATTTTTTTAATACCTTTAGAAAGCAGACCTAAGGAAACCTACCATGCCCTTCCCGGAGCTTTTTCCGCGGCTTCTCTTCTTGTGAAGCTGGCGCCTCTCGGACACCAAGCCCATACTCAGCAGCTTGTCCACGACGCGTGCTCGAGAGCGCTTGGCCGTGAGCTTCTTCATGATGCTACCCAGAACATCTGCGTCAACACAACCACGTTAAAATCATTCACCTGTCAAAGCAGAATCCCAGATGGGAGCTGCTGCAGAAAACACAGACAGGCTGTGGGAAATCAAGCAGGTTGCATAGTGATGAGAACGAAGCCTCCAAATACCGTCAGAGTCTTTGAACTCCTCAAACAGCATCTGCAGCTCCAGTTCTTGCTCCTCGGTCCACAAAACGATTTGAGTGCCCTTCCTTTGAAAGAAACGATAAAGAAGCTTATTGATTTTTTCTACACACTTTTTGATAGACCCAAGTCAAACTCCATACTTTTGTTTCTTCAGCTCTTTAGCACTGTCCACCAGACCCATGTGCACCAGCTGGGTCACCACCTGCCGCCGTGTGCGGTTGCTGTTGCTTAGCAACTGGATGACCGTCTCCACGATGTCTGGCACTGTGCACAAAAATTAGCAGTCAGAGGTTAAAGTTCAGAGGTCAGCCTGCTCTGGTCATTTTCAAGATGACAAATCGAAAAAAAAAAAATGTTTGAGCTGCGAAAAAGTAAACCTTCAGAGTCAAGATGCTCCATGTAGAGCCTTCGCAGCTCCTCTTCCTCCTCTTCAGTCCAAGATGGCTTCTTTCCCTCTCTGAAATATTTCATTACAATGACAGATTACTCATTAGATTAGAGATTAAAAGTTGCATCAGATTAGGCAAATACTTCATAAATGCAAGCAGAGCAGAGCACACACCCATCCTTGGTGTAGCCCTCTGTCATCTCGCGCACAGCGCCCACGTTCTTCCAGAAGAGCAGCTCAACGTAAGCCTTGTTGTTCTGAGCTGCCACTGCGAAGAAACGCTTCAGCACGAACTTGGCAAAGGTCACCAGTTCCTGTGAAGGGAGAGCAGAAAAGATTAGACACCAGAACATGATCTACAATCGACTTCATATCCAGGATTCAGAGATTCACTCCAGACTGAACTGTGCAGAGAATCCAGTCCTTTATATTAATTATATCAAATATTAAAGTTCACCGTGGATTTATGGCTGATATTTCTGCAGTAGGAATGCTTGACCTACTGAGCATGCATGCATGCATGCATGGATGGATGGATGGACGAAAAGACAGAAAGAAAGACTAAAAGGCAGAAAGAGAAAAAGAGAAAAAGGAAGAAGGAAATAAAGAAAGGAAGAAGGGAAGAAAGAAAGAGAAAGAATGCAAAGAAATGAAGGACAGAACAAGGGAAAGATAAAAGGAAGAAAAGAAGAACATAACAGACAAAGGAAAGAATGTAAGGGAGTGCATAGTGAGGAAAGAAAAAAGAACGGAAGAAAAGAAAATGTATGCAGGAGTAAGAAGGGAAGTAAAGAATAAAAGAACAAAAGAAAGGAAGAATGTAAGAAAGAGAAAGAATGAAAACAATAAGTGGAAGAAAGAAACAAAAAGAACAAACAAAAGAAAGGGAAAAAGAGACAAAGGGTTGCAAGAAAAAATTAATAAAGGAAGCAAAAGAGAAGGAAAAAAATTAAAAAAAGAAAGAAGTAATAAATAAATAAAGAAATAGTCAAAGAAAAAAACAAAAAAAAAACAAAGAAAATAACAGAACAGATTTGCTGCACCTTGTAAGCGTCTGCGGCGGGATCACTCAGGATCTTGTTGAAAAGGTGGAAAACCGACAGCTGGAAAAGCAGAGCGTCCATCTTGAGGTCGACGGCCAGGCGGTGCAGCATGCGAGCTACACAGTGGTTTGTGTGAGGCGTGTTCTTCGAGTAGGATTTCAAGAGGAGAAGATACGAGCGCACGATGCCGGGGTTGGCAAACCTGCAACAGCAAACAGACGAGGTAAAAACCTTGAAATGTCTTTAGCATCTGGCATTAATTCTAACTTAGTTAGCATCTGAAGCCAAATAAAAACACTCTGTTTGTCTGAGTCTCCTTTAGTTGAGATGCCAGCTTTGAACCAGGAATAAATCGTGAATACTTTACTCCAGTAAGGAACTACTGCACTCTTGATGTCCACAAAATAAGGTTTTATTGCTTTTTTGAAGCAGATTGAAGGCAGCCTAAAATTCGGAGCAAACCAGAAACTTTGATCCTTTCCTCACCTTTTGATAAAGTCTAGGATATCAAACTCTTTCTCAGAAAGCTGGACAGATTCCAGCTCCTCCTCTTCCAGTTCTGCTCCTTCATCATCGTCCTCAGCAGCCGTCTCAGGAGGAGGCCCTGATACGCAAAAACACAAGTTAAATTAAAAGAAGAACACATGTGAAAACAGGGAGAAACGTGTCGTTAAAAGCTCACTCGGCAGGTTGGCCTGGAAGATCTGCTTGAGAAGATCCAGTTCTTCTTCTGGTTCAACGTCAGATGAGCCGAACACGTCACCATCTGGCCAGACTTCCCTGAACCACGTAGAAAAAAAATACACTCGGTTACGTAAATGGATGACTTTCTGGTTGAAAGAAGGTTTAAATAATATTCTTTTAATTAAGTCTGTTGCAATAATAAATTAATCAAACAATGAATTAAAAATGAGCTTGATAATTTCCACTCTGACAATTTTAATCGTTTTTGAAGGGCGATTTTGTTTACAGAAACTTCATAATCCATTTTTATTTATAGTTTCTGTTGTGTTTTATTCTGAATATTTAACATATCTTGTAAAGAGATTTTTTTGTTTTTTTATACAAAATTAAATTCTATTGATCTTTGAAAGCATAAACGTGTATCATTATGCTATTATCCATATATTATTAAAAAAATCATCTCAAAATAAACAAATTGTAACTTCATGCAAAAACTATTGGAACAATTTATCATCCAGCAAAATTTGTTACAGTTTAGTTTATTTAGATTATTTGAAGCCTTATAAACGACAACTAGCTGCTTGTCTTTATGTCACTTTAAAATGAAAAAAAAAATAGTTAAAGTTCTCTTCAAAGACTGAATCGTCGGTCAGTTTATGGCTGGTGAAACGTGGATGTGGTTAATGCCAGACCTGGCGGCCCGCAGCAGCGCCAGAGCTTCAGGTCCCAGTCGGGCCAGCAGAGCGTCCTGCACCCGAACCATGGCCTCAGTTCGCTGCTCCTCCAGAGGCGTTTCTGACGCAGCGTCAAAAGGCACGATGCTTTCAGTCAATGACGCCGACAGCTAAAACCAGAGGACAAAACTTAGTTTAGCATGTTGAGCAGCTTGTTTTGTCAGAAAACTGGACTGATTGTAAACAGATTAGCATTTGGCTGCTGCTCCCCCTGGAGGCCAGTCCTGGAACCAACCTGAAACCCAGTCGCCCTCAGCTCTTCCTCAACGGTCTTCCAAGTTTCCTCCAGCACCTCTGGACTCGAGTCCTGAGCCGGCTGCTTCTTTTTAGCTTGAGACTTCCTCCGCCTCACCTTCTTCCTCTGAAGACATGAAGGATGAAAACATCGGCACCTCAAAGACGCGCCAAGCAATCCAGGAAACCACCAGGAGCAAAGACCAACTCACCTGAACGATCAAGTTCTTCCGGCCTTTGCAGAAGCGCTCCAGCATTCGTAAGAAGAGATGCGTTGACTCCACCAGGTCTTTGAGGTAGGAGAGAGGCTGCTTGGTTTCGTCGTACTTCCTCAGCAAGGTCAGGAAAATCTCTCTGTACTCCATCAGGTAGAAGATGTTGCCTTTATGACAAGATTTCAGATATCAGTAAACAGTAAAACACAAAGCAAGGCTGAGAATGCTGCCAAGTTTACAAAATGCATTAATTTATCTTTTTTTCTACAGTTTTAACCACCGTTAGACCACTGCCACAAATTCACCCGTCTTATGTCTTTACGAAGCAAAGGTGCTCTAAATGATGCCCCACCAAAGCTGGTTGATGCATATTTCACACACAGTAAAGGACAAATTTAAAGCAATTTGATGCCATCTTCAGGGTTCAGCCCAATTATGTATAATTGTGTCATCTTCCATAATAAATACTGAGCTTACATTTGTTATTCATTGCTTGGTCAAATTAACAGTCTTCACTAATTTTACGATCTGCCTGACAGCAAAAAACAAGAATAATTTATTTTTTATATAACATCCATAAACTCAGAAGGTAGGAGTTAATAACACATTATGCTGACTTTTAAATTAGGTTTTAGTTGAGAAATATTTATATTTGATTTATTTTATTATGATGTTTATTAATTTAAATACAACTAACATTGATGCATAATTTTAGCCAATGTTAATTTGATTAGTTTTAGACATTTTAATAACTGTTCTCGTTTCATTTTGTTCATATTCATATGTGCGGCAATGAAGATAAATCATAGAGAAATGATGCCATTTTATCTGGTCTACAATGACATTTAAAATTTTAGCTTCTTGCTATTTTTTGTTATTACTTTGGTTTTTGGCAGAGTGGAAGCTTGCTTCTAATTTTTGTAAAGTACTCTGTGTTATACAAAGTTGGAAGAAAAGCACGCTCCACCTAAATGTAATTATAAATGATCTCTTGTGATTTTAAAAACGTGTGCTCGTACACCTGCCCTCCTAATCTGACTGAGCAGCATCTCACTTTTAATGACGTTAGAGCTCTGACGGATGCCTTCGTCAGCAGAGCGGTCCATTTCGTTCACAGTTAGCAGAAGTTCCTGATACGCCTTCAGAGCCAGATGCATCCTAAAAACAACAAAAGGTTTGAACACGTGAGAAAAAAAAAATCTGATTGTCTGTAGTGAATTTGTAATTTATTTGTGATCTGTCCAGCTGGTTTTACCTGAGGGACCAGGACGTGGCCTCTTTGCGGTCCGTTAGCAACATTTCATAGTAATTGGTAATGTTGCGTTCAATGAAGTGAAACGTACGAATGGACATGGTCTCTGAGACGAGGTCGGCACGGAAACCGTTGCCACGGTTGAAGGCCATGAAGAAGCTGAGCGCCCAGAGGTAATAGGTCTCGTCGTGTTGCTGCGTTTGTTCGCGGATTAGACTTTCCTGGGAAAGACCGAGATGTAAATAACAGTGTGAATCATCGAAATGTTTTATTTAAAATAAAGTAAAGCGAAAGTAGATATGTATATTTCTGTACAGGAATCACGATGTCTTCATGTTTTAATTTGTAATTTCATTGTAGCAAAAAAAATAAGACAATGTTGTTCTCTTAGTAAAACAGCATTTCACTGTTTAAAAAAGGTTTACACTCTACACTTAAAAGAATGATAATAAAGCTACGATGTTAAATAAACATAGCATGCCTGTACACATTTTTATTAACATCACACTTTTTCAAACTCAGATTTTCTGATCTTTTTGGTCAATTTCAATCCAGTTTTAATGCATAAATTGTAAATTTCCAAAATATATAAATAAATTAAACAAAAATAAACACTCTTACAGGAGATATTCCCATAGTGGTTAAATACCAGAAAAAAACCCCAAAGACGTAAGTGAGCAAAGAAATACTTAAGACAGAAAGCAATGCCAGCTCTCCGCTGTTCTCCAAACAAGTTAAAAGTTTCTCGGTTCACCACAGGGATCAACTGTGCCACAGTCATGTGGAAGTGAAAGGCGCGTCTCCTCACCGACCTTAACGAGGTACATGAGTCGGTTGTAGCAGTTCTCCAGGAAGTCCACGCAGAACTCCCGCAGGAAGAGCCGAACGTTTAGCGCCGAGCGGCGTTTGTCCCTGCAGTCCTGGGCCTGCCGGTTTCTTTTAGGAACACGCCTCACTGCTTTTCCCAGGTCGTGAGTGTAATGTTTGAACTACAAGATCGAAACCAAAGACGTGAGCTGCTGACTTCTCATCTCACTGCAGAGGAGACGGCTTGCATGGTCGATGACTCACATTGTTTAGATTTCGGTGATAGATCACGTCCTTCTCCCCGATCGCTTTCAGCCCTTGAACCACAAAAGATCCGCCGAAGCGAGAATGTCTGGAAGAAGACGCAACACAAAACTCATAAAAAATATGAGCTACAGTAAAGCTAAAGATGGTAAAGGAAGCCATGTGTCTGGAAAATAAAGGTTAATTGTAAACAATATGACAAATTTTAAATAAAGTCCTGATCTTGGTCTGCACCACCCGCATGGAAAACACATTAACTAAGACTTAAAGATATAAATGATTGATTTTACATACAAGTAACTGATTGTGTTTAATGAATCTTAATGTTATTTCTACAAGCGCATTGCTTTCAAGTGCATGAAGATAAACCACAGTGCCTCTCAAAAAATTATTATATTATCGGAAAGTGAATTAATGTCCATAAATTAATTTAAAAATGAAAACAAATTCACTAAACATAGTAATATATTACAGGCCATTGCTTTCCGGTTTTATTTCAGTCCTTGAAAGTCACAAAGCAAACATTGACAACGAAATGTTCGCGTGGTAAATGTCCTTGAAAGATCTTAAATGGAGTCAGAAGTTTTAAATCCAATTTAAAATGATTATGACACATCAAAGACTTTGACTCTAATCTGATTTATACTAAACTGGAAATAAAGAGCATCAAATGCTTCACTCTCTTCATTTAGAAAATGAAGGCATAGAAAGGTTTTCAACTGAAATGCGTCTAATAAAGCGGGGGAATAACCTGATCAGCTTTCAGCTACCTGTAGCATCGCTGCAGGATACTTTTATCGCTGCTCGTCTTTACCTGGTTCCTCTCTGCAGCGTGCGAGAGCGTCTCTCCGCCTGCTCCTTCTGCCTCAGCGCCTCCAGCTCCTCGGCGTCTCTCTGCTTCTCCTCGGCGGAGCGAGCGTGACCGGCGCTCACCAGCGCCTCGGGAGTCTGCAAAATTCACAAGGCATCATATTTGAGCTCGCCTGCAGATCCATGAGTGAAAAGGCGGAGAGGCTTTCAACGCCTCACCTGGTCTCTGAACATGAGGGAGATAATTTCCAGCACGTGCATGCTCCACTGCTGCTCGCTCTGAGCGGACGCCAGAAACTTGACCAGGTCGTCAAAGCCGCTCATGTGAACGGCCCACAGCACCCGGTCGTGGACGCTGGCGTCATCGTCCACCTTCTGTCAGCAGAGAGACGACCACAGGTCAGACGACGAGAGAGGAACGGTGAAGTGAAGAGTAAAGGATCAGCTGTCAGTCAAACCTTCTCTTCACAGGGATCTGCTGGCACATGAAGAACGTTTCTGACCAGCAGTAAAATCCTCTCGATCAGCAGGTTGTCCTCGTCCTGTCTTTGCTCCCAGTCCTGGATGAATGAAGGCGCAGCAGGAAAAGCAGTGAAAACCATCACAAAACGGAACTGTCTTATTATTGAAAATACAAAAAAATGTTTTCATTTTAAAGCCCAGCAAGAGTTTTTACCTTCCTCCAATTTTTTCTACATTTTGACAAGCTAAAAACTGAGGCTTCAGTGAATTTTATTGTGATTTTATATGACAGATCAATTCAAAGAGGAGCACAATAATATTTAAGAAATGTATTCCTTTAAAGAAATTCATTCCTTTACAAATAAAAATCTGTCGTCTCTCATGTCCATTTGCTTTAATAACGCTACATAAAATCCAGTACAAGGAACTGTCGTCATCAGACGGAACTTTGATTAGGCCATTTAACATGAATATGATTTGATCTAAACCATTCAATCATCCAGTCTAATCCTGGATTTATCCCAGATTATTTTCCCATTAGATTAAACTTCTCCTTGTCTAGTCTGTTGGTTTACGAGGACAGTCGTGTATTGGTAGCATTAATTCTTCCACTACAACATACACAGTCCAGTCACATTAATGTGACCATCTGTCAAAAGCCAGAATAACCACCTTTCGCAGAGCGAACTGCTACGAGACGTGCAGGAAGAGAGTCACTTAGGTCCCTGAAGGTCTTCTCTGGGATGTTGAGCCATGCCGACTCTAATGCCGTGGCCAGCTGCGCTAGATTACGCGGTTGAGGATCCATGGCGCGAACAACTCGATCGAGATGGTCCCACAGATGCTCGATTGGGTTTAAGTCAGGTGAGTTTGCTGGCCAGGGGAGGACGGTAAACTCATCCTGGTGCTCTTCGAACCACGCACGTACACTGGCAGCTGTATGGCACCTCGCATTGTCCTGCTGGAAGATGCCATCATCCTGAGGAAAAACAATGCGCATGTAGGGGTGGACATGGTCCGCAAGGACAGATGCGTACTTGTATTGATCCATCGTGCCTTCCACAATAATCAGTGAACCCAGAGAATGCCAGGAAAACATTCCCCAGACCATAATGCTCCCGCCTCCAGCTTGGACCGTTCCTGCAATGGTTGCAGGGTGGTTCCTTTCAGAGGTTTCACGCCTTATACGCCAACGTCCATCTGTCCGATGGAGCATAAAACGCGATTCATCTGAAAACGCTACCTGTCGCCACTCAGTGGACGTCCAGCTGCTGTACTGGCGTGCAAATTCTAGCCTTCGTCGTCGATGAACACCAGTCAGCATAGGTGCACGAACCAGGCGTCCGCTTCGGAGGCCCAGACGCAGCAATGTTCGCTGAATAGTGGTTTGGGAGACACTTGTGGTAGCCCCTTGGTTCATTTTAGTGGTCAGTTGCTCAACGGTAGCCTGTCTATCTGCCCGAATGCATCTCCGCAACCGTCGTTCGCCTCTGTCATCTATGGCCCGTGGTGCACCACATTTGCCACGTCGTTGATTTTGGACAGTCCCATTTTGCCATGCACGGTACACTTTTACCACGGCGGCACGCGAACAGTTCACAAACTCAGCCGTTTCGGAAATGCTTCCACCCTTGGCCCGAAAGCCAATGATCATGCCCTTTTGGACGTCGGATAAATCGCTTCGTTTCTGCATTACGCCAACGATTGAAATGTTTTCCGAAGCCCACACACACCCTTTATATACGCTCAACTGCACTGTGCTGCCACCTGCCTTCTGTGATTGGTTATTTAACTCTGAAGTGGAAAGTACGTGGTGGTCACATTAATGTGACTGGACTGTGTATATGGCTCTGTGAAATGCTCAAAGTTTGGGGAGATGTATGTCTGCTGTGTTTTTATGATGCTATTTGTTCACTTTTGTCAAAAATAAATTAGACAAACGTTGACTCTTCTTACTTCCGAATGTTTGCTATGGTTTTCAGATTTTTATTTATATAAAAACAGAAAATAATGCATTTTTCTTGGACTTCACAGATGTCCACTACCTTGTGTTGGTCTTTTACACAAAATCCCCACAAAACCACTGAAGTTTGTGGTTACCATGAGATAAAAATGGAGATTTTCAATTGGTATGCAAACAT
Source organism: Poecilia picta (assembly GCA_033032245.1). Taxonomy (NCBI): domain Eukaryota; kingdom Metazoa; phylum Chordata; class Actinopteri; order Cyprinodontiformes; family Poeciliidae; genus Poecilia; species Poecilia picta. Next base: position 14,593,370 of record CM065357.1, on the reverse strand, counting down.
TTTTCTACCGACTTACCAGTTGAAGGAGGTTGTACAAAGTCTCACTTAAAATCCCAAACACCTTCTCACTGGCAAAAGCCTTGAAACAGAAACAAAGTGCAAAAATATAGTAAAGACTAGAACCTAAGAATTCAAATTACTGAGGTTTAATTAGAGAACAATGTACTCAGAGTTTGCAACGCAATGTTATAAAAATACCTCTTTGTAGGCCTGCAGATGAGATGTGACTTGCATGAAGTGTTGCCTGAACACTGGATCATCTGGGATTTTACCAAAACACAGCATGGCAGGCTGGGTGAGGTTAACCATGAGCCTGAAACGAGACAACAGGATAAAAACCATTCTAACTTCATGTTTCTGTGCAATCCAATACACTGTAAACACAAATATAGATATTCCCACACCAGTAAAGCTGCGTCGAGAGTCATACCTGATGCAGGCGTCAAACAAGGTTTTGTCTTGTCTGTGCTGAACGATAATTGGTAGGAGGTCGTTTTGGACAATCTGGCTGTCGCCGAGCTGCTGCCGAACATCACGAGTGTCATCTTCGTGACGTAAATACCGGATCAGGTCTTTAACGCTCTCTGTACCAGAGGGGGAAAAGTTTAAGGAAAGCCGATCGAGGCCAGAGAACGGCCATTTTGTTAAATGTTTGAGTAAATGAGTTACTCACCCAAACAGTCAGGCTCCTTGTGATAACTGTCTCCCTCTAGGTAACCCAGAGCGCTGCATGTTGCCAAAAGCTCACAATTCATCCTGAATGGGTTTATGCACCATCAGCCAACCTGAGGAATCGGATGAATCCTGAAGAATGATTAGGAAAAAAAAGAACCTCATGTTGTGTGTTTTATTCAAAGAGATTAATTTGTGATTAATAGTCAGCCTATTTCCCCTAAACTGGATCTCTAAATGCATCAGACAACAACATGCAGTTTGATGCATGGTTTAGAGTTTAATAACACATTCAGGTTAGGGACTCTCGTTATTCTTTCCTTTTCTGATGGATTTCAAAGTGATAATATCAAAAATACAAAAGCAAGAAATATTTTTCCTCCACTTTGGTGTTATAGTCCTTGGTATTAAAAAAAATCTGAAAAGCCTCTGTATTATAACTATAGAGCTGGATCAGATACATTCAGTTATTGTTTGCTGATTGATATATAACTGCCTTTTATATTTTTATTTAAAATAAACACATTCTTAGAACAATGGGAATGTTTCTGCTCTGACTTGTGTTCAGGTAATGTTTTACTGATACTTCTAAATGTACAGAACCCTTTCTTATTATTATTTTTCTTTAATTACATCCTTACCTTAAATATGCATGGTTACATTACCTCAAACTTCCTGCTGGTACACCTGGTTTACCGAGTTGGACAATAAAAGATTTTTCTATTCTATGCGCTCCGCAAATATGACTTAAATGAAGAAAACACGTCGGAGCTAATTAATAAAGACATCAACAGCAAACTATCTTACGGTTATGGTTTCTATAGAGAAATAAAACCGTAACTTTTCACACTTTCTACCATTGTATAGTGTAGTTAGAGAGGTTAGCTTACAACATAACAAATATGTCTCCAAATTAAATTAGTTACTTAAACGCAGTCGAAAAAAGTAACATACCAAGAACCTCTTTCGGGTTTTATTCGTCTCCAGAGTTTGAATTTATAACCAGTCAGTGGATAAGTTTGAAGTTTCCTCCGGTTTTAAAGTTATTATCGACCTGCTGTTTTTCTATTCCGACATAAGTTCCGCGCCAACGGAGAGCGAAAACTCAGAAAGCGGAAGTGGAGCTTCGTCACTTTGTCTGTGTTTCTGTGCCCTGAGTTTGGTTTTTCAGGCACCGCGGGTAGTCTGTGATACATAAAAAATATAAACTTTGACGACTGTACTTGATTTAGCTTGATTAAACTAGACAATGGTCTGATTCTCCACGTCTGAATGCGCCGCACTTTTATTTACTACAGAGTTTATGTTTACTTTGATTTAATGTGTCTCCTTATCAGTTTTGCCCGAGGGAAAAATAAGCCAACCTCAAGATCATAAAAAATGAGACGATTTAGAGTTGAACGCTTGTATTTCATTTTTACACAAGTAAAAAAAAACGGACATATATTTAATGAATTGTAAACAGGTCAAAGTAATCTAGCATTTCTAATTTTGTTTATTTTCTGCAGTTTTCCTTTGAACCTGACGTCATGAATCTCAGTCTGGAGCAGTGGCGGTTCTTTCATTGATGACGCCCTGGGCAAGCAGTTCCCCCTGAACATCCCCCATTCCAAACAACACATCAACTCCACCCATCTAGCTCATTAATCACACAAAAGGAAAACATATTCAGATTAAGCATGTTCAAAACTGAAACCCTGGTGGTAATCTATATTTTTAAATATGTTAAAGTAATAATAATCCAAAATCTCAAAAAACTAAGAAGCAGTTAATTAACTTGTAATATTCCTTTTTTATCCTACTCTCGAAAATTCTCTTTGACTCTAACTAAAGGATACTAAAAACATGTAGTAAAATAGCTGACATTTTAAAAGTGTTCAAGGACACAAACAACAAACATTTGTTCCAGTTATATTTATTTGCACATTCATATTCTTTCGTTATTCGTGCCAGAGTCACACATCATTTAAAAGCACATTCTGCAGAAGTGTAGTCGGACATACTTTCAGTGTCAGCGATTTTTTTCTTTCCGTCTTGCGTGTTCATGAGCTAATCCACGTTATTGAACAATGAGAGGATAGCAAAGCTTCTAAAACAAAAGCCAACGATTTTAAATAATGTCTGTTTGTGTTTTAAGGTGTGTTGGCCAGAGGGCAGTGTCGGCAGGTTTGTTACTATAAGGCATACATACATTATAACTCCAGCTACAAATATCTCCTATCTAAGTCACCCGTTTCAGTCAGTACTTCACTTCACTGCTGTAAATGCACGGTTGTCCAGTTTTCCACAAGACTGAACTGTAAATCAAGGCCTCGAGTGGTACAGTAGTGAAGTGGATTTGAACAACTCATCAATCGCTTCCATAGCACCAAAGTGACTCTGTCCAAAGGGATTCATCCAACGCGGCACCTATGCTGAGACAGCACATTGCTAGACAATGACACACAGCCTAACTAATGGAAATGAAAACTAAATTTGCCAGAATTATTATTTTCTACTTTTTTCACTTTGTTTTGTTCCTATGATGGCACAGCATCTATCATCACAGTTTACATTTACTCGTCCTTGTCGGTTTTTCCCAAGTCGCTCTCCTTCTCCCTCCTGGATTCCTTCACCACCTGGTGAATAAAGCACACATTCAGAAATGTGGATTTTCAGAATCCAATCGTCAGATTATGTCATAAATCCTTCTACCTCTCCATCTCGAGTCTCCACGGTCTTTATCACCACAGTTTTTTTGCCGTGAGTGTCCGGAGCTCTTTCATAGTCTGTAAAGACAGTGAGACCCAAGAGCGACATATAGCTGCTGTCGTAATATTTCATTTTTACAAACAGCTCTGGAAAAAAATGAAGAGCCCAATCCACTGAACCCCACTGAAAACCTGCAAGTTATTCCACCAAATGTTGATTTCTGAACTCTTCCTGAGTTAAAACGTTAGTTTTGTTGTTTCTAAATGAATATGAACTTCTATTCTTTGCATTATTTGAGGTCTGAAAGCGCTGCATCTTTTTTGTCATTTTCTGCAAATAAATACTTAATCGTTGCCTGAAATTTCAGAGACATGTTGTCAGTAGCTCATAAAATAGGAGAACAATGTTCCTTTTACTCAAACATATACCTATACAGAGTAAAATCAGAGAATCTGATCATTTTAAGTGCTCTCCTAACTTTTTCCAGAGCTGTACATATGATGTAAGAATTTACAGTTAGATGGAGCTTTGCTACAAAGACAAAAACTGATCAATTGAAGAACAAACCACCAATCACACAGAGACCTGATAAACTGCAAAGAAGCTGCTTAGAGTAAGAAAATGGGTTTTAAATAGCTGGGTTAGGAAAAAAAGTTTAAGTTTGTCCAATATAGGTGTGCTGTGGTGGCGCAGGGGTTAAGCACAGTCCACATTTGGAGGCCTTAGTCCTTGATGTGGCCAATGCCGGTTCAATTCCAGGCCTGGCAACCTTTGCTGCATGTCTTCCCCTTCCCCTGTCAATTAACTATCATATAAAGGTGACTAGTGCCAATAAAACCTTTAAAAAAAAACATTTGCCCAATATTGTTTGATTTTCTGATCTGACCCTTAAAGTAGTTGCGTAGAAAATCTTCCTTTGAGATGAACAAGTAGCTGCTTTGAAAACAATAAAATTAAAGCAATGAACAAAAGGCTACACAAACTTTAACTCAAAAACGTTGCCATCATTTTGTAATTTCAGTTTCAAAAAATGTACATTTTTAAAATACTTTTTTTTTCTGATCACAAAATAAATTGCATCTAAACAAGAAATTAGTCCGGATTAGATTTCAACTGTTAATCTAATCTAGCTTGACAAGCGAAGAGCGTCTTACCTCGATCACCATAGTGGTTGCTCATACCGATATTGAGGATTGGAACAGAAATCCTGTGAGGTAAATATGCTTTTATTATAAAATATGCAGTCTAAATGATGAATATTGTGCCCATAATTAAGATATGAAAGGTGTTCAGCTCCACCTGCTCTCCTCTCCTTCCAGCAGCTTGCGGTAAGTGGCAATCTCAATGTCCAGGGCCATTTTGACGTTGAGGAGGTCCTGGTACTCCCGGAGGTGGCGCGCCATCTCCTCCTTCAGGTGGCGGATCTCGTCCTCCAGTCTGCCTACATTGTCCTGGTAGTTGCCGATCTCGACGCCAAACTGGTCCTCCATTTCACGCATCTGCCTCAGCAGAGCTTCGTTCTGGAAACACAGGAGAGGAATGATGAATTTACACGTAGAATTTACATGTAGAAGCCAGGATCTGCGTTTGCTCTTACTGTGTTCTTCAAGGCGTCAATTTCACAGTTTAGAGCCTGAATCTGCCTCCGGGACTCACTGGCGTCCTGCTTGGCCTGCCTCAGAGCGTCAGTGTTGCGCTTTGCAGACTCAGTCAGGTCCGCAAACTGCCAGAAAAATAAAAGAAATTAAGCACACAAACCTACCCTGCAGAAACACAAAATACTACCAAGTATTTCTAGTGAAAATATATCAGTCCACTTAAAATAAGACAAGTCTATCTTACAAGTCGATCTTCAGCAAGATATAGGAGATTATTTTAAGTCAGTAATTCCTCAATATGGATGAAATAGTACTAGTTCCACTGACTTGATGGTGATAAGTGAAATAATCTTTTTTTATATATCAATGATAAGCAATTAATGACTTAAAACAAGCTCCTATAAGCTTAACTTCTGTTATTTTGTCTTATTTCAAGTTTACTAATATATATCCACTTGACACTAGACTAAAAATACTTGATACAGTGTAAACTAACGAGCGTTTCAGTGCATATGTGCGTTTGTGTACCCCACCTTGGACTTGTACCACTCTTCAGACTCCTGCATGTTCTTCATGGCGATGGTTTCATACTGCGCCCTGATGTCCCTCAGAGCGCCGGTCAGGTCCGGCCTGGAGCTGCTGTCCACCTCCATCTTCAGCTGATGGGTTTGGACACTCACTTGCACATCCTGAATCTCCTGCAAGGGAAGCATTCGAAACAAATGGATTCAGGTACAAATCAGTGTTGATTCCTGCAATATCACACACGCCCTTTTGCAAAACATCTTTTAATTCAGTACATGTTATCAGACACAGCCATAACTAAAACAAAATTATCATATTATATATTACCTAATTTGATGGATGGCAGATCGATTTCTACAATATAAAACACTAAGAATCCCATTTTTAAACTTCCTTTTAAAATTAGTAAAATGTCTATGAATGACAGATTAGATATCTCAATCTAAGATGCTCCTAATATCAAGAAAGGATTGAAAAATACTTTTGTGAGTGTTTTCTTACAAACAGAGCAAAAGGATTCTTAATTTCAAATTGTATTTTATAGTTTCTCTTTTTGCTGTAAAATAACTGAGTTCAGGTCTGACCAACATCTCAGACAGCTTTTTAAAACAAGAAGTAATCCTTTAAAATAAAGGAACATAATCATTTAATGTGAACCAGACAGTAAGCTCAGTCGTCATCATTCACCTCTGTGAACAGAAATGTGTTCAAGTGTTAAATGTGAACGTTAACACAAGGGGGCGCTCATTTCCCATCCATCCATCCATCCATCCATCCATCCATTTTCTTGACACCCTTGTCCCTTAATGGGGTCGGGAGGGTTGCTGGTGCCGATCTCCAGCTAACGTTCCGGGCGAGAGGCGGGGTTCACTCTAGACAGGTCGCCAGTCTGTCGCAGGGCGCTCATTCCCATTGACTAAAAATGATGTGTTTTGAATTTTTGTATATATATATATAAAATAAAAAATTGTATAAAAATACCAAAATGCTAATTTTGAATACTTTAATTTAAATTGTTGCATGTTATTTTTAATTAAGTAAACATATAAATTTTCTAGTAGAGAGAAATAAAAAAATAATGAAAATATGAGACAGTTTCAAAAACCTAATTTTCAAATTCTAAGCAATAAAAAGGGACATTAGCACATGCTTGTTATGCACTAAGACAAAAAAATCATCTGAAAGTGAAGACTAAAGTATAAGAACTGATAAGAATTTTCTACTTCATGTTGATTATATTATATCTTGGGTAGTAACGGTCCAGTTCTGGCAAATATTTTCAAATAATTAATTTAGGGTTTAGTTAGAAATTAGCGCAACTTGGAGTGATTTTTATTTACTTGTACTCCAAGTTTACACAAATGCCATAAAAGCACTTTTGTCCAGTGGATCAGAAGAAGTGTCGCTTACTTCATCATGGAGTTTCTTCAGGAATTCAATCTCATCCATGAGAGATTCAATCTTCCTCTCCAGCTCCAGACGGGACAACGTAGCGTCGTCCACATCCTGGTTGTTTCACAGGAAAAAAAGCATGTTAAAGTGTGAGAATGAAACTCTAGAAGCTAACAGGAGTTTCAGTCTCCTCCAATGGTTTTTCATGTCTCCCATGTGGTTTCACACACACACACGTCTCATTTGCATCATATAATTCCTATTGACATTTCTTTTAAACAAAGGAGCCTCATCTGTCCTTCATATTTCTGTCAAATAATGAGTTTTCAGGATGAAGAACATTATGACTTTGTGTTTATGCATTTTCGGCATCTTTCTCTCATAAAATGGCGTCTTATCGGGCATTTTCAAACCCACTTTTCTACATAATATTGTACATATTGGAAGGGTTTTGGTGTTTACATCTCTCATCATCAGTCTCATACACTTTAACAAGTCCCAGATATTTTACAAGAGTCTGGCTTATCAACGCTCTTGTTTTAGATTAGATACATTTTAAACTACATTCTTCTTGGTAGTTTTTTGTTGCATTACTCTGAGCTGTAAGTATGATGGTTAATTTTATTTTCTTCCATTGTTCTGCAGTGTGTTTGTGAGCTTATGCAGCAGCATTTGAAAAAAAAATCTGTATCCAATTGTTTTATTTTATTTGAGTATTGTTATTTTGAAGTGCTGTTGCCGTTACTTCGCCGACTCTCTGACCCTCTGTAGCAAATTAAATTTTACCATCTATGTGCTTCTTTTCTGAAAACTTCTTTCCCAAATTACTAAATTTGTTTGCGTAATTCAGGAATAAAACCAGACTTTTTTAGCTGTACTGTTAGATTGTGGATGTTTTTAAATCATTGATGTGAGTGGTGTATCAGAAGTATCGTATTTGATGCTGAACTTTAATGTTAAGAAAGTGCTTGTATTTATTTAATCTTTATAAAAATATTTTACTTCCATACCCATATTTTTAAAAGGAGGCTCATTCTTAAGCTATTTGCTCCCTTTCTGACTCAGTGCTTCTAGGGTGGAAAGCTGTGATGCAGATTCTCTGAATCCGTATTTAAATATATAATTTAACACTATGTTAGATTTCTCCCTGTGATACTATTGTGACATTAGCATGGAAGTGTTGGAGGTGAAACATGCTGCAGGAGCGTTCAGCCTGTTATCTGATACGATAAACCCTGAAAAGAATACGATAATCCTCATGGAGTGACCTCTGTGTTTACCTTGCGGAAGGCAACCAGATTACTTTCAGCGTCCGCCCTCTTCTGGGCTTCTTCATCTAACCTGCGAGGAGAAAAAAATTTAATAAAATCATTCAAAACATTAAATAGATTCCTCCAGGGCCCTAAAATCTCATTGTAATTTCTTTCTCAAGAAAAGGAGAGTGGTATAAAAGCTTTTTGGCCGTGTGAACCTTCCTGTCAAAGGTGGTGCCAGGGCATCAGATGGCGAAAAGCTTCCTGGATCAATCTGGTAATTCACCGCCCTGCTAAAAGCATTTTGGGAGTGCGCCCACTGGGACCACCAGGTGCTTTGTTGAACTAATGCGGCTTGTCTGCAGTTCACTGAGGTCAGAGCCACAAACCGAATTAGGCTGCATATACACACACTCATTGTTGTCTGGAATCCCAAAAGATTATTTCAATATAACGTTTCTTTAGCAGTGCAAAAACAGTGTATTATATCATAAAATTATAGTGTTATTGTCCAAAGTCCATTTTAAATTAAATGAAAGAGGAAGTGTTTCATTCAATTTCAGCCTCATCCAATTATAGTAATGGTCCTGCAGCCATCTGAGGAGGTTTCTTTCAGTTTCTGACTTATTAGGAGCGTGTGTCGAGGTGTAGAGGTGGACATAAAGTATTAGCCGTCCCTCGGCTCTCATCTTTTATTCATGCTGTGCTTCACGGGGCCGTTTTTGTCCTAATGGGCTGTCTGGCACCGTCCCAGCAGAAGGACACTGGAACAAAACTAATGGAGTTATTGAGTCACATTGATTTTTTTCCTGACGCTATTCTTTCTGATCTCCATTTTTTTTTTTTTACCTCCGTCTTGTCTCCTCTCCCTGTTTCTTCTTGCCCCTTCTTGTCCCTCAGCCGGCCCCACCCTGTGACCAGTCCCTCCCTCCACACTCAGTCACTCCACAACAGCGAGTTTTGATCTGGTAAAAATTTAGAGCAGCACAAATCAGCGCCACCGTAAAATGAGCCAAACCTCCGCGTCAAAGGATGTGACAATTGGTTTGCGACTACATTTTAAGCATAATGCATTCAGATTCTGCAGGCTATTAATACATTTGACTTGCTGGATGGTGTTTCACTGCCCTTGGATTGATTTTGCTGAGATGCTAAAATCCTCATAGCGAGCCTGGAAAGTCATAATAATAGAAAAGAGAACTAAGACTGAGGCAATGTGGGTTTATTGCAACTGATGAAATCATCACAGTTGAATATTTTACTAAAAATGTAAAACTTGAGTCATTTAAGCAGATGCTATGCCTAAGAAAACTGAAATATATTATTAATATTGTTTTCTCTGGGTCTCTACTTCAGTAAAAACGTATTTTCATTGTGCATGGCTGCAGTCTGAGCTCCTCATGCGCTGCAGTGTCCTGCGTCGGGTTGCTGCCAGAGCGCCACGCCCTAAAACACCAACAGCAAAGTGGAAGATGACTCTGCTCTCTCTACCTGTGGCATCGGTTTGTCTCCTAACGCTCACAGAAACCGAATGTTTGTGGCAGTGGCAGCATAATGCTGTGGGATGCAGCGGCCTTGTCAGTGTGTGTCACTTTCATACCAACCTCTGCTTGATCAGGGCCAGGTCTTCGGCCAGGTTGTCCCTCTCCAGCTGGTACTGGTCCCTCTCCTTGCCGACCGCGTCCAGCTGGCGCCTCAGCTCCCTCAGCTCCTCCTGGAACATCTCGGAGGCCCGGTTGGGCTGGCCGTGCTGGTACTGGCCCTTGAACTGGTTCAGCTCCTGCGTCAGGGCCCCGTTCTGCTGCTCCAGGTAGCGCACCTTCTCGATGAAGCTGGCGAAGCGGTCGTTGAGCTCCTGCAGCTCGGCCTTCTCGTTGCTGCGCGTGGCCAGGAACTCCTGGTTGATGGCCTCGGCCAGGGTGAAGTCCACCTTGTCGTAGGAGAGGCGCGGGGCCTGGGGTGCGGCACGGGACCGCTGTTGGTGGTAGGTGGTGGAGCGGGCGGCCACCGCGGGCGAAGCCGAGCGGCCGTAGCGGCCTCCGGACATGGGTAGACGAGAGGAGACGGGAGAGTAGGAGGACAGGGAGATGGAGTGAGGGCTTCCAAAGGTGCGCCTGTACGAGGTGGAGGTCACCGAAGAGTGGCTCATGGTTGCGCTGGTTCTCTCTGCCGCAGAGAAAGGAGGAAGAAGTGGAGGCTCTGAGATGCTCCTGAAGCAACAGGACATCAGACTGAGCAGAGCTGGAGGTTTTTATGCCCTCACCCCTCCCTCAGCGTCCTCACCCCAACCCACATCCAGCCTTCCTCTCTCCATCCCTCATCACCATGCATGCTTTGGCCACTCCCTGGCCTCGCAGACAGGACCTGCCTCTCTCCTTCCTGCTACTGCAAACTAGATCTTTATCATCACTTCTCCATCCTTTTCATCAGATAATTTTGCTCTAAGCCAGATTTAACTGTGTCTTTTCCCTGAATCAGATATCGATGCCCTCATTGTCACTTTTCCAGCAGATTAGCTGGTTAGTTTTATCTTCTTTTTCCCCCAGCATATACATATGCACTAGTTGCTTAATGCCTGGCAATAAGGGATTTGAAATCCTAAACTGTACTGATTCTCATGGACTCTTTTATTTGATTCTTTTTTCCTCCCCATCCATTTGTCTCCCTGCCTCTCGCCTCTGTGTCGGACTCTCCTTTTACAGTAATGGAATACTTTATTGATATTCCGGCCGTCTGGGTCGGCGCCATGACTCTGCAGTTATTTTACGCCTTTGGAAAAAGCTCCATGTCCAGTAATCCCAGTCAGGATTGGCGTTTTCAGACCATTAAGTCCATTTGCGCGCAGGGTCGGCTGTGGGTTTCTAGTTCAATGAGTTCATGTCGGGGCAGGATGCGAGGACGACACCAGAAACAGGCGGTGGCTACTGTCATTACATGCTCAGTGACATTAAACAAACCAGTTTTAGTTATAAGCAAAGCCCCTTGCAAAAGCATTCAAACTTTTCAGCTTCTCCACATTTTACTGAGCTAAAGTCAGAAACTTAAAGTGTTTTATTAGGATTTTATGAGATGTGCCAGTGGAAAATGTCACCTTTATTTGAACTTCTCCATCTGAGACGATTCCTCTGTGCTAGAGTTGATTATTTATTCTGCAAAATGAACTTAGTTCATTTAAAACAGGGTCTGCATCCGGTGGCCCTACAGGCGCATGCGGTGTCTTAGCTCCTCCCATGTGACTCTTTAGAGCTAAAATTAAACAGAAACGAGCAAGTGTGTTCATGATAGGAGTAATAGAAAAGGAGAGATTAATCAACATGAATATATGGGTCAATACTGATATTCAATATTAATATTGCTATCATGGCAAATAACCCATATTTCTACTAATATTATATATATTTATCTGCTCTTTGGACACTGTGAAAAACAAACTAAACATGGCCAACACCCTTTTCTCCTAAAACACATTTATTTACTTTATTTGAAGATGACAGGCGTATAAAATAACCCACATAAACAAGGGATGCAAAAGACGCATACTTTTGTACAATAATCTTAGCATGCTTCAAAACATAAATAAATGATCAGATAGAAATAAAGATCAACATAAGTTTAAAAGGGTAACATCAGAGGTACTGATGGAGATGACAATGCTGATTTAACAAGCCCCCCTACACAAAAGGGGCTTTTATCAGTTCCTTTTGTATGCTTTTATGCAATATTCCTTTTTTTTCTAACAAAATAGCAGGCAGTATATAAATCAAATTTAAATTGCACTATAATTTTTTCCAGAACTGTTATAATAATTGTCTAAATGTCTCTTTGTTTGCTGCTGCTACAAATATAATTTATAATAGGTAATAAAGTGCCTGTTATATTGCAGTGTGTTGTATTGTATAATACTTTATACTATCCTACTATGTTTTATTATAATAGTAGAACAAAACCTAAATCTATATTATACATTTAATACTTATGAAGTAAGTTTTGTGAACCTAGACAAGTTTTATTTTGAAGGAGGGAGAGCAAAACTTCCTGTTTGGATTAAAAAGGTGATTGTCAAAGCAACAAGCTACATGATTTCACTCTCAGCTGTGTTGGTCAACCATGTAAATAAAACACAATTATAAAACAAAGAAACTATGACATATATACATGAATAAATCTTAATATAAATAAAAAATAAAACTACAACCGTCAAAATAATTTCCCCATTAAAAAAAATACTTGTACATGTTTTATTTTTTATTTCATTGGGACATCTATTTGTCTGAGAGTATTTCTTAGCTAATAACAATATTAGTTTATGACAATATTTATTTAATTTTGAATGAATCACAGTCCATGTAGAAGTCTGCGTCCCTAGAGCTCAGTCCTCAGAACCAAACTCTTAGAAAAGCTTCTGTTGGAAAAAGGAAGTTGAACCCGACCAGGTCAGGCAGGACTGATCGCCCTAATGGACCACAGGGCTGAACCAAAGCCATAACCCGCCTTCCTGTGGAGACACAACCACCGAAGTAAAGACTGCAGAGAGTCTGACTCCACCTTCACTTTGCTCTTTGTTCCTGAGCAGAGTCTCTGCAGGTCTATAACCGTCTCTGTTTCCAAATGTTTCTTCAAAATCACCATTTATTCATTAATATTTCCCCCTTAACGCCTGAGAACAAGGCGTCTCTTCTTCTTCCTCTAAGAGTGCACTTCTTAAAAACCCAGTGGGAACTTGGAAATCATGCCGGCATTGTTTATTCATGAGACTTGATGGTCACGATAATAAAGTCATTTGCACCAGAACAGAGAGTTTAAAATGAGTCATTGACGATTTCACTGAATGTTTGTTATTTATTTTCATGTGAAGCATGAATGTAGATGACCGATTTCACATTTGCTCACCTTCCAGAGTGAGATGGGTTTTTTGCAGACAGTCTTAGTTGACGTCATACAGAGCATGCTCCGTGTCGACTGGGTGTGGCGATTTCCTCCCTTTGTGTCCCAATTGATGCTTCATGCATTTAAGCTCTGTCGTATTTCCAAACTTAACATGTAAGCACATTTGGATGATTGCAATTATAAAGTTGCAATTTTGTAATTGAATTTTAAAAAATCCATTTCTTATTCTAACTCCAACACATGCATGCACACTTCTCTCCCCCGCATGGCAGCCACAGCCCAGGTCTGTTTCTCTGTCTAACAAATGGCCTGTTAGACATCGCTCTGTAATCTAATCAACCTGCTTTATGCTCAGTAACTCTCTCCTCTCCTTCCCTCCCCCTCCGACTCCTCTCCTCTGTCTGCACAGGGCAGAACCTCACTTCCTCCAGCCTGGCTTTATAGCATCTCTGATGGGTTTTTCATCATTGTTAAGGCCATCTGAGTTTCCATGTCCTTGTTTAGCAGTGCACACTCCAGGAACATAAACTTACATGCAAGCAAAACAACAAAAAATAACCTAGTGGTTTGTGTCACTGACATCAACCTGGGCCAGATGCCACCATTAGCAAATGATCCCCCTGCTTGTCTTAGAAATCCCACAGGAGCCAGGAATCCAATTCAGGTAATTTGACACGGTCGGGTGACATATCTGTGATCGTTTCAATACACTGAACACTGTGTGTGTGTGTGTTAGATAGAAACAGAAATTTAGATACATCAGTCACAAGGTAAAGTAAGATAAAAGGAAGATTTTGTTGTGGGGCAAAGATGAAAATTAATATTTCTCTGTAATAATGGATTGGGTGTCAAATGCAAAGGAAGATTACAATGCATCAGTGATGCTGGATACTTAAGTTGATTGGCAAATGTAATTTTTTCTAGATCATTATTCAAACCTAAGTCTGTCAGAATTTCTAGAGGTATTTGTTAAATACTGTATGGTTTTACTCCCACTTTGTTTCCTGACTTTTTTGTTGTTGTATTGTCTGTTTTTCTTTTACTCTTTTCCATTTTCCTAATTTGTTGATGCAATCCCAGTCATAATACATATATTACATACATGTATGTCCTGCTAATTTAAGACTTTTCTTAAGACTAACACTAAGCTTCTTAAATGAGCGCAAAATTCAATTTCACTAAGCTTTACCAATCTGAAGATTTCTAACCAGAATCGTACCACAGTTTTGTTGAAACCACAAAACAAAATTCTTCCCAACAAACTATTTTCCCAAATACTAGTGAGTGAATTTCTATATGAATACACAATTCCCGATTCGGATAGAGAAAATTCACAAGATATTCAAACTTGTTTTAGCCAGTTCTCTTGAATCACATTCAATATATTTTGATAGAAAAGTTAAACATTTCTTTAGTCAGTGTTTCTCAAACTTTTTCAGGTCAAGAACCACTTAACCCATTTAAAAAACACTCATGGACCACCCTACCTGAAATTACCTCCTCCAATAACACAACATCTTAATACAACGTGAAATTCAAAGAGTAATCCCTTAACTCATTGTCTTGGTTCCTCCTAATGAGAAGGGTGGGGCTGTTTTGTAACTGTGACTGGCCACTATAAAACCATGGACACATCTACTCTGGTCATTTTGAGGTCATTTACAGATTCTGAAAGTGTGAATTCTACGCTTTCCAATGATAGAAAACATATGGAACTTTAAAAAAAGTTATTTACTACAAATGTTGAGTGCACCAATGCTAGTTAGGTCTATTTGTAATTTAGAAGTGTTGAATACGACGCTTGCCACTATTGTATTTGTATTGGCACTACTTTGTGAAGCGGAAGGTTACGCGCTTATAAAGGCGGAGCCTCCTTGCTTCTTTTCGTTCTGAGTATTCAGCCACAGAGCAAGGCAGCGTGGCTACCTGTTAAATTGATAATGTGTCCTGTCTCCTATATATTTTCATAAGTAAGTTAATACTTCTGCAAAGATGTATTAACTTACTAACTATCTGCATGCGTGTAGCATGTTACGTGTCGCAATAGTGCTCAAAAACAAATAAAAGTTCTGCAACTCACCCTGGGAAACTTAAGGCTTCAGTATATTCAGCTTTTCTTTTGAGTGACCCGGTCTTAACCCGTTTATCCATTACTATTTTTAAGCACAATCCTTTGCTAAGCTAACTGTAGCCTCGCATTTTGAGCTTACGGCAAATTAACGGCTGTTTACATGCAGTACCCCGCCGACCACAAGGGGGCGTCCGCGGAACATCAGTGGACAGGAGACCACAGTTTGAAAAAGGCTGATTTTAGCCCAACGTAAATTTGATATTTATGTCAATGAAGAGTGTATGTATACTTTATATGTTTCTCTACTCGCAATGTTAATGTAATGATAAGGCAGGTGGTTATGTTGGGTTTTTATTTACAGGTATCATGTTTTCAAATTTTACTCAAGTAAAAGTATCACCACCTCAAAAATATTTTTACTCTTGTAAAAGTAACAAGTAGCCATCCAATAAATTACTAAAGTAAGGGTGAAAAAGTATTTGGTAAAAATATACTCAAATACTGAGTAACTGATCAAATTATCAATCACTTAATATTGAAAAATTACATCATCAGACAGATCACAATATAACATTAAGTGGAAATGTTGGTATTTTAAGTACCAAAATGATGATAATAATACATTTGTGTAACAAAAAAATAATAAAATCAGGCAAAAAAAATTTTTTTTCAAAATCCGTTTCATTCAATAAAAAATCAAATGAAACTTGGTCTGTGTCTTTGTCCAGTAAATGTTTGGTTAAAACATGTTTGTTTTTCATTCAGTGGGTAGAGAATCCAGATATTTGACTCAAGTAAGAGCAGAGATGCTTAAAAGTAAAAAGTACTTTTAGGAGAAAAAGTATTCCTAAAAGTATTTTTTTCAAAAGAGTAATTATGACTAGTTAGCTGGTATCATAGAAATATGATTATATATCATTTCCCTCCGCTTGATGCTTTGTGTTAGTTGAGCACGTTATATTTCCGTGGCAGAAGCTGAGGTTTTTGGAAAAGTTTAAAGGGTATGAATACTTTTGCTGCGTGCTTGAAGCAGTGCTGCTCCGGGCTCCATTGTAGTGAAGGTTTCTGCAAGGCTGGGAACAGATGAAGGTAATTACATCCTTTTCAGATCTGTTGCCAGGGAGTGGCGAGCTGCAAAAGTCGCTCTGATTAATGAGCTTTTCCGGGGAGATGTCCTCTATCTGACTCATCTCAAATTTGGCTGCTGCAGAAACCCAACATTTTCCAAAAGTAAATCAAATAACAACAAAACCACACATTTCAAGTCTTTCCTCTGTGCTCCAGCTCACCCTGTTATTAATGACGGCGGCTCTGTGTGACACTGACCTACTAAAAGCTGCATGGATGCTTTGGCTGAGGCGGAGAGATCATCTAATCATCTACTATCTGTGAGAAGAGAAAGGATGGCCTCCCAGAAGGGCTGTTGGAGAGTCAGAGGTGAACAGAGACGGCTGAACTGTTTTTAATCCATGCATGGCAGAGAGACATGGTAATAGCTGAGAGTGATGGATGGCCTTGTTAGACAATTACTGTAATGGAGTATTGCAGGGTTACACAAGTATGTTGAGTGGAGATTCATGTGCACTGTAAGTAAAAAGAAATTAAGAAACACAGAGGAAAACTGAACACATTAATAACACATGCTGATATAAGTGCTTCTATACGTTGAGTAAAGTGATTCATCTCTTATTATATTATTACTGTAACCCCTAATACCTGGAAAATATGAAAATAAATGATAAGACAAAATGATTGAAAAGGTAAAATACCTAATTTTCTTTTAAATTTGTTGTGAAAAATCAATTTTTACTTCCTCGTTGCTCTGCTTTGTTTCCACCAGTGAGCCGAGGCCAAAGCTGCTTCCATTAAATATTTTGCTGCAGTGACGTCAGTTTTATTCCTGCACTGCAGTGTGTCATCGGACATTGTACATTGTTGCTCTATAAGCTATAAGTGGTCAATAAAGTTATCATAAATCTGCTTAAAGTCAACACCAGATCACAGTAAGAAATATTTTATTGCACATTCAGCTCAAATAACCTTTTACGTACTACGATTCTCCATTAAACAGTTCCTGCTTAATATCTCATCCTAATTTGTAATTCCTTACAATATTGCTAAAAAATACCATATCATTGTTTCTTTTTAACTTTTCTTTTAATTACGTATTGTGAAATAAAAGTATCTTTAATAATTTGATGCTTTAAAACTCCCTTAAAGCTCCCTTCTGAAGCTGCTGCCCCGCGACCGATCCGATAAGCGAAGAAAATGGATGGATGGATGGATGCTTTAAAACACCAAGAGTTACCATGGTGAAGTATAGTCTTAGTATGTAGAAAACATTACCTGGATGCAGTTTTATACATAGTTTAATACATTTTTCACATGGTTTTATATGGAATGGTAAAAAGTAAATGTATATCTCATTTAGTATCAATAAATATTTACTTAGTGTGTCATAAAATACATGCAGATGTTCTAACACAGATCACAGGAAACAACAGAATTCAGTATAGTTAAATAGTTTATTCAATTAAAAAATGTATTTAAAAATTCTTTAAAGGTAAAAACATTTTATAGATCATTTTAAATCATAAAGTTATACTTCATTGTTTGACAAACAAGAATGAAGACACTCTTTCCCTCTAGTGGTGACTGATGGATATTACAGCTTAAAGAGACGAAACCCGAATCAAAAAAGGGGTTTAAAAAACTAAAATAATAATAATAATAATAATAATAATAATAATAATAATAATAATAATAATAATAATAATAATAATATATACTTGTTTTTATTGAAAAGCTACTAGAAAAGCTAGTCTTGCAGCACAGCTATCTGCTACAGCAGGTTAGAAAAGTTTCAGTTTAAAACCCCAATGAGTTTTTCCTTCAAAAATATGAGATAACTTTTCTTTTTAGCACATAGCAACCATTGGGAAGCTATTTGTTTTATATGATTTATTTTGTTTTATTGTTATTGAGCATTCTCGGTAAATGTTGCATGTTGTTGGATATTATTAGCTGCCATTATGAAAATGACTCAAATGCTGCACATCTGTGTTGTCAAATTTCTTGGACTTAACTCACTACCTGTGTGAGGAGAGCTCTGCTAAATAAAAAAATACAAAAAAAATTTATTTATATATTTATATATATATATACAATGTAAAAACTAATCCTAATATATATATAAACTGCTTTTTGTTGATTTTTGGTTAAAAATATGCATATTTTTAGATCAAGAATCCAGAGAAAAGGATCAGTACCCTTTTAGGGTTTCCTTACTTTTTCCAGGCTTGAAGTCAACTTCAAATTGATGCTAGCTGATCCTGTTCCCATTGATTTTAGTTCTGCTCTGCACCAGTCAATGTAAAAACTAATCCACATTTGTGTAATCATGAGTGAAAGCCTATTTATCATTTCACAAATTGAACTAGTTTGTTGCTTGCAGCACTGTGAGCGCTCTTCTAAATAAATCCTACAGTCGCAAAAAGTCTGGTTGTAAAATTTCAATAGCAAGACTTTGATGTGAGGTAAAGCCCATTACTCCTTTCAGGTGTGATTTTTCTAAGCCATTTACCATTTACACAGAAACTTAACTAAAAAGAATTAAAGAAACAAATAATGGTGGCAAACTTTCATTTTTATTAATTTTGGGGTAGCACAGATAATACTTTCTTTAACATACTTTGTTTAGAAGTAAAATGAATAAAAATTGATTTGTTAGCAGGTTAAAATAAGTAGGTCACAGATTAAACTTCTTGTTTTAAGTACGAGTGACATTTATAAGATGTTGCAGGACAAATAAATAACTTTCCATATTACAGAAAAGACACCTGATTGTTATTCATGAAGATGGGTCCATAAAATTTGAAGTTGTTTCTATTTTGTTTTGCTTTGTTGTTGTTGTTGTTGTTTTTTTTTTTTTACAAATGATCTAACTGGTGTCACATATATGAGACCTGCGTGTTAGCACAGTATGTAGATGTCGGGTACATGAGCTGGTGATGGTTTTTTAGACAATCCGTCCCTGAAGCAACGGGCGGCTCTCGCCCGGTGACTGTCGGCTCAGCAGGTTCCACAGCAGCAGCGGCACCGACGTCACGAAGCTGCCGCCGTTACCGGCACCGCGCTCCTCCGTCAGCGGCTGGTACTGCTTGAACCGTCTGTTCAGAAACACAGGCAACGTCGGTTCATGTGTGAAACAAAAATAAAATAAAGAGAGAGATGTTTCTTCCTGTATTGTGTTACTAATAATAAAGCAGCTCCATGTGTGAGTGAACAGAGTCCTGGATCAGTTCTTAGCAGGAGGTTTGGTGTTACATGTTACACACTATTAATGGTCATTTGTTTTTTCAGCAAAACTATTCTTTACATTTCACTTCTTCTGTATTTAAAAAAAGTATAGTGTAATGCAATATATTTATTTATTTTATTTTATTATGTTGTGTTTTAATGTACAGCACTTTGTATCAGCTGTGGTTGTTTTAAAGTGCTTTATAAATAAAGTTGGACTGGATTGGATTGGAGACAATGTAACAGTCGTAATGTAGTAATATTGAATATTACCACAGTTGAACACCAGAGTAATAATTTACAAATTTGGATTCCACAAAAAAAGTCTGGTTCATCTCCAAGACAAAATTTGCGTCCAGTTTTTGTCTTTTCTTTCCTGCATCCGTTTCACTTTGCCGCTCCATGCAGCTCCACGCATGTTAACGTAGTCCGTAAAAACGCTCTAGCTAGTTTGCCATCTGTTGCCAAGAGACCGATGATGACGTTGGTGGGCGGCTGGTAACAAGTTCTTACATTTAGTACAACATTTTATTCGATATTTTACACTGACTATGCCACTAAAATCTGTTGGTCTTATAAAGGTTTTAGCAACCATGAGTCAACAATGACTGGGGCAACATATTATTTAATTTTACATACACCATACCTAGCAGGAGTGAGCCGGCCTTCTCCAGCTCTTAGCAGATGTGATAAAGTCTTGACTTCTATAAGTTATATTCTTCCTCACACCACAGCTGTGTTTAAAAATATTGTTCATTGAAAGTGCTGGCTCCGCTACCAGAGCATTTTTTGGGATGTATTTTTAATGGAGTGATGGAGTGGCTAATACTGACTGTAGGAAATTACAGTGGTTCATGGAAATGGCTGCTGTCACCCTTTAGCAATAATGTTCACAGTGACAGAGGGACTGAATCGGTTGCTGCAGCCAGTTTGTGTCAGGTCATCTGTTCTGCTCATGTTCACAGCAGAAGTAGCAGCAGTAAAAGGAAAACAAATTAATTAAAATTTGCCTCAAGTCAAATTATTAATGAGTCATATAAGAACATGCTAACATTAGCTTAGCATTTCCTTCAACTGGTTTTAAGTAAATAAGTATTTTCTGATTCGAGGGCAAAATCAGAAAACTAATGTAGATAATGTAAGGTAAGATAAGGTAAATTTATTTATATATTATATTTTCAGCAACAAGGCGATTCAAAGTGCTTTACATGAATTAGAAGGATATGCAAAAAACAACAAGATAAAAGGAAAGAGCAAATATGCTGTATTATTTTACTGTGTATGTTTTTAAAGGCATTACATCATAGCTCTACTTAATTAATACTTTATCAAGTATTGAATGATTTGGATTTTCATCCAGAATAAAGAAACTAATTAGGACATCCCCTAAATTAGCTCAGAGGAGAAAACAATCTTTCTATAAATGAGTAATTATTGTCATCTGATACATTTTGGATCTTTATCACTCACCTGTACATCAAACCAATACAACAAACAACACAGGCGAGACCATAACTCCCAGTACAGTGGCTGCAGTTCCAGCTGGGGAACCACCAGAGGCTGAAACGAATTGAATCATAGTTCACAAATGGAATTAAACTTCATCAGAAGTATTTTAGTAGCAGCTTTTGGTTTTTCCTGATGCTCACCTTCTGCCACATTGACTCTGGCGCTGGCCACAGCCAGGCTGACGTCATTAATCAGGGAGACGTTGAGGCAGAACAAGCCTGTGTCATTGAAGAACTGGCGGAGGATCATCTGACAGTCTGGAGAGGGCGAGGCTGCGCCGCAGACGGTCTGAACCGGTGTGACACAGTCAGCATCAGAGATGACTGTGCACACCTCACTGGGCAAACTGCGGGAAAATAAGTGTGAGGAAAAACACTTTGAGAATAATAGTTATAATATGAGAAGGGAATTGGTATATGATTTTTTAAAAATGCCTCTCTTTTTGGAGTGGGTATGTGCCAACTTTGCAAATTTAGTGACTCTAAACTCTTATATTGGTCCATCTAACAAAATCATGTTGCTCAGTCGGTCTAAAGTCATCTGCACTATCTATCAGGCTTTGACCTTTATTTAGCGCCATCTATCTTGACTTACTCTGAGCAGCTCCTGTTGCTTGAATAGATTTTCAAAGCAATGCCATACTAATTATTAAACAAGAAATAAAACCTTAAAAAAGCTTTACATGTCATGATTGCAACACTTCCAGTTTTCATGCTGTTCATCTTTTAGCTACAGCACTTTTTTAAGTAAACGACAAAGTAAGTAAAAGACATCCATTTGTCTTTTTGAAGGATGATTACCTGCATTGTTTATTATGTGTTTTAAATTACGTGTTGAAAGTTTGCACCAACCTTCCCTGACAGGAAATGGTGACATCCACGGCGTTCTGATTCAGCTCAGTCGCCATCGACACGACGTTGGACATCTGAACAATCTCCACACTATCAATTCCCTCTGCAGGGTCAAAGGACAAACTATTGAGTTTGTAATTAATAACACCGTAGTATCATGTGAACTGCACGATGAGACTTACGAACAACATCTACAGATGTAGTGAGGGAGCCGTAGCGGTCGATTATGCAGTTTCCTGCTGGGGCCTGTCTTTTGGCCACGACTAGGACAACCTGCGCTGGATCTGCCTCCACCTCAGCTTGAACTTCACCCTCATCAGGAACAGCTTCTGCTTCCGCTGCTTGTTCCCCCAGTGAAAAATAAAGGGGGTTATTATTGCAGTGCTATAATGGATCACAGGTTGACCTTTTAATCTGTGTTGTAGTTGAATGAATTTATAGAGAATCATCACCTGCAGCAGCCACAGTTGCTGCAGCTGCATTTTCGGTTTCCTGAACTTCAGCCTCGGTGTCAGCTGTAGCTTCTTCTGCTGCTGTGGCCTCAGTGGCAGCAGCGGCAGCGACAACGTTGTCAACAGCAGCAGCAGGGACTTGGGTTCCGACTTGAACAACCACTGGGGCCACAGATGCGGGTTCAGCCGCCTCGTTGGCTTCCTCCTGCACAGCGGCACCAACCACAGGTGCAACAGTGGAAGCATCAGGAACCTCTGCAGCTTCTTCTCCTTCTGCAGCATCAGCAGCAGCAGGAACAGCCTCCACTGCTGCCTCTGTGGCATCTTCTGCAGCAGCTTCCACCTCTACCGGTTCCTCCGCTGCAGGGGCAACAGTGGCCACCTCTCCAGCTGCAGCCTCCGTCTCCACTGCAGCAGCATCGCCTGTGTCGGCAGGATCCTGCTCTGCTGGAACAACAGCGGCATCTACTCCTGCTGGAGCCACGGAGGCAGCCTCCACGGCCACGGTGTCGGTATCAGCGGCTGCTTCTCCATCATCAGCGGTGTCGAGAGGAGTGGCGTCAGCCGCAGTAACATCCAGAGCTGTGGCATCCTCACCTTCGGCTGCAGCAGGTGGTGCAGGAGAGGAGGTCACAATGACTACAGCTGGGCCAGCAGAGGCATCGATGGGAGCAACTGGAAGGAAAAGTGCAAACCCAGTTATCTTTAAAAAAAAAAAAGACACACATGTATGTTCACCCTCTAAAGAGGCACCGTTATGTCTTTTCCAGGCAGATAGTCCCATTTAAAAACACAATCAAGCAAGTATGTTACCTTTAGTTGTTATAAAAAATGCTGCACATCAAAATATCATTTTTAAAGAAATTTGACTTTGCAAGCTAAGGTCTTGAAATTGGGCCTCTGTCCCTTTAAGAAGCTCCTGCTCTTTCAGACACTCCACCTTCAGCACAGCAACTCTGCTCATTATGCCGTTTACAACCATTCTGGGCTGAGTTCATCAGACGTTCGTTAATTGCTGCTGCCGCTAGTCTAGAGGAGCTGAGTGGGGGAGTCACGGGGAGGCAGAAGCTCGGTTTGGAGGAGCAAGTGGTTGTGAGAGCAAGTGTCCTGAAAGGCTGCCAGAGATTAAATGATTTCGGAAACATGCTTGAAAAAAAAATCAAAGCAACACTATCCATCCATTTTCCTACACCCTTGTCCCTTAATGGGGTCGGGAGGTGCTGGTGCCTATCTCCAGCTGGCGTTCCGGGTGAGAGGCGGGGTACGCTCTGGACAGGTCGCCATTCTGTCGCAGGGCAACACAGAGACACACGCAGGACAAACAACCATGCACTCACACACTCACACCTAGGGGCAATTTAGACAGACCAATTAACCTGACAGTCATGTTTTTGGACTGTGGGAGGAAACCGGAGTACCCAGAGAAAACCCACCATGCACAGGGAGAACATGCAAACTCCATGCAGAAAGGCCGGGGCCGGGAATCGAACCCAGAACCTTCTTGCTGCAAGGCAACAGCTCTACCAACTGCGCCACTGTGCAGCCTGCTGCCAAAGTAACACTACATAACTTTAAATCATTATCCATCCATTTTCATTACACCCTCGTCCCTTAGTGAGGTGCTGGTGCCGATCTCCAGCTAACGTTCCGGGTGAGAGGCGGGGTCACCCTGGACAGGTTGTCAGTCTGTCGCAGGGCAACATAGAGACACACAACCATGAACACACACTCACACCTAGGGGCGATTTGGAGAGGCCAAATAACCTGACAGTCATGTTTTTGGACTGTGGTAGGAAACTGGAGTACCTGGAGAAAACCCTTGCATGCACAGGGAGAACATGCAAACTCCATGCAGAAAGACCGGGGCTGGGAATCAAACCCAGAACCTTTTTGCTGCAAGGCAACAGCTCTACCAACTGCGCCACTGTGCAGCCCTTAAATCATGATATAAAATTTTAAAAAGTTGATTTTACATAATACCGATCTGTTACATGATGAGGTCTTACCCGCTGTAGGGTTTCCACAGGGAATGCTCGCCATCAGAACCACCTGAGGTCTGAAGGCTCCTACTGACAGGTATGTGTGTGTGACGGTGTGCTCTCTGGAGATGAGCGTCCCGCTGTTGTCCCCAAAGTCCCAGGTGAACCTGATGTCGGCGCTGTTCAGGTACTGGCTGGGATCGTGGAGCGCTACAGTGAAGGCGATGGCTTGGTTCTGGATGAAGTTCTGGTCATTTTGATTGACATCATTGACTTGAGAAAGGGATAGACTGAATGGAACCTGGTCTAAAGACAAAGTAAAGCATTTAGAGACGTTATGTTACACAGGTTGGTGGTATTTATTATTTATACTTATACGGTAGATTGTGGAAAATGTTCTGAAGAACCTGTGACGGTGAAGGCTGACGAGGCGTAGCCGAGAGGGATGAACCTGTCTCTCCCACGGCAGTGGTAGATGACCAGCTCCATGTTGTAGGAACCCAGTGGGATGCCATCTGTCCCAATGGTGAGTGAGGAGGACGGTCCATCTGCCACCTGCCAGTAACGCCCTGAAATACAAAGATAAAAATGAGGACAATTCAAAGGAAACCAGAGAACACTTTAAAAATTTATGAGAATGTTTGGCTCCTTACAAACAAAATATTACAAGAGCTGGTTTAAACTTTCACAACACTCTGTATTAATATCATTAAATTATATTTCAACCTTTGAAAAATCTTTTTTCACTCCATTAAAGCTGGGGGGATAAAAAAAAATGTGTGTTTTCCAATTTAACTTCATTTACGTATTTCATAAGAAGACTAGTAAGTCTAAAGAAAAACCCTGAAACAAGATACAACTCTGGAAAGAAATCAGAAATCTCTGCAAAATATTCAGATTCTCTGATTTTACTCTTTATATTTATGTGTTTGAGTAAAGTGAACATTGTTCTTTTATTCTATGAACTACTGACAGCATGTCTCTGAATTTCCAAATTAAAAAAATGTAGTATTTATTTGCAGAAAATGAGAAATGGTAAATACATGCAGTGCTTTCAGACCTCAAGAAAACAAGTTTATATTCATTTAGAAACAACAGCACTAATGTTTTAACTCAGTAAGAGTTCAGAAATCAATATTTGATGGAAAAAAAACCATGACGTTTTCAATGGGGTTAAATGAAGAGCTCTCTTCATTTTTCTAGAGCTGTACATTGTAGTAAATATTTTCCTATTTTCCTGGTGGAGATTAAACATTTTAAAGTAGAAGGAAGGAAAACAATTTCACTTTTAAAGATTTATAGTTGCACTCCAGAGGATTCATCATAGCGCGAAAGTTGCACAAGAAGAGCAGAATAAATAAAAGCTAATCTGCGTTTACATCAGTTTCCTGGTGATTTACCCAACGTCTTCCACACAAACACGTAGCGTGGTTTCCTGTTCTGACTCCTGTTGAAAGGCGAGCCGTCAGGAAAAACTCCAGTCCACTCGTCGCCTCTGTCCGGATAAACGGCCTGGCCCTCCTGATACTCACGGCCTGCGCAACAACAGCCGCCACATTCACCACACAATC
This sequence comes from Poecilia picta, assembly GCA_033032245.1. NCBI lineage: Eukaryota > Metazoa > Chordata > Actinopteri > Cyprinodontiformes > Poeciliidae > Poecilia > Poecilia picta. Next base: position 14,567,620 of record CM065357.1, on the reverse strand, counting down.
ACAAGGCCAGACATAATAAACTCTGCATGCTGAAGGGAAATAATTGAATTTTGATCCAATTAACAGCATCGCAACTATTTTTATTTGCCTCTCACCGTTGACAGTGCAGTTGCGCGCCCACACCACCTGTCCGTCAGGCAGCACCGTTTGGTTTGGGGGGAAGTTAAGGTTGATGGTGAAAGTTGCTTTTGCTCCCGTCAGGGTGGGCGCATCGTTTTTAAGGTCAAAGGTCACGTTACCACCTGTAAAACATACATTTATTAAACTATATATTAAAATCTAAGGCGTGCCCAACATGGATGGATGGACAGTATTTAGGGAGATAGGAGCTAAGTGGGTCTCACCGGACCAACAGTTTCTGAACCTTGCATCTCCATCTTGCCACACTGGATAAATCCGAGAGTTCCAGGACTTGAAACGTGTGAAATGGATTCTTTTTCCTGCAAAGTATTACAAATTTATTAAAAAAGTCCCCTCGACAACGACGATCTAAGTAAGGAATGTCTAAAGGAAAGAAAAATTGTCGATTTAGTTTGTTTTCAGTCGTCCAGAAAGTATTTTAAGTGACGATGAGGTAACAAAATAAGATGTTTCATTGGTGGTTGAGATGAAGGTGAGGGTTTTCAGAAGCGGGAGTCACACGACCCACAATCCCCCTCAATCCCTTTCATGTGACTTTCAGCTGAGCAGGAGCAGAACCAGTAATCCCAGAGTGAGGTATGAGGGCTCCCAGACACACTTTTATCCAAACCTGTTCCAAAATACTAGTTTTCAGATAAACAAGACTCTCTTTAAAAAAATAACAAGTGACTTTTACATTATCTTTCATTAACATGAAGGTCATTTCTGAGATCCATCACAGTCTTGATGGACTTTAAGACACAGAAATTATTCATAAATCCAGATTTAAATTGAAAGGGAATCTTTTAATGTCATAAAATTGGCATATAAATGTTTATCTATCCTCTCACTTTTAAACAAAGTGCAACTTGTGTTACCATGAAACAAGCGTGAAATAAGAAGTCAGTTTGTTTGCTGTTCAATTACAGGTCCAAGCCATTAAAAAAAACTAAGTGAATCAAACAGAATGACGAAACCATGAGCGAACAAAACGAAAAAAAAAAAGACTCACGCAGAAATACTTGCATACGTTTCGTTGTCTTTAATTTCAGGTATACTCACTAATCGCCATGGCTGATGTGAAAGCCAGTAAGAGTAGCACCAGAGTCTTCATCCCTGCTTTGGTAGGTTGTTTTTTTTTCTCTGAGCCCAGATCCTCACCCTGTCGTCCTGAATCCCAACACAACTCCCAAACAGGACCCACAAACGCCTCCCTCACTGGTTTTAAGATGGATCCCAAACCTGAATTACCATAAAATCTGTTCTCACGTCTGACATCACTGAGGAGTCAGTGGTCTGGGTCCACCCCCTTTCTGTGAGGCTCTGTTTGCATTAGCTTCTTCTCAGAACTTTTTTTATTTTACTTCATATTCTTACATGTTATTGCTGTATGTATTGTGTGCATTTCTTTTAGCATAAAATTCCATCTGTATTACTTTTTTTGGAATCGTTTGGGTCATTTTTGAAGCAACAGCTTCCGCATAAAAAAGCGAATAAATGCATTCCAATAAATAAAAATTAATGTCCTGAGGTATTTACTGGGAAAACAATGTGTGCATGACGCCTGTTACCAAAGCCCAAGTCATTCCTGAGCTAAGATATGACCTTATTACCATGTGAGTATGGAAATCACAAGATCTGAGTGTGGATGCCCATTCAATAGCATCCTTTTATTTCCTTCGCCTCTCCTCGTCATCCTACTGTTAACCTCTGGCTGATGCAGCTGAGGAAACCCACTCTTGATGCAACAAAGACACACTCAGATCATTCAAGAGAATTCAAACTTTTACTAAAAATACAAGTTGGGTGAATTTAAAGTTATGTAACTAAGCAGGTTAAATTATAGCTTTTGTTTAAACTTTTGTTTTGTTTAGACAAAAAAACGTAACTGCAGATGCACCGACCTGACATTGACATCTGTAATAATTCCAGTTCTGATATTACATGTTTATTTTTACATATTTGACCAGTCAACTTATTGTTTTTGTCAGTTTCTGTTTCTTTATTATATATTGTGCATTGGCCGTTCTGCTCCTAATTGCACTGACTGATCTCTTTAAAGTTGTGCTGTTTTAACATGTTTGACCAAGCTTGTGAAGTTACTCATGTATTTCTGTGTGCTGAACTACTGCAACCTGTAATCCAGTACATTTATGTCTGCGTTTAAAGAAAAGAAACATTTTACATCAATTCAGCACGGATATTCTGTACCAGCTGACACTAAATATCAGATATCTGTATCAAAAGTGAAAAAAGTGGATTGGTGCATCCTTAAAAATAAATACTATATTGTTGGATGCAGTGATTTTTTTAAACACCTAGATCCACTTTTAGTGACTAATGACTAAAAGGAAGAAAAAAGTTAGATTTTTCATGTCGTATTTCTACGTTTTTAAATTTTTGAATCTGCAGCTATGCAGAAGTGTGTGAAAGAAAGAACAGCGGTGACTCAGTGGCAGCGTCTTGGTTGGCCATGCTAACTGACACATGTCACATTGATGAAGAAGATGAGGGTAACCATGCTGGCCCTGTCAGTGTGGCATCTGTCAGCAGGATAATGCATCCTACCACACAGCATCACTTTTCAGAAAGTGTTTGAAGAGTGCAACAATTAGCCAAGGGAGTTCACGTATACGTTTCCCAGATCTTGATCCAGTTGGATTTATGTGCCTTAAGAGGCTCCTTTTCTAGCCACCAGTAGCAGCTAGCTGTGCTGCATCCAGTGCTAACTGTAGCTTGCAGCAAACCAAGAGCAATAAGAGGTGACTTGGTTTCAATTGTATTACTATTTTTGATTCTTTTGTCTGCAATAATGTTATATCTAAAAAATTTATTCACAATCTCAAACTATTAAAAACATTTTTTGATCCTTGTGTAAATTTCATGTCAAGTCAAAATAAAAGGTTTTCTTTTTGTATAGTGCAGAAACATTTGCTGCTGGTGAAGTATTTTCAGTAATAATGGAGTCACAGTAAGGGTCAAAACCTCAGGTAGAAAATAACCAGTGATTCAAAATGTTCAACTTAACGGACAAATGATTGATTAGAATTTCCTCCTGACACAATGTCAATATGCATCAACATTTGAACAATTATATAAGTTTTTTAAGTGTTTATGGAGGGTGACTGCAGCATTGGTACACTCTATATGTTGAGCTTTTAGTTCTTTGGTTAGCTGCCAACCCAATGGGATGCAGCACTGTGGTTTGGTACAGACAACAATCAATCAACAACAAACCCCCAAATCTGTCATTTTCTGATTAAGATTCAAAGCTTATGTTATTCAATTAGAACACACATTTATTCTAATTATCAGCATAATTTTTTACTTTTTGATGAATTACTTTATCCTAGCATAATTCAAGAATCACTGTAAGCTGTTTTATCCCAGTTGCTGGTGGTTTTCCCAATGATGTCTCATGCCTCTGAGGCTGTTCAGGCTGCACTGCATGTGACCCCTCATGTGCTCACAACTGCGATCGAGAGGAAATAAATCCCCCACCCCAAAGAGCACCTGACTCCACATACCACAAATAGTCAACCTTTAGCTCCTTTTCTTCTTATTATCCAATATTTGTATTATCTAAGCAAATATTTCATAAATTTTGTGAAAATAAAAACCCAAAGCAAAAGGCGCTTCCAGCATCAGTTACAATTTGCTGTCTAATTAAGCAATATGACTTTATTTGTTCAGTGGAAGTTTTGATGAAAATGGAGGGAAACCTGGAGTTCAGACCAGACTTTTCATGGACAGTGAAAACAAGTGAAAGGAAATGTAGGACTGCTGCCTGAAACCTGGTCGATGAAGCTGTCTGGGTAGAACCATCAAGGCCCACTGGCTCACAGGCTCTGCAGAATTCATTCAGCGTTTTCTCTGTGTTTTACCATCCAGGTGGGATGTCATTTCTCCCAACAAATCCAGATTTCTAAATATTTCACAAAACCGAGAACGGCACAAGAAAACTGGCTCTGTGGAAACGAATGAGAAAATTCAGACCTTTACATCATTTATCTAGATTCAGTATCCTGCAGAAATATTCATACTCCATGAACTTTTTACTATTTTATCAAATAGCCACAAGCTTTCAAGACGTTTAGTTGGATTTTATGTAACAAGCAAACACACAAAAATGAATACACAAAGTTTAAATATTTTGAAATATTTATTTGTATTCAGAACCTTAAATCAGTACATCTAAACACTGAAATCCTGCTCCAATTTTTTCCTTGAAAAACAGCTCAAGCTCAGCCAGGCTGGATCAAGAGTGTCTGCAAACATCAATTTCTAGATTTTAGATTTTGTTCTGTTCCCTTTCAACACATGAAAATACTTTTATTTAGGTATTTCTAATGCCTCTAGCAAATTTTCTGTGTGGATTTACTCTTCTGTTCTGAGCAGCTTCCCTGATTTATACTGAGAATAAATTTAACTGACTTCTTACTAATTAACTGACATTTGAATGGAGATGGTGGATTTTAAATTGGGGCATCAGAGTGAAGGGGGCTGAATACAAACGCACACACAATGTTTTCATGCTTTATTCATGCAGAATTTTGACATCAATGCCGTTTACTTGCTATATTGCTAAACTGAACTACTTTCTGTTGAGGCATCAATAAAAAAGACTTTGTGGTTGTAACTATATTCTAAATAGAAAACAGTTTAAGGGGTGCTAATATTTTTGCCAGGTATTGTGATTATGTTAATCCTTTTCTTAAGGATCAACACCACTTAAGTATGTGAAATCAGAAGGAAAACCTCAGAGTAAATTGAAACAGTTTCTGGTTTGCTACTCTGAAACAACTTTTTCAGCCGTTTGCTTGTGTTAAGCCTCTGGCCTTTGATCATGTGGAGCATTGTTGTGAATACTTTCTATGTGTGAACAGACAGAAGCAAATTCTTTGTGTGCCAAAGAACGTCTGAAATTACATGGTTTCACAGGTTAAATCAATGTTTTTCAGAGGACACACAGTGGTCGTTATCCCCATTCTCCACACTTTCAGTCTTCTAGGCTGATTTGATTTTCTTGTTGACTTTAAATAAAGCTCTTAAAGCTCAAACTAAGCTTTATGGTAGAAAACAAAGCTGTTTGTATCTTTCTCTCACTACAGCGGAGAGATGAAAAGAATGAAAACAAAATACTAATGTCAATGTTTTCCCTGGTTTGGTATCTGTCTCTGTATTTGATATCTGTATCTGCTTTGTTGATGCATCCGGTCTTTAAGCTCAAGCGTGCTGTGCGACAGGATGCACCCATTCATTTTCTGTTCCTTCTTACCAAGCCTTTGTAAAGATTTAATCCTCCCATTGGCCTGGATGAACACCAGAAACTCACATGATCACAGGAAGCCATTATGTGAAACTTCAGTTTTTCACTGATGATTCACTCACACTCACTGAAAACAAATTTGTACACCAACCAGATAAAGGCCAATAGAGGGCGTTACTGACTCTTCCTATGAATTCTCTCTTGTTGAAGCTACTGACTCACCATCTGCTTCACTTCACCTTAATATATATTTAGATAATAATGTTATTATTATTATTATTATTATTATTATTATTATTATTATTATTATTATTATTATTATTATTAAGGTGAAGTGAAGCCACTTATTATATTGATAATATAATAATAATTATATTATCAATATAATTATCATTATATTATTATATAATAATAATTATATTATTAATATAATTATTATTATATTGATAATAATATTATCAATATTATCATTATATTGATAATTAATTAATAATTATTAATTGATAATAATAATAATAATAATAATAATAATACATACTAGTTTTATTAATAAAAATAACAATTACTATTATAATTATTATATTATGTTATATTATAAAAACTATTATTATTATTATTATTATTATTATTTTGTGTGATAGAGACTTTCTCCTCCCATTTTAACTACGTCATGAACAACGTCACCGAGTTTTTACCATGTGACCTTCGGGGTCTGTTGGCTGTGCATACCTGCGTGTACCCGCTCGAAGCTATTTGGAACAAAACCAAGTATTTAAGCCACATTTCAAATAAATTTATGTTGTATTTAACAGACTAGAAATCGATAACGTCATCGGTAACGTTTCGAAGAAAGGGCGCTATGGGAAAAGTAGTAAAATAACCGTGAGAATATTACTCATCTGAAATATCCGGTGTGCCCCGGACAGATAATCGAACGCACCCGGCACAACGCGGGAAACGCTGTTGTGTTGGTTCGGTAGTGGCTTCTACTGAGGAGCAACCGCCGCGCCAACACTTAGTTTTACGTTGGTCCATCAACGGAGCGTACACATGTTAGTTTCCTTCGTTTTCGGTAGTTGTTCTTGAACCCGAAAGACTTTCTTCTCGACCCCATCTTGTCGCTGAAGCGTTGAATGACGGAAGCAGCCGCAGTAGCAGTCGGTCGGTCCCCGCGTTGCGCCCTAACGTCCGTCTGTCTGTCTGTCCCTGTAGCCGTTAGCTCCGACACAAAGAGAGCGGCCGTGCTAGGCTGCTAACCCCACTACAAGGTCCTGCCGGGTTTTGTTTTTTTACCTTCAATATGGATACGTTTCAAAAGGTGGAGAAAATAGGAGAAGGGACGTACGGAGTGGTTTACAAGGCCAAGAACAAAGTGACAGGAGAAACTGTTGCCCTGAAGAAAATCAGACTGGACACGTAAGTCAACTCACTGTTGATGCAGTAGGTTATGAGTTAGTGAAACAAATGTTTACGTTTTTGACATAACCTCGGGTTTTATTCAACGTTTGGATGTTTGTACCTCTCGGAAGATTGTCATCAGCTGACTCTTTACAGGAAAAACGAACCTTACCTTAGCTTTAGGTTCACTCCTCCATAAACACTTAGTTTAATAATAAACAAACAAAAACCTAAGCAAAATATAATACATCTAAAACGATGCTGTAATAAGACACACACACACACACTCGTTCGTGTTTTCTGAAACTTAAAAGTATAACTTTTTACATCATAAATCTTACAGTTCTCTCTCATTAAACAAAAATATCACTAAAGTAAGTCATAGATGTTGATTAATTACAAAGCAAGTAGTATTTTATTTAATTTTTTCACGTCTTCTTCTTAAAATTAACCCATATAACTTACTTTATATTGATGCTGTAATATAAAGTACAGGATAAACTGTGACTGGAAAAACCTGCTCAAGATAAAGGGATTACCTTCACCTGGAGTGGATTGTGAAGCACAGCCTATTCAAAAGATTGGGGGCCATTAATCATCTGACACTGCGGCAGTAATAAGTGCTTCAAGAAGCACCGAGATCCACACACATCAGAAGCATCTTATCAGGGCTAATCAGAAAAACGATTGGACTGTTACTCACTGGGGGTTTTTTGTCTTTTGTTTCTTTAGATGAAAGTCAGGTTTTGATTTCTTTTGGAAATCCAAGAGTGTAGAATATGTAACTTGGCACAGAATCCAAGCTACATGAGATCCAGTGTGAGTTTTCCACCATCTGTTACCATTTGGAGAGCCAATTCATGTCAATTTTCAGATAGTGTTCCTGTCCATAATCAGCGCAACAGTCCACCAGGAAATGCCACATACCCAGCAGTATCGGCAAGCTGATACTCACTATTGGAAAACAAGCACTGATGCTCAGTATTTAAAAAAACAACAACAGTATGTTAAGTTTGGGCGTCTCTGTGTTCCCCAGGTGTATGTTTTGCTGTAGTAATTTTTAAACTAGGTGTTTTATAATTATTATCCTATGTGCTGTGAATGAGCGCAGAGAGCAAGCGGCGGTAACTCTTCTTTCCTTTGTATCCAGGGAAACGGAGGGCGTTCCCAGCACAGCCATCCGAGAAATTTCCCTTCTTAAAGAGCTCAGCCATCCAAATATTGTCAAGTAAGTTTATAACATTTTAGCAGAACACATGTTCTGATTATGCCTTTTGTCTCTTTAGATTTGTAACCAGCCTCTTTTCTTATGCTCTTTTAGGCTGCGAGATGTGATCCACACTGAGAACAAACTTTACCTCGTTTTTGAGTTCCTCCATCAAGATCTGAAGAAGTTCATGGACTCCTCCTCAGTCACTGGCATCCCGCTGCCTTTGGTTAAGGTAATAGTAGCTTCATGTTTGTCTTAATATTTTCCTAGTGGCATGAATAACATTTTTTGTGTGAGTGTGTGTTTATCTGTTGTGGTTGTCTCTCTGTTTTAGAGCTATCTCTTCCAGCTGCTTCAAGGCCTGGCCTTCTGCCACTCTCACAGAGTTCTGCATCGAGACCTGAAGCCCCAGAACCTCCTCATCAACGCCCAAGGAGAGATCAAGCTGGCGGACTTCGGCCTCGCCAGGGCCTTTGGCGTTCCCGTTCGCACTTACACACACGAGGTAAGGTGATGGTAGTCTTTGTTTTATTCTTTCTTTTCCCTCTCATCCAGCTTTTGAACAAACCACAAGTTTCTCCTAGTTCAAGTTCCCCGATAAAGTGTTGACACTGTAGATAAATTATTTCCATGTCATACCGGCTCTTTCAAAGGTAAAGACAGAGTAAGCATGAAGATTTAAGAAGCGGTTTAGAAGCAATGTTTTTCTATGGTATGTTGAGGCATATTTGCTATTAATTCAACCTGCAGAAGAGTGAAATACTTTCAGCAGGTAACAGGAAGGCTGAACAGAGTACAACAAAGTCACTCTGATTTATCTTGTTGAGGTCTTAACCTCTGTCTGCAGTGAAACATGATGGATTTTGTTAATCAGAAATAGAGTAAGCAGAGAGTACATTCTCTTAGGAGATGTTTAAGTTTTAGTATTCACATTAATTGAATGCAAAACACATGTTTAAAAAAAAAGAAATTTAATTTGTGTGTTTTATTAAAGTAAAATCTTGTTTATGATGACAAACATGCACACACACACATGATATTTATGTTGAGATTTTGCCTTTATTGTGCAGTATTTTAGTCTTTATTCTGTTTTTATATTTGTTTTCTCTTTGTGTGAGTCTATTTGTGTTGTTGCTCGTCACTTTACTGCTGTTACACCTGAATTTTCCTGATATTTCCATTCTATCTACTGTCTCTCACTTTTCTCCTAATATATGTAAATAGGCCTGTCATAATAACAAATTTTGCGGGGCAATATATTGTCCGAGAAATTATTGCGATAAACAGAAATATTGTTGCTTTGAGGCCATGTTCAAGTAATATAATAGTAATAAAGGTTTAATAATGCAAGAACACATTCTCAAAGATCAAGAAACGTCCATTTCTAATAAACATTTAAACACTGGAACTGGAAGACATTTTAAATATCCAAAATGAATAAAGAAAACAACAAATAAAATTAATTATGAAATGAATTATGAAATCTCTGTAAACCACATCTTTCAAAAATAGGGATAGTTGAGACTCCAATATTCCGTTCAGTGCGTCTCCAAGTCTTGGTCTCTTACTGGAAGAAATTGTGTTTTTCCGTATTTTCCAGGTCGTCACACTTTGGTACAGAGCGCCTGAAATTCTCCTGGGCTGCAAATATTACTCCACGGCTGTTGACATCTGGAGCCTGGGGTGCATCTTTGCAGAAATGGTAACGTGAGCGTTTCCCTCAGTAAATGTCTAACAAAGCGGGAGTGGTCTCTAATCGGCAGCACGGTCTCTCTGGGTCCTCAGGTCACTAGGAGGGCGTTGTTCCCCGGTGACTCTGAGATAGACCAGTTGTTCAGAATTTTCCGTACGTTGGGAACGCCAGATGAAATCGTGTGGCCTGGAGTCACATCGATGCCCGACTACAAGCCCTCCTTCCCCAAGTGGGCTCGGCAGGACTTGGCCAAGGTGGTGCCTCTTCTCGATGAGGACGGGAGAGAGCTGCTGGCAGTGAGAACATTTTCACTTGTTTAAAAAAAGCAATGTTAGCCAGTGACATAAAGAGAAATACTGATGTATGATGGACTCACTTTGCTTTTTTCTTCTTTTTTTCTTTAGGAAATGCTGAACTATGACCCAAACAAGAGGATTTCTGCCAAAAATGCACTTGTACATCGGTTCTTCCGGGACGTCTCCATGCCAGTTCCTCATCTCAGACTGTGATTTGTGCAAAACACCAGGCTGGTTGGAATCGGAGTAAGGTCGAAGCAATAATGACCGCCTGCCCTGCTTCAGTCCTGTGCCTGCAACGGACAGAGAACCTGGACACTACAGGAGCCGAAGGGCCCCTCAGTATCTAAACGCAGCCTTTATGTAGCCGGATGGAGGTCCTGCTGTTGTGGTTCCAAGTGTTTTCCCGTCATTTCTCATTTTGCTGGGCATGTTTATGCACAGCTGCCATATTTGATCTGTTATTAATGATTCAAGTGTTCTTTGATAACGTTCAGGGCAGAACAGTGACTGCTCTTGGGCTTCCCCATTTAAATGTAAGTAACTTTTGGATGTTTGAGTTTAGTTTGTTTGATTAGAGTCAAATTAAATTGAGGAATTTGTGGGATTGTGCAAATAAAGTAAATCTGCATTTTCTGTAACCCAGAGAGGGAGAGAGAGAAAGAGAGGTGGTTCTCAACACAACAATCTGGTGCTGGAAAAACTCCGGGTCGCACCAGCTGCCCTCCGGGTCGACTTTTCTTTTCTTGCAGTTCCATGCAAACGATCTTGAAGAGGTTTTAAAGCTCTTTTTTGAGACTAAGGTTCTGATTTACAGTAGTTCACTGTCATTTTACAGAATTAAACTTGGCATTGCATTGTTCTTACTTTAGATTTTATTCAAGCCTAATGCACAAATTTTATACATGTTGTTTATATACAGTTGTAAAAAATAAAGTTGTTTCGATAACTGCTGGTTGTGTCGGAGAGATTTGAGCTGTTAAATGTGCGTGTGATAAACCTGGCAAATGCAATAAGCTATATCTAATTAAAACAAATTATTTTTACATTCACTTTCATAAGCAGAAGCTTAAGCATTTTTACTGACACTTGAAGGATATTAGAATAAAAGGTTTGCTATTCTGCAAGTTTGTACAGTTATGTACAAAATATTATAATTAATAGTGCCTTCCAAAAGTATTAACCCTTAAGATTGTTTTTTATTTACTTTGTCACATTACAACTGCAAAAATAAAAATGTGAAAAGTGTGACCTTTGGTGTTCATCCCACTTTTCTTTCATGTCATTAAGTTATTTCCAATAAATCTAATCAAATACTTCCTTTTGGAAATCACCTGAATAGAAAGTGGGCTCCTCCATATTTGTAGTTTTGTCTCGGTATAAATGCAGCTGTTACTTCAAGGAGGTTAGAGAACAGTCAGGGAAACACCCAAAAGCTGCAGAGATACTTGACCAGGTGGGAGGATCTGTAGGCAGAACAGTCATGGATTAAACAGTCCTCAGGTTTGGCTTTTGTGGAGGAAGAATGACAGAAAGTCCTGAAGAGTCTCAAAAGTTTTCCACAAAGCATGTAGGAAATATAGAAAACATGGGAAAAATTGTGCTCTATTCAAATTAGTCTAAAATAAAATGCAAAATGCTCATACATTTCACACACCATCCCCATATGGGAACACAGAAGTGGCAGCATTGATCTGCGGGGGATGCTCAGTTTGGGAAAATTAAACTGCTGTATTGAACCAGCTACTCGCCAGACTCTGACCTTTTAGATACTAAGACTGTTTGTGTGGATAAAACGTAGCAAAAGTCCCACCTGAGCAACATGCGACTAGTTTCTCCAGACTGGAGACATCATGAAGTTGATGAGCAATTAAGGCTTTTCTGCTTAATCAGTCTCAGTGGTTGTGTTCAACAGTTAATCCACTTTACCACATCATTTATGGACCTATCTTTTTCCAACTTCTCTATGTGTGTATTGTTCCAATGTTAGCGTTAATTCTGTGTCCAAAGCTTCGCTTGAAATATCTTCACTGAGAAAAATGTTAAGGTGCTGTGAATGCTTTAATAAAGAGTGCAGATAGTTTGTTAAATACATTACAATATGACATTCATTTCCTTCTAAATTGAATTTCCAGCATCTTGGCTTCTCTGTCTAAACAGAGGAGAGCAGCGCTTCACATTTTTTTTCCTTTGGCCTCTTACATAACTTCTGGCTTTGAGACTCTTTAAAACCGTATGTTTAAAACAGAAGAAGGGTCCGGCACCCCTAAAGCCAAACGCCACGTTTATTTAAAAAAGAAATGTTTTGCTGTCATTTTTCTTCCAAGACCACCAAACAAGATAAGACTGCAGAGTGAGGAGTATTGTCTGGTGCCTCCACCACCATATGGCAGTGGCTCCTCCCAGGCAGCTAAGTAAAACATTCCAGCCCACCTCTGGGAGTCTGCTGGTTCCCTCACACTCTCTGACGTCCAGTCAGGATTTTGCTGTAGCCCAAAGGTTCCTGAGCTGCAACAAAATGAGAGGATTCACGCTGTTGCTTGCTTTGCTTTACTCTGCTACTGCTCAGCACCAAGCTCTTATTGACTACTTGGAACGGAGGCTCCTTGCAATTGAGGTAAGACTTTTTCTCTTCCTGTCGAGTCCCCAGTGCCAGAGTTTCCCCGCAGAGGAAACTTTCGGGAACTGATGCAATGGAATGCAGATGTGGGCAAATCCTGGGGAAAATGTTGGGAATACAGATCAGTTGCACTGATGTGAACCGTGAGCTTCTTTTTGTGCGAGTCTGCAGCTCTAACTGCAGACAATGTGATGACAAAAAAATTAAGTTTCTATTAATTACATGATTCTGCATAAATAAATGCATTTAGAAGGATGAAGTTCCAGTTGTTCATCACAGCAAACGTGTGCAGGATTTAGTGTGATACAAAAAAGTTTTGCAGATTTTGTTTCAAATAACAATAATAAAAAAATCAAACAAATATACCTGATTAAATACAGAACAGCAGTTGTCAAATTATGATTTAATTGAAGTAAAAAAGAAGTGTCCAAGACACTTCGTCTCCCAAAATATTGATAAATACTCAGATTTTTATCGAAAGCAGAGGTCAGTTTCAAGTATGTGCCTGACCTGTTAAATTAAGAAATCACTTGAATCTATTCACCTATGTGGCCCGGCTAGGAGAGCTTTAAAAGCAAAGCGCCGTCCTCTGATCTGAAGATATTCATGAACAAAGGAGAAATAAATCAGTCAGGAAAGAGTTAACCATCCACTTCTAAGGAAACAGTGGTGAACCTCCAAGGAATGGTCTACCTATTAAAATTACCACAAAAGAACATTGTTGACTCATCCAGGAGATCTTAAATAGAAACAGATCAATGTCCTGAACACTAAAGGCATCACTTGGCTCAGGTAAGGTCAGTGTTCATGATTTAACTATAAGGAAGCTGCTATTCAAAAAGAAAACATGTTGATTGTCTCTGCATTTTGGGAATTTATTCTGCTAACTCACTTAACTAATCGGGATCTTTTTGGAAGGTGTGTGTGTGTGGGGTGTGTGTGTGTGTGTGTGTGTGTGTGTGTGTGTGTGTGGAGGGCAGTGGCGCAACTACACATTTTTCAGGTGGATGCGAAAACATATATAGGCGCCCGCCCGATTTGGAGATTTTGGAGTGGCCTAGTCAAAGTCTGGACTTGAAGCTAACTCAGATGCTTTGATCTGATTCTAAACAGGTTGTGTTTATTCGCTAAAGTGGGTGAATGAAATGGATTTTGCAAAGAAGGATGGGCCAAAATTTGTCCTCAGTTCCCATACAGCAAATTCTGTCGTTATTGGCAAAAACGATCGTTCACAAACTATTTTACAGAATATCTGCGACAAAGAGATCTCAGACCATTTTCCTGGAAGACAGTGAGGCAGGGTGGGTGCTTGCTATGTGTGGGTCCTTTCTGATTAAAGGATGCCTCTAAGGCCACGGAAAATTGTGGGCTTGAGTAATTTATAGCAAATACTATTTTAGTTGCAGTATAAAATAAACATCCTGAGAAGTTGTGGTTAGACTGCGACTGCTCTAATCAGCTTTGTTTACAACAGGACAGAATCTCTCTGTGGCAAGAGCAGACCACACGCTATGCCTCTGAGCTGCGGGAGCTGAAGCAGCAGATGGTTTCTCAGCTGGAGAGTCTTGACAAAGAGAAAGAAACCCTGAGGACGACTCTGGACGGAGTGGGGACGCGGGTGGACCGGGTCGAACGGGAACTGGACTACCTGGAGACGCAGAATGGGGCTCAGCCGTGCGTGGACGTGGACGACAAGCTGATAGAGCAGCAGGTGACTCTGGTTAAGGAGAAGCAGAAGGCCAAATACTTCAAACTCACAGGTGAGATGTGCTGGTAGGGAACCGAACTCCTGATAACTGGTAAACCTGAATACTTTTTTTCTTTCATCAAACTTCAGATAAAAATGCAGTTCTTATATTATGTCATTCAATTTAAAAGGCCAAAATTACACTTGCCATTGGTTTTGCTTCATTACCAATGTGAATAAATATTGAGGGTTTTATTTTGAAGAGTATTTGTGAACTTTATTCTAGGTTGAGGCCAAAGAGGAAAACTATTTAATCTAACAAATACATGTACTAGTAAGTCTGGTATTATGAAGAGTATTTGTTGTTTTATTTTGTATATTTTCTTATCCTAAGCTAATCCTTTTTAAATGTATATAGTTTAAACTTATTAAGAATCTGGAGGGCTCTTATTTTGAAAAGTAACCTTGGCAAACGGCTGGGTGCCTGGTTGCCATGGTGATTCCTGGTTCTTCTGACCAGCAGGCGTGAGAGTGAGAAACCAGCACCTCACTTTTTCCCATGTCCCATGAAACAATGGACGGTGATTTTCAGATTTTTATTCAGTTTTTTTTGTAGAAGTTTTGACAATAGAAATGACCAGAATCCAAACTTTAACACAAAATTCAGTCAAATTATATTAGAATTTGGAGAAATATCTCATTTCTACAGTTATGAAAGATATATTGTCATGAAACTGACAAATTTAACAAAATACATATATATGTAGAAAATGGTGAGTGTAGATAGAAATATGTGACTATTGGGGTGAATTAAGCATCTACTTTTTAGGGATGTCCGGAGCAAAATAGAATTAAAAAATGAACAAAAAAAAAAAACATATTACAACACATAAAGCAGAATTGGCTGGATGATGCTTTGGTAATGATATACAGTCATTTGAGTTAATGTGTGATGGCAGGAAGTGTTTGTTGACTTCTCTTTTTAAAGTTGATGTGTTGGTTACAGGTGAGTTTATTATCCTTTGTAATAATAAACTCTCCATTCTTTTTACAGTCTATATTGCCCATAGTAATGCAGAGGGCCAGTGAAAATTTCCTTTGTTTTGCCAGTATTAAGGTAGAGATAAATGGCTTCAAACCATGTTGTGAACGATAACTTAACTGGAGTATTTGAGGAATAAGGTGGTTGAGGTAAGGTGAAGGACTAATGCTGCTGTTTGTGCAGTATGTGAAAAGAAAGGTGCTTAGTACACACCCTTGTGGTGCTCCAGTGCTGGTGGAGAGCGCTGCTGAAATGGTTTGTCCACTTGCAAAGCTTGTGATCCATTGGTCAGAAAGTTATGGATGATACTACATGAAATGTTGACTTGATGTCTCTTTTGAATGGTGTTGAAAGTAAAAGACAAGTCCACAAAGACAATCCTGACAAAGGTTCCTGGTTAATTGAAGAGCTTCAGGAAGGCAGGACACCAAAATGACAATGAATTTTTACACTGTTTAAAAATGTCAAAGCATTAGAAAATTATAACTAATTGTGTAAAGGCCGTCCCTCATGTCTTTTACAGACTGCAGTGATATGATCTCCAGCATTAAAGCCATGAAGATCCTGAAGAGGGTGGGAGGCCCAAAGGGGATGTGGACCAAAGACACGGGCGGAGCCTCTGGGAAGGTCTACATCTTCAATGGGACAGCCGAGGACACCATCAACGAGTTTGCCACGGTTCAGGACTTCACTCGCTCGGCGGGCTTTTCTCTGTCCACCGACCTGAAGATTCCCTCGTCCTGGAAGGGAACCGGACATGTGGTCTACAACAACCACGTGTATTACGTAAACCAGGAAGAGGAGATAAAGGTGGTCAAATTCGACACAAAAAATAAGTCTATTACAGACAGCGTGGTCTTTCCAGTGCAGGATCATGTTCCTGTATATGGCCTGAACCCGGAGACGGTGATGGATCTGGCAGTGGACGAGGAGGGCCTGTGGGCCATCTACGCCACAAGGCAGAACGAGAGGCACATCTCCATGGCTAAGATGGACAGCAAGTCCCTGGACGTCGAGCAGATGTGGGACACGAACTGCCCAAGGGAGAACGCAGAGACAGCCTTCATCATCTGCGGCACCCTGTATGTGGTGTATAACACCAAGCAGCCTGGCCGCTCGCGAGTGCAGTGTGTGTTTGATGTGAATGACCTGGTGACTAACGAGGAGGCGCCTCTGGTTTACTTTCCAAAGCGCTACGGCTTTCACGCCAGCCTGAAGTACAATCCTCAGGAGCAGCTGCTCTATGCCTGGGATGATGGCTACCAAATCCTCTACAAGCTGTCCATGAAGAAGAAGCTGGAAATCTGAGCCGAAGAAGTAACCCAGTGTTTTAAAAAGGGTTTATGCAAGTCATACCTGACCAAAGATCATTTATTATTTCAAATATTTGCAGCGTCTGTTCTCATTTTTAGGTTATCTGAAAGGAATTTTGTAAGCTAGAAAATCCAGCATATTATTGCCATTAATGTTACTTGATGAACCATTTTCAGGCTCTGACAAATCTTTGACTGAGATGCAGTACACAACTCAAGCTTTGTTGAGCTTTCACAATAAACACCTCCCACATTATGTGCACAGCTATCATTTGTATGTAAATGCAGATAATTTGGGAATTTCTAACTAAACTCTTTGTGATTTTAGTATTAGTGTGTCACATTTAGATGATTATGAAACCAATTCTCAAAAGTTTTGACCCATAATCAGAACAATGTGTAATACTCATGACCAAATTCATCAAAACAACATATTTCCAATATGTGATTCCCAAAGTAATCAAACCACCGGCTGTTAACAGACATACTGTAGTTCCTATTATACTGAACATGACTAAAATGGTTTGGGATATGGCACAGAGTACATTATTTTCTTTAACTGCAAAGGAAACGTAGATTAATTTATTAGCAATTTTCTGGTTGTCGGTTAACACAATTAAATGTTGTGTCTTAATTATAAGATCCTCAGAAGGGTTGCTGTATAATGTCAAAATATTTGTGAGGACATGCTAGCGGGCTAGCACTGTACATAAAAGTGTGCACTACTCTCTTAAAACACTTATTTCGGATGTAAAAACATGAGACCCTGATAAATCATTCAACATTTTTTTGTTCTGGAAGCTGAAAGGTGCAGTAAGCTATTTGCACATACACACTATGATACAGTGTTGAACATCTTTTTTGATTTAACTGTCTTTTAATCTTCATGCAACATCCTCACTCAGAAACATTTGACCTCTATCTAATTTCTCCAAATCTATCAGAGTGTAAGGACTGCCCTCCCCAGGTAAATGTTCAGATTTTCCATCAGATATTACTGGGAACTCCGGCGTGGCTACTCCACAAAGTGGATTTTGCTCTTCTGACCACATTATTTTGTTTCAAACTATCTTCATTTTCAGTTTTCCAGCAGACTTGTGAAAGTTTGTGTCAAAACTGACTGGTAATCGGGACTGTCTACAACTTTATCCCACTTCACAAAAGCTTCAGTTCAGTTCGATAATAAAAATAACCCCGGAGCATGATGCGGCCACCCCCATGTTTCACTGTAAGTATGTTTTTTCAACGATGTGCAGCGTTTCAGTTCTGCTATACTAAAATGCACAACCAGGATATTTTTATTGATGTTTTCTTAACTTTTCATCAATTTTGAAATACCTAAGTCTTTAATAACTTTTAAAATCATTGAAAATCTCAGTTGCTCTCAGTAAAACAGACTCTAAAGGAGAAAAAGAAAACAGATCTTCAAAACAGGCTCTTATCTTCTCTGTAATTACAGGCTCACGCTCCCAAACAAGAGTCAGATTATATCACCAAACAATCATTGTCCAAAAGGTTTCATTTACTCTGTTGTACTTGTGTTTTTGTGTCGATGGAGAATCTACACATGTGCTACTTACAGGATCCGGGATGTTTTAAATATGTTACGCAGCTTTCAGGTTAGATCCATAAAAGGACATTTAGCAGCTGTTATTCTGCCGTAGAGAGAGGAGGTAAAGAATGAAGACCACAAAAGGTTGTTGTTCATGACACCAAACACTGACCACGCCCCGTGTTTCAGAGGTGGTGACTGGATTTTGCAAAGCAAAGCAGTCTTCTTGTCATTACATATGAACTACAATGGAATTACTTTGCATGTTTCTGTAAAGAGAACCAATGCAATCCATTTGAGTGTAAACACTGTTTTGATGCTGTTTTAATTTTTTTTTTTATTGCACAAAGATTACATTAGATCTCTAACTATCAGCCACACCCAGATAATTCACCCCAGTCAATTCAGCTGTATTGACTTGTTTAGCTACAGCTGCAGAATAGGAAATTTCATTCTTGGCGTGTAGATCACATTTATTCAGGTACTCCAGTTCTATGCTCAGTATGCTAACAAACGCATAGAGATAACATCAAGGTGTTATTCTTTTTTTTTTTTTTAACAAATTCTATTTTTATGCGTGTTTTGTCCTCACTGCTTCTCCTTATCGTCCTCTATGCTCCTGTTCTACGTATTTGTCCTCTATTTCAGGTCCAGAGCTGTCATGGACTCATATCATTGGAGTTAGAAAAAAAACCCTCAACTCAGTTAGCTCCAGTGGGTTGCTATAGCAACCAGTAACTGCCACTTCATGGGGAATAATAAAAGGCTGGTGAACCACCACTGTGAACTGTACTTATTCAGAGCCATGATGAGTGTGGGTTGCTCTCGTTTCCCAATATTTAGTACAACACAAAATGTCTCTAACTTTATGACACAAAATGTCTCTGACTTTAGTATCACTTTGCATCCAGAAATGTTCCCTCACCCCCAACTCATTGTCCCTTTGTGTTAATAACCACATCATTCTATTTGAATAACCATGTAATGCAAAAACAAAAGTGGTATAGAGGCTTATAAGGTGGCATTCTAATGAACCAGTGCGAAAATGTTGAATCTAGAGTTGTTTTAGGTAAAAAAGAAAAAAAAAAAAGGAAAAAAGAAAAAAAGAAAAATCTTTTGGACATAGACTCAACAAACAAAAACTTCTCTAACGTAAAATTAGACCAATACTTTAACGGTGCCCAACACTGAAGCCAATGAGGAAACATGTTTTTATACATTCCTTTAAATATTGGAAGAAAGCTGCCAAAGATTATGCTGTGTGTACTACAGTTATCCGAGCAGATAGTCAACAGCCAGGCCGGCAGGGAGCAGTAGCTGTTTGTTAGCATAAAGTTCAGCTAATAAGTACATCATTCCTTTTAAAGTGATTTTTTGCTTTTCAGGGAGTCAGTACGAAAAGTCTGCTGACATCTACAGATCATATGAACTGCTTTCACTAAACAATCCTTCTACATGTTTATCTATGCTAATTACATTCAGCTGAATCACTTTTCTAGCATCTGACTGAACAATAAAACTTACTAACCATTTTTTTGTATTAACTGAGGAACAATGGAGAGAATTGTAAAATTACACAACATACAGTTTTATGTCACACTCATGGTATTTCCAGAAAGCTTCGGTCCCTCTCAGTGTCAAGGAAGGTTTGTAACAAACCTTCCTTGACACTGAGGAAGGTTTGTAACACAAACCTTCCTCAGGTTTGTGTTACAAACCTGAGTTGAACACACTTCATGTGTTAACACACCTTCAGTGTGTTACAAACACTGAAGGTTTGTAACACAAGGTTTGTGTTACAAACCTTCCTTGACACTCAACACACACTGGCGACACGACATGGATGCTTTACCTTATCTTCCTTTCATTTGCATAGCAGGATCTAAATATTACATTTACATAAACATACAGACCCACTCCAAAAAGCCTTAGTGTCCTGCAAAATTACTAATTTTTCCACAGTTTATTGCATTTCAGTCACATCCTTCAATGTTTTTTACTGGGATTTTATGTGATATGAGTAGTCCGGTCTAACATTATTATACACTTTAATCAAAGCCATTTTATCACAGTTTTGACTGCAGCTTTAGGGTTGTTATACTGTTAGAAGATGAGTCTCTGAAGCAGAGCTAAGTCTCTTGGAACCTGGATCTGATTTTCTCCCAGTATTGACCTGTATTTAGGTCAGTCATATTAACTCTAACCAGCTTCTCTGTCCGTCCTGAAGAAAATGATTTCCTCAGAATGATGTACACATGATTGGATCATGTTTAGATGTACGTATGGGTGATTTATTTTCTTCCTCTCCCTATTAAATAAAGGACAGATTTGTGTAATGCACTTGTTTTTCCAACAGTGTTAATTTCTGTATTCCTTGAATTAGTTACAGTTGTTTTATTTTGCAGGATATAAAAATACATCTAAGATGTAGGCTGTAGTCCATAATGTAGATTCTTTCACACTAATATCAGTTTATTGAACAACTGGAATTTAAGAGTAATTGAACTAACATCATTTTATAAAGTGTCTTCAGATTACATTTATTGTGAAATGGTGCTACAGAGATAAACTGAACCGAACTGAAATCTTGAGTCAGTTATACTGCAGAGCTGACATGCTGCAGGTATGATTATTGTTTTGTAAAATACAACTTCCAACTAATTAGTGTGCTTCAATAACTGCAGTAAACGTGAATCTC
The DNA here is from genome assembly GCA_033032245.1 of Poecilia picta. Classification (NCBI taxonomy): domain Eukaryota; kingdom Metazoa; phylum Chordata; class Actinopteri; order Cyprinodontiformes; family Poeciliidae; genus Poecilia; species Poecilia picta. Next base: position 14,546,722 of record CM065357.1, on the reverse strand, counting down.
ATGGTTCAAAGAGACATAATGTAGTTAATAAGTACTAGTATGGGTGCATTTGAATATGAGTCAGTGCTTTTTCCTGTCCAGCACATTTGCCTACATGGGTTTGTATCTCTCTCTGTGATTGGGCAGAGCGCCATGATGGCCCCAAAATGCAAAAGTAGGCAAATCTACCACAAGAAATGTATGAGTGACAACTGTGGCTCTCTTGTGATCAGACAGGAAGTCATCCCCTCGATGATCAGATGAAGACACCACAATCTCCTCTTCATTCAAGATTACACAGCATGTAGTGTTTGTTGGCTTTCAGTATCAAAAACGACAAATGAGAATTTGTGTGTTAAATAATTTTGCTTCTGTTCTTTTCTCTCTTTTTTCAGAAAAGCAAAGCTGAGAGCGCCGAAGCAACATGGACTACACGTTCAGAGCAGTGACTCGCAGCCCAGGGATTATAATCTGGAGAGTTGAGGTGATTGGATTTTATTTCACTTTTTATTATAGAGGTATTGATGAACCCAAAAGTAAAAGTTGTAATTTCTCTCTGTGCAACAGAAAATGGAACTGGTTCAAGTTCCTGAGAAGTCCTTTGGAAACTTTTTCGAGGGTGACTGCTATGTACTTCTGTTTGTAAGTCTCAGATGGAGAATAATTACTCGTTTAAGCATATAAAAATTATCAAAAGGTTTTACTGCTAAACTGTCTGCAGTATCCTGCATGATCTGCATGATCCTCTAAGCCATTCCTTCTCCATTTGTGCTAATGCACACACAGATTCTGCACTTTTGTCTATCTCCAGACGCAGAAGCTGAATAGCTCTTTAAGTTACAACATCCACTTCTGGATCGGCTCAGAGTCCAGCCAGGATGAGCAGGGTGCAGCTGCTGTGTACACCATACAGCTGGATGACTTCTTAGGCTCCTCTCCAATTCAGTACAGAGAGGTTCAGCACAACGAGTCGGATACGTTCAAGGGATACTTCAAAAGTGGAATAATGTGAGTGAAAGATGTTTGTGCAGTGAGCCTTTAAGTGAAGTAAACCATAAATTGTATTTTTCTGTTTTGTTTAGCTATAAGAAAGGGGGTGTTGCAAGCGGCATGCGGCACACTGAAACCAATGCGTACGATATTGAGAGACTGCTTCATGTGAAAGGAAAGAAAAGGATAATTGCCAAGGAGGTGAGCCACGTTTTCCAGTCGCACAGATGCAAAAATATTCCGATCCCTAGAAGCTTTTTTCCACATTTTGTCACATTAGAGCCTCAAACCTCAGGGATGTTATATAACAGATCATCACAAAGACACATTTACTTGCAAAGTGGGAGTAAAATGGTACATGAATCATAATACTTTATTAACTGCTGGTCCATTCTTTGAAAGCTAGCTAAAGTTTGGTTAAATTGTGTGGATAGCTTCAGTGCATATCAATTGTCAAGTTTTGCTATGGATTCTGAATTGGATTCACGTCTGTACTTTGACTGGGCCATTTTTCTGCATGAATTTATTTTAGTACCAGGATGCTGACCAGAAACACAAAATATATTTTGTGTTGTCCATGTGGAGGTATGAACCTTTTTGCAGCATCCAGCAGGTTTTCTTCATAGATTGGGATGCATTTAGCCTCATCAACCTTGTCATGAGCTCTGAACAGCTTCCCTGTCTCTGTTAAAACTACAAAGTTCCATACAAAGTTCCCACTGTGCAGATAATTTGTTCAGGATAAAGTGTAAAGTTAAACTTTCTCAACACACAGTGTTTGCATCTGGGCCAAAAGGTTAAATCCAGGCCTCATTTGACCAGAATACATTTCCCTCCAAGTTTCCTGCTTGTCAGAAAGTATTTATAGCTTTTTTTCCACAAGAGCTTTTTCATTGCCACTCTTCCACGAGGGCCAAATTTGTGATCAGTGCTGTAATTTCTGCTTCCCGCTGGTATGTTGCACACAATTCCAATGCAACACATTGAATTATGTGTTTGCAAAATGTGGATAAAATCAAGGGTATTAACATTAATGCAAGTGTTATTTCAAGTGAAAACAGTAATTTTATTATTTTCTTTGTGGTTTAGGTGGAGATGAGCTGGAAGAGCTTCAACCTTGGAGATGTGTTTTTGTTAGACCTTGGCAAGACCATCGTCCAGTGGAACGGTCCAAAGAGCAACACTCAGGAAAGGCTTAAGGTGAGGCTTTCTGGCTGAATAAGTCTTCTATTAGACACATTGAATATGGTATATATGATATGGGGCAAATCATATATACCATGAATGCAGTTCATAGAGAAGCAAACCCACACCCTATTTTACAATGATTGCCCCACTAACTAAATACCGCTCGCATCTCCAATTCATTCTAATAGGCACAGTAAAAAATTTGCATCGCTGCATGGTTGCACATCCGCATCAGTCTCTATCCAGGCAATGCAGCTGAATTACAATGGCAATGCTAAGAGGTGTCAAACTGCACAGCTGAGGACTTCAGTTTTCTTTGTTAGTGCTGGGAAACTTGAGGGTTGTGCAAATTCTTCCAGTTTTTACAGCCAGAACTCCAAAATACAAATAAATGCAAAAAAGTAGTTGCTTTTATTCATTTTAGTACCAAGATGCTGATCAGGAATGCAAAACAGGCAGGATGCAAGAAGAATGAATGCAACATGAACAAATAAACGTAACACATTTAGTTATTTAGTTTGAGCCATAAGTTTGTTTTTTTCCATTTTCTCTCCTTCTAGAACATCTAGAAAGGCCTTTCTTCCCAAAATATTAAAAGGGGCAGAATTATATATTTTCGAGGCATTTTGTGGCATTTCATAGCACAATCAAATAGCTGTGTTGCCTTCAGCTGTTATAAAAATGCCACATATTAAACATGACTGAAAAAATTGGATTTTGCAAATTAACCCCTTAAAATTGGGTTCCTGTCTCTTTAAGAAACTCCTACTCTGACACGCCACCTTCAGTTCATCATGACAATACTTTTAATCATGCCGTTAACAGCCTTTATTATTAGCTTTGCGCTGAGAAGTAATTTTTAGAAGTAACTCAGATGTGCAGCTCACCCAGGTGTTTGCTAATAGTCTGATGGAGCTGAGTAGGGAAAGTGTGTGGTAGGGGTACTGTGTGAGGAGTAAGCTCCAAGATAGACTGCAGCTTTGTGAGACTAAGTGTCTAGGTGCCTCCAAGTGGCTGCCAAAGGAGATAAAGGATTTTTCAACCATGCATGAAAGAATCAGAAGCGTGTTTTTGATCAGGGAATAACATTATAGCTCAATATAATAGACCTTGAAACTGATCTGCATCACATCAAAGACACAATAAAATAAAAGTTATTTGGAAGTGATTTCAGTCAGGGACTCCACATTCGATCATTTAAAGTCCATTTAATTGAAACAATGCTTCCCCAGAGTCTGTTAGACCAAATGTGTGATTAATTACTGCTGATACAACAGCTTGGAGTAAAAAAAAATAATTGCAATGGCATAACATAACAGTTTGACTTTTAAAAAATAATAAGGCTGTAAGCATTTGTTGTATCTTCACTTTCTCAGGGCATGATGCTGGCCAAAGACATCCGGGACAGAGAGCGAGGAGGCCGGGCGGAGATCAGAGTGATCGAGGGCGACGCAGAGAGCAGTTCTCCTCAGAACATGGAGGTCATGAAGAACGTTCTGGGTGAAAGACCCTCCGACCTGCCAGACGGGACGCCTGATGACACTGTTGACCAGGAAACAAAGGGAAAGCTCACGCTTTACCGGTGAGCTGCTTGCTATCTCTGATTTTATTTGTCCTCAAAACCCGTTTTGGTTATAATTTATATGTTCATCCCTTTGATTTCAGAGTGTCAGACGCAGATGGTCAGATGAAAGTAGCAGAGATCGCTACAAACCCTCTGGTTCAGGATCTGCTCAGCCATGACGTGAGTCAATGCAACCCCAATCCAATGACTTACATTGCATGAAGTTTTGGTAAAGTGTTTCTGTTTGCAGCCCAAGCAAATTTGCAATGTTTATTGCAGGTGGGACATAAAGAATAGTATATAGAAGGTTTAAAGTGCAAATACAAAACAATCATTGAGACTCAGAAAGGAGGAAAAACAACCTTCTTCAAAACCTTGAATTGTTTGATGCCAGATCAGCAGCCCTAGAGTTAAAACTGGTTTGAAATATAAACCCTGTATATTGGAAACATCTTTCAAATGACTATTTGCTAAAAAATCAGGTAATGAACTGGTTTCTGTCTGATTATCTTCATAAGAACTGAACCTTGAATTGCTTGAGACTACTTCAACAAGCAGTCTGTCTGATTTTATCACCTGTTTCCTGCTTGCCTACAGATCTGTTCAAGTTATGTACATACAAAATAATTATCTTCATCTGAATGTCCTGCAGGATTGTTTCATCCTGGATCAAGGAGGCAGTAAGGTCTTCGTCTGGAAAGGGAAGAAGGCAAACAAAGCTGAGAAACAGGCTGCCATGTCCAGAGCTTTGGTGAGTGACATCACATCATCAGCCTGGAATTAGATTATCCGCCATTTTATTTCCAGTGTTGCAACATGCCTGTTACAGGACTTCATCAAAGCGAAAAACTACCCAATAACCACCAACGTGGAGTCAGTGAATGACGGGGCGGAGTCCGCTCTCTTCAAGCAGCTCTTCCAGAAGTGGACAGTGAAAGACCAGACGCAAGGCCTCGGAAAAGCAAACACGAGGGGCAAAATTGGTATTTTAACAAGAGGAAAAAATAATTTGAAATGAAGAAAAGAGACATGAGCTTTGTCGGACACCAGTCAGTCATTGGAGTGATTTTTTTTTGTTTGTTTAAGCTCACATCACACAAGAGAAGTTTGATGCCTCCCTGATGCACTCGATGCCGGAGGTTGCTGCTCAGGAGCGAATGGTGGACAATGGTGGAGGTCAGGTTGAAGTAAGGCTTTTTTTTTTGACAAAATACCTGATTATAAAAGCTGTTTTCCCAATAGTCTTTTCTCAGACAGATGTACAAATCAGAATTATGTGACAAAATATACATTTTTAGCTGTGGATCAGTTTATAATTCATCTTCAGAATGTTCTATACATGCATCCGCAGCTTTGACACGCTTCAAAGGCACAATGTAAAGCCAGACATTGAAATTAAATTAAAATTTGTCATGATAGCAATGCACAAATACTGATAGGCTCTTTATTGAATCAAAACTGAAAAGCTGTATTTATGTTGTTTCAAATGACAACTTCTGCTCCAAGAACATGGAAGTTGTTATTTGAAACATTTGACAGTTTTCAGGTAGAGGTAGCACTCACTTGAAAATGTATCACATTGTTGATATCAGTAGAACTATTTCACTTGAACGAATGTTTGTGTAAATCAAGTTGGCAGTGAACGGAAGCAGAACAAAATATCAATTTTCTTTTGTCTTCATCAGGACCTTCAGTAATGAAACTGTTAAAGTTGGGTGTTTTTCCACAAGAAGAAAAAGAGGAAGTTTAAATCCTGATATCAATCAGGTCTCAACAGCAGTCAAACATTATCTCGATCATTTGGCTCAAACTCTGAGAAAAATAAAAATAAGAGTTTCGACTCAAGATAATTACTGTTGTTAAAGAAATACATCATAATGATCAAGTTGTTTTATGATACTGGAAGAAACATTACTTCAAACAGAGTACATATATCTTTGTTTTACTTTTTTTGCTTGTGTACATCCGATCCTCCTGGGTGGAGGAACTTTGAGGAGAGAGGATCTCACTGTCTTTTATTCATGCTTACACATGTTGATGCTTGCTCTTTCCCCTCTGACCTCCTCAGGTGTGGCGAGTGGAGAACCTGGAGCTGGCCCCGGTGGACCCCAAGGGGTACGGATACTTTTACGGAGGAGACTGCTACCTGATCCTGTACACTTACTTAGTCAACAACAGAAAGTGTTACCTGCTGTACATGTGGCAGGTAAGAGGGTGATAACCTGCCTTCAGGATGTAAAAGCATTAAGCTGCTTCCCTTTATGGTTTATGTTTTGTGTTCTTAAGGGGCGCCATGCCACACAGGATGAGCTGGCCGCTTCGGCGTTTCAGGCTGTGAACTTGGATCAGAAGTACAACGACGAGCCAGTCCAAGTGAGAGTGACCATGGGAAAGGAACCGAGACACTTCATGGCCATGTTCAAGGGGAAAATGGTCATCTTCGACGTAAGACCGCTGTACTAGCCAGTTTAATACTTCCAGTTTAAGCGTTGATCCTTTGTGACGAGCTGAGTGACTGACGCTGTACCTGTTGATTACATGTAAGAGTCAATCCCAGAGATCTTCTTTGTTGTTCCAATTCCGAATTTATTCCAGTCAGGTGAAACCATTTGTGAACAAAATCCAGTTATTCCAGGATACACGGCAACAGTGTCAACAATGACTCCACCACAGCGGTCAAAAACTTGCGTGCCTTTCCAGGTTCAACACCTGTCACCTCTTGGCTCATATATTGGATGCTACAGCCCCATCTAGTGACCAAAACTCCCAAAATACACATATTTGACTCCTATAATGGCATTTTTTTGGTATTGTGATAAAATCTACTCAGCTAATTAACTACCAATCCTTATGCTCAGTGCTTGTCTTTTTCTTTCAGGGAGGCACATCCAGAAATGGGAACTCAGAGCCGGAGCCTCCAGTAAGGCTGTTCCAGGTTCGTGGTTCTGACCCGTCCAACACGAAAACCATTGAGGTTCCAGCCCTGGCCTCCTCTCTTAACTCCAACGACGTGTTTCTGCTGAAAAGCCAAACAGGAATCTACCTGTGGTGTGGGAAGGTGAGAGAGACACAGCGACGGCTCGGCGGGTTCAGGACGGCGCTGAAAGCTTTTTCTGATGTTTTCAGGGCTCAAGTGGAGACGAGAGAGCCATGGCAAAGGAGGTGAGCGCTGTGGTCGGCCTCGGCTCAGAAAAAGGGTTTGAAGAGATTGTGGCTGAGGGTCAAGAGCCTGTTGAATTCTGGGAGCTGCTTGGGGGAAAGCTCCTTATGCAAATGACAAAAGGTAAGAATGAGACAAAAATGAGAAGCGTATCTGAAGCTCTTTAGTTAAGTTTAAAGCTGGGGGATGAAATTTTATTTAAAAAAGGTTGGCTCTTTTTACCTATTTATTAAAGCTTTCACCATGTCCAGTCAATATTATATGTGATAGATAATCAGAGAGAAAAAAAATCTATCTCCTACACCTCCACCCTGAGCTGTTATTGCCATCTGAAGAAACTTCCAACCAAAAACAGCCAATAAGAGCCTGGAAGAAGGCTCTTATTGCCACTGTCAATCATGCTCATGTACATGCTGCTCAATGTTCTAATAACAGACACAACTTACCTTTACAGAAAAACCTTTTATCCACGGTCATTGGTGGCGATGCTGACTACCCTTAACAGTCATGGCAGCCTCTGTTGACAGGGAGAAGCTGTGGTGTAGCAGAGAGAAAGGGGTAGTATGTGAGCAGCATACACAAGCATGACTGACAGCACTAAGGCCCTCCTCCTAGCTCTGATTAGTTGTTTCTGATCAAGAAACAACACAGAGAACAGGGAAAAGCCAGAGCAGTCTGATTTTTTTCCACAAATTGTTCTGTACTATCACAATACAGTGACTATTTCAAGAAATATGTAGGAATCATAGTTTTTGTAAGAGTTACATATTTCAAGTGTTGGTTTTCTGCAGATTGCAGCAGGTGGTTTTAGACCATGAGCCACGCCTGTTTGAGTGCTCCAACAAAACGGGGCGCTTCATCGTCAGTGAGGTGGCTCAGTTCACACAGGACGACCTCAACGAGGGCGACGTTATGCTTCTGGACACCTGGGACCAGGTGGGACGCAGAACATCTAACAAGCAAGCCCTCCACTCCATCAACCTCTGCTGATCTGAATTCCCTCTGTTCCTTTAGCTGTTTCTGTGGATTGGCAAAGAGGCGAACGAGGTGGAGCGTAAAGAAGCCGTGGTGACGAGCCAGGAGTATCTGCGGACTCACCCTGGGGACAGAGACCCGGACACGCCCATCGTCCTGATTAAGCAGGGCTTTGAGCCGCCCACCTTCACTGGCTGGTTTGTTGCCTGGGATCCCTCAAAGTGGAGTGTGAGTCTCTCAGATGAAGCCCGACTGACAGCCATGACATTTACCATATTTTCCAGACTATAGAGCGCGCCTAACTATAAGCCGCACCTACAATTTTTTTTAAAACTGGAAACGTAAATATATAAGCCGCTGATATCTCCGCCGCTCTCAAGGACCCAGCAGAGGTCTGCGTCCTTAATAAATCTGCTATTAAGGACGCAGAGCCATTATTAAGGCTGCGTCTTAATAATTTATTAAGGCTGCGTCCTTAATAAATCTGCTATTAAGGACGCAGCCCTCCGTCTCTAAGGCCAAGTCATGGTTTCGTTCATGCCGATCTTATGTGCAGTGGCTCTATTTCCCTCCTGTACTGTCAGATCGAGCCCTCAACTTAAAAGCTGCATCATGTGAGTTTGAAAACATTTCTCCATTGTGCCTTTTGCTTGCATATCCTTGTTCTAAATGAAAATTAGCACTTGCTTTGATTTCCAATTTTGATTTGCAATGATTCACTTCCTGCTAAAGCGCCTCCTGGTAATTGAAGAACAATCCACAGAAAAGCCGCACCGGGCTACAAGCCGCATGGTTCAAAGCGTAGGAAAAAAGTAGCAGCTTATAGTTCGAAAAATACTATTTAAAATCTAGAAATAGATTGGGATTTATTTTTATTTTTCTGTGTTTTAGGGAGGGAAGAGCTATGAAGAACTGAAGAAAGAGCTGGGAGAAGACCTGACACCCATTGTTCTGCAAACTGTACGTTGATCCATTTCTCTAAAACTTTATGTGCAACAGAGAAGTAGCAGCTGCATTTATGACAATAGTTAAACTAAATTAGCAACATAAACGAGAACATCTCTTTTTTAAAGTTCATTATGCATTCATTATAATAGAAAATACAAATAATTTAGTTTTCATTTGGACGAGACTAACATTTAGTCTTCTTTATCTAGACCTGAATGTATTGATCATATGGCAACAAGTAATAGTATTTATATCTCTTAAGCTTTTTCTCATTTTGTGATAATTATAGATAAAGGCGTCCAAATCAGATGAAACTCTTTGGTCTGCATGTTAAATTAGGCATGTTGTGAAAAGATTACACTGCTATTCACCCTAAAATATGGTAGTGGCAGCATCATGCCGTGGAGTTAGTTTTCTTCAGCAGGGACAGGACCAGAATTGATCGGATAATATTTAGGCTCACAGGACAATGACAATAACAACTGAGCCAGAGCTACAATAGCACCGTTTTGATTCAAATGTATGCACGTGTTAGAATGGCCTTGTCAAAGTTCAGACTTAAATACAGCAGTTCACAGATGTTTTCCATTTGTTCTGACTGAGCATGAGCGAAGTCGCAACACCAAATTGACAGGAAACGCAGCGTGTAGCTGTGAAAAGCTGACAGACTCGCTCCCTGTGACGGCAGCGTTTCACATTTACGTGTTGCAATAAAATCCCACTGAAGTTTGTGGCTGTGCGGTGATGAAATGAGAAAAAGTCCAGCAGAAGGAAAGCTTAGCAAGCTGCCAGGGGCAAAAGTCAAGACTGTGCTTCTTTTTTTAAAAACAGCAATTCATCTTCCTTTCTGCTGTACAGGAAAAAGAAAATGCATTTCCCTGATGATGTGAGCTAATCATGAATCACAGTTTGAGTACGCTGGTATTTTCCAGGAGGAAAATGCTGAGGTGGAGAAAACCTTTCAGCCTTTCCCACCCGACATGTTGGTTAACAAGCAACCTGACGAGCTGCCTGAAGGCGTGGACCCGTCCGCGAAAGAGGTGTGTGAGTTCGCTGGTGCTGGTCAGGTGAACAGACAGAGAGGAAAGTTTAGTGGAGGAAAACAAGCGGCTGCTACAACAGCTTCACTGTGCTTCAGTATTGAACCTAAGAGTCTCTAAACGTGAAGATGAAGATATCCTCCTGTTATGAATCCCTCTGAATATTAAACATTTTTGCTTTTGAGTTTTACTCATCCAAAGCATTTTCTGTTTCTTCAAAGAGCAGGCCTTTACGCCCAGTTTCTTTTTTGTTTTGTTTTTTTTAGAAGCACCTGTCTGACGCCGACTTCGCCAGCGTATTTGGTATGAGCAAAGATACGTTTGTGAGCCTGCCGCAGTGGAGACAGCTGAACCTGAAGAAACAGAAAGGCTTGTTTTGATCAAAGTCTTTGTGTTTAAAATATTAACAGCAAAACGTTTTCTACCCCTTATTTTAACTAAGAAATCTGATTTTATTCTTTTGATGGTGAATCATTTTTACTATGTTTCAATCCTACTTTTTTAATGAAAGATTGTTGCTAAATTCACGCGATAATGTTGAGTTCTCTGAATGCATTTTGCTCTATAATTATTGGCACCCGTGTTAAAAATGTGCAACATTTCTGACAGCTGTGGATATTTCCCCCCACCCCTCCTGACTGTGTTTGATGGCAAAATTAATAGTTCCAGTCATTTAAAACTTATTATTGGTTTTATTTGTCATTTTCTGATTGCATAGGCACAAAAAAAATAAGATGTCAGAAAAAAGTTAATTTTTTTGTTGGGAAATGCTTAGAAATCTAATATATCTTTTTTATCTTTAGAAAATATTTATATAATCACAGGTAAACATCTAATTTCAGCGTTGTTTCAATCATTAAGCTATTTTTAAAAATACACACTTTTCAGCTATTAGGAAAAGATGTGCCAGTCTCCTCAGAGGTAGACGTGTCCTGTTTCCCATGACCCTTCCACCTCCATGCTTTACGGTTTGTTGTTACGAGGTTTGTTTCCTGGAATGCTGTAATTTTTTTATGCTTCAGCTCTGATGGCCAAATAAGAATATTCCACAAGTCCTCGTCTTTGTCTTCGTATTCTGTGTAAAACTTAAATCAGGACTTAATGTTTTTCCATTAATGTTATACGTCCCTGGAAAGCTAAACTTGTTCTGTCTGGGCTAAAATCGGATATTTATAACAAGTAACTTTTTGAATAAATAATTTTTTTTACTGTGGGACATTTTTTTCCACACTTTTCTGAGGCGAAAACAATTTTTCCACTAATGATTTTGATAAGTTTCTCCTTAACTGATTAATAAATTATTATTATTTCTTTTATGTTTAACAGTGAGATTTTGCCTCAGATTATAATTTTAATTCAGGCATATTTATGTGTTTTCAACAGGGATGCCAATAAAATATACCAGGCAAGAAACTTTCAATTAAATCCTCAAAATGGGAGAAAAGAGTTTCTATTGAGGTGCCAAGATTTATTTATTTAAATAGAGCGAAGCTGTGAGTCAGCTTTGCCATCTGTTGGATACGTGCTGAAACAGCAGGTTTTACTGAAAGTTTATTAATTCTGTCAGCATCTTCATGAGAATGTGTTTTTATTTCTTGCTCATTTTGCATTACTCACTAGTCTGAACAGGGTTACATTCATATTATTTATGCCAAGTTAACTAAACACTTATTATCAACGCAGCATATTTAGTTTCCTTTTTCGGCCTCCAAGCTCCATTCAAGCTTCATGTGAAAGTATTTCTAATATTCCAGCTGAATGTTGAATAAATATAAACACAACGTCAGTTTATTTTCATATAAATCATCCTTTATTTTGACAGCAAAACATTTAAAAGCTAAGAAAATGATACAAATATTGAAACCCCCAAAAAAGGCATTAAGCTACAGTAAGGACTTGTTTTGTTTTTTTGCATTGTACTGAAATCAAACAACAACAAACAAAAAGATGATTTTCAAAATAGTTCAGAACAGAGAGTCTGCCGGCACCATTTAAAGGATCCATTTCTCTTGACAAACAAGGTCCAGAACCACAGAATTGTTTATTTTATGGTCTATTTGATAGAACTAGATTGTTTCTGACGAGACAGCACTTACAGACGTTTTAAGAAGGGCAAACTTCATCAAGGCATCAGAGCTGGTTGATTATGCTGTGTATCTTGGCAACCAGAACGATAAACAGACAAGTATTAGTGCGTGAGCCAGCATTCGGGTGAAGAATAAACATTACAAAGGCAAATACTTTGCAGCTTGACAACATGACTGCTAAATGCAACTGAATGCACCGCCGATATCCATGAATTCATTAGTATTGTCTTATTAGGAGCATTTTAAAGTTAATCTAACATGATATGTTTCAAACTTTCATAATTTGTCCTCGATCTGGAAAGAAAAATGTGAAACAAACTAAGTGACATATTAGATAATACGTATTAAAGTACTTCGTGCAAAAAGTACAGGAATCATTTCATTTGCAGTTCATAAAATAGTGACTTATGTTTGTGTTCATGCATCACAAAAGACACAGACCGGTTTACAGTTGCCTTAAGCACTGAAGAGAAATGTGACGTAAAAATAGTTTACAGCAACAAGAGACGTCCAAACAGCAAGTTCCACAGAAAATGCAAACATGTAATTGTCTCCATGTAGACACTGTATTCATTTATCCTGCTGTACTTCAGAGGATCATTTCAAACGGACGAGTTTGGCTGTGAAAGGAATGTTGTTGCTGTTCTAATCTGACAAATGTCTGACCTTAAAAAAAAAGTGCAAATGCAACCATGTTTTTAAAAACTTTCAGAGCAAAAACATATCAAAGGGACCGTATAAAAATATCTTAAGACTGAAGAGTATATCTAGATGGTGTTTTTAACCATAATTTAAAAATCCCTAGTAATGACGCACCTAGCATCGTGTGATAACATGCGAAGACAAACGTCATAAATCTGCTTCAAGTAAAAAGAATTGGTCTGTTTTGAAATGAAACAGTAAAACCAAAACAGCAACAGTCCACGTCTGGATTCCTGCAGAGTTTTGGCTACAGATAAATCCTGATGACAAATATCTCAGCAGTTTTCCCTCTTTATTCCAGTTGAAAGAAGCAAAGGCCGACTTCAGCATTGTTCTTGGCAACTAATATAAATGTAGTCTGTGGGTTTCACGTGGAAAACCTGAGCTTTTTTTTGTAGTGAATATGTACTACAGCGATTTGGTTACAAAATGATAAATAACGGCAAAGGAAAAGTATCTGTTTAGTTCAAATCGTGACAACCGAATGGACTCAATGTGCGACAAAGAAAAAGCTCATTCTTGCCTTTTTAGGAAATGTTTGGCAATCTAGCTTAAAGGGCAACTAAAACAGTAAACATTCAGTGTAAAACGCAGCTGATGACATGTTTTTGATTTATTTAATCAGCTCAGATCGAAGTTTTCTCTGATGATAATTATAAAGGAAAAGCTCTTGAATTTTACCAGACGTGAAAAGAAGAAGAAAAAAAAAAAAGGTTCACCTTTAAATGAATTTAAGACAAAACGCAGGCGTCCGGGTTGGCGGAGTCTCGGGGCTGGCTGTCGTCAGCTGGACATTTTTCTTTGTCCTCTGAATCGTGAGGCAGGTCTCCGTCCCCGGGAAAGGTCCGGTCTTGCTCCGGAGTCTCGGCGGACGCGTCCTCGTAGGCACTTTTGTCCGAGTCGTTCCTGTCAGGAGACGGATCCCGCCCGTCCTGGCGGTGGCTTTCGTACGGCCTCTGGAGAACGCCGTCGGTGTCGACGACGCCGTCCAGCGCCAGAGACGGCAGCGGGGCTGGGAGCTGATTGACCATCCGTCGCAGTTTTGTGAGAACGCCCCCTGCTGCCCGTTCCCCTTCCTGTGGACCCGCCACCCCGCCGTTGGCAAGCTTGGTGTTGCAAGGTTCGCACAGCAGGGAATCTCTCTCTTCTTTGTGGTGGCTGGTTGCCTCCTGAGAAGAGAAGAAATTACTCTAGTAAGTAGCTGTCACTATGTTTTAATGTTGTTAAATTTTAAGCTCTTTGTATAAATTGCCGTCTAAAGAAGGTAAATCTGAGAATTTAGTAATTATGTACATATGAATGAAAAAGGTGTGTAAAAAGTTTTCATTTAGTCAAACCAAGTCAAAGCTTATTTTTGCAGCACATTTACGACGACCTCAACTGACTAAAATGCTTCACAGTAATTACAACACAATAAATACAAGTTTGATTGAAAATAAAATAACAGGGTTTCCCCCTCAGTATATTATAAGCCTGGTGGGCCGCCAGGCGAAGCAAAATTGTTTATTAGATATTGCTAATAAAGTCTTCCAATAACTCATAACTACTTGGTGATATTTTCAAATTTCCTGTCAATTTGAAACGTTTTTAACTCAAAAACACAGAAGACAGTGAATGACTGGCCTGCGCTCCAACCACCAGGCTTAGAAAGGCTCCTGTGGGAAACCGTGAATAAAATAATACTAATTTTAAAAAGAAGCAACCAGTAAAATACCAAGAAAATAACACGAATAAGAAACCCAGATATATTTAATTGCGCCAGATTTTAATCTTATAGAAAATGTTTGTGTGGAGCCGCAGAGAAGACACAGGACTAGAGGACTCAGTGTTGTTCTACAGACAAAAAAGTCATTTATTGTAACAACGTATCTATAAATAGAGAGGACGGTCTAGTTGTCATATCTATTTATTCAAGAGCATTTACTATACTTCAGTGTCTCTTCCTAATTGTGGTTGGAAAAAGCCTTGAAAACATCCACTGTACAAAATCTTTACTAAAAAATGTGTTTGCTTACATACATAAATCATATTTTTATGCACGTAGGCATCTAAATATTCAAACCCTTTATCTGTGAATGCAATATGTCTCCGACATTACATCGAGTTCTCCTTTCACTTCCTGCTTTACCTCTCTTAATCTCTCCACCTCCTTCATCAAAGAGCAAACCAGGCTCTCCAGTTTCCTCTTCTCCTCTCTCTCACGTTCCAGCGCCTACAAATAAAGGGAAACCAGCGTAACGAGGCGACGCACGGCTTGTTTTAATACAGTCAGGACCCAAAAGCTGGGCCTCACCAAACTGGCCTGTCCAGCTTCCCTCTGGGCTTCGGCCAGCAGCTCCTCTACGCCCTCCAGAGAGTCCTGCAGGACGTCCACCTGGAACAACAGAGCCTCTCGCTCGACCTCCAGCCCACGCAGCTCCTGCACCGCCTCGTCGTAGCTGGCCTGCAGCTCCAACTGCGACAACACACACACACACACAGACACACAGACACACACAGAGCAATCACAAATCAGTGCGGGTGAATTCAGTAGAACACACGGCACAGTCCGAGGTAGAGCGACGGCTCAACAAGCTCTCAGAGGAGACCAACCCTATGAGGGAGGCCTTATGTTGCTCCATATGTTCAGAAATATGTTTTTAGAATCACTCCAGGTTTTTAACTCATTAAACTTTAAGCGGTTTTCATTTTTCTTAAGACAGCAGGAATAAGAGTCACCATATCTGGGAGTCCCATGAAGAGGTCCTGGTCGGACTGCTGAAAGAAAGAAATACAGAATACTTGTTAGTTTACAGAAAAATGTTCACACAGATTAGAAAAAGAAATCCTGCAGCCGCAGAAAAAGAAATCAGCTGTATAAATCGGCATGTAGCAATAATCAATTTTTCCTAGGCGATAAAGTGTCCCAGAAATTATTGAGATAAACAATAATATTGCTGTTTTGAGAGCATTTTCAAATATGAATTGATAATGACACAATAATGCAACCAATAAACATTTTCTTTAAACACAGAGAAGCAGGGATGCACCGATTGCAGTTTTCTGGCCAATTACCAAGCTATTAAAATTCCTGACCTGCCGATTTTTTTTTTACCGTTTTTTTTTTTTTTTGTCTAAAATGTTGCTAAACGTAGCAAGAAAGTTGACAAGTTGAGTTGCCAACAGTGAGATGACTATTGTTAACTGCAAACATATAGACCTGATCCAGTGGGCCAGTCTGCTACTTAAACCTCTCTCAAAGCAGAGCAGAAGACGATAACGGTTGATTTAAATATATTTGTCGAGGTAGATAAAAAGGGGTGGTTAAGATTAGCTACACGTGTAAAAATCGGCCAATTTCCCAAAATTAGGGAAATTGGCACAGATAAATCGACTGACCAATAAATCGGTGTGTCCCTACAGAGAAGGTCTGGACTGCAGAGTGAGCTGCAGGGTGGCAGAGTGAGAGGACAAAAGCTTAGTTTTATACCTCCACCTCCTGACTTTCACCGACTACCTCCACTTCACTCATCAATCAACTACTAGTTATTACAGTTGGGAAAATTAGTTATTACAAATGACATTTTGCAACATACTTGGTGCTACAAGGTTTGGAAGCAACTAGAAGCCACGTGAAGTTTGGAGATCTGCCTGTACAGAAAGTTGATGAGCTCCGCAAAATACGTTCCTCACGGTCAGCTGTCCCTGCTACATGACTTTATGTGGCTTAGTTGCTCTTGTTCTCAGTCACTTCCACTTTGCTGTATATCACTAACACTTTACTGCAGCACAGGGGCGGCAAAGTTCAATCCTCAGGAGGAACTATCCTGCAAGTTTTAGATGCATCCTTTCTCCAATAAAACATTCATTGTGACTATTTGTGATTTCTACCCTGAGTAAATGGCTTACTCAGTTCCTGTAATAAGCCATTTATTTGACTCGTGACAATGTTACATAGCAGGGAAATTTGCAGACTGGACTTCACTGAGCTCCTAAATGCAACGCAAATCTCAGATGCCAGTGGGTAAAGAAGTAACTAAAATACCTGAACACAAGGATTTAGATTAACGTGTATCTCAATCTTGCTATAAAAAATTATTATTATTATTAATAATAATAATAATATGTAGGCACACAATTGTTTTCTTGAGAGCTCTGTATGTGTCTCTAGGGCCATAAATAGCTATGGTGGACCAGATTCTGCCCCCTAACCTTGAGTTTGACACACGTGCTTTATACAATACAGTGTTAATAATGTTTTGAATTATTTCTAGACAGTTAATAATTTAAATAAATATATTCTATACCGATTTAAAAAAAAGAAGAAAAAAAAAGAAATAGTACATAAAAGCTGTTTTGAACCTGTAGCACAGTTTGGATATTTTTAGAAGATGCCAACAACGCAGAAAGGGATTAAATATTGCTAAAAAGTAGGTTACAACGTGTCAAAACACTGCTGACGCTCCGCAATTTTAATCCTAGTGTTGCAATAATAAAGATGACAACCAGCGGGTGGAGGACACCTGTCCCACCTGGCTGTCGGTCCTCTTCCGCAGGGTTCCCGTCCTGCTGTCGCTCCGGGGCAGCCGCCTGGACGAGCTCTCCGTCTGAAACAAGCGCAATTATTACTAGCTAAATTAGCTAGTAATGGGGAAGTGACGCGCAGCCACAGGCCTGAATCTAACACTGTATTTTATTTAGCTAGCTGCTGTTTGCTCGCACAGTCTAATAAGCACGTAATGCTCAGCTAGCCGTATTCCATTGTGTTAATCGGCTGTAACCGTAGCACTCAACAGCAGCGTTACTCCTGCCATTAAACATTAACGACGTCTCCGTGATTTCCCCCCCCTCACCTCCTTTATGATGCTTCGCAGGGACTCATCCTCGCTCATTCCCCGAGAAACAGTCCGCTTCCTCGGAGAGCCACTGCTGTCCAGCGCGGCCGAGTGCATTTTGTTTCACACTTTATATCGAGTTCTTCTTCTTTATATAAGAGACGCCCACGGCTCTACAGGCGCTGGTCTGGACTGTTGTGAGGAGTTTGGTTTCTACGCAGCAGCAGCAGCAGCAGCAGCGCAGCGACGCCCAGGCTGTTGACTACAGGAAGCCACGGGGACCAAACAGTTCAAATCGCCACGCCTCCTCTGACGCTTTACGACCGACCGTTTAAAATACGGCTTTAAAGTTCAAGAGAGCGCGTGACGAGCTCCGAGTGAGTGCGTGGTGAAATTCATTATTTCTTAATCATTAGTTATTAATTACATTTCGATATTAAATATTAAATTTTAATTTTAAATATTAATTTCCAATATTAAATATTAAATTTAATATTACATTTCAATTAATTATTTCTTAATTTTGCCCATTACAATTATTATTAATTATGATTAATTAATTATTGCCCAAGTATTATTGCCAAGTTATTGCCACGTGTACGTTGAGTTTCATGCCTTAAATATACATTGAATAACTAAAAGGTTTATTTATTTCTGACATCTTGTTCAACAAGTAATACTACAAAGACTGGGTGATGTGTTTCAGGTCTTTTCTTTGTGTTGGTTTATTTGACTATGGCTTTACAGCTAATTCAACGTCCTCAGAAAAGTAGCAAACGAAATGAGTTGTAGTACAAGTGCCAGCCTTCAGAAATGTAGCACTTTACTGGTGTCACTCACTGCTTGGTTGGGCCTCCTTTTGCATGAATTACTGCATCAGTGTGGATCGGTATGGAGGGGATCAGCTGGTGGTTCTCCTCAGATTAATACTGGCTGTACCGCTGTACCAGAGGTATGCAACCTGTGGCTTATTAGACCCTCCAATGTAGTTCTTAAAGCATTGAAAATGTTGAGTTGTATGGTATTTCTTTGGTGTTTTCACGCATTTTGTAGTATTTTTATATGAAGTTTTGTCTGCAGGTTGCAAACTACTTTCTCTTTTTGACATCATGTTCTGTGAAATGTAATATCTATTAGATGAACGTTGAATCTAGGAATACATTTTTTTTTTTTTTTTTTTTTTTTGCTTTTCAACTTAAAAATCTCATTTTGTTTCAAAGAGTCATGTTACTTTTGTGGTTCTAAACAAACTTTGTAACCAAAGGCAAAATTTGCTCTTATGGTTGTAAACATTACAGGTCCCTTCACCAGACCATTCTGTGTAGATTTTCTGTTTAGGGCAGGAATGTTTGCGGGGTAATTAGCCACAGTGATACCATAATCATTAAAGCAGTTTTTGGTAATGAGAGAAAGTAGCAAGAAAGTAAGTACTGTACCTCTTCAGTGTTCTGCCAGACCTTGATTTCCAGCTGAAATGCAAAGAAAGTTAATCACTTTTCTCTGAAACATACCGTTATCACACTTTTTCCTTTCGCTCAACTTTCTAATACTGTGCTTGTATTTCTCTGTGAGTATCCAGCTTTATTAGCAATGATCTTCTGTGGCAGACACTTCTTGTAGGAGCTATGAGTGGCTGAAATATATCCATAAAAGCTGCAACTTAACATTTCTGTATCAAATATGTATTTTTATTGTTCATGTGATGTTTTAATTTTCTCAAAGGGGGAATTATGTTTTAATCATAATTAAAATGCTTGAAATATTTCCCTCTTAGAGTAACGATCATGCATGAATATAATGTTTTTAGCTAAAAAATGCTAAAAATAAATTAACTTTTTGATTATGCTCTAATGAGAGCAGTGAAAACGAAGCCGTTGAAGCTGCAGCTGTCACTTTGAACCAGCAGGTGTCAGTGTTGAGTCAAAAATGCAGCACAGGAAACTGTTACAAGAGGTAAAATGTTTCTGGAATAGAAACTTTTACCAAAACACCCGCAGACACCAAGATATAAACAATTATAACATATTTATCTGACAAAATTCATTTTCACAAGGTTGGGTGTAATAGAAATCTATTATAATTTGGAGCTGAAAAACTATTTCTATTGTTGTTTTTATTCATTTAAATGCTTTTTAAAAAGCATTTAATAATAAAATTATTATTATTATTATTATTATTATTATTATTATTATTATTATTATTATTATTATATTAAGCATTTCCTCCTATATTTGCTAAAGACTGGTTAATATATATATATAAATAAATATAAATACCCCCACTTTCCGTGAACCCGTGAACGTGTTTATATCATTATGTGCAAAATGCTCCAGTTGCCTGGTGGAGAGAACTGAGGAATGCGCAGGCAGATTGTTTATATATATATATATATACTGTATATATATATTTTTTTTTTTCAAATGCACCATAAATGTTCATGTCATTTATGACATGTGGTGAATTCGAGATAAGCCCATTCATTCATTCATTCATTCATTCATTCATTCATTCATTCATTCATTCATTCAGCTCATATTCAATGCACTCCATTTAAAAAGCAGCAACGCGCGGAGCTTGAGCCACTCGCTGTTCTAACGCCTTAATTGGCCAATATTTCTAATGTAGATGCATTGCCTGCGAACTGTAAAACATTTATGCTCCCATAACAGCGCGTCCTCCCTCCCTTCGCTCTGTCCCTCTTGACTTGGTGACAGACCTAAAAGCCTTTTGTTGCAATCTTAGCCAATGGAGACGGATTACGACACCGAGCTGCTGAGATATATAAAGAGCCCCTTTTTGACCGCACTTGCACATTTTTTTTTCAGTGACACTTCTGCACATGCACACACCTCCATGGACTACATTGCACACGGGGACCCCACAGCGACCATCACACGCTGCAAGTGAGCTGGCTATGCATTCATCAAGCAGATAATTTACCTTTCAATCAAAAAGAGCTGGTCACACACTGGAACGCACTTTTTTTCTTGTTGAAAACTTTATTTCAGAACCTCCTGCTGCAGAAAAAAAGAAGAAGAAGAAGAAGAAAAAGCAACCCACTTCGGGCTGATTGTGGATTAGATGCGCGTCAATGATTCGGATCCTTTTTTAGGCTGAGACAAGGACCCGAAAGGATATATCGAGGAATAAATCAACTAAAAGAAGCGACAAAAGTTTCCTCCATCATCATGCCGAGGTACAACTTCTTCCCATGCTTACTGGCGCTCATCTTCCTGGGACTGTCAGGGAGCGACGAGCCCAACCTGCTGCTGCCTCCTGCCAGCGAGCCGCCCACGGACGCGGGGCTGTCTCTGCTGGACGAGGACGCCGGCTCCCACGAGTGCTCCGCCTGCGTCTGGAGGGAGCAAAGCAAGGTGCTGCGGCTGGAGACCATCAAGTCCCAGATCCTGAGCAAGCTGCGCCTGAAGCAGGCGCCCAACATCAGCCGGGAGGTGGTCAACCAGCTGCTGCCCAAGGCGCCCCCGCTTCAGCAGCTCCTGGACCACCACGACTTCCAGGGAGACGCGTCGGCCCAGGACGAGTTCATGGAGGAGGACGAGTACCACGCAACCACGGAGTCCGTGATCACCATGGCCTCGGAGCGTAAGTAGCAAATGAGTCTCCAAATGTGCGTCCTTGTGCGTAAAACGGACCTGGGACAGCTTGGGACAGCGCAGTTGCTCCTCTTTTTCTTTCTTCTTCTTCTTCTTCTTCTTCTTCTTCTTCTTCTTCTTCTTCTTCTTCTTCTTCTTCTTCTTCTTCTTCTTCTTCTTCTTCTTCTTCATATTTTTACATTCCTTCTGGCTGCTTGCAGCTTTTCTGATAAAACGAGCCGGGTGAACTTGCTTAGAAGAGGCTGTCAAATAGGGATCGAGTGCAAATCTGAATAATCAATAATCAGGACCCAAGTCAACAGGAGCAAACAGCTCCTAAATGGCCTGTTAGTTTTTATGATGGTGATGCTGATGGTGGTAATGATGATGGGGCAGAATATTTAACAACCAGGGTCAAACTTTTCCCTTGTTTCCACAAGGAAATATGTATGTTTTACAGAGAGAAAACGCGCGTTGAAATCACAACATTAAGACTTTCCTCCCTCTCTGTGTCCTGTTATCTATTTTTTTATTTATTTAAAAAACGAGCTAAAATCTTTAGTCGTCACCCATTTAAAGGACCCTCTGATTGTTGCCTCCTGGAAATGTGCTCGTCCTCTTATAGTTTCCCATAAATCCACAGGCAGGCCCCTCTGAGACATTTTATAAAATTACCGTTCAACCCTGACAGCTGTGCTCTATCGGTCTTTTATAGGAGCCTCTACCGGTTTCCCTGCTGTTCATCGCAGTGAGAAAAAGTGTGTCCAAAAAGCTGCCATTGTTCCCCGTCATGCAGCAGCCCCCCCCCCCCCCCCCCAATCGGCCGTACTTGCCTTTTAAATGCGGAGTTTATAGGCGCAGTTTTTTCCCTCCTCTCTCTCTCTCTCTCTCTCTCTCTCTCTCTCTCTCTCTCTCTCTCTCTCTCTCTCTCTCTCTCTCTCTCTCTCTCTCTTCTCTCTCTTTTAACCTCAAGTACACAAAGAGCGAAACACTTAGGGTCGAGGGGAGTGTGTGACCTTTTCCTGGCAAATCGTGGGGCTCAATAACATTTACACACGTAATATATTCTGCACACGCATTTCCAATTATAATTCTTTCCTTTGTGAGCGGCTATCTAAACTGCATCGGGTGTCTCAGGAGCATCTTTTCTCATCTGTCAGGACAAGACATGCTAACTGCTCTGAAATCCGTCTAAGTGGAGGATTGAAAGGTCAGAATGTTTTCTGGTGGTGGCAGCATCATGCTGTGGGGGCAGTGAGTGAGTGTGTGTGTGTGGGAGCTTGTTTGTGCCTTTGTTTTTAGTCATTTCGTGAAAAGTATTATTTAGGGTCTTTATTTTTGTCAATTATAAGGATGTTTTTATCACTTGCAGGCAATGAAAAACATGTAGGACAAGCTCAGTACATCGTTCCAATAAAAAAACAATGTTTAGTATAGAGAGCATTAACCATGAAGCAACAGATTAAACCTGTAAAATGTGCTTAAAGGTCGTTATTTTTCAAAAGGTGCTTCCAGTTTGACGTGTGAGCCTCATTTGAATATTCTAGTTTAGTGAACATGACTGCAGAGTTAAAGGGAAAGTTCAACTCTGCAGCATCCCTTTAGGAAAACAAGCTCTACTCAGTGCCGATGGCAGCATCATGCTGTGCGGACGTTTCCCTTGCTGGCATCCCTCTCCAGCTGTCAGGAATACAAGCTGCTAGCTGCTTCGCACACACTCCAAGTCTCTCTATGTGTCTTTTTCCGGCTCGATGAGAAGTAGACCGGGATTTTTCCCACTACATTTACCTCGTGTTTACAGGAGAACGGGAGAACATTACCCGCTACCTTCTGTTATTGGACTGCTTCCGTCCTTTGCAGGATGTGTTTAGAAATGATTTGATGCCTCGTCGACGCACGTGACGCCTCCTAATTGTGCATTAATGATGCCAGCAGGAGAGGCTAATGACCGAGATTATCCAGACGAATCGGTCATGTTTAAAGCCCCTTGCTTTCCTCCTCTGTTTACCTCAGTTTCCAGCATCCACCCTCCTGTTCCCACCCCACCTCCTTCCCCTGCTAGTACCCCGCAGCTCCTTATTCCTCTTTCTTCGCCCTTTTTCCTCCAGCACTTGTGGAAGAGTTAAGAGAGAACGAGTGCATCCCTGTTTTCTTTTTTTTTTCTTTTTTTTAGCCCATGGTGATTAGCAATCCCACAGGATTATAAATGCCTTTTTCTCTTTCTCTGATATAGAAGGAAAACTTCAAACACTATTCCCTGCGCACCTCCAGCCCAATCACCCTTTCATGGTTGTGCACACTGCCTTTGATGGGCCATGGGGGTTCACACAATACATTCTGAATTGGACCTGTGCCTGAGTTGCTTCTTAGTATTCACTCAAGGTACGTGGATGCTGGAGTGGGGGTTGAACAGGACCTTGCTTCCTGGTTTCTAATTAAATATTGTGGAAAAATGAGTCTATATGTACCATGTGAAGGATTTGGTGCACTATCTTCCTCTTTACAGCTTACTGTAACAAATGCTTCGCATGCTGCATGAAAAGGCACTCGTTGCTAAGCTGTTTACCGCGACGCTGTTTATTGCAATTTGACATGCAGTCTAAAATATTTGCAAAGATTTAAGTGTGCAATTGGGCTTGGAGCTTAGTTTGTTTTTTTCTTGAGAAACTCGTACTCCTACTCAGTCTTAAAACTTTGTTTACCTCATCCTACTTTTGCGCGTCACTCTTTGTTTATGCGCTTATGGTGAGATTTCTCGAAATGCCCTGAAACGTTAGCGATAAACCAGAAATGTCCCCATTCTGCAGACAGAAATCCTTACGCTTAATGTTTCTTGTTGTCAAGTCAGAGTTACAAAAAAATCAGAATGTTTTTTGTCTTTTTGGAGCAAATTTATTTTCTGGATAAATATGAACGTTCCAGTCTTAATTATAGGGCTGTTAACTGTTTTTGTTGCTTTTTTGTCATTTACTCTTATGTTTCACATCATCACCCAAATTTCAATAAGATATAGAAATGTTATTTATGTTTATTAAGTGAACAAAGAGCTTTCCAAACCAACCTGGCACTCCGTGGAAAAGTAAACTAGTTTTATCAGACATGAGCAGCCTTTTTAACGTCTCACCACAGAATCTGAACTGGGTTTAAATCTGGACTTTAAGTTTCCTTGTGTCATTATTATAACTTAACATTAAGATTGAGCTTAAAGCAACAAACTGATGGCCTGACGTTCTCCTTCTGGATTTTCTGCTAATGCTTATGGTTCCTCTATTTACTAATCCTGCAGCAACAAATCGTCCCAGATCATCACACTGCCATCACCATGTTTGACTGTTGTTGTGATGTTCTCTTTCCGAAACGCCGTCTTAATATTATGCAAGACGAACAGGATACACACCTTTCAACAACAACAACAACAACAACAAGACGTTTGTCTCTCCAATCCACAAAATATTTTCCTAATAAACGTTGAAGATCTTTGCAAATATGAGATGGGCCATGAAGCTCTCTGCAGCCTCTCAGACGTTGTCCTGGTTTCTTTTTCTGAGCTTCCAGATGAGTTGTGGATTCTCTCCTCTTGTAATTTTTAAAGTCGAGGTTCATCACTGTTGAACGTTTTCTCTAACTGTGGATGAAGGCTCTCTGTGTCGTTCAGTGAAGCCTTAAGCTTTTCTGATTAAACTCAATGTTTGTTCATCATTTCATGATGAGTTTCTGTCTGGCATCATTCAGCCTATTTCATGTTGTAAGACAGGTACTGTTTGGGTAATTTCTCGGTTCAGACACTTCCGGACTTTGTGAGGTTAGTGAAAATGAGCACAATCTTAATTTCAGTGTTATACCTGGTGAATGGGAGGGAGCGGAGGGTGAACCAGGTATGTGTGTGTTTGTGTCTTTTTTAAAACTATTAATTGGAATCTGTTTGTTTGAATTAACTCAGGCTGCCTTTAACGTTGAAATCTACTCAATGATCTGAAACATAGATGCGTAACAAAAAGTGTTGACAGAAGATTTTAAGGGGGAACATTTTGTGCAATGTTTTGTGTATCTGAACCTTTAAAAATGCATCCAAAATGTGAACTTTCTATGTATGTAACAATTAATTATTTGTTAGCCTCTCATTGTGTAGATCTAGAAGAACTTCTGTTTTAGCTTTATTGACATTATTCCTCCTGCTCAGGAATCATCTTTTAGTTCTAAATATCTAAATATATATATCTATATAGATATATATATATATCTATATATATATCTATATAGATATATATATCTATATAGATATATATATAGATATATATATATTATATAATTAGATATATCTATATATATATATCTACCCTATAGATATATATATCTATATAGATATATATATAGATATATATATATATAGATACAGTATATAGATATATATATTTATATTTATATATATATATGTATATATATATATATACATATATATATATACATAATAATTTTTGCACAAATCAGCTAACAAATTCAACTAGCTAAGCCCAAACATAACAAGCAAGTAACAGTTTAAAGAAAGATTTATCCAAATACCGAGGTTTAGACTTCAAGCCTGTCTCTTCTCACCTCAGTAACAAATCCTTTTTAGCTGATTATTATCAATTTTACTCGTGCACTTTCATTAAAACTATTAGAAGAACCTTTTCCATCCAGCAGAGATGACGCTCTGCGTGCGCTAGCTGCCTTGCACATCAACACACACGTTGAGGTATGACAGTGCAGATGTCCACATGTGCACTCTTGGTTGGACACACAAGGATAGCCGTGCACGCCCCGTCCACCCGGTCTCACACACACACTCCAGAGAAAAGTTCTCCTATTGACAAAAAAAGGTCACAGAGTTCACAGCTATGTGATATATTGGACGAGAAGACTATTAGCCTCATCAGGTCTCTTTCTTTGGCACCAAAGACGAACCGGTAGTAACTTCAACACTTATACCCCCACTACACACACACACACCCCCACACACACACTCGTCTACTAACCACTCCCAAAAAAAACAAGTCTTTTATAGTGTTGACCCTATAAAAGGGTCATTTCCTGAAGGTGCAGGAACCATAAAAATAAAGAGGGAGAGCGCTAAAAGGACAGAGCTCCAGAAGCCGGACAGTCCTCGGCTAACTGGTCAGTGTTTGCTGGAAGTCGGTGACTATGTGAGGTTTTTATAGATTTATTTATTCCACGGAGGTCTCAGTTTGACGATGACACCTGCCCTTGTGTAGCTGCTGCCCTCGCAGAGAGCCAGGAGAAGCCTTGGAGCTGAATTGCTTGGATGCTCTGAGAAATAAGCAGTTTGTTTAAGGCGAAAAGGCTCTGCAGGGCTGTAGAAGCTGCACAACATACCGTCAACTTTATGGCTAATAAAATTTCAAAGGGACCAAAGTCTATTAATAAAAGGACAAAATTTCCCTAGAACTCCAGGAATCTCACTCCTTCCTCTATTCCCACGCTCCCTGCGGCCCTTAGGCTCTCTGCTGCTTTTGGGAATATGCTCCTTTAGAGTTTAATGACAAATCCAAAAACACTGAAGCCTTCAGGGGAGCTTGGAGACATACCCTGTTTTCTTTTTCCGAAATAACAGCTCAGCTCCTCTGAAGTCGGCGTGAAAGCTCACGACGGCGGCCCTGCGTGTCGGAAGCGTCAGCCAGAGAATTGAATGAGGAGCGGAGGGAGTCCGCAGGGAGCAACAAGCAGCCCAGGCCTTTCCCAAAGGGACAGAAATAATGGACGGGTTTTATAGGTACAATTAAAAAGACCTGAAACAGATGTTACGTTTCACTAATAAAGAAAATAATTACTTCACACCAGTAATTAAGCCCTTTGTAGGGACGTGGGTGAGAAGTAGGAGGAGGAGGGTGGTGAAAAGATAAAATGGAGATCATTGAAGGGATTATTGTTGATGGATGAGCTCAGGCTTCTGTGTGGTCGTGAGTGAGGAGGTGCTGAGGATGAGTTTATGGAAGAGTCCATTAAATCTAAGAGGCGTTTAAGCAAACGAAACGCTGCGTGGGCATAACGTCGGATCCCACCAGGGAGCGTTGCGTCGGAGAGAAGCACAATTAACGCTGGATTAGCTCCTGATTATCGACATGAAAATTTAATTAGCCTCTTTTCTG
Source organism: Poecilia picta (assembly GCA_033032245.1). Classification (NCBI taxonomy): domain Eukaryota; kingdom Metazoa; phylum Chordata; class Actinopteri; order Cyprinodontiformes; family Poeciliidae; genus Poecilia; species Poecilia picta. Next base: position 14,519,536 of record CM065357.1, on the reverse strand, counting down.
AGGCGCAGGGGGGAAGCAGCTTCTCGCTGTATCTGCCACCTGTGTTTGTGTTTCTCCTCATCATCTGTGGACTTTCTCTAAAGTTCAACTCGTTTAATATGCGATTTTTCTTATTAAGCACAAAGGAAGAGAAGAAAGGAGTTTTGAAATTTTGTTGGGGGAAAATGCTCAGAGGGAAGTTTGGCACGATGTGATGCATTGATTTTTTTTTTTCTTCAAAGAAAACATTTGGCACCATGACAGATTTTGGTGCCTTCAGCAATGTTTCCTTTTTTATCCTCAGAGAAGTGAAAAAAGTGCCCAGGGAGAATTAGTGTTCGCTTTTTATTCACTAGAACTGCTGCTTCAGTTTTATTACAAACACCAGCAATCTATCTAATTTATTGTCTTGTGCATTGTTAAATTTGGCCCATTTAATGTAGTGTAATTTGTGTTTCTGTGGTGCCACATATGGAGATTCGCCAAGTCGAGTCAAAGTTTATTTATATCAAACATTTACAACCTCAGCTGACCAAAGTGCTTCACAACAAACACATCGCAGGTAGACAAATGACAAAATAGGAATAAAATTAAGTAAAAATTATAAGACAAATATAAAATATGAATAAAAATTGAATTTTAGCTGCAGCGATTTTCTTCCATCCTTTTCCTTTGTCTTTAGCTGTCAGAGAAAAGCAATCAGAGATTTTGGAAAATCTGCCTTTATGCATTTGAAGATGCAAACAAGGAAGAGTGAACGTTTAATGATAAACAGGAAAACTTACAAAGACCCCAGGAAGGTGAGAATTGGAATTACGAGCATAAAGTTTCAATTTTAAAAAAGAAAACCTCATGTTTTTTGATAAAGTTTTTGTGCTGGGGAGTGGTGTTTTTTTTACTGTATTAAAACAGATGCATGTCTCAGAACTGCGATGGAAACATTTCTGCTTCACGAGTCATGTGGTCATCAGTCGGATGTTGCTACCTGCAAAAACCATGAAAAAGACAACAGCAGAAAGTAGCAGCGGGACGATGCTTTGTTTTTGTTTTTGGACAGTTTGCAGCATTCTCCATCAGAGCTCTCATGGTGAACACAGTTTATAAAAAGCTGCCATTCGAAAGTGTTGAATTCAAAGCTCTTCTGTAAAATCGGTGACTACAATTCTCTCAAAACGCCGCGTAAGAGGCTGGTCACTCCAACGCCTGATTAAGACACCATATCTCCTCTGATGGATGATGAGCGCTGGCACCACGACTGAAATACGAATATATATCATGTAACTGTTTACATCTGTCGCTGTCATGATTTTTTATAACTTACCAGGTGAACAAACTTTCATTTCTGATTTAATCAAAACACTACAATTGCAGAATTCTGCTTTTTTTTTTTTTTACATTAGCTGAATATAGACAAAGATTTGTACGCAATTGTAATGGAAATGCAGATCACAGGGAAAACCGATGAAGGAACCAGCAGAGAATAATGAGGAAAGCCAGGCTTAAATGTTTAGAGAAGAGATATAAACCAGAGACTAATCAGAGGTAAGCAGAGCAGGTAGAGAGAAATGAGGAGACGTGAAACAGCTGGGAGGGGAAGCATGGTGGCAGAGTGAGGAAGAGAGAACCTGAGACAGAAAAACCATAAATGAAAGGAAAAAAACTGAAACTGACATAAAGAGTAAATGGAAAGAAATCAATATAAGGGATACTCAACTAATAATAAACCAGGAAGTGAAACACAGAGGAATGAAAAGCAGATCTGAATAAATAAGCATAAAAAGATCAAAACAAGAGATTAATCTAAACACCTACGGATCATTATCGGTTTTAACCAGTTCAGATTTCTCCAGGTCAACTATAAATTAATATATATTCATTGCCTTGTTATGTTTAAACAAGGAGGTCATGGGTCAAATCCTAGGCTAGCACCTTTCAGGGTGAAGTTAGCATGTTATGTGTATTCATCTGTGGGTTATCTGTGGTTACTGGGATGGACTGGGAACCCGTCCAGGGTCTACCTTTTCTGATACCCAGTGACTGCTGGAAACATCTGGAAACATGTGGAAATAACAGTTTTCTGAGCTCAAAGACATATGGAAATGCTTTGCGTTGCTACAAGCCTCCAAATACAACAAAATCCTCAGGACTGCTTAACGTCAGCACAAATAAAAACAAACTAATACCAAACTGTACTGTGAGTATAAAACAGACGTAAGGATTTAATCTCATTATTTACATACATATTAGGACCAAAACAGGAATGTTTTGAAACATTCTTGTTTAGAAATCTCAACTAATTACAAAGTTGACATTTCGGGCTGTCTTTAGCATCTTGTGTTAGCTCTTGGCACAATTAGCTTTACTAACTAAACATCTGTCCCCGTGAAAATTCCCCATAAAGTTTTCAGAGCCTTAATTTGAGTTAACATTTCCAAATAAAATTTCTTCGGAAGCACAACAACAACATGTAATTCCCTCAGTTCCTGTTATTTACCGAAGCCTCGATCCCTTTTTAAATGTTTCAGCCTGAAAGAAAAGCAGAGAAGCCTCTGTACTGAAAAAAAGGTTATTTTACCATAGTGGTAAATTGATGGTGTCATCTGCATATCTATAAATGTAACTTTACTACTGTGTTACTTCTAATAACTAGGTGTTTAAAACTAAAATAAATTTAGTTCATGGTAAGAAAATGTTCATTTCGATGATCAGCTGCATTTGAGTCAGTCTGTCACAAAAACAACAACAACTATGGAGATTTAGTCTTTAAGAATTATTGACTTTAGTTTCAAAACAAACGTTTAAATACTTATAATTTACTAAAATAAAATATGTTGCATTCATGAATTAGACCTATTTTGGTACAGAGAAGAAAATATTTTTTTTCTATTGTGTTTGAATCAGAAAATCAGAAAAAAGAGATTTAATCTATTTTACACATGCAATATCTGACGTCACATAATCGTGTTGTTGAGTGACGGCTCATTTTCTAAACCCTGATATTGCATGATCACGTGGTAGTAAACTCTAAAATGATTTTTGGTAGAGCTTCACTTTATGTTGACAGCTTTGGCGTAATATTTTGAATGATTTTAGTTTCCATGCAGGCAAATTCTGCAGAATATTTTAATCTTCCTGATTGGACTTTCAGTCTCACGACTCAAGACAAATGTCAGAAAAATGTGGGTTAATTGAACTCAACATTTTTATTGCAATATTCAGAAATATTGCTAGTTTTCGATGAAAGCAGTTGACTTGAGTTCACAGTTTCTGCGCATCATTGGCTGTAATTTACAGAAGAAACCAGCTAAACATCAAATAAGCTTATCTGTTTGTTTCTCTGAGTAAGTAGTGACAGACTTGTAAAGTTCCTCTAAAATAAGAGTTTCTGTTTAGCAGAACCAGACCGTTAAAGTGTCAAAACCATGGACACCATTGTGGATTCTCAGCTCCAGTAAAAACGATGCCGTACAGTAACAAGGCCGGACTCTCAAACGGTCCCCTGCTACACACAGGGCTGCTTACGTAACGGCTGTGTTTAATGGCGGCTTTCAAAACACAAATCTGCCAAAGAGCCGGAGAAAAGCAAAGTCAAAGTGACCCAGAGCCAGAGGAGGGGAGAGAATCCAAAAATTTAACTCAAGAAACAGCAGAACTGCCTCAACGTATTTTCAATTTTCATGTTTTTACGCCAGTAGAAGCTAAAAGGAGGTAATTCAAGAGGTTATTTTAAAGAATGTTTGATAGAAAGGTGACCCAAATACTGACAATGGCATTGGACTTAGTATTTTTTAAAAATAAAGATGTTTTCAAAGAGACAAAATCTAAAGTTTCATTGAAATATGAAAACATATTTTATGATAAAAGATGTTTTTATAAGACTGATAGATTTTGGAGAAAGAAATTTATCTTTAACATCGTGAAATCTAATCAAGATTCATGTTTTTAATTTGTAGATTAACATTAACATAAAATCATGTCATAGATAAATAACATCACTGCAAAAATAACAAATTAAACTTTTCAAAATCAAAATTTTAACACACAAGCCCAGTGAAACCAACACCTGCAGGAGGTTTATTAGAACATGTTACTAAAGTGTTTCCAGTGACAATACCTCCTGTTTGCTGAATGTTTATTCGACCTTCAAATGAATGAACAGAAAAAAAAACATAAATAAAACATTAAAGCTTGTGTAGAAATAATAATACTCACTTTAAAACATCATTTAGCTCTCCACGTCCGATGCAGTTTTGGCTAAATTATCTTTTTTCTAATTTCATAAAGTTGCCTTCTGTGCATTGAGTACAAGTGAAAATAGTGAGACTTCATAATAATTTTACTCAAGTAAAAGCATAGAGTACAATGCTATAAATCTACTCTTCCCAAAAGGTTACTCAAGTAAATGTGACGGTCTAACTGTGACTGGTTACTTCCCAATTTTTATTTTTAATATTTTTGTATTTTTCAATAGAGACAAAAAAAAAACACATTTTGAAAGGAAAAACCTGCTTAAATGAAATGTTAAATCAAAAGTGTTACTAATAAATAAATTCACCAGTCTTTGATAATGAGAATAACGATTCTCTTAACCTCAGACGTCAGCAGCGTCTGTGTTATTTGCAGCATTTGATGATCCAGAGAGACTTTTATATGGACGTCTGATGTTTTCATGAATTCACTGCGATTATATTTGCCATCAGTAAGGATAGAAATGATCAATTCTCAAGACAGATTTAGGTTTGAAACTATCTGTAAATTTAACCAACATGCTCCTTTCTGACTGCAACATTTTGGAGCAAAATGATGGCAAAGAGGCCTTTAATTATTGAAATCTAGCAACTTATTGATCAAAGGTTTCAGAGGAAACCTGCTGAAAACTGGACACCAACATGAACCTGATCCCTTTAATGGCAAGAAAAGACTTTTCTGCACGTGTTTGAGAAATTGTGAGATGACGTCCTTTTTTATCAAATCATTAACATATCTGATTTTATAACTTTTACATAAACTTAGTGCCTTTATAAAGACACTATTTTAGTAATCTAACTTACTGAAAATAAAAGTATTACCAGTTTATATGTGTCAGGAAACTGTTTCTTCCATTAATGACAGAAGACGGATTTAATATTTTAGAGTCAATATTAAGACCCAGGATCTGAGGGAGATTAATCAATTCAGTGACTAATGAGTTTTCTGCAAGAAGTTGGAGGAAAATCACAGACTCATTAATTTATTATGGTCATGTGGTGACACAAGAATCTAAAGTTGTGTTTAATCAGGACAACATGTGACCTGAGCCGAGTGGAGGATGAATAAATATGGACTGAGAATGGAGCCCTGAGGAACGCCAGGTGATCTTTGTTGACAGTCTGTCCATTTTTACAGTTTATGATCAACTGCATTAAATTCAGGATTGAAATTCGTTACTAGTTATGCAGACGTTTTAACCCTTTCATGCATAGTGGTCACTACAGTGGACAGCTGTTTAAAAATCATTTTCTTGTGCTTCTTGTGGATTTTTATGTCATAAATGCACACAGACCACTGAAGTGGACACTAATGCATCATAAAATACACTATCAACCACTGGCCATCAGCTGCGAATGCAAGAAATTATTTTTTTGTTAAATCCAATATGGCCGACAGACAGAAAAGCACCGACCCGGTCCCTCCTTCTACTGTAGACGGTAAAAAAAATATTGTGACAAAAGATAACCCCTAAAGAACAATACTACTGATGTATTTTCAATTAACAACTTTGTATTTGGAGAAAATTACAATTGATCACTTAAAAAAATAAAATATATATATATTTTTAACAAAATTCTTTTTCCCTGCCTTTTTAATGCCTTAAGAAAATTTTAAAAAATTGGGAAAAAAAAATCCAGAGACAAAGGATCATAATTCATGCATGATTAAGATGCATGCCAGTTGAAACCAAAATTAAATTCACGTTTTGTTACTGCAGCACAAACATCACAGAAGAGATCAGATATATGCACGACAAAACTGCTGGTTTTAGCTAAATTACCTTATTTTTTGCTTACTTCTTGGTTGAACTGGTTCAACTGAATCCAAATGTAAAAAAAAAAAATAAGTTAATTGAAAAAAAATAAACAGCATTTCCTAAAACCCGACGGCCTCCTCAGTCTTGCTGTCAGTAAATTCAGCTTAATTAAAACCATTTGGAAGTGTTCGTCATTTATTACCATATGTAAAGTACGTAAGAGGTTCTGGCTGCGACAGACCCACATTGTGTTTGGCATGCATGTGTGGATGCACACAAACAGCAGCAGTGACACCCGGCATGCCTCGTGCTGTCCAGCTGTCCACCTTATCGCACTTCACTGCTCTTCCCGTCCCGCTGCCCGGCGAACGCGCTCATAATGCAAACATGTGTAACACTAAAAACAATGAGCGGGGAGTGTGTTCGCCACCGAAGCAGTTTGGAGGCCGTGTGTGTTGTGTGTTTATGTGGGGCTGCCTGGTTCCATGTGTGCGTGTTCACTGAGCTACAACAGGGAGCATTAGGAGGTGTCTTTTGTTGCTCCTGGGGGGCTACCGTGCTCAGTCCTAATAGGAGTCTTGTGCCTGCCGTTGTCCCAAGGGAGACCTTTGAATGAAGGGGTCTAACTTCACACACACGCTCTCTCTCACACACACACACACACACACACATACACACACACAAGCCCCTGCGCCCCGCCGCCCCCTCCGCCCTCAGCCCGAGCCCGGCCTCCCCCACCATCCTCTTCGCTCCCTGGGGACAGGCTGAGAGACAAAGAGGGAGCGGGGCCGGGGCTGGATGGGATGTTTGAGGGGGTTTGCCGTGGCCCCTGTCTTATTAGAAGGGTCGTGAACGTGTCACGATGATTAATATGCCGAGGTGCGTGGGGATACCCTAGAGTCACATTTATTCAACGCGAAGAGTCCCAAACACACACATTTGCTGCAAAATGGCACATTTGCATTTCCCATTAAGAAAAGAAATTATAAATATATATGCAAATGAAACTCCTATCTAGGTTTGTGCCATTATGCGTCATCCATTTGGGCATTCACAAAAGAGTTTCCCTCCCTGCACCATCTGAGCTGATTGTTTTTGCCCAGCGTTTCCTTTCGTATTCGTGTGTCATGCAAACTTTACTCAAACTGCATCGCGATGCACTTCAGTTGCGTGGAAAACACAACTGAGGTGCAGCGATCGTTCATACTGACACTAATTTATTTTCCTCTTTGGTTTTTGTTGGGTTACTTGGGAAACATTGACACAAACAGAAGATTTTGCCCCTGCAACAGCCAGCAGGGAGAAAGCTTGTGGAAAAAAATACTTTAATTAATAGTTAATTAACAAAGAATTTATCACTTTTTGAACTGGCCGATTCATTGTTTTACTCAGCTTCCCCCATCCATCTGCTTTTAACAGTTTAACTGGTTCCGTTCTCATCTACGCCTCAGTGACATTACAGCTAAAACCATTTAAATGGGCGATTGTATGAAAACGAACAGATGGCGCTGTGAATAAAACCCCTATATTCTATATGCCTCCCCTTGCATGCATGTATAGGAGGCTAACTATGGAACGCAGGTACCCAGGGAGTCAACCAGATGTTTGATAGGCCCACCTGCAGGCCTGCCGTGTGTTGGCTGTAAAATTCATGCACTGCATATGCTGCAATTATACCACTGGGAAATAAGCGGCTGCAACAATGAAGCAGGCTGCAAACACTTGAGGAGGAATATCAAACAAATAGGCTCCTTTGGCGGAAAAAAGAAAGAAAAAGCAGTTAGGGGAAGACTTGCTCTGACTTTTTTACTGAGATTTTATGCCGTGTTGTTAAGAGTAAGGATTTACCTGATTAATGCACATTTACAAAAGTTGGTATTGCAGTTTTAAAATTATATTTTCATTTAAACATGAATGCCGGCTGCTATAATAAAACTGTCTTGGCTTCTAATCATCCATCAGAAGAAATAACTTAGTGAAGCTGACAGATTTCAGCTACTAAAGTGTTACATTCAGCTGTGTTTAACTGCACAAGGAAGGAATTTTGAGAACATTCCCGTCCTTTTTACCTGTCAAAAGATGAAAGATAACAGCATGAGTAATTATCTGCTCAGTGCACAGCTGATGGTTGTTTCCCCATTTTGCATTTGTAGTTTTTGGTTCCTTTTGTAGCTGCTGACATTGCGTCAGCAGCTACAAAGTTTCAACATCTTTGTAAGTTTCAACATCTGCTTTGGTAGCTTTCATCTTCCGGTATTATTTTCATGGTTAACTAAGGAAAACTGACTGATAAATACTTTAACAGAATGAAATCACTTATGGGTCTCATTCTGTCATATTGTCAACTGATCCAAATCAGGACCAAAGCCAAAACAAATGGGAATAAGGTCGTCGTAATAATATTTCCAGAAATGTTTTAAGATAACAAAATGCAAGTGAATTATAATTCACATGAGATTCTAGCATTTTTATGCATTTCACTGGTGCAAAAAACATAGTACAGTTTAAGCAAATGAGCAAGAAATAACATATTTACAGATATGAAATAGAAGTAGGAAGTGACATATATGTAGGTGTGATATTGGTGACAAAGTAAGGAGAGTTTTAGCTGGACCTTTGTGGACTTCAGAGAGGCCTGGTCTGATCTGTCTAAGTTGTTACTACCCTCTCAGATTTCCTGAACTCCCAGTATTCTACCTGATATGCCTGGTTTGGCCCAACAGGACCGAAGTTTTGCCTGAAGAAATTCTAAAAGCGTCTTGATCCACAAACCTTGCAAACCTTCATAATGCAAATCAAAGCACTGGAAATGGGGGAAAAAAATCTGTTTTAAAGTTGTTTAAAATGGCTTACAGACCCTTCTTTGTTGAAATACAACAGTTTGAACATTGATATATTAAGTTAGCAATGAGAGTAATGAGTTTGAATCATGACAGTGTTGTATGCTCAAACTGCACTCTGTATTTGCTCTATAATATGACAGGTACTTGACAAATCTATGAAAACTATAAGATAAAAGTCAAACTATTACATTTACATTATTAGCCTCATTTAGCGTTAGCATTAAAACTCTGATGTAGCAGCAAACTCTTGGCTTATATGTTGTTAGCTACTGCTAACTAATTAATATGCAGTGATAAACGTTAGCATATGATATCAGAGCTAACATATGCTTACAAACATTAGCATATGATATCAGTGCTAGCATAAGATAACAAACGTTAGCATATGATATCAGTGCTAGCATATGGTAACAAATGTTAGCATATGATACCAGTGCTAGCATAGAAAAGGTTCACTCTTCATAGCTAGCATGTTAATGTTTGAATTTTAACCAATAATGACACGTTAAGCTGCTGTTAGCATAGCATTACAAAAGTGTTGACTTGCCAGAGGTAGGAAATAAGAGCAGGAAAATTATCAAAATAAAACTAGTTACACCGAGTTTCATATCTTGCTTGTTTTTGTTTTTAGCACAACAGTAACACGGCAACACCTTGCAGGATGTTTGAGTATTATTTAGAAAAGTCAGAAGTAATCCCTTTGTGCCTTAAGAAGTCATAATCCATAAGTATATAGATTGTTTAAACGTGAAAGTTTCTCATAACAAGATATAAAAGTCGTGATAATGAGACACCAAAAAGTTTATCTTTGTCTCATTGAAATTTCAACTTTCTTTATAACGGTGTTCTGCTTCTGTATTTATTTCATAGCTCGCTCTGGTAGTTTTGCCTCAGCAATGCATAATCTGTCAGCTGCTACCTTGAAAAAGCAACAGTCGCTTTGCTTAAATGCATTCATAAGTGTATCCATCAGTCTTCCCTCCTTTTCAGGTTGCACTAAATGTACAACTGACTTATTTCAATAACCACTATCATTCTCAGCCCTATTGTTTTTTTCTTTTCATTTTATTTCATTTCTAATTTGAAATAAATAAATAAAGTGCATGACATCAGTAAAAAAAAAGTTACTCCTAGGAGGTTTGCTGCTGTCACAAAAAGTCTTATTTCATCATTTAATTAATACAATTATAATTTTCATATTTTCAGTTGGCACAAGTTGATGTTTTGTGGACCTCAAATTAGTTGCTAGCAAACTTTTTTCAGGAAGTTTGCCTTTATTGTTTAATTGGTATTAATAAGATTAATGATGATAATAATGATGTTAATAGTTATGGTGCTGGCTTCAGTCTCAGTTACCTCAGCCTTTTGGCATTTTTGTACATAACTATGTTGATGTTGCCCACAAAAATTCTGATGCACGCGTTTTACATCCCCTGTCAGAAGAGAGATTATGTTGATCCAGCAGGTGGTGCTGAACATGCTGCTTAATGGCCCAAAAAAAAGTATTAAAGTACTGAGCTGTAACTTTACAAATTTAGCAGGAAATTAAGCCATAAAAAAGTTGGCTTTCCCCTGAATGTACGTTCTTGCGGCAAAAGAGAGCATGTTCAGACGTGAGGATCAAATGTTCCCCCGGTTCTCTTTACAAGCTAACGTTGCTCTTTTGCCACGAGTGGCATGCCCCGCCAAGATGTGGGGTGTAATTAAGCTGCAGGCATTCATCTGTGCCTCCAGCCTGTTCGTTTACAAGATCTATAAAGGCACAAATTGATTTCCCATATCAATGCAGTCATTGTTTAACATGACATAGCTCATATGTGGAGCAGGTGTGTTTAATAACCGGGGAACTGAATTGGATTACTACAAAACAGGCCCTGCTTTCTCAAGTTACTCCTTCACAAGGAGCTGAACCGCAAAGTCTCTTAGCCGTTTGCTTTTTTCCTTTTTTCTGCGAACCCGGGAAAAGTGACAAAAGCTGCAGGCGATCCACTCCCCAAAAGTATAAAACCAAAAGCAAACTGCAGAATCATTAATTCCCGGTTTTTGTCCTGATGAACAAACACAACACCGGCCACGTTAATTGCCGTGACCTCAGCAACCCGCTAACATTTGAGAACATTGACATATTGTTTGTCCAGCGTGAGACACTGTATAATTTACACTCACTAATGACTGTGCTTGGAGGTAGGGGCTGAAGGGCCACGTCTGTCCCGGGTTTGGCCCTTATTCAGTGCAGAGTGGTGAATTCATATCCCTGAATGCATGCCCGTATTTCAAGTACTTGTTTATCTAAAAAAAATAAAAAAAGAACAACCAAAGAAAGCTGGATGCCGAGTTCTGTCCTGATAAACAATCCACTATTGGCCGGCGAATCTCCACCCTGATCAAAACAAAGCAACAAAACGTGGCTGAAATAACACTGTTGTGTTTTTTAAAAGGTTTTGAGCCAACAGGCACGATGAGAAAAAAGACATATTGCCATCGCCATAGGGTTGACCTTGACCTTCAAACTCAATCTGGCTGTTAGAACTGCCCCCCCACGACACCCCCGAGATGTAAAGAGGCTGACGGTTTTGACCCCTGATCCCATTTCTTAACTAGACTGAGGTGCCAAATAACCTTTTGACCCAGGAAGCATTTGCAGGTTGCCTGAGCAACCTCGGATTAAATCGTGATTGACAGATCCGCGCAGATTTCACTTCGCTTTTTAATGAGATTATCAAAAGCAACTACTTTACAAAATAAACGGCTCAGCTTTGCTTTTGTTTTCTTCTTGCTGTTTTTTTTGTGTGTTTTGATCCAAATCAAATGTTCTCTGAAAAGAAGAAGAACAAGAAGAAAAACAAGAAGAAGAAGAAGCCCATTGTACTGTGTTGCCACATTATTATGCCAGATAGATATAGAATACATTTCCCTAAATAAACGAACACTTTACATGGAAATGAATGTCTGAATTCAACGGATGGATAACATTAGATCAGATTGAGGTCTATGTAAATGAACCATATGCAGATCTGACGCAAACACAGCCGCGGATCATGACAGGAATAAATCTGCGAACTTCAAGTGTCCGCCAGCATAACTCTTAATTCACACCCTTAATTAATTTCCAACAAAAGGCAGGCACTGGAGAGGAAAAATGGATAAAAAAAATAAAAAAAAACTTAAGATGTTTTATTTCTGCTTGATGTAATTTCAGGGTAGTCCATTTCATTAGTGCTGACCCAGGGAATCGAAGGTTACCATCTGGCCACTGGCCACCATTACTGATTCTTGTTTTAATATGCAAATGGTTGTTTTTCAGCCTTAAAGTAATCACAAATGTTCCCCGACTGAACGGGCCAAAATACAAGGCAGTGTGTACTTGTGACGCAGCAGAACTGTGAGCATAATGACAAAATACTGCACAACATTTTATATAAATAGTGTTCTCAATAATATACATTACTGTTTTACAATATCAACCTGCAAAAACTAATACTTTTTTGTCCGGAGACGAATATTATTATCCATTCTCCTTTTCAAAATAGCCTAAGCTAACTGAGATTGAGCGTATATAAACATCAATTGTTAAGTCTTGCTACAGATTCTGAATGTGATACAGGTCTGGACTTTGACTGGACCGTATTTTGATCAAAACACTGTAGCTCTGGCTGCATGTTAAGGGCTGCTGTTCTACTGGAAGGTAAACCTTACAGTCAGGTTTTTGCTTGCTCTTAGTGATTGAAATCTCACACAAAATAGGATGAAATCGTCCACAAAACCTTTTCGGCTCACAGGAAGCACAGGAATTAAATTGCTGCTTCAATTGTTTTAACCTCTTTAATTATTTCTCTGGTTGTAGCTTGGGTTAAAAAATATTTTCTTACTGCTACAACTCAGTATTTTAAGATTTGCACACGTCTTCTTCAATTTAATAACGTGTTCTTGTAGTTCACATTTTTTAAGAGTGACTGAGCAACATGTACCCTGGAGTTTCATTACAGTTTTACCCTGGAAAAGTTATGAAATACTGATAAAGAGATCATACATGTTCTAGTCAACTTAAAAAGTCAAACGTGAAATACAAAAATATTTGTATTGTAATTTTTCAACATGTGTCTTTTACCCTTCTGGATGAATATTGTGTGTGAAATGAAGCTAGCTTAACAAAAAGTTGTTTATTTTGATGCTGGGTTTTTTTTGCACATCTTGTCTTTGGTTCCAGTTATTCAGGAGGAGCTCATGGTTGCATTGTGTTTATCATCTATAAGTGAAAAGCAGATACACTAGTGCAGAGGGAAAAACAAATCGTACAATGTTGTTAACGGTTCCTGCAGAATTTTATAGAGGAGGATGCCGCTTAGACAGCTGTGCAGGAGTTTCCATGTTTTGATATCTTTATGTTCTCTGGTTTTCTTTCATACTTCAGAAACATGAAAGTAGGTTAGTTGTGAATTAGTTGTAAGTCTAATTTGTTTTATGTGTGTGGATGTTTTTTTTTATCCCTGGTTGTCGTCCTGTGATGGGCTGGTTAATGTAGAAAATGGGTGGATGGATTCTGCTGTTTTGGGTTGCATAATGATGTACTGCTTTCCACTGTTTCACCAAACAATGAAGTACCGTGAAGAAAAAAATAGAAAAAAAGTGATTCAACTGTTTATTTTCTGATTTGCACATCCAGAGACAAATATTTTTACCCATCCTCTTTTTCAAAATAGCTTAAGCTGACTGGGATTGAGTGGAGACAATATATTTTGATCAAAACACTGTAGCTCTGGCTGCATGTTAAGGGCTGCTGTTCTACTGGAAGGTAAACCTTACAGCCTCAGGTTTTCTGCTGCTCCTAACAACATTTTTTTCTGCATTTCATTCCATTTTCAAATAAAGTTTGAAAAGCCTCCTCACCCCTGCAGAAAAAAAGCAAATCCAAAGCATGGAGGAGGTTTCACTGAGAGGATGGAGTTAAATTGAAAGCAGTGTTAGCTTTTCGACAGACATGCCATTATTCATGGAGGCTTAGGAGTTAAACTCTGCCTCACATGTTTGCTTTGTTCCCAGCCTGGTGACGATGACTTTTTCTGGTTTTCCACAAAGATAAAATTAGTGAAATGCAGAACTAATAGTGATCCAGCTGAACTGTGAATCTCTGCAGCTCCTCCAGAGTCACCATCCGTCTCTCGGCTGACTTCCAGATCAACGTCCCCTCGTGTTTGCAAACAGCCTGGGTTAACGTTCTATTTATTTGCCATATTACACGGATGATGATTCCTGTTATCCAAATAATACCTCCTGATCAGCTGTCATGAGATTGAGTGTTTCATCAGACTTTACCAATTAAAACCAGGTCTCTCTCTCTCTCTCTCATTTGGCAGCGGAGCCCCTGGTGCAGGTGAACGGGAAGCCCAGCTGCTGCTTCTTCAAGTTCAGCCCCAAGCTGATGTTCACCAAGGTGCTGAAGGCTCAGCTGTGGGTGTATCTCCGGCCGCTGCAGCAGACCTCCACCGTCTACCTGCAGATCCTGCGACTGAAGCCCGTCACGGAGCAGGGCAGCCGCCACATCCGCATCCGCTCCCTGAAGATAGAGCTCAACTCCAGGGCCGGCCACTGGCAGAGCATCGACTTCAAGCATGTGCTGCAGAACTGGTTCAAGCAGCCCCACACCAACTGGGGAATCGACATCAACGCCTTTGACGAGAGCGGCAATGACCTGGCCGTTACCTCGCTGCGACCCGGGGAGGAGGGGCTGGTAAGGATCCTCAGACCTGTCCCCAGGGCCGGACAGCAGGGAGGGGCCTCACTGCCGCTCACTTTTATATAAATAACAGGCAGCCTCCATCCTGCTCAGAAGTTAACCCTTTCATGCATGAATTATGATCCTTTGTCTCTGACTTTTTTTTTTCTAATTTTTTCATTTTATTTTCTTAAGGCAATTTACAATTTTTGTAAAGAAGAATTTAGTTTAGTTTATTTTGTGTAGGTGATCAATTCTAATTTCTCCAAATACAAAGTTGTTACTTGAAAAACACACCAGTAGTATTGTTCTTTACAATATTTTTTTTACCTGCAAGTGTCGTCTACAGTAGACGGAGGGACCGGGTTGGTTGGCATGCTGTTTTACCTGTCGGCCATATTGGATTTAACAAAAATAATTTTTTGCATTTGCAGCTGATGGCCAGTAGTTGATAGTGTGTTTTATGATGCATTAGTGTCAACTTCAGTGGTCTGTGTGCATTTATAACATAAAAATCCACAAGAAGCACAACAAGAAAATGGCTTTTAGACAGCTGTCCACTGTAGTGACCACTATGCATGAAAGGGTTAAGATAAATCTTAAATTAATGGCTCATTTGCATTCATCTTGTAAATTATAATAGTTATTCTTAATGAGCTTATATGAGCTTTCATGAGACTAGACTGCAATTAATGATGAAAATCCAAATTTACTACTTAAATGATTTAAAGTTAATTTCTGTCTTGTGACAATCAGAAGGACAGATGGACAGTCTGACGTATTTCTGATATTATGACGATAAAATGTCAAACAATCTCAAAGAAAGCTTAGATGTTGAATCACAGGAAAGACTGTGAGGCCTAATTCATAAAATACATTTCCACTTTTATCTGCTCTCTTTAAATACTCAAGACTTGACCTGGATGTGTGTTTGGACTTTAAATAATGGAGACTTGATTTGGACTTGTTCACACTCTGAAAACCTCCATCCATTTTAATCAGAGTGAAGAAAAAAAAATCAACAAAGCCAGAGACCACCGTGCTGACAAAAATGCAAATATTGTCTCGTGAATTATCTTGCTTGATTTAATGCTTTATATCCATATTCACATTTGTAACATCTTAATAATGACCACTAACTTCTCTCAGACAATACAACATGAAGTCATGCAGCACATGGCCATTTCATTTTAAATTAAACTCAGTTCTCCATCTTGTAATGTACAGTTAATGAGTACATATAGTTTAAAGATGTGGATTGACTAAATGTTTTCAAATGCAACAATTCAACATAAAGGCATTTTACCTTTATGATTTATGATTTCTCATTTTTACCTTTATTTTTTCATTTTACCCATTAAAACCATTCTTCTATAAACCATATTTATATTTCTAATTGGGTAAGAGTTTGAATTAGCTCCTGCTCAAAAGAACTGAGACTTGATTTGGATTTTAAAGAAATCTTTAAAAGACTTTAAAATCTGCAGTTGCATTTTACAGACTCTGGAGATGATTTGTACACTCAAAACACTCCAGACCTGATTTGGGCTTATTCTCCTTAAAGCCTCTAGACTTTAATTCATGCTTTAAAGACTCGAGGCTGGACTTGAGCTGGAACTCTAAAACATTAAGTCATGGACTTTCTCGTTTAAAGACACTTTATTTGACTAGAGTTTGAATTTCAAAGACTCTGTCTTGCTTTGAAGACAAGAGAGTTGTAGCCTGAGTGAAATAAAGCCACAGTCTATAAACTCTCCTATAAAAGGAAAGCAGGTATTAAAAAATAAAACAATAAAACACTGATTTATTCATTTAAAGGTTTGACATAATGGCCACTCTTAACTCTATTGATATTATATTAAAAAGCCATTTTATTTAGATTAAAATGTTTTTCTGACCTGTGAGTCGTGACACCATTGGATATTCTTATGTAGCGTTAACATTTAATATGAAAATGTTGTTTAGATTCTTAGCATGATTTTTTTGAAGCGTGTAAATTTACCAACCATCTCGCATAGCAGTGACTCATGTGTGTCACACATTAGTCACATAATTTCAAATCCAGTAGTTTGATGGTAAAACCTTTTCTACAATTTAGTTTAGTGGATATTACAGCTCAGAATAATGCAAAGTAGTTTAAAACAGCCTGAATGTAGGAATATGTTTGTGTTGACATAAATGTAAATGACAAAATATTTATTTTGATTGTTAGAAACATTAAGCTAAAAGACTTGACTTGAACCTGGAAAAAGGTTATTCTATAAATGTTTTGTCATTTTTGTAAAGAGAAATTAAGTCTTCAGTCTATTTTAAATTCTTAGTAAACCAAACTGAAATCTTTGTTTAGGACAGAAACTATTTAAATCCCTTTTTCTTTTTTTATCATGTAGATTCTTTTTTTTTTTTTTGCTTTACCTCTCAAATGAATAATGAAGAAAACAATCTTAGTTTTGCTGGATGCATTTGTAGACTGCTTTATAAATGGTGAAACTCTGGTTCCAGCATGATAAATGGGCCTGCACAAATGAGTTCAAACTTCGGCCTCTAAGCAAAAGCCATCGGTGAGCCATTAATCTAGTTCGAGTTACTGAACCTGACAGTTAAATACAACATCTTTGTTGAATTATGTAGGCCACTTACCCTAGTTAAGCAACGCCAAATATTTACCAAGTGGTTATTTGGGTCAGATCTCCAGAAAACATTAGAGGTCAGCTCTGGTGTCTTGGCCAATAAACCGCTGCCCTTTGAGCGCACAGCAGTGTGCTTTATTGTTCTTAACCAAAGACAATAATTAAATCCAAAACACAGGAGGGTGTGTTCGATAATATCACCCAACACAACAACCCAGAAAAGAACGAAGAGACAAACACGCCTTGATCTTCTGAGTGATTTTCCACAGTAAAAGCCAAGCCGACATGGCTTCACCCCAGCAGCTTATTTCCTCTCCTGAATGCATCACAAAGAGCTGCGTTGCAGCCCAGCTGGAATCACTGAGGGCAGAAGGAGACTTTGTAAAACAAACATGCTGAAGTAAAATATTTGATCTGCTCGCTGCTCCCAGAGGTCAAGGTTATGGTAGCCTGCAGATGACCTTATGGGTCAGGGGTCAGCTCAAGCATACACAGTGAGCCATTAGTGTGGGTAAAAGCTAGTTTCTGTCGGTGCCCGTTGAATCATAGACTCATTTTGCCAACGTGAACCACAGAGCGCCACAGAAAGTCATTTCTGCCTGTTGCCGTCAGGCTTTACAATGTCCAGGTCTGGGCTAATTGATTCACATGTATTCAGCACTCATTTATTGATTAATATATTGCATGTGATTGCTTGTTATTTATTAATTTATTTATATCTAGTCATTTTTAACTATTAACTATTCTTTATTATTCACTCGTGTACAAACTTTGTATTTATCACCTAAGATGGAGTAGCTTTCAACAAATAAGAAATTTCCCCTTGGGGATCAATAAAGTCTATTCTGTTCTATTCTATTCTATTCTATTCTATTAGCCCAAACGCAGATTATTCCTAAATAAATCATGAATTGATTAAATTATACGTTTTGTCAATTTTGCCAATGAATAGGAAATACATTTAAGTTGTTTTTTAAACAAATAAAAGAATGAGACTGAGAAGCAAAATGAAACCATCAATCTAAATGATGGACTCATCACTTATTATACTAACCTTAAAATAACATTACATTGGATTATAATGCTAAAATACTCCATACACAAGCCCATTAAGATAATCAGAATCACTTTTCAGAGATTTTATCTATAAAAATTACACGTTTTTCAGTTTTGTTACCTCCATCTTTAAATTAATGTGTATTTTTTTCAAGATTTAATGGGAAGAAATCCCCCAGTAAAGTAAATCTGCTGTTTTTAGATGAATAATCCCGTTGTTTTCTATTGGTGGTAGTTTTTCTGCAGTGGATGTTGATGAGGACAGTGGAACTGGACCAGTTTTTGTTTGTGATTGTTTGTGACCTGTGACTGAACTTTACTGCTACTGAAGCTTTTGCCACTTATGGGTGCGAAGTTTCACTGCCAGGTCCAATAATGGGTTGCGCTGTGCTTGTTTTCATTATTGGCTGTTCCAAACAGACACGTGAATGATTTCACACATGGAGGTTGGTGCTGTGTTTTTTTTCTCTTGTAGTTTTTAAATGATACATTTTTTGGGGGGTCAATTTCCTCAGGCACAGTAGGAAAGTAAACATGTCTGTCTTTCCCTCCTTGGCAGCATCAACTGACATCAAATGTTTGGAAATGAACGTGACTTTGAACGAGTTTTGACTCTCTCTCTCTTTGTTTGTTTTGTTTCCAGCATGCCACCGCTTCTCAATCAGATTTAAGTCTGGACTTTGACTAAGCCAGTCTGAAACATATTTTTCTTTTTCTCTTTTCTCTTTTTGCTTTTCAGAGCTGGACTTGATGGTGCTGCTTTAAATTCCTACCCTGCATGATTATAAGTGTTTCACTGAGTCTCAGAATGTTTTTCCAAAAGCTTTTGGATTAATTATTGGTAAATGTGAGATGAACCTTGTGTTCGGATTGGAATCAATGGTTTTGTCCTTTACACTGAGGTCATTTCTGCCCCATTTCTTTCTTATTATTGAATTGTGTGTACTGAACTTAACAGTGGAAAGTCTGAAAGATGTTGTTCTGTCTTTTGTGAGATCCTGTATGATGTGTTGATGTTCTTATGGAGTTATTTTTGGTTGAGCAGCACTTCAGGGGACGTTTACCATGGCTTCATCTTTTGCTTTTTTGTGGATAATGACTCTCACTTTGGTTTGCTGGAGTTTTGAAGCCTTAAAAATTAAATTGAAACCAGTCATACAGGTGCTATATTTCTTTAGGTCTGACATTTAAGTATTTTGTATTTTTTTAGTATAAGTATTTTGACCCTGCAGCCAGGCTGATTTACAGCTACAGTCTGTCTAATTCTTGATCAGTCAAACATGGGACTCATTTCCAACCTAATTTTAGCAATACATTTAACAAAGGATTTTCTAAAACAGACTCTATCCAATCACTATTTAATTAACATTTGTCTGAAAGCTTAAGAAGTGAGTTGAATAGTCAGGCTTGATGCTGTAAGAAGATGTTTAGTTAACTGTTTGACTTTTTAGCAGAAAAATGGCAATCATACATTTGGGGAAAAAATCATTTACAAATATAATAAACAATTTACTATTCTAGCTTTATAAAAGATGTTTTAAAATGTGGCATTCTTTTTTTAGATACAGTAAAGGAAAACATGGAAAAACCATGAGATTTACATTTTTATAACAATTATGCACAAGCCAGATCTGGCTTCATTTAGCAGAAAGTGAAAGAAATATGTTTTGAAGGCAGAAAGTTTACAACAGATAAAAGACAAATGGGGCAGAAAAGGGAGTTGATGTTTGTAAATGAACAGCATGAAATTGAACAACTTTAAGTGCATAAAAGAGTGCAAAGCAAAATTATCCTTTTGAGAAAAACTTGTAAACTAAAATAGAAATACAATACAAAACAAACAGTTGTAGCTCTGTGGCTGGATTTTGTAAAAGCAACTCAAACATTTAATCATGGTTACAACAGTAGCCTGTTATAAACACAGTCAACGCTCAGTTAACCCAGATAACGACTTAAAATGAGTTACTCTTCATTTCAGCTAGAAGGTGGTGCTTTGATTTACCTTAAAGCTAAACTTGTCTTTTATATCCAATTTAACCTAGGCCAGAAATCATAAATCAGACAGCTTGGTTTAGTAGGAGATGAAGATAATTCAGTCTTTAGTTAAAAAGAAAATGTTGATGTCCTCCTTCAAGACATAAGGTCACAAAAGCTCTTTGGTTAAGAAGCTGGCGGTTCCCAGGCTGCCTACTAATGGAAAGTTGAGTGGAAGAAAAACACAGTTGTAAAAAGGTGCCTAAGACGGAGGAATCCATTTAAGAGTGTTGGGGATGTTATGGGATCGTTCAAACCAGAACTGTATGGATCAGTTCAGACGGTTCAGAGTTCGTTTCCACAGATAGTCCATTTCCTTTGGGCAGGTGCAAAAGTTCACCTGAACTCTGCATCGACCCAAACAGCCAAACTCAGGTCAGAAAGGCAAAGAATTGGAGAGTTTTTACTGCGGGACATGCTACCGAACAATTCAGCAAACCAAGAAGACAAAGCAATGCGTCAGAAACGCTTACAGGCACCATGTGTACATATAGTTAGAGGAAAGGCTCAACCTCACAGACAGCTAGCAAGACTGGTGATATCAACTGATTCACTCACTCTATTGTTTCCTAGCAACAACCTACTGAGCAACCTGTGGTTGCCTAGCAACAACCTACTGAGCAACCTGTGGTTGCCTAGCAGTGTCATGTGTCTCTACTGTGCTTCATAACTCCTGATTCTAAGTGTCTCATTGAGAAACAGTGTGGGGTGAAAACTGTGGATAAAACAGGAAAGGTCACAACCCCAGTTTGGCAGTATTTTACATATTTAATGTATTATGCAAAATTTTAATTTTTTATGCTTCTGTACTTTCATTTGGGTTTCTACTGCTTCTTAAAAAAAAGCCTGAGCACTTAAAACAAAACAAACAAACAAACAAACAAAAACAATAATAATGGCAATAAGTTCAGATGTTTGGTGTCTGGAAAATGACTGGTTTCAAAAATGTCTGTCACATTTTAAGTTATTATTTGGCTTTTTGCAACTGAGTGTTGATTGTGTTTATAACAGGCTACTGTTGTAACCATGATTAAATGTTTGAGTTGCTTTTACAAAATCTAGCCACACAGCTACAACTGTTTGTATTTTTTGTTTAGTTTTTAAAAATAAAAAAACAAATCAGAAGGCTCTGGCCCTCACCTAGCAACCTCCAGTGAAGGCCAGCCTGTTGCCCAGCAACCCCAGCTAAGCTCAGCCTGTCACCTAGCAACCCAAGCTGAGCTCTAGGATGTTTGTTCAGGTGGTTTTAGCGCAAGAAGCTAACCAATAATTATGAATATGAAGTGTTTAACATGATCCATGTCTCAGCTGTATCCTCCAGCCCTACAGTGGACGACTGTCACAGACTACATAAAAGTAGAAACATCAACAGTTTGCCACATTTTTTAGTATGTTACCATGCGATTGTTCTCTTATAACCATTATTCTGTGTCTGTCACGCCCTCCCTGCCTCCCTCCCCCTGATTCCAGCAGCCGTTCCTGGAGGTGAAGGTCCTTGAGACCACCAAGCGCTCTCGGAGGAACCTCGGGTTGGACTGCGACGAGCACTCCACTGAGTCCCGCTGCTGCCGCTACCCACTGACCGTGGACTTCGAGGCGTTCGGCTGGGATTGGATCATTGCCCCCAAGCGTTACAAAGCCAACTATTGCTCCGGCCAGTGTGAGTACATGTTCATGCAGAAGTATCCGCACACCCACCTGGTGCAGCACGCCAACCCGCGCGGCTCTGCAGGGCCCTGCTGCACCCCGACCAAGATGTCCCCAATTAACATGCTTTACTTCAACGACAAGCAGCAGATCATTCACGGCAAGATCCCAGGGATGGTGGTGGATCGATGTGGGTGCTCTTAGGCTGCAGAAGGAGATACACACACTTACGTTCAGTCCTCATTAAACCACCCAAAACCCCTGCAGAGCTCTCCCCTCTGCACCAGATTTCACTTTTGCTCTGTCACAGAAACAACCTGCTGGGTTTCCATTTTTTTTCCAGTAATTAATTTGATTCTAACTGTATAAAAAAGTTATAAATGAAAACAAGAATCAAAAAAAAAGAACTGAAGATGGAAATACAGTATATTATGAATGATTTGGGTCTGCTTGTGGAGCAGCCTCAGAGAACGGTGAGGCAAAATTATGTTATAGAGTACATGTTAGATTTGTGATTTTTTTTAATGGCATCTTTGTGACGTGTCCAGGTTAGTGGAATGTGTTGACAGGTGACATGAGTATATTTCATTAAGCAGCGTCCACTTTAGGGGCCGTTCCAAAATATTTAATTTTCAGCTCCACATTTACATTCAGAAAATATTATTATCCATTTAAGTGTTTGCAGAGAAAAGGGGGCAGGATCATAATCATTTTGCAATTCATCAATTTTTACAACAACTCAGTAGCCGCATTAAATATAATAATAATAATAATAATAATAATAATAATAATAATAATAATAATAATAATAATAATAATAATAATAATAATAATAATAATTTGGACAAATCCAAAATGTATTTACAGAAAAGTTGTCGAGACCCAAAACCAAACCAATTATTATTAATTGCTAATAATTGTGTAAAACCCAGAATAAGATTTCTATAAATAGCTTTGAAACATAATCTTGAAATAAATAAAAGCTAAAAGGTTAAACTGGTTAAATTCTGTCCCCCAAAGTAAATAAAGTCTCAAAGAAAGTAGATAATATTTGAAAAGAAAACATCCTGTAGATGCAAACGTAGGTGTAGATTTGGAAGATCATGATTTTCAACATTAAATATCACAGTCAACTTCTGTTTTGTAAAACCGAGGCATGTAATAAATGCACTGTTTCCTTAAGTAAAGATGGTTAAAGATAGATATTTAACCATACAGTGAAATTAACATGATTACACAGTTCTGCTTACAGTGAGAAACTCACCATGAGTGTGGATGTCATGTTAATTTGGAGCTTATAAAAACGTGGGAGTTCATTATTTCGATCATTAACACACAAATAAGTGCCAAAGTTTTAATTTGTCTTATCTGTCCATGTATTTTCTACATGAATAGGTGAAATGTGTACTTACACACTAATGTTTAGCTGAATATCCCTTATTGAGTTGCAGAAAACCACAACAGTCTTCTCACCACAATCAGTGGAGCTGTTATTTATTTTCATTTTATTTTTATTACATTTCAGTATTGCGGTCCTAGCCATTTGAAAAACCTAAAGTTAGCCTGCTCTATCCCAGAACCAGAAACAACTCCATGGCATTATGCTGCCACCACTGTGCTTTACAGGCAGTACTGTTTCCTCAACTTTTGAAAGGATCACCTTTACCCCTCCAAATGTTGTCATTGGAGTCACTTTCTCATCTTTCACAAAAATAAGATGTGGACGACAGCAAATTCAGCTTCAAGGTGTTAAATTTGGAGCTTCTTTCTCGGTCAGCGTCCTTTCAGACTGTGTTGATGTTAAACACTGTGAAAGGCGGCACTGCTCTTCCTGCATCCTCCCATTTAAAATTAGCTTGCGTCTTTCCTGGGTTGTGCTGATGTTTTCTGACTTTTGTTCCTCTGACAGAGGCAGACTGGGTCAAAGAGCTGAGACATGGAGAAAATGAGTATTTCAACAGAACAAAGATCCAAAACACGCATAAAATCTGGTTCTGCAGTAGACAAAAAAGGCTTACACTGGGCTTCTGGATTGGTACCAAAATATATGAAAATATATGAATTATTCTTAAACTCTGGGTTAAAACAACCAATTTAAATGAACGCCGCCAATTCTGCTTAGAAGAGGGGTCCGATATTTACCAGAAGCTCTATGGCGAGAGGAAGCAGTATAGTTTCTCTACAGTTTGCTGAGTGAGATTTAATCAAATATTAATGTAGGGATATATCAGGGCCAGTAAATTCTGAGAAAATTCGCAATAAATGTAAACTTGTGCACCCAATTGTTGTTTTTAAACTTACTAAAGTTGTCTTTTAAATAATCGATCCACCCTGCAAAGTGAAAACGATTTGTGAAAATCAATGTGACATTCACACCCACGGTGTTCATGAAAAATAAAACTGTAAAACAGCTGAGAAACATAATATTATTTCTAGAAGTTAACCTATTTCTACATGTTTGCATCTATGTAAGAAAAAAAACACTTAAATGACAGAAGAGCATTAGCTACTTTACCCCTGAGTTGTTAGCATTTTTTCTTCAGTGCTAGAGTGAGCAGTACTGCCTTTATAAAAAATTATTATAACTGTTATTACTGCCATAACTAAAAAAAAAAACCCATAAAAAAACCACCTGGTCTGCAACATTTTAAAATAATAAAAATTAAAAAAATCAAGATACTGGCTTTACAACCAGTTTTTGTTTAGAGAACATATTGGATTGCATTTTGAAATGCCCCCATACATATCATCATCATCATCATCATAATCATCATCATCGTCGTCGTCATCATCATCATCATCATCGTCATCGTCACAATGGAGAAAATAATGTTAGTGCTTAAACAGAGTAGATTAGTATGCTCGAAGCTTGTCTTTGTCTCCTGGATGTCGAAGCAAAGATATCCTTTTGTTATAAAAAAACGAAAGCACTATTCTGTTGGATAAAGTGAGAGCCTTCTGACATTATATATAAATGATATATGTATATATTAAAAAAAAGGGGGTTACAAAAACCCTTTTGGGGGGCACTCTACCTTACCAACAATAAATTTTGCACTATGGGACGTTCATGGCGTGAGGAGCTGAAGTGTTGTTTGCGTTTTACCAAGCACAAGAGAGCTTGTACAGTATAGGATAAAAAAATAAAAAATAAAATAAAATATTCATGCTTCTGGTGATAAACCATAAAGTAGAGAAGTCTTCACTTCTTTTTGATACCATCACTGACTTTCCTGACTTTGTCTGAAGCGGGGGCCTGTCCATACACCCACACACTTTGATTCGTTCTGGAACCTGGATGTACTGTAACGGCAGCCTTAAAGGCCTCTGTTCCCATTCGTCATGTGTGTAATATATGTCTGGATCTATGGAAATGCTTTAACTGGAAACGGCCCACCCATCAACCTTAATTTGTTATTGTGTTAGAAAGATTGAAAACTGTTAACTTAACGTGTCATCTGTCTTGTTTTTCTTTTCTTTTTTTTTGCTTTTATGTGTATTGTAAGTGAGAGCAGCCATTCAAATAAAAAAAACAAAACAAAAATGGGAGTATCCAGGGATCGTTAGCCAAAGTAGAGGACGACAAGTTATGTGCCGTAACCTTTGTGATTGCAGGAATATGCTAGAACACTTCAAAGGGAGGAAAAGGCTGGTTTAGGGGCTGTGGTTAAAAATAAATAAATAAAAAAATCAACTGATCGGTTATTTATTACTTACAATGCATTTCCAAGTCTGTCTACCTCACTTTAGTCTTCAAGTATTTTTTTTTTCTTCCAGAAATATCAGAGTCAACATAAAACGCATAAGAGCCACATCCCCTCCAAAAATTTCAACGTAAAGCACAGGGTCCCCTTGCTCTCAGGTTCAGGCTAAGTTGCTAACAGAGTGACTGACGGTCATGCATGGTCAAAGGAAAGAAAAAAAAATAATAATAATAGCTGTGCCCACCTCTGGGGTTTGACTATGTTCAAAGCTGTTGAGAGTTTTGTTTTAGTGTTTTTAAACTTGTATGTCTGAGAGTTTTGGTTTTGTTTTCATATAAATATATGAGAGTAACAAATATCTATGTAAATACGACCGAAATGTTAACTTTTATCATGTTTTGGACAGGTTCGCCGCTTCTAACTGTGTCTCTCTCTTTTCCCCTTCATACCAGTTCTTTGTGTAGTGAAAAAGAAAGGAAATCACCCCATCTCTGTAGTTTAATGGATGTGCGTATGAATAACTGTATTATTATTTTTGCCTTTTGTTGTTTATTTACTGTCATTTTCTTTTGTACAATAAATCATTTATTTAGCTTACGTGGGTTACATTATGTTGTGTTTTCTTCTTAGTATTGTGTACCTAAGCAAAGATTTTAATTTAGTAGGAATAAAAACAAATAGAAGATAAATTCACTTCACTCCACATGTAATAAACAACTCTGTTGTGTTAAACAAAACTGTAGAATAATTTTGGAAAACATATAAATACATATACACTCAGATAAGGGGTGGTTTTGTTTCTTCCTTCTTTTTTTCTTTTTAACTCAATCCAACATTTGAAGCTAAAACGACTTTGTAATTAAACGCATGGAAGTAGTTAATTTTTTAATAATGTTTTGATGTCAGAAGACACACAACTATTGATATTCTTATAAAGGAATCAAATTTTGGTGTTTCTATAAGAAAGTAATCAGTTTTAAAGCATCTTTCTGACACAGTAGCAGAGTTTAAAGTTGGACTTTTAGAAAACAATCTGCCACATACAGAGTGATGACTCTCATGAAGTCAGCAGCCGGACCATCGAAGGAAACACAGCTGCTGATTGTGCAAAAGAATAAAGTTTACCAGATATGAAAATATGTTGTTTACTACGGTTTTTACTTATTTGTCATTTGTCTGCCCCTTTTGAGTAGGATGTTAAGTAGATTAATAGCTGCCTAGTCACTAAGCTAAACTAGACTAAAGGAAAGACATCAATTATTTAAACTTGGTATTTTCCAGGCACATTGTGACATTTTATAGCACAGTCAAGTGGCTTTTTACATTTAGTTGTTATGGAAATGCTGCATCAAAAATAATTTGACTTTGGATCATATCAGTATCTGATGTCTTGAATTGGGACTCCGTCTCTTTAAGAAGCTTCTTCTCTTTCTGACACTCCAGCTTCAGCATGTCATCACAGCTGTAGTTTGTATGATGAGCTCAGAAGACACACAAAAGCATTTGCTAATTGCTGCTGCTAGTCTATAGGAGCTGAGTGTGGACTCCCCCAAATGGCTGCCAGAGGAGATTCAAGGATTTCTCAAACATGCATGAAAGAATAAAAGCAACAGTCCAGGTAGGTTTTTAATGAGGGAATAACATTATAACATGATGCAAAGCTCAAAAAAGTTGATTTGCTCAATACTGGGTCTGTTTGAGGTCATACCACAACTTCTCAATTGGAGTGAAATCCTAAGTTTGGCAGGACCAAAACAAATCAATGCAACAATGAAAATGAGTGTCAAGAAAACCAATGTCCAACAATGTCCAGAGTCAGGCTGAATCTCAAACACTTCACTAATTAAAAAAAAGAAAACTAAAGGTTGATATTAACAGATCTGAATGTCCTGGATCCTTACATGTCGAACATTTCTTCTTCTTCTTGTTCCAGAAGCAATGTAATTAATTAACATTTCATACTTTAAATATAAAGTTCATATTTCTGCAAAGCTGAGAGACTCAAAAGCACGCACACTACTTTAAACCACCGGTTGCATCGTTATTATTGGACAACAGTAACAGGCAGTGGAAGGAAGTGGCAGGAAGCAAAACCAGTGCGAGGCTAATTGGTGTAAGAGAGCGCTCAGAGGACAAAGGTTTAGTGTTGGAGTTTCTGCTTGCCATTATTTGGATTTCATATAAGATCCAGTCTGACCCAATTAATATGCCACCTGATAGGAGGGCCTCTCATCAACCTAATTTAGAGAATCAATAGGGGACAAATGAGAGTGAGAGCGAAGCTCTTTACGCATGCAAACAAAGACCACCCAGTACAAGCTCGAGGAGCCTGATGCCAGCAATGACATAAACCTTTTGACAAATTCTCACTCGACATAAACAAACATTCACACAGCCTCCTGCCCCTCAAGTGCATCAATGTGCTGTACACGTCATCAGTCATACTCGCCCTATATAGACAAGGGGGGGCATTGATGGCTGCTTTTATTGTTTTGGCACATAAGGAGCGGTTGTACAAGTTGAACATGAAGTGTTAGCGGTTGAATGCATCGCCCCGAGCCTCCTCACTGCTAACATGGTGAACTCTGACCTGGCTTCCTTGCATTTAGATGCTTGTTGAGGGAAAAGAGGTACAGTACAATAGGAATATTGAATATGTTACAAAGCAGGTCATAAAAGGCCGCTGGGAGCCGAGTTTTAGGAGAAATGTAGCCATAAAGTTCAGAGAGACTTTGAACTCTGAACTTTATTCAGAGTCAGATAAACTGAAATGTCCAGTGTTGCTGGAAATGCTGCGGGACACAGAAGTCAACAGCAACACCTTTTGTCCAGCTCAGTTGCTGCTGAGAGTTGATAAATGTGCAAGAGAGATCAAAT
Organism: Poecilia picta; assembly: GCA_033032245.1. Taxonomy (NCBI): domain Eukaryota; kingdom Metazoa; phylum Chordata; class Actinopteri; order Cyprinodontiformes; family Poeciliidae; genus Poecilia; species Poecilia picta. Next base: position 14,491,046 of record CM065357.1, on the reverse strand, counting down.
CAGCTAATAATGCTTTCAAAACGATAATGTAAACGGAGACAAGAGACACAAGTAGATCATCAGCACAACTGATACTTTTGTTCTTTAAACAAAACTAAAATCTGACTTTACTTTTGATTTCCATCCTCATATTTTGAGGCAAGCTTGGAGCATTTCATGTACAGCTGCTACAGATGGTTTCATACTGCAACAGTGGCCTCTTTATGCTTTTTTATTTTTGTGCAAACCTGCATTGACCGAAGCACACAGTTCTCCTCTGAAGTTCGGTTGCAGCTTCCGTGAATGACAGCTGTCACTCTTTTGTGCTCCCAGCACACCATCTGCTTCTGGAGCTGACAATTACTGGCTCTGCCACAGATGGTGCGAGCCGCAGCCATGCTGGGGCATGTTTCTGCATCATCCAGCAGACCCTGCAAGCATACCCGCTAATAAGATGACCACCCATACCCTCAGGGATTTCCTTTCCCACCATCCGGCAAAACTAGGAACAGGTCTAAATTATAGTCGAGGCTGATTATTAGCAAGACAGATGGGTGAAGTAGAATGAGTGTCAAACTGTGTGGTGTGTTTATAAATCCTTGGAGAAGAATAATTTAGATTACTATAATCCAACTTGAAAGACGTAACCTGTTGGTAAAAATAGAACATTTTAAAGCATGTTCATTCATTAGCTTTACTTTATGAAATAAAAGCCATTATAGAACTTAAAAGAAGTACATTCATGTCAGATGAAGTAGAGAATGTTGAATAATGAACATGACTGTATGTTTTTAGCTTTCATGACAGCTTAAAATCTTAACAAAAATCCATCCATATTTCGTGCTCCGCTTTTCCAAGATCGGGTCACAGGGGCAACAGGTGCAGGAGCGAACCCCAGACATTCCTCTCCCCAAAGCTGGGTCTGGGGGCCCGTTCCCAGGCCAAATGGGACGTATCGTCCCTCTAATGAGTTCTGGGTCTTCCCCAGAAAACCTCCAAGGTGAGGCACCCATCTCAAAGACTCATTTTAGCCTCTTGTATCCGGGATCCTGTTGGTCATAGGAGAAGGTTGGCGCACAGACGGAGTGGTAAATCTTTGCTTTGCTTTATGGTTCAGCTCTTTCTTTACCACAACAGACTGGACCAGCACCAGCATTACTGCAGATGAATCCCCAATATGTCTATCTGTCATCACTCGCGAACCAGATCAAGAACAAGATCACATCATCCGTAAAAAGTAAAGTTGCAATCCTAAGGATGTTAAGCCACACCATTCATCCAGGATGAAGCGTTAAAATCCATGAACACCACAAACAGGATTGGTGACAACGGGCAACGGGAACTGGGAAAAGGCACAAAAACATACGCACCTGGATTGGACACGCATTTGAAGTCACCCAGACACTCCATATTCGCTCAGCAATCCCCCACAAAATATCTGATGGCTGCAGACGCAGTGCAAGATATTTCAGTGAGAATGAGGATGTGATCCCTCGATAATCGGAACACACTTTGATTTGGGACCAACACCAAAGTCTCCCACAACTGTGTTTTACCAGACATTGAAGAGGTGTGTCAACCATGACATCCACATCCCCAGTGGAGGTCCTGAACACGGTCGGTCCATTCACGTTGCCTGGTACCGACATCCCCAGTCCTTAGGTCAGCTCTTATTTTAAATCATTCTTTACTGATTAATGTTGATTTGTAACTTTAATCCAGAGCTGAGGAACATAAGGACTAAATCCTGCCTCCCTATAAAATGGTTTCAAAGTACAAAATTAAAAATCTGAAAAGCAATGACATGTAGAAACATCCACTTTTAAAAAAACAAAAGAATAAAGTTTGTGAGCTGACAAATCTTTTCAAGAGACGATCCTCTTCTTAACCAATGCACAGCAATTTGCACGTTATGTCCAATTATTTTCAATGCTTCTCACAGCAGTGTGCTAATACTTGAAAGTCAGTCGAACGTCTCTCTTTTAGTAACGACAGGAATTAGAAGGAGGAGAGAGAGACAAAACCTTTTGTCCCACACTGTTTCTGGTAATAATCCCAAATCTGCCTCACTGCTGGAAAAAGTTGTAAGCTTTTCTCACAGCCTTAATTCCTGAAAAAAGAAATATAACAAAATAAAAAATGTGTATGTATGCATTCTATGTATTCCAGTTATATATATATATATATATATATATATATATATATATATATATATATATATATATATATATATATATATATATATATATATATATATATATATATATATATATATATTTATTTTAACCTTTGTCAATCAACTCTGATGGTAAAAGAAATAACACAGCATAAACTATTAAAAATGAAAACAAAAAGTAAATAACATGAGGGTGCTTTGCTTCTGTGATGAGAAACGCTGACAGAGTTGTCGGCTGCTCTCTTGAGATGTCTTTTATTTTTTTGGGAAGGGGGGGTTGGTGAAAAAAAAAACAGGAAGGTCATACGAGGACACAGCTGCACGCTCTCTGTCTCTAATGTGGTAACGCTGGATACACCAAAATAATCCAGGTCACTGATCAAACATCCAAAAAACACAACCTTGGATCAGCTCAGTCTTCACTTCCCTTCGCCTTGATGTGCAGGAAAATGACAACAGATGGAGGCTCTTTGTTTCAAACTGGGAAACGAGGGACTTCTTTCAGTCTTGCACTTAAGAATAATCTCTTTTTTAGTGTGTATTTTTATGTATTCAGAACACTTGAATGTACTACAAAAAACAACAAAAGCTAGAGAAAAGAAAACATATTTTCTTCCCTCTTTTTTGGCCTCTGGTGTAAGGATATTTTTACTGAATGTCACAAGTACATTGTAGAAACAGTAATGAGTACATCTTAAACGATACAGCCGACACATATCTCAGGAAAGAGATGCCATCGGCCGCAGCGCCAGCCAATGAGAAACGCTTGTGCGTTTCTTTGAGCGACTTGAGCAGTCAGTGAAAGGCTCTGTGGGGTCTCCATAGTTCACATGGCAAACTCTCAAACACCCACGGAGGGCGTCCTCCCTCCCTCTCCTGTCATGCCTTAACTGAGGCGAGTGTTGACACAGTGCTGGCCAATCTAATTTTGATTGTCAGGAGCAAGGAATTGCGATCGTCCCCCCGCCCTCCCCCCCACTCCTCCTCCCTTGAGAGCATCAAGTTCATTTCTCTGGTTGCATAGGGATTTTTTTTTTCTTCCCCACCACCATCACCACCACCACCACCACCAAGCTCCCCACAGCCCCAGCTCCCCACCACTAGAACAATATTCAGCCGTTCCTGGGCCTCTCAGAGTGAGCTCACTGGAGTTAATCTCTCAGGCCTCTCTTTTCTTCTCTATTGCTGCCTCTCTCTCGCTCGCGCTCTCTCCCTCTCTTTCTATTCAAAAAGCCATTTGAGAACAGCTTGAATTAGTGACAGTTATTATTCAGACTAATGAGTAAAATCTCAAAAGGCAACAAAAGTGGACTGTGACATCAGCTATGCTAGCATTCATAAATCATTTATTCTCTGCAAAAAAAAAAAGGATGCATCAGCAAATGGGTGACAAATATAATTTTCTGCAACTTATGAAATGTTGTTTTTTTTAACACACACCAGAGTTGAAATGAGATGCAGAAATCTACATTTTTTGTGTGAAACCCTCAGTAGAAAACCTATGAAACATCACTAAACCCTTATTGTATTTGCAGATCTGCATCATCGGAGAAGACAGATGGTCCTCTGCACATTTATATGTGTGTGTGTGTGTGTGTGTGTGTGTGTGTGTGTGTGTGTGTGTGTGTGTGTGTGTGTGTGTGTGTGTGTGTGTGTGTGTGTGCGTGCGCGTGTGTGTGTGTAAACAATAAAAAAATAATAGGTCATGTTTATTTTCAATTCTGTTTTAAATTTCAATGTTTTCCACATGATTCCTTGCATAAATAACCTAAAATATTTCTTCTTTGCTTTCTAGATAGTAAATACACAAGCAGTAAATGAAAGCTAAATCATTATTCATGCATTCAGTGATATTCTAATCTAGTCCATTGTGTGCCATTGTTTTAAATTTAGCTGTGCGTGAAAAGAGGTTCCCTTAATGTCTTTTCTGTGGGAAAACTGCGTAGTGACGAGCTACGACATTTGGTTGACGCCTCTGAGCCGTGTGTAATCACATCCAAGCATTTGGAGACAGATGTTCATTTTCTCAATGCACTCTCTCCCATTGAGATGCAGCTCCGCTTGGTTGTATGGTGTAATTAAAACTGATGGAAATCCAGAGAGAGGACTGGATGAGCGAAACGTGCTGATCTGCCTGGATGTTTTTGACTGATTTGCACATCATGCAGCTCCAGTTAAGCATTTTGAATCATGTGTGTCTTGTTCTCCACATGCATTTTTTGTGTGTTTAAAATATGTTGCATACAGTAGCAGGAAGAGACCTTTTCAGATGCAAATGTAAAAGGCAAACATGGGTTCAACTGCAGTTTCACAACATGGCCAGGCGGGGGCAGTGCAGCTACAGGACCGAGGTAAGATTTCTCCTCAGCTTTCCGTATTTGGTCAGTTTTACCTCTTCACGCTACCAACCAATGTCAATTTAAAATATTTCATTTTCTCATTATAACAAATACATTCAATTCTAATTAATTAGAACCTATAAAGTGAATTATATTTTCAAACTGAGTTTTAAAAACTGGCCAAGCTCATTTATTTGTGTAGCTGCATCAACACATGCATTGCAGGAAAATAAAGGAACTGAGGTGAGGAGAATTTCATCAAACAAAAGATATATATTATAATATATATATATATATATATATATATATATATATATATATATATATATATATATATATATATATATATATATATAATAACTAAAGTAATGTTAAAATGCACATTTAAAACAAATAAGAAAAACATAAAAATGATCTAATCAGTTAATTGTTCTAAGCTGCATCAAACAATATTTTCAATCCTAATTTAAAGGAGCAAACTGAGCATAACTTTAATCCAGAGGACTAAGTCCTGCCTCCCTGTAAAACGGTTTTAAATCCTTTTTTTTAAAATAAATAAATAAATAACAAGCTAATATAGGAATTTAAAGACAGGTGTGATGTGACGGGTTTCATTCAGCAGGACTCTGGGAACAGCTTTAGTCGACTGATTACATTACAGTAATTTCACTTTAGTAAAAAAATCTGTTTCTTCAATGTCATGTTTTGACAGAAAATCCTTTATTCTGACAATGTTTTAAAGATTTACTTCAGTAAATAGTAGTAGACTTTGTGTAGATACTGGATTTAGGTTTGAGTGTGTGAACTTGTGTTTTTGGACAGAAAATGGCATGTCATGTAGTGACACGGAAATAATTACGTCTTATTGGGTAAGTGATTTGATTATCAAAGATTCTAGAAAAAAGATATATGTGGCTACATGACCCAAGCAAGGGTGAGCAAATACATGGGAACTAAGAAGGCAGCCTTGAGGAACCCCTCAGATGATTTCTTTATTTGCTCCGATGAGACAAAGTTGACCCTCCCTCTGCTACACTACCAGACAATCCCACCCACTTTTCCAGTTTAGAAATCAGCCCTTATATGGTTATGATTGCAGATTGTTTAAATTTGCATGAAGGAAACAGAACCTGGTGGGTATTTTTACTCTAAGAAAACATCTTTTTAACCTAAATCAAGGCCTGAAGTAGTTTGTAGTGCTCAGCTCAGTATTTATCCCTATAGCATCCACAAACAGAGAAAGAGTAAATTGGAAAACTAATATATAAAATATTAAGTTTAGGTAAGAAAACCATTTCTGAACAACCTAACTACACGAGGGATGCAACTAATCTGAAACCATGCAGGGATGGAGGAAACAAAACAACTCTATGCCTTTAGACCACAAAAATCTTTATTCTCAAGTAGCACTTTGCTTTCAGGCTTTGAGTCAAATTGCAGCTTGTCAGAAGCAATCTTGACATTATGGAAAAAAATTTTAAATTGAAAGATCAAAGGTGAAAGGTCAGAATTATTCTGTCAGGGGCAGAGGGGTCATCGAGGGGGAGGACTGACCGAATCGGAGTGCCTTTAACGAAAACATAAATCCTTTACAGATATTTCTCAGAGTTACTCATGGCTCCTTAGCAGTTTCAAAAAAAAAAAAGCGCAAGGTGAAAAACATCAAGCGGGGTTCTGACGGGGTGGCGCCGTGTTCGGATCATAGGTGCATGATTTGCAAGCTGTCACATGCCCGGCATGCAGATGAAGAGCAGTATCCCCCTTGCTCTGCACCCGGCACAGGGGGCTACCCACCCCCCTTAGCTAAGAAAGCCTCTCCGTACCCCAGGGGAGGAGGTCTGTTGCGCCACGGCCACACTAAATCAACATCGTCCAAATGAGGTGTCACACTTGACCCCCAGCAGCCTCGGCCCCTCACACGGGTGTCAGAGCCACAATGAGCGGCCCTCCATCTCCAGCGCCTGCCTGACACATTTTGATTCATGAGAGAGCCTGGGCCCTGTCAGGACAAAATTACCCCTATCAAAATGCCACCATCAACACATTCATCAACTCCACCTCTGAATCCGCCCTTTTTTTCTTCTTCTTTTCTCCTCAAAAAACAATTCTTCTCTAAAATCAACATGCTGGACATGCGCCTGCCCTCTGCCCGTGTAGAAGCGCATGTTTTCATGGTCAGCTCGCATGCAAATGCATGTTCCCACTGATTGCCTCCTGTTATTGAGGGTGAGGGTCCGGCCTTCTGCTCTGTGAGCGGCTGAGCCGTGTGGTGAGCCTCGTGTCACAAAACACCGCAAACAGGTTCTCACGCATGATAATGAAAAACCAGATCCAAATCTAAAGGACATGTCTCTGAGGGCCTCGCGCGCCGTCATTAAGGATTTAAGGAAGGAAGTGAAGCTAGTTTATCACGATCGCAACTCTGACTTGTGAAAAAGGAAAAAAAAGCACATTAACTGACCTGAGAAGGAGCCAGGCCACTCTCTTCTTTCCCAGGAGATCCTGTCCTCCATTTTGTGGACACAGCTGAGACTGTCCTCTGGCTGGAGTCACTCAGGGATCACCTTCCTCCTAATCTGCTGGGCAGCAGATGCTCTCCTGCAACTTTGGAGCTAAAGATTGATGAGATCTCCTTTCTTACAGTTAGTTACAACTCAGCCTTTCTTCGTTTTGTGTGTTGTGTGTGTGTGTGTGTGTGTGTGTGTGTGTGTGGTGTGTGTGTGTGTGTGTGTGTGTGTGTGTCTATGTGTGTGTGTACCAGGTTTTTATATCCTTATGCTAACCTATTTCTGTCTACAATGTGGGGTTATGGGGACCATTGTTCCTTGGGAGACATTTTCTTGGTCCCCATGAGGGAAATTGTTGTTCTTGGGTTAGTGGTAAGGTATGTGATGATTAGGTTTAGGGTAAAGTTTAAGGTAAGGGTTAGGTATGAGATGGTTAGGGTTAGGGCTAGGATTATGGTATGGGTTAGGCTGTAGAAATTAATGGAAGTCAATATGAAGTCCCCACAACCGATTAAAACACAACAGTGTGTGTGTGTGTGTGTGTGTGTGTGTGTGTGTGTGTGTGTGTGTGTGTGTGTGTGTGTGTGTGTGTGTGTGTGTGTGTGTGTGTGTGTGTGTGTGTGTGTGGGTGTCTTTACAACAACAGCTAGTGTTTTGCCCCCCTACTGATAAGATCATTTACTGTTAAATGACATTCAACTTGGCCCGCTGAGGCAACCATCTGCTAGCAAAGCCTTTCCCCTGGGTGACGCAGTCGCTGCAGTAAGACAAGTGTATCAGTCAACCAACTGGTGCCTTCGTGAGCTGCTACAAATGTCCATAATCTCCACATCATTATCTTTCAGAATGAGAATGAGAAGCTGCCACTATCTATTAGAGAAAACATCAACTATCTCCAAGCAGACCTTTGATTTATAATTTGTTTATGACGTCAATTCAGAATTATTTACATAGAGCAACTGCAGCAAAGGCTGAAACAAATGGTAGCTTTAACTACGGGAAATAAAATGTTCACATCATGAACTGGTGTTTATGTAAAGTAACAGTAACCACCTGCAACAACCTACATGGAGAATATTATAGCTCACATTTGTGTCTAATTTTACTAGCATAGATGTCACAAGATTTAAGGTAAAAAAAATAATAGCATTTTTCTTTTTCTTGTGTCTGCGAGGAGTTGCTGCAAACAGAAAGTGGCAGCAGCTTGGTCATATTTCAAAACCTGTGTTTTGATTGTTTGTGCCAGTTCTAACCGGAACAGGAGTCATTTCATGACTATCCTCAGCTTCCACAAATCAAAACAAAAAAACATGACACAAAGGTTAAATTACAAATACAAGAGAGATAGAAAAGACATTAAACGGCTACAACAAACATGTGAAGCAAGAACCGTGTGCAGACATTTGAATTTATTTTACGTCTTTATTTATTCATTACATAACAAATATGTACAATCTAATATTTTGTAATATTTGGTTAAATGTAGAGAAATCTCAGTCTTTCCTATCAACAAGCTTCTGACATAAAGTGCTTCCTGATTGTTTTTGCTGGTTTTTATTGCTTTGTGTTCTGGATTATTAAAGGAGGATTGTTAGCTGCTTTGTCGTTTCTTGGATCTACGTTTAGGATCTTTGGGCTTTTGGAGCAAACCAATTGGATTTGAGGTAAAGTTGGAGATGGCTGCTGCACCGTCTCTGTGCCGAAGCCGAGGTTGATGGAGGCACAAAATCAAAACCAAGTCCAGAGACTATCAAGAGGAAGCAGCATCATGCTGAGGGGCTGTTCACTGGAAGTGTTACTAGTACGATGAATGAGTGAAATAATGACTGATAGACTGTTAACATTTAGATAAAAATGTGTGATCCAACAAAGCAAAACTGGTTTTGGAGTAAATAAAGCAAAATGAATGAATTAACTAGTGAGCAATGAGTTTATTTTTATTTCAATCATATTAGTGTAACCAAGATAACAGACCAGTAAACTCTACTGGAAGCGAATGGACTCTGCTGAAAAAGTCCTTGCATCCCCAGACATTTGATACTTATAACTTTTCTATTTCGGTAGATGAATTATAATCTTGTTTTCCACTACTTGAGAAACTTTTAAAATATGTGTAACATTACAGAAAAAGGAGATAAAAGGGCAAGTGATACAAGTTAGTAATAAGCAACAGAGTTCATCAGATATCTGGTGCCACATCTGAAAGCAGATGATGATTTCTTGTTATTTTCTTTCTTTCTTGGCGTGTGGATATGGCTTCAAAGAAAACACACATCCTCTCTTTCTGGTTTGGCTTTGTGCCTACTAAATGCTCTGAGATGGCAAGATAAGCCGCTATTGATCGAGACGTGTTTTGACTCGAGCAGCTCTGTCTGTTTCAAGTCCGGTTCAGTCTTGCGGGTATGGAAAAGAGAGCAAAGAATGTTTCTCAGTTTCTCTCCCTCCAAAATTGTCTACATTCAGATTTTATGGGTAATTTCTAACTAGTAAAATAAATAAAGTGCTATGGAAAACTTTGATGCAAAAAGATGTGTTAATATAAAAACCCATCAACACACAGCCAGATTAAAATCAAATAAAATAAATGTAATTTCTTCATATAGTGAATTAAATAGGTCAGGATGCCACATGTCAGTCAGGTCTGCGACATTTCAATTTTTCTGCTCGAAACAAGCAAACGACATTTTAGGTTGTGATTTCTTGTAATTTCCTGTCGTGTGAGCAAATCCCCCTCATTTCCTGCATTTTTTAGCCACACTATAAACATATTTACTGCAAATATTTCTCTGGCTGATGCTGTATTGCATTCAAAATGACTGCCTGATTGAAGGAGACTTGTCTGCATGCTTGAATTAATCGGACATATAGACTTTTTGCCCTACCGATTTCAGTAAATCTGAGGTTTTTCATGCAGGATGTGATGAAAAAGTCTGTATGACTGTGTTGAACTTACGGTCATTTCTTTATTTCCCATCATGCTTGTGGACTTTGTGTGAAAGAGGCTTGATTGAGATGCTTTTCTGAAGATCATTTTCCAGAGATTTATTATTGAACCTGCAAGACAAATAAAAAGAAGTCAAGTTCTCAGTTTGTCTTTTCTTTTGCCATTGGGGTATAAAACTCATGTTCACTGTGTCTGTCAAAGCTTTTACTTTAACGTGGATAACTGTCTTATAGTTTGTTTTTCTCTGATCTTGTACAAGACACTTGACAGAGATTGCCACCTTTAACCGTTCCTGCTTAAATTCATTCTTCCACAATGCACAGATTTGTCTGTCTCACAGAAATCCCATATTGCTGCCACAGATCATACAAATGTCAAGTTCAACATCATAATTTCCATTTTTTTCTGCTAAAGCTTAATGTGGGTGGGGGGCATTATATAAAATCTCCTGGAGATTTGCTTTGACTTATTCATGCTTCTTTGAAAATTCCTTCAGGTTTCTGTAGCAGCCATTTTCAGGCGCCTTCATACGGTGTGATGCAAAGTCAAACTTCTTTTATGTTGTTTTTGACATATACAACTTTTTTTATCACAACTAAAGGTAACATAGTTACTTGAAAAATACTGATTTTTAATGTTGACCTTCTGTTAGCTTAGCTTACTTTAGTTTCCCATTCGATTTTCTACAGATATGAAGCTGCAACATTTTTTCTGCATATACTTTTTGACTTTTTTATTACACTAAGATATGTACCGTATTTAAATCAACCTTTCCCTTTCAAAAGTTATATTCCATTTTAATCAGCCTTTTATTTAATTATTCAAGTTAATTTGAAATATTTTAGGCAATTGTTTTTTTGTCATTTTTTAGTAATTATTTACATAGTACAGATGAGGAATTAGCAAAGTTATTTACATACAATCTCAGTAGAAGAGTCCTAAAGTAGAACCTTACTGAACCTCCGTGTTTAATGAATTTACAAGATGAATTTTGATCATTTAAATACTCCTGTCTTCTAAATAAATAGTTTCTAAACTAGTCGATGTTGCAGCGTTGCAACATATCAATTAGAAAGTCATGGTTATTGTGATAACAGCAAACAGCAGTTGCCTTCACATCATGTAGGATGTTTTAAGTGAACTATAGTGAATAAAGCTCCAGGAGCTGCATTTAAAACATCTCCATGCTAAGCATATCTTGATGATGTTATTCCTTCAAAGGTGCAAAGTAACACCTGGATGTGATGTTACCAGTGTGAGTAAAAACCGGGGTTTTGTTCAGCAGTAGTTCATGTCTCCTGGAGTGGCCGGTGTGGGTCATTCACCCCACGTAATGATGACAAATGAGGGTCAAACACCTGGGAGCTGTTGTGACACGGCAACTACTATTTCTTGCTTCTTATGCATTAGGCAGGAATCACACGGTGTAACATTGGATGTTTTTTTACTCCACCCATCCCACTTAAATTCTGTGTAATCCATTTTACTTAAACAATTCTTGCTTTCATTTAGTTTGAGTCTAAATGAAGTAGAACTTTTCACTTTGGTGCCTTAGGGAAAAACAATCTTTTCTTCACGGCTGTAACGAACTCTGAACAAAGGGCGAGTGGCGGGTAAACACCTCCAACCACGAGAGATGAAACAGAACGGAGAGCGCATCATGTGCAGTTTTATTTGTGTCAGCTCAACTTTTGATTTGCTTAGCCTCATTAAACAAGACATGCTTCAGAGCCACTCAGTGGCATCTATTTCTTCATCTTTGCACAAAATGAGTGTAAAACAGTTTGTCCTTTTGTGGGCAGATGTCGAATAGAAAGCCATGTAAACATATTTCTACATTACAACCACAAATGTTAGTGTATTTCATGAGAACACTTGAGCATCTTTAGATTTAATGGAAAACAAACAGCATTGTGATGAAAAGGTTGAGCAGCGTTTAGTTACGAAACATCACCTGAGCTTGTCTTGGGGTATTATTTAATTGATATTTTAGAAATGGAACGAGTGGAAACCTGCACGGCCGTTCACTTAACACGACGGACTGAACAAGGAGAGCGTTAACCTGCGAAACAACCAACAAACCTGTGGTACCTCTGATAGTGAAATTATCAATTTGTTCACTCTTAAACTCAGATTATTATAGAAAAAAACTATAGCTGAAAGAAAACCCTCGGATATCCACAATCCAAGCAAAAGAAGGTGCTCGGATAAAACCAAAATGAAACTTTTTAGCTAGTCCAAAAAACAGCAAACTAAATGAATTTCACCTTAATCAGGCATTATGCCCACTGTGAAACATGACGGTAGCTGCATTATGCAGTGGAGATGCTTATTTTCATCTGGATGGAGTGAAAAACAAGGTAATCCTAAAATAAGTCCATAAGAGGCTTGAAAATGGGGAAAGATTGACTTTCCACTGGGACGACCTTAAGCATTCAGGTTTAAGGTTGAACCGGAATGACATTTAATGCAAAGTTGTACTAAAACTTTCATTAAAGGTCCATTAAAAGTGTCAACTTTGCACTAAAGATGCCATTATTTACCAAATGACACTTCATGAGAACAGTCATAAGCATTCATAAAGACTCCTTCATGTTCATAGCAGGTGTTGTGTCATGTTTATTACAGTGTTGTGCCAGTTTTATACACACCTCTTCAAGTAAAGTGTTACCCAAAGCATATGAGTGAGAATGGCCCATTTAAAGTCCAGACTTAAATCCAACAGAGAACAAAAATAGTTGGAAATGGCTATTCACAGAAACTCTCCATCTAGTCTGGCTGAACTTGAACAAAAATATATTTATATATAATAATCTATATCTCTAGACATTCAAATCCTCAAAAAAACACCCTACAAAAACAAATGAAACTGCAACAAAAAGTTCCGTAAAAAAGTAAAATACTGGCTCACAGAGGCTGAGCACAAATGCAAACCCAACTTTAGAGCTTTTTTGAAAACCTTGTATAACTTTACTTCCATTTCTCAGTTACACGCCACTCATATTAGTGCGTCACTGTAAATCCAAATTGTGCAAAGTCCAAAGGGATGTGAATACTTTTGCGAGGCACGGTATACGTTTAAAATGCAAACCCACTCTTCATTTGCTCAAAAAAAAAAACAAATCAACGCTAGAGTAAAATCATCTTTAGGAGATCCTCCTCTAAACAGAAAGAGTATCCATGGGAATCTTGGCACATTGGGAAGGCCTTTCTCCCCCCGCTCCTCGCCACCTTCCCTGCTGCACCCGTGCACCAATGCAATTGTTTATTTTCTCCCATTGAGGCTGCTCCATTCACCGGCTCTCACATTTACTCTGCTCAACTGGAGTGAGACAGCACTTATTCGAGGAGAGGAATGCGGCGTTCCACTGACAGAGCAGCAAGAATGCAGCAGAAATAATGAAACCTTTTCGGGTAGAAAGTACAGCTGAGGGCAAACCTCGTCAAGCCGAACAATGACGGGCCTGGCAGGACTTTCTGCCGTGATGAGTATATCCGCACATCACCTTGACACTACAAAGCCGAGGAGTGTTTAAATAACGCGCAGTGAGGATCCCGTCGGGGGGAGCGGGGGGGTCATTCATTTTAAGTGCTTTCCTCCTCAGAACAATAAGCTGCTCTCTTGTAAGACGTGCTCTGTCCCCCACCTCACTTTCCCCCAACCGCAGTAAAGCAACAACAAGCAGCTGCACAAAGGTCATCTCTCTTGAGCTCGACCTTGCTTTGGAGAGCTCACCTAGCTCCTTTGTTAGCGAGCACAGGTGCAGTGGCTTCCTTTGCTCCGTCTCTGCCAGAAACCTTCAACCAAACACGGCCGAACGGGTTCAGTGCGAGGCGAGGAGTTATATCACTCACACTACCACCAGTCATGGTGGTTTTGGCGGGCAATGCCAGAAACTCATACAGAAACTTCACTTAAGTTTCTGTTCTTTTAATCAGAAGGAGTGTTTTGTAACACATTTTTTTATGATGACGCATGTTGCTTTGTCACAGAGTTAAATGTGTTTACAAGCTTTTGTGATATAACAAGACCAAAACTGCTGACTACACGATGAGCTGTGGCAAGCAATGATGGTGTGCATATCCAGAACTGATGGAAAAACTAGCAAGAATTTTAGGTTTTGAGCCCAGAGGGTTCAAATAAAAATCGTCAGGCATTTAGGTTTGGAAAGTTGTTTTGCTCATGGTTTTGCTCGACCTTGTTGTCAAGTTGTCTCGACAAACAAGGTCGAGACAACTTGTTTGTCTCGACCTGCGAGACAAACAAGTTGAATTAATGTGGGAGGATCACACCTGCACTGGTGAGATTATTTAGAGTTACATATTTGAGCAAATGCAAAATGCAAACAGTGAAACTCCTTGTATGTTACCGTTGAAATGGAGACATGTCTTTGGCATCTAGAAGAAATCACCCATACATTGTTTACAAATTAAAACATGACCAATAACCACTAAAAACAGCATCTTCATAAACCTGGAACTAATAAAAGCTTTTAACTCTTTAAGACAATCAGCTCAAATCAGACGTTTAGATGCTGTTTTTATTAAATCATAACTAAAATAATGGTGAAATGAGATTAACAAACAATGTTCGGCATTGTAAAGCAACTTGTTTCTGAACAGTCATTGACCTTCACGCTTGTACATCTGAATCCGGTAACTTGCAAAAGTGTTAATACAGCTTATCTTGAACTTTTACACATGTTATGCTGTAACCACATAATTCTACATCATTAGTGACAAACCAACACCTAGGAAATAAAATAAATGTTTTTTTTTATATTTTCTCAGATAAACATCTGAAAGTGTGGCATGCACCCCGAGCCGAGTGCAGCCAGCTTTCACCACAAACCTCCTGGTGTGTTTTTCTACTTTCTACCAGCTTTGCACCTCTAAACACTGACATTCTGCTTTGCAAAACAAGCTGGTCAGAGTTGGTCAGAATGGTTAGATAGGATCTATGAAAAACATTTTTCAAGTCCTACAGCAGATTCTCAAATGGTTTTACGCTCTTAACACATGACTTGTGCATTGATCTGAACCAAAGAGCCATTTTGTAAGTCTGCTCGTCTGTTTATGGTTTTTGTCCTGCTGGAAAGTGAATCTTCTCCTCAGTTTCAAGTCTTTTGCAGCCTCTAGCAGGTTTCAAACAAAACTAAAGATTTATTAATTAGGTGGCTTCTGAAGGCAATTGAGTTTATTTCGGGATTTCAGAATAAAAGTCACTGAAAATAAATTTGACATTTTTTGTGGGTCGCAGCAAAAAAGCTCAAGGGATTTGAATATTTGTAAAGAGACAATACAGCTCAGATTGATCCCTAATTACTAATTACACAATATCAAAATAAATAGGTTGATCATTTAAAACATGAGTTCAGCTGCTTTAAGAATGTCTCACAGTTCTTTCTTTATATTTAAACAACACAGTGATTTTTATGAAACCAACAACTCAACCTGGTTCTGCTGCCTCAAAGCTTTGTCATGAAACTGAACTCCCTGCAGCAGAAGCAACTTAGATAAAAACAAAAACACGTAGCACTGATGACATTTCATCCGCAGCCAGCCTGTCGGGTTTAACTAGGACATCTGTGGAAGTGCATTTTCGCTCCACAGTTTTAGCGGATTATTGAACAGCATTTTCAGGTGATTTAAGAGACCAACTTACATGCAACTTGTTCCTCCGCAAAGTGTTGACATGTTGCTTATAAATAATACAAACTGTTGTCTTCTAACTGGTTCCAAAAACTGAATGTTAAGAATTTGCCACAATTATTTTAAAGGTTTGAATGTATTAGAGTGAAGAAGAGTTTAAAAGCAAACAGAAGTAAAGCTTACCTGCCACCTACTGGTCAGATACTGTAGATGCAGGATACGTCAAACTGGAAACTTTAGTGGGAAGATATTAAGATTTTTGAAATGATGGCAAGCAACCTGACCACAGACTTGTTGACAGTCCACAGGCACATGGATGTCCAAGGAGAAGTGTTTTGAGGACATTCTAAAAAATTTACATGAAAAATAGTTTGTTTTTTTTTAATACAAAACATTTGTCGTAGCTTCCTCATGGTCTGTCAGTGATGCTTCTCAAGTTCCAAACTACATGTTTGGACTTTCAGTGCATTGCATTTTCAATTACATGAGAAAAAGCTATAAGGGGAAGTCAAGTCAGACAGATAAAGGAAGACGGTTGTGGCGCTAAGAGAGGAAGAGAACTGAAATAGGATCGTTTTTTTTTTCTCTCTCTGTGGTTTGTACTCGTAATATCGAGTGGCAGTGTGTTCAGAGGTTTAGATCAGTCACCTCGAAGCAGAGCACAACCTCTCCATCACCTCTCAGCATGGGGGACGAAGACTACGATTCAGATTATTATAGCTACGAGAATGAGTCTAACGTTACTGACAATGAGACCTATAACCTTGGCGGTGGTTTCTCAAACCTACCCAGCTCCCACATTTTCCTGCCCACCATGTATTACCTGATATTCTTCACTGGATTCTGGGGCAACATCTTTGTGATCGTGGTGGTGGGGAGCAAAGGCAAAAGAGCGGGTCGCCTGGTGGACATCTTCGTCTTGAACCTGGCCATGGCTGACCTGGTCTTCGTCCTCACGCTGCCTCTATGGGCCATCTCTTCCAGCCAGACGAACGACTGGGACTTTGGGTTTGCCAGCGAGTTCCTGTGCAAGCTTAGCAGCTACATCATCTCTGTCAACCGCTTCTCCAACATCTTCTTTCTCACCTGCATGAGCATTGACCGCTACCTGGCAATAGTGAAGATGATGGATTCCAGGTACCTCAGGAGTAGTAAGTGCATTCGTATCACTTGTGCTGCCCTCTGGATCGTCTCTGGCATCCTTGGCGTTCCCTCTCTGATCTACCGAAAAGTGGCGCCATCTCCAGGCGGTCAGTCCTGCCAGGAAAATGACAACTTGGCGATCCTGATCGGCATGAATCTGAGCATGGTGTTCCTCACGTTCATCTTCCCGGTGCTCATCATCATGGTCTGCTACGGAACCATCATCATGCACCTCAACAGGCACTGCGCCGCTGCTGGGAACGCCCGAGCCGAGGGTCGCCGCAGACACTCGCTGAAGATGGTCCTCTGCATCATCGTGGCGTTCGTGGTGTCCTGGCTGCCTTACAACACCTTCAAGTCCATCAAAATCATTTTTTATCTCTCGGAAGTCGATCTGAGAAATAAAGAATGGCTGCACAACGGGTTCCTCATCTCCTGCTGCCTGGCTTTTCTCAACAGCTGCGTGAACCCTGCCATCTACTTATTCTTGGACCACCACTTCAGGCGACGGGCGAAGTTCCTGTTCCAGGGCTGCGTCGGGAAGACAAAGATGCTGCAGAGCTTCAACTCCTCTGCTTCTATCACCAACCCCGGCACTTCTGAGACCTATGCAACAAATGGTGGGCGAACGCAGATTCAGATGTCCCTGCAGGAGGAGAACAAGTCATTCATTACCTTCTGAAAGTTCAGAAGAGGTGATGTCATTGTTTTATATTTCAATTAAAATCTATTTGACAGTCATACGCAATTTTATTCATTTTTCTTGTAAGATTCTAGTCTCTGCTCATTTTCTCCTGCAGAGCCCTGATGTATTACAGTAGAACGTTTAATAACTCATCTTTTTTTGTTTGTTTCTGAAATATTTGTTTTATGTTTAATTCTACATTTGTTTTTTTTCCTTTTCTTTTGACTCACTCGTGTAAGAAAATGCTGTTAATACTGCAGTGCATAACTTGGCTGTTTATTTCTTGCATGTTGCATTATTATTTTAGTATTAATCCAACAATAGTTCCTAAACATAACATTAGCTTTAATCATTAGCATTTTTATGTTTTTTGTAAAACTTTCAAATTTGTACTTTTCTGATTCATCTTTTGTTGTAAAAATGTGAAGATTTTTGGAAAGTTTTTCTTTTTAATGCGAGAAATAAATGTGTAAGAAAAAAAACAATTTTTTACTATTAGCTGCAAGTTTTTCCAGATAAACACTTTTTATTAAACTGCTGTGAAACTGACAATGCTCCAGTAATCCATAGTTTACATATCTTAACTACATTTGATGAATGGTTTGATTTGTATTTTTTTAATAAAATAAAATTTTGTCATACATATTTTTATTGCTGGAGTGCTGCTCATCCACTTATTCTTAAGCTTAAACAAATCTATCAGCTGTTGTTTAAACATAATATGAAAATAATACAAATTGACACATTGTAAACATATATATTTCTGTGTTGACAATAAATCTCTTAACAAGTTTTAATTATACAAGAAAGACTTTCACACAACCTTGCGATTTAACGTGCTTTCAAACACTCGGCGGTCCTGACAGTCAAAGCACATGATACATAAAGCCATCAAAGTGGAAACATCTGGTTTCATATCGCACGAAAGCTACAAATCAGGTCATATTTCTTTGCTAGTTATTAAATCATCATAAACCGATAACGACAATATCCAAATGATTATATTTTATTTTTTTATTTAATTCCCTTTTGCAGATTTGCACGCATGTAATTACGATTAACTTTAGATGCATTACAGAGAAGTCTGTTTGAGAAATCAACTCAGACACTTTTCTCACAGGTGTCTTTCTGCAGTTTCTATGGAGAAATAGTTATTTTAATCAAATGCCAAGAGACCAAACTACTTTTGTGACTCAAGCTGTATATACATGCTCAATTTCAAAATGTGTGCTTCAAAAAAAAGAAGTGTACTGGACTTTTCTGAGCTTACTTCATTTTTCACACTTAAAAAACAAACATAAAAAAAGAGATAGAAAACCACAGGTTCTGACAGCGTTGACCGCTTTCTGGGTTTGTTTTTTTTTTTTAGTTTTCACATGACAGGCTCACTGTGTGAACTGTGTGCACAGTGCGACCCGTATTGTTTTCTGTCTTCTTCAAAACCCAGAGTGCACACAAAGGACAGTTAAACACAGGGTTTTTCTTTGTTAAAAGTCTGTTCAAGACATTAAAGATTTCCTTCCTTCACATAGCAGAAAATGTGCCAAGAACAAACAAAAAGGAGCAATTAAAAGTTAAAAAAAATAAAGGGAAAACACAAGAAAGAAAGGCACAAAGTTGACAAGACAGTGGGAAAGCAATGCAGCCGATCACAACAGGAAACAACAGGTCTCAGTTCTCTTTTGTGCTTCTTGGTGTTGTTTTGAAAACTGAAGAGTAAAATACTAACAAAGAAGATAATATCAAATGTTATCGTCAAATAGTAGCTCACTGATTCACAAGAAATACATTTTCCTAAAAAAAATCTAAATTTAAATCTAATTCTATAATCCATGCTTAATATTTATTTACATTTTTTACATTTACATTTAAATCTACAGTCTCTTGCACTCCCACATAGTTGCTTTTGGTCGCCATGTAAAGAGTCAACTGAAATCATTCACACCTCTTCGGTTTTCTCACGTTTTGCACAGACTTAGTCAAAAATAGATCTACATAAGGTTCCCCATTGGGGTAAGGTGAAAACACCTGTTTTATAAAGATATGTTTTCTGAGGTGAATGCAGACTCATTACAGGTCCTAGTTTTCAATGTGCAGGTGTATAAACATGGTTTAGTTATGGACGATTCAAATGGAAAAAAAAAAAATCATGCCCAACTCGTTTTTGAAGGGGCTTTAAAGGCGCTTTCACACTGCAGTGATCTGTCGTCGATCACTTTGAATGTAGCTACTTTGTTAGTTGTGAATGCCGTTGAAGTTCTGTGCTTTTATTTTGTCAACGTTCTTTATACGGTATCCATGACAACAGTGCAGCAGTTCCACCTGGGAAGGTTAAACAAAAGCTAAATAAAAGCTTAACAGCAAAGCAAAACGCATAAAAAGCCACTTAAATTTAGCCTCGGTCAATAAGAGAACAAGGTAACGGCGACTGAAGTGTAAGCATTTTAATTCTGTGATTGCTTAATTAATAATTATTAAAATGAATTGTAGCAAACTACGTCACGAATTGTGAAAACGATTGTAATTTTTTTTTCTTGTTTAGATCTTACCGTGGTTGATGAGAAACAGGGATGGCTTTAATAAATCATCACCTTTTCATTAGCGTTCACACTGCAGCCTGAAGTGACCCAATTCCGTTTTTTGTTTTTGTTAGCTTGTTTTCCCTTAATGCGACCTGTTTCTGATATTTTCATACAGTCTGAACAACACAGGTCGGGTTTTTTTCGAATCCGACCCAGGCCACTTATGCCCCTTTTCCACCGACCCGGCCGGCCCGGCTCCGCTCGCTTTGCTTGCGTTTCCACCGACCTTTTTAACCGGGCTGGCGCTGCTTTTTTAGGTCCTGCTTCAGAGCAGGGCCAGCAGAGCCAGCACGGCCAGCACTGGTGACGTAAGCTTCGCTGCTGTTCACTGATTGGCCGAGGGCGTGCTGAAGACGCTGTAAAGCATGAAATCTCCGGCGGATAACAGCTGTTCTTCTGCGTCGCAGCATCCTGAGCATTTCTTCCACTGCGCCTTTCTTCCTGAAACTTCAGGAAGATCCCAATAAGTTTAAAAAATAGCAACAACACGGACCCAACGTTGTCCATAGCTCTCTCCTTTCGTTATTTTCCAAGGACGCAAAAGTCTAGAGGCGTGGCTTGCAGCGCCCCCTTCGCTCCCCCTGAACGCAAGGAGGCGTTCCTCTCTGCACACCAAACATGGCCGGTGGAAACGGAATAGATATCCGATAAGTATCTGATTCACATGTGACCTACCGTCCAGGTCGCATTCATCCACCTGAACGTCATTGATACTCGACAAATGTCACTATTCTGGGTCCTGATACGCCCAAGCGAGAAGAAAAGCAACATGGCGGACTGTAATGAGGATTAGGTTGTTACTGTACTGGCTCCGCTCTGACAACAACTTTAAAATCGCAAGCTATGTTCCACCGTTAGCATCCATGTTTACTTCCGCAAACGCTGAGCTCTACTTCTTCTTTATGACAGTTGATAAAACACTGAGCACGCCCTCTATTTGTGACGATATTTGCGCCCTCCACTGCGCATGCGGGACACTTTCAGGTCGTTTGCAGTTCACACTGGAGAACGCATAAAGGTCGGAATTAGGTCACTTAAAGCTGCAGTGTGAACGTAGCCTAAGTTGACTGAATGCTTACTACATTCAGTTGGCCTTTACACATATAATAAAAAAAAAAAATCAGAAACGGTTGTTAAATACAGAGAATGACAACTCAAAATAGTTTTTCCACCCACGTAAAGGCGCCGCCTCTAGCCACTTTTTTTGCGACATTGTTTTGGTGGTGAATTATTGCCTAAGCAAGCTCTCTATATCTAGCTGCCGTCATCTTACTCTCTATGCAGACTGGTCGTCCACATCCTGCCACAGATAAATATGCTTCACAGTATGGTAGGGTCAGAGTTGGTCAGTTCATGACCAGAGCGTTGTTTTTTTTTTTTTGTTCATTTGGGGTTTTTCTCTCCGGGTCTGTTTCAATAAGTTCAGGCCAAGAATTACTAGTTTGGTTTCTACAGACTATAATTTTGTTGCTCATTCTAATTAGGCTCCTTTTAGCAACATTCAACCTGACTACCAAGAGCCTTATATATTTTCCTGGCTACTGTTCAATGAACATCTGATTGGTGAACTGTAGTAGCAATGTTTGATCTCCTGGGTGATATTATCAAGACAAAGGAAACAGAGTCACACTGTCTAAGTCAGGATGCCCAGAGTCAGTGGAGTTGGTGTGCTGCAGGTTTATTACTCTCTCTGGTTCAACACAGCATGTTCATTTTCTGAAGAGGCCTGCTAATAAACCTTCATCTGATTATTATTTGTTGAGCCAGGGAGAGAAATAAAACATTTCAACACGCTTGTGTAAGTGAACAATTGAGCACTGAGTTCTTGGTCACCTTCATTATCAAAGCCTTTTATCTCTGATCTAATGTTGAATGTTTCCAACATTTTTTTGTGTCCTCCTTCATGAAAAATGTGGTTTACACAATCACATCCACCTATGTTTCCTTTGACTTCACAGCTTTGTTTGTGATGTGATTTGCAGTATTAGCTGTGAAATATTATATAAAGTCCTATTGGAAATCATGTTCATGTAACTGAATTTAAAGTGCATCTGGAAATCGTTTAAAATGCGTCACTTTTCCACGTTTTGTTACGTTACACCCCTATTTCAATGTGTTATGAATTAATGTGGATTTAAAAAATCAAAAATAGAAATCCAAGAAATCATATTTACATATTGCAGCCTTTGGTATTAAGCTCAAAACTGAACTAGTTCCACTGATCATCCTTGAAAAGTTACAACCTAAATGTAGTCCACTTGTGGTAAATTCAGTTGACTGGACTTGACTTGGAAAGGCGCCCACCTGTCAATGTAAATATATCTTTGCTCAAAGCTGAAAAGCAGAAAAACAACTTACCGTTCCAGGTGGCAGGTTGTGCTGCTGGGATGAAGCTGTAGCATAGTAGAGAGCAAGGGGGAAGATGTGAGCAGTGTACTAGTATGATTGGCAGCACTAAGACCCTCCTGCTGGCTCTGATTCTTTGTTTCTGAGTATTTCTGCAGATAGCACTGGAAGAAGGCAGATGAGCTTGAGTAGTGACAGTTTAACAACTGTGTAAAAAACATATAATGTTTTATAAATGTTTCATATGTTCTGCAGCTTTCAGATTCAGTCGGTAATGTCAGAAAATGTTGAAGAAGTAAAGGGGTGTGAATAGTTTCTGGCTCTTGAGACTTGCTGACACAGAGCAAAATCCCCCTCACTCAGAGAAAAATTAAGCATAAATCTATTCTGTTTTACTCTTCAGAAACACATCTGTCAGCTGTGACGTCTCCTGGGAAGAAGTCGGCTGGTTCACCACCCTGAGGATCGGCTGTATGATTGAACATGCATTCATACACGAGACAGACAGTCAATACTAAAATGTAGCTTCTCAGAATCCGGCTGTATTCACTTGACTCTGAAAAGGAAGTTCATGTACTAGAAAGTTCAAATGTTCAAACATGCCCACTGCTTTTTCAGTGGTGGGCGAAATATGAATCGGAGAGTTTCAAAACTGAGAGAAACAGGTTAGATGCTGGCCCTTTGGTGGCAAGGTCAGGAAATTCCCTGTTTCCTGCTTCGAGAAGTTGCCAATCATCTATGTTTGTCACACAGAAACAAACTCTGCTCTGTCCCACGAGAGGTCAAACTGATTTTTACCGCTTTTACACACACAGAAACACTCTTAAATTTCTTAGAAATCAGCTTTTTTTTCTTCTAATCCTTTCCAACCAGGTGATCTTCTCTCTAGCTTGTAAAAAATAAATAAATAAAAACACATCATGTAATCTTCAAAACAAATGCACAGATTTCTGCCTCATTTATGAAAAAAAAAGTCAGATCGGGAACTATGCAATGATTAAAAACGAGTATATAAATTTGTGGAAGAACTGTGCAGAGTGCACATTGTTGCCATAGTTTCAGTTCTAATATGAGAGCTGTTAACCGCCTTTGTGTCGCTCTTAGGGCACTACCAGTTACTGCTGCTTTCAACTTCAACAGCCACCTAAAGTGCACTAGTTTCTGTTATCTGAGCACAAAAAACATGCAAAACTAAGTTACCATACTTGAGTTTGCAACCTCTTTTTAATATCATTTAATTCAGCTCTAAAAGACAGACCTTTCTCAGGTAAGGCTTAATAATTTTGCCAAACATTTACCTGACTTTCACAGTAAAACTCAAAATATATGTTAGTTTTATGTCTATACCTGCACACAACATAATATTACACATGAAAGCACAAGATTTGTTTTATTTGAAACATAAAATTATGAAGCAGCTTTTTTAAAGTTTTTAAAATGTTCCCCCTACATTCCTAACAACTCTTTGTCATTGTGTTTCTCATATAATTGTATATTCCTTATAGCCATTTTTACATTAAAAAATTTACATATGAAAGCAGTTTTTTCTGGTTCAAATAAATCCCCGTGACGATCGTATGACTGGTCTGTTAGTCTGGCACACGCAAAATGAAAGGTGAGACACTGACTCTTGTGTCTTATCAAAGTTTCCTTTTGTTTCAGCTGCCCCTTTCTGTGCATATCAACGGTGAGACAATCGACTTGTAATTTTCCCACAGATGTCTTGCTGTGCCATCTGCAGAGGCTGCACATTTTCTCATATCAGGAATCTAGGCTCACTACGACATCCCGTATGATCTTCTTGGTGAACTTGAAATCACCTCACTAGATGACATTTCCATCCAGCCTTCTTCCCACAGTTTCTCACAATATGTCTCAATGTCTCTGAGAATGTCACATATCGCATAGGTGAAGAGGACCAATGTATATTGTCTCATGTAAATTAGAACATCTTTAAGTTAATTTATTTCAGTAACTTAGTTCCGATATTGAAACATATTTTCTACATAATTAATTATTGGAAAAATGATAGATTTAAGTGGATTATTAATATTAATGGTTACAGCTAACAACAAATGAATACCCCCAGACAAAAATGAGAAAATTGTATTCTAAAAAAACCAAGATTAGAATGTATTTAACCTTGGAATTATAAAGCCATGGAAAGGGAAATACTGACTTGATAATTGACACACTCCACAAAAAGAGAGAGTTATTCTTAAAGAAGCTGGTAGTTCACACACTGCTGTGTGTAAGCATATGAATGGAAGACTAAGTGAGAGATTCAAAAGTCATTAAGTGTTTTCTAAGAACAATTGCACACGATCGTATCGCCATGTGTGTCGTTGACCCAGACACAGCGTCAGCATCATCCTACCTGGGCTGAGAAGAAAACCACCTCCTGATGCTCTGTGGTGCAGATTCTTTAAAAACAGAAGATAATTTAAAATTGGAAAAATTGATTTGTGTGTGTGTGTGTGTGTGTGTGTGTGTTTATGTCAGCTGAACATAGATATGCAGTTCAATAAGTTGACATTTCTGTATGCAATTTCTTTTTTTAATCGTCAAAAGGAACTGAAAGTAAACTGTATAATGAATTAAGCTATTTTAAATCGTATACAATTAAATTTTAGAAATTTATGTGCAGACATAATCTTTTTCAAAAATATTCTGATTTCTTAAGACCCACCTTTTCCTTTTAATTCAGGTAAAGCACTTTGAATTGCGATGTTCCTGAAAATGTGCTATATAAATAAAATTACCTTAACTTACCTTTACCATCTGGCAGAAAGGACTGAGGACCTTGAACTGAACATTGACTGAAGGAGATAATGATTTGAAAATCTGTGAGCCGAAGGAAGCAGTAAGGAAAATAACCAAAGATGAAAAAGCTAGTGGTAGACAAAAAGAATACAATTTTCAGAAAAGGGAAACAGTTGAGTTGCACCAATTTCATGTTTTTGTATATTTAACTAGTTATCATGTATGTTAACTTGTGTTCTTTTTTTTCTAAATTCCTGTCACTCAGTTCTTGACTCACTCTCAACCGACACCAGAATCAACATTTTAATTTTGTCTGAGCTGTTAGAATAAAAGTGACTCGAGAAAAGGGCCTTGTGGATCCCCAAATGTGACGTTTGTTCACTCAGATTTGTAACTGCAGATTGATAGACAGCACATTGAGTGTGCCAAAGTGGATCTGACACAGTCTAGTGTTGTGCGAGATTCCACCCACACGCACTCTGGTCGACTCGGGTCACAAGTTCTTCTTCCACCGCTGATTTGTAGATCTCATGCCAAAATGTCAGAGGCTGAGAGGAATCCTAGTGAGGATTAAGATTTTTTTTTTAACTGGACTTCCATTTAAAGTTTTGTGATAGAAACATAGCTGAATAATATTCATAAAATTTTGTTGGTGTAAAATTCTGCAATTATCAATGTGTTTCTAAGGGGAACCCCTACCTAAGTCAGCAACAATTTATAGCTGAAAAAGAAAATCTGACCACAGACCAAACACAGATTACCAAAAAAAACAAGACAGTGAGGGAATGAATTACAATAATCATGCTTTTTAACTAAGAAAAATTAAAGAATTTTAAACAGAACAATTATAAATAAAATTATTTATTTGCTCTCAGTGTTTTGTTTGCTTAAGTTGTCTGTCTTTCACAATAGTGGACTTGTAATGTAACAAGTCTATTTTTTTTAAATGTCTGACTTTTTTTTTTTTACTTGGCTGGGTTTTAATCCTTTTCACTTTTACTTCTTTCCAGCAATAGTTTTAAAATTGCACTCTCAGCAGTCATTTCCATGAAAAGGAAAAACTCTAAAAGTGATTTTAAAAAGTTTAGTTAATCCACGGAAAACGTCAGCCTCTTTGTTGAGATTCTTCTGCAGCGTCGCCCGGCTCCAAGCGCAGCTGCCCTCAATTCTGTCTGTGGCACCATGCATTCATTTCTCACAGTTAAACCACAAAGATGCAGCGCATTCATGCTGCGATCGTGCCAACGGTGCAGCCAATAAATGAAACAACTTGATGTGGTTTCCTAGTTCCTTATAACTTCAGCTCAAACCTGCATGAGCAACATTTGATCTGTGCAAACTGTAGCTGAAACCTAAGAAAGAAAAACAAGGCCCTAAAGTGGCTCGGGTGGTGGGGACCAGAGAGGTGGTCTGCCTTACTCCCCTAACTGTAAGGAAAAGTATGAGTCATGCTGCACAACGCTTGGCTATGTCTGTGGTGAACTTGAGCAAGGCACAGAGTGACTGCTCAATACTTAGAGTGCTGTGTGACAAGGAGATATTTAAAATTTTATTTCAGTTTGATCTATTTGTGGCATATACAATTTTCACACTTTGCAAGAGTTTTTTTTTCTATCCTGTCCATAGTCAGATGTTTACATCATTGCATTTTTTCCCCTACAATGTACAGGTTTTAATGTGAAGAAAAACAACAAAAATAAAAGACTGAATGAAAGAAAAGCAAAACAATTTCCACCTTTTAATCTTGCATATCTTATAATTGTTTTTTTAATCAGTTACTGACTCTAAAGCATGTTGTGTAAATGTTAAATTAACTTAAGAATTACTTTTTTTTGTTAAAGTGTTAGCAAGTTATTCGCTATCACTCCATACAAGCCACTATGTTTTACTGAATTGATGTTAAGCATGTTTACAGTATAATTTTCTGTAAGATATACCAATAAACGGATTCACACTATCCAATGTCACTGTCATTCGCATAATGTAAAATTGAGTTGTTGGGTTTTTTTTAAATCTCAGCTCGTACTGCTGCGATAATGGTAAAGATAGTGAGAAACAATGCATGTTCTTCTATAGTAATTGGTCACGAGTCTCATGTAATGCTCTGCTGTCCTCTAGTGGATGGATTTAAAGCTACAGTTCCGACGCATGAGAGGTTTGAGTTAAGGAGCGTTTCTTTTGGTTCATCAATGCATCATGTGAGAATAGCACATCATGTGGAAATATCATTCGCTGTCACTTTGATAATGTTGAATATTAGTGTCGTCATCATGACTTTCGGTCATTCTACATTACAAATCCCACATTTTACATGGTATGAACTCAGAGTTTTCAATAAATTCTTAAAAATCTGTTTTTGAATTTCAAAGTCTAAAATTATTACTTTTAACCTATGAATTATTATGACTGTGTATCTCGAATTGAACATTTGGAACTCTATATAATAATCTTGTCTTTCTAAATTGCGATTTAAATATCAGGACTTCAAAGGTTAAAATCAAGACTAAGAGAATCAAATGTATTACTTTGAATCTATTTGATCGTGTATTACTTTGAGTCACTTTTTGCTCTCTGAGGGAAACAGTTCACACACCGATGGGGCGTTCAAACACACGCTGGTGCAGATGTGTAGGATTACTAAGCCCTGCCGGGTGATCACTTAACTAAACATCAACTCACGATGACTGAGTTCGTGTGGAAAAAACAAACATTTTGCTGTTTGTTTTTCACACTGTGACCGTATCTAAGAACAAGCGCAGAAATAAAAATAACAAAACAGTACGGTTTTTAATATTTTTTTAGAGTACATGTGTTGTATGTATTTATTTCCTTTTATCTGTAACCATTTATTGTATTCAATGATCCAATTTTTTCCTCGTCAAAGCAGCTCTGTACAAATTAGGTGGTAACCTCGGTGAATGCTTGTTGATTCATGCTCGTTTTCGACCGTACGTGAAGGCAACACTACATTGCTTTACTTTACTGAGCTCGTGGAGTATCTTATTCAACAACGGCTGCGTTTGGGGGACTAAATTTAGCTTTATGTCCGGGGTTTTGTCATACTAACTAGACGTTTTTACCTGACATAGAAACTTGGCGGTGTTTTCATTGCTTTTTTTTTTAGTCGGGGCAAAGAATAAACTTCCAGGTTAAATCTGGGAGGATGCGAGCAGCGGATGGAGCGCTGGCTGTATGGATGTAGCTGGGACACGATGCTAGCAAGCTAACTGGCCGCAGCGGTAAGAGGAGAAAACTCTTCTCTAACGTTTTGTGTTTTTTATTTCTATTGTTTGTGAAAGACGCTCGTTTAAAATCATAAAGTTTTCCATGGGTGGTGGTAACTTAAAAGAGATGATCGATGTTTTTAGATGGGGAATGCTCTTGGTTGAAGAGGGGCAGTAAACTTTCAGAAACTCCTTCAAAGTTGCGGCCCAACAGCAACTTGATGCTGCTGACTGATTACATGATGTACATTCAGGGTTTCTGTGATTATGCTTTGATGGTTATAGTGGCTGCTCAAGATAATCAATCTGATAAGTTGGAAGTTTAAAATAGAGTATCATTCCTCTGCTTTGCAGTGTTGTAGATACAGGTTGTGTGTAAAGCTGGTAAACATTACAGTTTATCTCCATTGTAGATATATTTAAAAAGATTGTTTTATAGAGAGATATATTTTAGTGTCTTGTAACATTTATAATATGAATATGTCTTGAATCAATGAAAAGCAAAACTAAGCAGAGCTAAGTCTGTAGTGAAATGTATTTGCATTACTTATCCCTTTAGTAAAATGGTTCAAATATACATTTAAAAAGTCACTTTGAAAAGTTTATTTAGGATACTTGCATCAAGTGATGTGTTTTATGTTGCTGTATGTAGTTGTCAATGTTAGTTTTGGAGTTTATATACTTTTGAATTTATACCCTATCACATTGTTGCATATTGAAATTCACGACAGTATATAAACATACATTGCGGTAACTAAATGGTGCTCTAGCTTCACCTTCCTGCTTGTTGGTATTGGTGTTGACCAAATGTCAACACCACATAATGTGGCGCTACCCTCTGTGTGCTCAGTCTTCATTGATGGAAGATTCATTCACCTCTGTATGCTGAATGCTTGAAGCAGCTCCAGCATCAAGATGCTGTGTGGGATTAATTCAGCTGTTAGTCACTGGTGAACTTTGGTAAAGAGTCATAGACTTTTGTAAGGAGCTTTGAACTTTCATCCTCTGGTAGTCAGGCAAACAGGAAGTATAAAGAAACTAGATTAAACTGTGAATTATTGAGTCAGAACACA
Source organism: Poecilia picta (assembly GCA_033032245.1). Taxonomy (NCBI): domain Eukaryota; kingdom Metazoa; phylum Chordata; class Actinopteri; order Cyprinodontiformes; family Poeciliidae; genus Poecilia; species Poecilia picta. The sequence goes on along the minus strand of CM065357.1, from coordinate 14,461,633 downwards.
ACATCCTTTTCCTCTGCTGCACTCCTAAATGCTTTCTCTTTGATACAGAAGTTGCAACGCTTTGCTTGGCTTAGCTCCGGCTGTTTTAATGTCAAGGGAAAAGTCCAGGTTTTATCATAGTTTTTTGTAATTAGTCTCCAGAAACTGAGGCTTACATTTTTCCTTTAATGTGTAAATGATTCGGTATTCGCCAGGTTAAACGTTTATTTAAATCTAACCTCATGGGTAGAAAACTAAATACCAGAGAGGTAATTATTTATTAAGCAAAGAGAAAACCAAAGATGTAGAAAAGTTTGAAACATATGTACACCCTTAAAATGCGTAAACCAGAGAATTTAAAGAGTTTGGAGCTTTATTTTTACTGTGAGGCTTCAACCATGTTGGTGTGTACATGAAGTCAAACTACCAGTCGCCACTTCTTTGTGTTTATTTGCTCTTGCTCTACTTGTAATTCTGCACTTCATCTCTTATCATTTATCCATAAAGCAGAAGAGAAGAAGTAGAACAGTGTAAAGATAGAGTGGACAGAGAAGTTATAAGCCTGCAACATCCTCTTTGACTAGACGAGAACAAAAAAGGTCAAGGCAGTTTTAACACAAGCTGTTGAGGTTTGAAAATCACGTTTTCAAAAGGTTTAACACAACGTCTTGCAAATTCGTGTCATAAAAATTCAAGTGTATCGTGTCAAGCATTGTGAATTGCTTGCTGCAGAAATTTGCTATGCAATTAAACCAGACTTCACAACTGTGACAGGCAGTAAAGTGAGATCTCAATCCCAAAAAACGGTTACTTTTACAAAAAAGTAACGAGTGAAAGGTAAATTAACACCAAGTTTTACTCCAGTGACCCAAATACTTGCAGCATTGATTCCTGTATGAACGTAGCTTTAGCTTCAGTCAGCAAAAAGCCTTTCCACCCCGCAGCACTCTCATTAGTTAGTTTGTGATTTCTGTGCGATGAAATATCTCTGCAGTTTATGCATTCCTGAGCTCTGACCTGGGGGCAAGTGGCTTAACCCCCTCAGCCTCACAGACCTGCCAGTGGGACGGTCATTAAAAACCCACGCTGAGTATCCCCACTCGGTTCAGACTTGCATTCCTCTAGTTGGGTTTCCTCGGCAGCCACAGATAAGAGTGTTGCCAAAACACACAAGTGATTGATTGGTTTAGAGGTGAATAATTGAGTGTTCTCCTTTTGCATCAGGTTAGCATAAATTCTCATTCTACCAAGTTTGAGGATGTTGAGTGAAGTGTTGAGTGTTCCTGAAAAGTATGAGAAGAATAAATGAACTCAAGTGCAGAACATGAAATATTCTGGAAATAAATAAAAATAAAGTTTATTACTGTGTGGAAGTTGTTATAGCTCATGTCATAAATTACTTCAACCAGTGATGGTGGGCTTAAATGAGTAAAAATAGTATGAACTGTTTTTCTACAACTCCCATCTTAATCATATGTGAGTTTTGTTGTTTCCATGCTCTAATTTTCAATCAAATTCATTTGCACTTCATAAAATATACATATTTTTTAAAAATTTACAATGCCAAACTCCACAATAAACTTAAATTGTCATCATATTTACTTTGTTTTGAATTCATGTTTTGAATGTTCAATCATTTTTTTAAATCAAATTTTTTACCATTTCTATAGAAACTTTACTAGAAGGACCAAGCTACAACAAAGTTAGTTACATATTTAAAAAAAGATCTACAGGATACAGCTGAAGTGAACTGGATGTGATGCAGAGTCATCTGGTGTGAGGATTGGGAGGAGGAGACTCTTTTTGGGTGGCGTAAGGTTTCATACTTCCAGTCAATTTCCTACATGAAACGTAGAACAAAGACGAGATTTGGGGTATCTGAGTGAATAAAAGAGAAGACAAAGGCAGGGAATTTTGGAAACGATAAAATGAGGAAGATGAGATAAAATGGAGAAAGAGACGAGGGATGAAGGGATTCCCTGCTGAGGATATGGGAGGGTGGGGTTGAAGGAATGCAGTTAACAAGTGATGCATGGATATAAATAAACTGGACGGTAATTAGACGTATGTTTAAACCATGTTCCAAAACCAAGTTTACATATATTGCATCAAAAACCTTAAATTACTTATTTCTCCATGTGTAAAACAGCGTTCACGTTAAGCCAAAGCTTTTGCAGTGTGGATTTACACGACACACCCGGGTGGGGAGCTTTAGCTTGTTTTCACATCATCATCGGATTCTCATAAACATGAAGTTAATTACAGGAGAAAAGCTGAGAAGAAAGGCAGCGGCTCCAAGTGTGATCGTCTGTCACTAAAGGCTCCACATGCAGCCATGAACTTAAAAAAGTACTCAGAGTATTTAAAGAATTTGTTTTGCCAGCTGCTGTGTAGCCGACACAAAGCTGCCCTGTGTCTCTCTAGGACTTGTAGTTTATCTAAACTACCCACCACATCCAGCAACTGGTTACCTCCTCGGCCCTCGGTGGAAGTTGTGTTAAAGTAGCGTTTTAAAAAATGTCTCCCACAGACATATTTGTGTTCGTAAAACCGTGACTGTAGTTTCCCATGGCCAGAATAGGTAATTTTTCACTACTATGACAGCGCTTCCCTCAGTTAGGGTTATCAGACTGTTTGGATTACAGCATGTTTATGCAATATGCTGCTTCTGTTTGGGATGAAAAAGATTATTTTTTTTCCCTGCTGCCTTCTCTCAGCCCAACCCAAGTTGTTCTAAAATAGTCCCTTCCTGTCATCAAGAAGTTTATTTGTGTTTTTGTGGTCTTTGCCTTTGTTGTACGTCCTGTGAACTTGCATACGTTTTTCACAAATATCAGTTTTTGATTGTTTTGTTACATCAGTATTACTTTAATGAGGAAGTCTTTATTTAATAGGCTATTTCAACAGAAATGGCAGTTCTGCTTTTGTTTTCCGAACGGAAGTTCTGAAACAAACATGAATCATCCAATAAAGATTTCTCCACGGAAATTACCTCCCTTCAACTTCTCAAGGTTTGGCGTGCCAGAACAATAAGAGGCCCAGTGTTTTTCACGTGTCCAGTTGTGTTTGCAGCCGTCATGGCTGAGTAATACATGTTGCTAACCTAAAACTACGACCTGTAAAGCTGCTGCTTCCTCGGTGCCATGTCATTTGAGATCTGACTCTCCAATGTCTGGGAATCGCCGGACCTTTTGCTACATGTCTGAGACCCAACATTCCTGGAAAGCCAAAATGAATGTGTAGATTCAGAATGAATTTAAGCCATGTAGGAGTGGAGCAGGTGCTGCGAGTCTGCTTAAATCATGTGGACTTCCCGCTGCCATTTGCTTCTCCATATGTTTTTACATGACAGGCCACATAACTTCCTCTGGGTTGTTCTGAAAGCAGGTCGTCAAGTGGGAATGTTTAAGTGGCGACACGCATATCAAGAGTTACAAGATAATTGCTGATTCTTTTTTTAAGTACTGTTAACAGGGATTTAAAAAGACTTAAATATGTCTTGATTTTTTTTCTTGTTGGATCCTAAATTGAAATTTATGGTTTCTGTATGTTAATTTGTTGCTTTTTCCACTGACTACATGTTGTGAAGACAGCAGTAAATGAAATGTTGCATTTTCTAGAAAACTACAAAAATAATTCCGGTTCTGAAATTGGTTTCTTTTATGCTCAAACTATTGAAATAAAAACGCTCCACCTACCTTAACCAGAGTAAGTGTGTATACATATATATACATATATATTGTTGGTATTTGTTAATGAAGCTTAATGTATACTGCTTAAACCCTTGAATAAAAAACTGACCTACATTATTTAAAAATTTGAAATGTGTTAAACAGCGTAAACTCAAGACCTTTCAGATTTAGGTTTAAATTAATTGTTTAATTTTACCAACACATGACTTGTGAGTAAAAGAAGTAACATTTTGAAGTCGCCAAATTAGAGGCCCAACTTGAATCTATTGAAGAGGTTAAAGATTAGGGTGATGACAAAGAGGCTTTCCAACTTCAAAGATGTAACACTCATCTCCTAAAGAAGAAATTACAAGGAGAAACAGGCCAAACGTTCAATTGTTGTAGCTACAATAACTATTTTACTACTCATTATTTGAGAAAGACATAAATAATTTCATAATTTCATTTTCTGAAATGTAAAAACAAAATGTTTTTTGTTATCAATTCTTCTTTTATATTGTTCTGTCAAGAGATACTTGTCTCCTTTTGGACACAAACTTCCTGGCTGAACTGAAATTATTTTAAATCTAAATCACCTAGAAGATGAATACTTTCGTGATTAAATATGTGCTATAATGTAAATTCTGTTTTTATTGAGTTTGTTTCATAATTCAAATATGTCTCAAATTTAAATCATGGTCTTATAAAAGTCTGCAAACTCTTTATTTTGTTTTACTGAAACTTGCAGGAATCCTGTATTCCACAACCAGGAGGTGGCAGTAGTTGCATGCCTGAATCACTGAAGTTAGAAAACAAGCTAGAATGGTAATTATCAGAAAACCAGTAAAATAGCTTCTAAAGTCATACAATCTTTTAAAACCGTTAATTAAAGCAGTGGTTCCTGAAAGGGCGGTGGCGAGCCCAAATCAGGAACCGTGGAGCTTCTTTTTGGAAATCAAAGTAAACAACATATAAAAGGACCTTTAATTAAAATGCTTTTTATGCCATTTTATCTTAGAAGAGATAAAAACATGCTTAAAAATTGACAAGGAAAGTTAATGGTATTTGGTGTGGGTTTTATTTTTATTATACCCATGTTTAATTGATGGCAGATTCTTGTATGCACAAGCATTACTAGTCAGTCACACATTGCTATTTGGGGATCGGAAGCTAAAAGGTTTGGGAAGCACTGGATTAAAGAAAGTTTGTCTTTAGTCATCTCTGAGAGACACTTTTCAATCTTTCCCTCAAATCTGAGCCTATAAACAAGTTGTCACAGGAAACGGTGAGCATTACTGCTCAACACGGACGACTTGTTGGAACCGTCAAGATAGACTAAGCATGGATGAGAATATCAAACATTGGTCACAACATATTAAAAATGAGAAAGTATTTATTGAGCTGTCCCATTTGTTTCACTTTTCTGATGATCAGGTGACAGATAAATTTGCCTGTTACTTTATTTTTAGTCCGTATACTGCTTGGTTTCATTAAAGCCGTAGCGAATGTGAAGGAAAACAGTTTTGATCAAGTTGCCACTCGTGTGTTAGCGAGTGCTGATAGAAGGGTGATGCTAGGTGTAATTCCTCAGTGTGTTGGTCATTGTTGTTGACACAGTTTCAAACTCTGCCAGTGGAGTCGGGTTATCTGACACCGTGTTTAAAGCGCTCAGCCCTCTGAATGCAGCCACTCCTCTCCAGAAAGAGCCGCGCTCTGTGGGCGAGTCGCTCATTCCTGTCCAGACTCCACACCGCTCACATTTTTCTTAACATTCAAGTCACGGATTCTCAGGGGGATTATTTCACCTCTTTGACTTTGGCTGTTTTTCTTACGTTCCCCACAGAGTAAGTACATTTCTTATTGTCGTTTGGCTGGAAGTGCCTGAGAAACATCTGCTTTCATCTGCTTCCTTTTTTACGATGTAGAATATGTTGTATTTTTTCAGTAAATAAGGGGTTTACATCACATAACTGTATCAATATTCTAAACTATAGAGTTAATGAATATTTGTGCTTCAGAAATATTCTTTTGTCTACCCCATATCAGAAAAATCGTTTCTCAAGCACCTTGCGTTCTTCAGACATCACAATGCTGAACATTCAGGGCTTTTCAGTGCTTCAGCTGTTTAAGTTTTTAAGTTGTTCGACGCATAATAAATGAATTGATTACGTGTTTATCTCAGTTTGAACCAGATGATGAGAAACGAGGAACTTCTAATGCTCAGAGGTGAAGACCTGTCAGGTGGTATTTCTCTTCATATTCTAGAGAAATTTGCTTACCTGTGGAAGTGATTCAGGTTTGAAGTGAGTGAAATATTATTTCATGTGGCTCTGTGTTGAAATAATTTAATGGGATAATTACAAACTTTTCAAAACTGACTTTTTTTCTGTTTTTTGTTTTATTTAAAAACAATTTCTCCTAAGTTACAGCATTTTCACTTCACAAAAGATACCGATAGTGAATTTCACATGTAGTTCTGGGATCTTTTTCTAGTTGTTGGCAATAGAGGTTTTATTTTTAAGAAAATCTGTCTTATTAATAAATGTCATAATGTTTTTTTTTTTACCAATTTTTGTTTAGCTAATCAGAATTGCTTTCACACTGTTAATAATCTAGCTTTTGTTTTTTAGCACCTCAGTTCTGCTATCTGCAGATATTTCAGATTTTTTTTTTAACAATTTGGTCAAGATGTCTTTTTTCTTAAACTCGTCTTACCTTGTTCTGTTTGGAATATCTGGATCATTTTCTTCTTTCAACTTTTAGTTTATTAGTGATTTCCCTTAATTTCTGCAGTGACGGCAGCAGCTTATCTGTGGTTTTATGGTGCAAGATTTTCAAAGTCATGGGATTTGTGGAGGCAGTTTGTCATCTGCGTGTCGTGTCCTGAATGATAAAGGGAGACGTTTTACTAATGCCTGTATGTTCCTCAGTGTCATCATGTGCCAGCAGCACCATCAGTATGGTAGCTTATCTATCCAAAGGCAGCAGGGAGCCTCCTGGTGTTAGCCGGAGTGACCCTCTCCTGTGTGCTGGAATGCGGTCACCACCACATTCCTTCATTTTCATGGTTAATAATCAAACCAACAAGCCTCACAGTCGGTCTCTTTGACATCAGGTGGATTTATGTCTCAGTTATTACACGGACTGAGCTAACAATCATCAGAGTGTTAACAAACATGTAGTCACAGGAAACGCCTTAGACAGAGCAACATGTGTATGTACTCACCCTCTTGAAGACGCTGACTACACCTGTCTGTGAGGTCAATAAGGCACGTCACACCTGAATCACTGAAGCAACAGGTCGCAGGATTAGGTAATGCTGGGAAAGAACGTTTTGCTCATGTTTGTCCTGGCTGCTTGTCTGATTTATGAAGGAAAACTATTCATCTTTTCAATTTTGTGAATATTTGCAGTGTTGTGTCAACCCTCTCTATTAAATTAGTCAGATAATTAGGCATCTGTTGGCAAAACATGCTTCAGAAATTTCTTGCAGTCTGTTTGAAGGTATGATAACCCTGAGTAAAAATAACCTGAGTTTCGGGAACGCACTGTATTAGCACAAAAATCTAAATAACTTTACACCATGCATTTTTTATTATACCAAACATAAATAATATAGAGCTAAATTTAGGAGGGGTTTTCTTGTAAATGCAAACCAGCACTATGAAGGTTGATATTAGCTGGTCAGTAACCAGCCAGCAGTCCGCTATGCTACAGACATGTCAATAGCAGCATGATGGATGCTTCTCCTTGGTTTCCACACCATGACCATTGTGTTTTCTCAATAAGAAATATTTGCAAACAGCCAAATTTGTCCTTGTTGAGCGGGAGAAAAATGTGTTGGAGGCTGTGTTGTTGCTACATAAAGCCAGAGAAATCTTCAGTCCCTCCAGCACTTTAAGGAACGGTATGAAGGGAAACGTTTGTAAGTTTGTGACTACTGCTGTTTACAACTGTGCTACTAACTGGCTAAGTACTGTGACCTGCAGTATTTATTACAATTTTTGTACTCATAAAAATAAGTTTCCCTTCGTCAGCAATATTTACCAATTTGACCATGGCGTTTATCCCAAAGACTCTACAAACTACCCTTCTTTTTTGTGTTTATCTTAAAGTTTAATGTAACATTGGCTGGTGTTGTACTTCACAGGGGATGGTGTGGCTCTTGTCGTTTGCTTCAATCAAAAACCAGTAACAAGAAGTCAATCAGCTGACATGGAAGTCACTGGAGAAATCAGCGACACGGACAGCGGCATCATTCTTCATTCAGGTAAAAAATAGTTGATGTTGAATTGGTGAAAATGTTGAGTAATTATTAATGACATGAATTTCTATGTTTCTTGTTGGGGGGAGGGGAAACGTCTCCCGAGAGTAAAATTCCTTCTGCTGATTCAATATGGCTGCTGCGCTCATAACGCTCTGTCGAGATTTTTGTTTGCACATCTTATGGGTATATAACGTTAAACACACCTGCATTTTTTCACCAAACCAGTTCTATTCATAAATTGGTACTGGAACTTGTTTAGCACCAGTTCTTTGTGTTTCCACCAATACAAGCTCTTGTTCCGGTCCTTAACTGGTTCTTTCTTTTATTATTATTATTATTATTATCATCATCATCAGCTGCTTTCATCAGGAGCTAAGGCAGCCTTATGGAGATGAACAACCAATCCAAATGCTACATTTAAAACTTTATTTTTTTATCAGCTTAATGTAAAACAAAAAGAAGACAGTAAAACTGAGCTCTTCAACATTAATGAAAAGTCTTAAATCTCTGCAATAACATGAGCTCACTGTCTCTTATCTTCCTGCTATTTAATTTGATATTACCAGAAACACCCACAGCCGTCCATGGATGTAATTTCCAAATCGGTTCTTAAACGCTGGTTGTCTTTTGGCTTTGCTTCAAACATTGCCTTTTGCTTCTTTATTCCAGCACTTCTGGTGTCAAACGGACCAGAGACCCTGTGACTGTTATTCTAATGTGTTGGCAAATATGGCTTGTTGTTTTAGCCTGGTAAACATCTAATAAATCCCAGCAGCTATCCGTCTTACTGATACGACAAGCCTGACAGTAGTGAGACGTCATTCCCATATCTAAGCTTTAACTTCCAAGACAAAGCAAATACAGCATTAGAGCTCTACAAAAACGTGAGACAAGCTGCTGAACTGCTTTTTAATTTAGGAGGCTCATATAAGCAAGGCATAACTTTTAAGTGATTTGAGATGCAAAAACTAGTGCTTAGACATAAATAAGGTGTTAAAATTACACATTAAGATCAGGAAAATCTTTGTTACATTTGTTAGTCCTGACGAATGTGCTGTACCTTCAGCAGGTCGTGCAAAGAAGACATACCAGATGAGTGAAGCAATGCTTTTTATGATGACAGCTCTGTACTAGCAGTAATAGGCCTGTATCATTAATCATAGTTTAATGTCTTTGGTTGAGATAACAGAGGATCACCTGGCTGTCCAACCATGTTTTTTCCTCAGGCTTGAAGCTCATTATTTGTCCAGGTCAGGCCGACAGCCGGGTCTCAACATGACTGGACCTTCCTCTGAATTCAAAAACATTATACTGGATGTAGTGGGGTTTTTCTCCTTTACAGTCTAAATCAAATGAGTTTGAGTTAGTGACCGCAGACAGTTAAAAGCTGAGGGCAAATGATCAATTTTGTGAATGAAAAAAGTTGTTTGGTATACTCAGAGAGCCATTTCAAAACTGACTAGGAGCACCAGGTCAGCTTCTGTCCTGACTCTTGATTTAGATTAAATCATCACATTGATTTAGCAATTCTCTTTTTCTGACTAGATGATCCACGCAGAAGTACCTGCTGCTTATTTTGCCTCCCAAGCAATGACAGGATTTGTGGTATTTCCATATAAGCTAATAAAGATGACAGCCTGCGTTAGAATTGAGGAAGTGCGTGTGCAGACATGCCCTCTATTTTTAAACGTAACTGCATGACCTGCTGATTGGCTCATTGTGAAACTTTGGTTCCTGGATCTAATAAACTCTGACTTAAATTACATCACTTAAGGGAATCTCAGTCAGTGCTGTTTTTGATGTTATTGTAAGCACTTTTTTATTTAGGTAATGTTAACATGTTGCAGAAAGCTGCAAAAAAGCATTTTGTTGTTTATGTACTTTTTTTTTTCTATTTATTAGGGTGTGCTTGTGAGTAGAATTTGATGTTTGATAAATACGGATTTCATGACAGAGGAAACAGTTTTTCTTTTACCACTTTAAACTTTGTTTACATGGATGCATTCATAATTTAAAGATGTATTTAGACCCGTTTCTGTCAAATTGATTATCTTACAAACGTATAACTCTTCTTATGCTTCCTTTGACTCTAGAAGGTTAAATTGCTGTCTGATTTTACATGTATTGTTTATTCTTCAGCATTTCAAACTTCTGTTTTAAAACTTTTTTTGCAATATAAGACTTGCTGAATAATGTGCTTAAATAGACTCAATTTAATTTGTTTACTTATTTTACAAAGCAAATGAGTTTAATTTTGGTTAGACTCAAAAGTAAAATCAAAAATGAATCTTTGACATTAGTTTATGTTTCCTGACAGATCTTATCATTAATGTTTCGCTCTCAATCTCTCGGACTGCTAACCCAACACTAATGGTTCTGAATAGAAAATGTAAAGTAGGATACACACAAATTGTTAATCCAGCACACAAGTATGAATATTTGTTGTTATCCCATTTGTCATGAATACATTCTTTTCACACCAGTAACATATTCATTCTGTTCTATGGAGTCTCAGTGGATTGATTGCACACTGCTCCCAGCAGCAGATACAATCCATATTCAAAGCTTATTAAATAAATATGAATTGATAAATATTAACTAAATTACAATCCTCATGAATACTTCAGTCAGCGTTTCTTATCTGAACTTGCATGAAACTTAAACTTGCTCTCTGTCTTATCTCTCTGCACCCGCTGCTGTCTACTGATATGTTGTCCTCTCTGACATTCCCCGTGCTTTAATTGAGCCACTTGGTTTCTGCTTCGCACAATGAAAACGTGTCAGTCCACATTGAAAAGGGGAATTGTGTCTGAAAATGGGGGGAATCTTTAGCCTATTGTGGTGCTGTCACGTTCTCTTCCTGTTGCACCTCAGATGTTTGTCAGCACCTGCAGGGATTCTTCTAGTAATCTCTGAAAGTATGCAGCACTCAACGCATTGTGGCTAGTAGCCCCTCCCACGCCTGAGACTAATCTTCATGTCATCAGTCGCCATGGCTACAGACGGCACCAGTCACACTCTTCACATTGTCTGCGATTAGAAAGATCCTGATACTGATTGTGCAGTTTCGGTGTCACTAATGAGGAATGCACAAGCACTTTATTTTTCACTTAAAGCGTTATGTCTTGTCCAAACTGCTGTGTTGGCTAATCGCCAAATGAACAAAAGGCTTTGATTAAGCTTTGATTGATTCACCATCTTGTTTTCATACCAGATTAGAATTTTTTTTTCTAAACACAATGTGAATTAAAAATATAAATATATTTATTCGTACAGATTAATCAGAGAAGTCCAGTTTTACACTAACACTTGAATAATTCTTGAACCGTTCCTTTACTTATTAAGTAGCTTTGTTTAAACAATGGATGCTTTTCATGTTTTTTTGCGCACGGAGCTGGCGCTCAGTTTGCACGCTGACTTGTCACGATAATGCAATGCAGTTCAGCAACAATTAAAGTGATGCTTGAAACAACATGTTGGTGACCCGGAGTCAACACATCCGCGCTCACAAAATGTTCTTTGTGCTGGGGTTACAATGGGGACAAACTCATTAACACCAACAATAAGTTTATTAAAAGTTTTTATGATGTTTTATTTTGAATTTCTGCTTTGCTTTGACGTGACTGAGTTATTTATTAATTATGTTCTACCTCCGTTTGAGGTTTATTATTAACTACTCACTCCGTAATGAACTTTAGGACAGTTACAATCACGATTGTTGATCTCAAACTAAGTCGTGTTTCGTTTCTCTTGTTGCATGGCACAGGATCCGACAGTCCCACTACGCATACAAAGGATGTGACCACACACACCCGGGCCATGAAGCTGAAACACCAGGCGCTCCAAGACCGGCTGGAGATTTGCATACTGGAGCTGAAGAAGCTCTGCATCCGAGAGGCTGTGAGTCAAAATCTCGAGACAAACTCTTCAAGAACAAACGTTCAAGATTGATTTTGTTTGAAATGATATGCAATGTTTTTGTTTGACAAAACTAAAGATATTACATTTAATCAAAGCGATCCAATCCGCAGTCAGAGTGTGGATGATTCATCGCCTGCTTAGGAAGGCTAAATTGGTGGGGCAGTTTTGTGCTGCTGACTCATTTTACTGCTTGTTAACCATCGTTGGTTTCACAAAAGCTCCAGAGAAATCTTATGTGGAAACACACATTTTCACAATGTTGCTTCAGACATGTGACAAAGATTCTTCATTTTTATGTCTTGTAAAATCTCTTGAATATCATTGAAAAAAAGATTTTTTTTCATACAATTTCAGGTTAGAAGAGGTTGTAGTTAGTATTTTTATATTCAGTGAGATATCTGTTTGTTTCTACAAAAGTTTGTCTTTTTTCAAATAAGACTTTAACAATAACACAGAAGTTAAAGCATGTGAAACTGGAGTTTAAAGAGAAAATCTGAACTTCTGTTTCCCTCTAATTGCCCCTGGAAAGTTTCCTTTTTAAAGGGATAAATTGCCCCAAACCCGACCAAGGGACTGAAAACTATGCCTTTCTAGCTGCTAATGGGTCATCAGCCTCTCCAGAGTGACTCTTAATATAATAGAAGTTAGATGTACTTTCTTAATTAATAGGGAATGCAAAGATTATCAGCTTTTTAAATTAATATCTATATAGAATTTACACAGAGTGGTCAAATTAAAGGTATTTTTCTTTCTGTTTTGGCATCAGGCAACCAATTAGTTTTTTTCTCTTAGTTTCCCACAAAAATGGAGGACTGATTAGCAATGTGTTCTCTTTTTGTACAAATTTGATGTTTATTTCTTTGTTCTAAAACCTGTCAGTGGAAATAACCATAAGCCAAACTATTTGTACAAAGCAGTTATTTTTTAATTATAAACTAGACAAGGGTCTAGTTGGTCTTTTAGACCATTTTATTAGTAGCAAGGGCAAAAGCCACAGTTTGGCTTGTAAAGGTTGTTGATTTCTGCTCTCCAGGAGTCGGGACACTCCCAGCACCATTTGCGGTCATATAAAATGTTCATGCATGGTGTGACCCTCATTTTTGTTTATTTCAACCTTGAAGACACTTCTCCAGCAAACAATCGGTATTTACAAAGTGGAAAAAAGAAAAACAACTGTAAATCATTTTTTATTGAATTGCCCAAATATTCTCCAGAAAACGAGTTGTTAGTAAATTTTATCTTTTCCTTTTTATTCTGGAAACGTTTCTAGCTTATAAGGTTTTGTAGTGATTACAGATCTTTGATTAAGAAAAATGTCGAAACATTTTATTCTGAAATGTAATAAAAAATCCCTGTCCTATTATCCTCATCTGTCCTGTCAGTAAGACACTTTTTTTTTCCTTCTTGGAAGAAAAAGATTCCATTCCTCAGCAGACAGAAAGTGCAAAGTTGTTTCTCTAAGATAACGCAGATTGAGATCAGACTGCGTTCATCTCCACTCTGCAGGCGAATGATACAAACAAATTTTTCAAGAGCTTAATACGCATGGAGGCTAAAATGGGATAAAATTAAGGAAAATACTGGTTAAGGTTTTACAGATTAGCATCTTCTCTGCTTCATTTTTATCATTCATAGCAGCTTCCATCGTCTCTTGGGGTCAGAAGAGTCAAACTCTGGTTCAGACCTGTATGGTTGAACTCTTTCAACTCAGGTGATTTTGGAATATTAGTCGAAATCTCTCAGAAGGTGTTCATCTGTTACAAAGTTTTGTCATGCTCACTCAGCGTCATGGTCATTGTGCCTCATGTGGCGTCACCAACCCAGGAACATGAAGCAGAATCAGCAGTAATACATCTTCAGGATCCTGTTTAGTATAATTTTTTTGTTGGAAATCCATAGATGACATCTTTAAAGAGATGAGAGGAAATGGTAAAGCTTTGCATTTCTGTAGAATTGAATGTAGTTCGAAGTTTGTTTGTTTTTTTTTGTTTTGTTTTTTTCACACACCATCCCATTAACTTCCTCTTTCCTTGTCTACGCGCCAGCTGAGTGAAGGGTTCAATAAAATCTGGCGTGCACATTACAAGTAATTTCCAAGCTCGGCATATTGGGAAACAGTTGTAGTGTTGACATGCACAGGCGCTCCAACGTGGAAGCCCAAAATGGGTCGCCGTTTCCCGTTGACACTTGGGCTGGGCAGTCCTGTTGGGACATGCTTACACAAACTAATGGGAGTCACACTCCCTCTCTCATGTCTCGGTGACAAAGAATAAGGACATGTTCATAAACCACAAATAATACGTAAGAACTATGTCTCTGTGACAATTAACTTCCCTAAAATGTATTTATTGTTTTATCTGCGTCTTGCTGGGTATGAAAACCGATTTGGTCAGAGAGTAAAATTCAAAAATATGCGGTTGTGAAACAAAATCCCCTGCTTGTTTGCACGCAGAATTGTGCAACCGAGTCTTTGAATGTGTCTGTCTGAACACGTTGGAAAGGATCTGATACCGATTTTTGTGCATTGTTTCATAACCGCCGTGGAGGATGTTGGATAAACCCCTTCAAAAGAGTGCAACAGAAACTAAACACGGGATTTAATGGCTGTGATTTTGAACAAACTTTTGTTTTGATTAACTGTCTAATAAATCCCCTGTCTGTCCTATAAAATGAAACTTTGAGTGTGGTTAAGATATTAATGAGCTTTCTAATTATTATTATTATTATTATTATTATTATTATTATTGTTGTTGTTGTTGTTTAGGAGCTGACTGGTCAGCTGCCAAAGGATTACCCTCTGCTACCAGGAGAGAAGCCTCCACAGATTCGCAGACGCATCGGCGCTGCGTTTAAACTGGATGAGCAAAACATTCCTCGGGGATCAGAGGTACCTGGTGCATTTTCAGATGACAGAGTCTTAAGATTTACGGTTTTACATGATGCAGAAATCCAAGATTTCTGGCTATTTAATCTCCAGAATTCAGAACTGAGTCTGGTGGATGCCGATTTGGCGCTTCAGACGAAGATATACGAAGCGGCCCGCAAGCTCTGCGAGGAAGATCACCTGAGCAAGTCTGTCAGGAAGAGTCGGATACTGCACAGCAAGACTGAAGAAAAGAAACTCAAGAAGCTTCAAGAAAAGGCCTTTCAGCTGCGGCTGGAGCACGGCCGATCATCGCCACTCCCCGGTCTTACTGTTACACAACAAGGTGAGAAACTCATGACCACAAAAAGCCACAGACTGACAGTTTGATGAAAAATCCCTTTAAGACTTTCAAAGTCCCTCTGATTTTGAAAGTAATAAAACTTCTGACTTGGTCAGATTCAGTTGTTTTAATATTAATGTTTATGTTTTGTTTCCTTTGTTCTATCAGATCTTGGCACATCTGATGACAGCTCTTTATCTGATTCTGTGGTGCAAGATGAAGGTAAGAATTAACTTGTCCCGATTTGTACAAATGGAAAAGTTTAGTTTCATTTTTTACAGTCGGAGGAAAAAGCTTGGATTGTGGTGCTTGAGCTTGTGGCAATTAAACATACGCTGATTTAAAAAACATTTGCACTCGTACAAATTTTCTTCTGTTTTTTACTGTTTTTTTGTTGCACCTAAATGCTTCAGATTATCAGACAGATTATGATCTCAAAGACAAAACCAGCAAGTACAAAAAAACTATGATTTGCTGTCCAAATTAACCTGCTGTTGAAAGAAAAGTAATTGTACTCTAAAACTAATAACTGGCAACATTTCTGATAAAAGACAATGAGTCTCTTCCATCTGGGTGGAGGAATTTTGGGCCCAGTTTCCTTTTTATAGACACTAACAGCTGGATGTTTTCTTTCAGGATTTTATGATGGAGAACAGATTTCATGGTTTTATCATTTATGGTAATTTTTTCAACTCCTGAATCAGTGAGACCTCCTGGACCATCACACTCTCCCCACCACCATTTTCCAAAACATTTGATTTATGTGTTCAATCCACTGATTATTTTCCCAAAGCACTCTGGTACCATTGTGCTTTTTTTGTTGTTGTTTCTTTATTTCCTGAGAAGGCCAAGTTGTTTTGATTAATCTTCCCCGCCAAATCAAATCTTCATTTTAAACCTGCTTTTCTAACTATTCAGGTCATCGTTGTCGTTGGAAGACTCAGTTTCTGTTTTGTGAACCACTCCTTCCCTGGTTGCATCTCATAGAAGATGCTCCAAAATGATCTTTGCTCAGCAGATACTACCTAATTTACCACGATTATCTATTTGTTCCCAGAAGTTACAAGCCAGTCCTCGCAGCCATCCTCTGGTCTTCCTTATCCAGTGGAAACGGATTCGCCCCGGCCGCTCACCATGTCCTCACGTTCCTGCATCGACAGCTCCTACATGTCTTCATCGGCGGCTCCTCGGTCGCCGCTGTCTAACCCCTGTCAGTCTCCGTGCCCCAGCGTCGACTCCAAGTTGAGTTTTACCTCCAGTCCTGCGTATGACCCTCCTCCCATCCAACACTCCCCGTGGTCGGAGTCCAGTCTCGACCAGCCGTACCAGAAGAGCAAGAAGTCGCGTTCCTCCAGCACAAAGAGGTGAGACAGTCCATTCGTCATGACAATGATCCTGCTTTTTAAAGTCTAGATTAAGTGAGCCATTTTACCTCTCATAAGAAGGTTTGAAATCACATTTTATTTCTGTGATTATAAGTCGTTTGTAATATTACACCTACCCTGTCACCTATTGATTGATATTGATGCCTGGTTAAAGCAAAAGTTTCCGTTTTAAAGCGAATTCTCTTTACGTCATGCTCTGATTTATTCTGCTTTGTAGAAGAAGTCAATCTATTGGAAAGTGCGACACTGCCCTCTGTAGGTGCAAAAAGCCAACACACACACAGAAAGAGGCACAACATTATGACCAGTGAAAGAGGAAATAAACAGTACATATGTCTTGATTGTGGCATCCAAAAGTGTGTGAACAAATTGTATTGGGCAACAAAAAGTGAGTTTAACGCTGGAAAAATTAAACAGACGTTTGAGGCAAGTTTGAAAAGCTCTAAAAGTGGAGGCTATGTAAAAATATTTAGGCTTCATTATCCTAATAATTTCTGGAGCTGATCAAAACGTTTAAGCTTTGGAAATGAAAACAAAAGTAATGTAATGAGGGATCCCTTTTGTTTCCCAAAGGTGTGTATTGTTTTTAACTTATTGTTTTTAATGATTGTGGTTATGGTAGTATTACATACAATAATACTGTATTTAGACATAAACAAGAATGCATTTAGCTCCGAAAGGAGTGGGAAAAAGACTTAACAGTTTGAATCCATATGGAGACATTAAGAACAGAATCATCCTCCAACCACAGGCCCTCAGTGTTCATCCCAACATTAACAGGAAAATCTGTGCTTTGTGTTCAGCAGTCCTGCCAAATCTGAATTGTTGCCACCGTTGGAGGCTTGCTTACCTCAACAACTGTCCCATATGAGACTGGGCCGCACCCAGTCCAGCAGCACCCCCTCCACTCCAGAGATGCGTGTGCACAGACAGCTCTCCCTCAGGTAGGCACATCGCAGACACACCTCCATGTTTAAAGTTCTTCTTTGGACGAGAACATTAATATATTTTATATTTTGGTGTATTTTCATTCTTTTTGGCCATGTGCACTCTGAATCAGAGCTCATTTCTGTGTTGTTGTTTTTCCCCCAGGGTGTCCAATCCTGAATCGTCATTTTATAAGGAGCGTGGCCGTACCAGAGGTCCCAGGCGACGTCTGACAGAATACCACATAATGTTACCAGAGGCTCACTCTCCTACGATGAGCTACAGCAGCTGTGCTAGCTCTGAGGACAGCAACTCTGAACGCTCCTTCTCCATTCACAGCAACTCCCCGGGTCAGGAGTTCCCCTCTCATCCACGCAGACAGTATCAGGCTACTCCCCCTCTCTGCAGCCCGGAAGGCAGCTATGGACCTCAAGGTCTCGCTCCCACCGCCTTTCATCGTAACCCTGGGTCTCTAATGAGTCCTGTGGTTCAGAGACCGTATTACGATGATGAAATGGTCTACCCCGCTGACATGGACCTGACTCGGCTCTGTATCCCGCAACAAATGGCTTGCTCCCCCAACACATATGAATATTATTACAGAAAAGCTGCTATTCCCCACCAGAGAGCACAGAGGCCTGCGCCTCCTGACATCAGACTCACCCCCCCAGCACAGACGGACAACGTGCACTACGGCTGCCACGGTCTCCCACGTCAGGTGGTGAACGAGCAGCTGAAGTCCTGGCACCGCCGCAGTCAGTTCAAAACGCCACGGTCTCGCTCTCTGGACAGACAGGGAGCAGTCAGGCTGAAAAACATGTCGACACGAGAGTCAACCAGCTACCAGAGTCAGAAACTCCACGACCAAGTAAGAAAACCCAACTGTGATGGTGTCTTTTCACAGCAGTAGTATTCTACTTTTACAAGACAAAAGTGCAGCGAACTGCAAGAGTATTGAACTGTTTTTCACATTTTTGCCAGGTCATAGTCACAAAATTGAATGTACTTTCTAGAGATGCACCGATCTAATATTATCTGTATTTATTATGATACTGAAAAAAAATATCAGATCAGCTATTGGTGAAAATGCAACTGATTCATAACGGCAGATCTATTCAGTCAAATTCTATGATGTGAGCTCTGAGCAACATCATGCTTTTTTAAATTTATTTTACATTATATTTAGAATTCCTAATTGTACTTTCTGAATCATTTTAAAGGGTTGCTAGTTTATTTTTAAATGTTTGACCAAGGTCAACTTGTTTTTGTCAATTTCTTTATTTGCCGTTAAACTAAATTAAAGTTGAATTTACATGTTTGGCCAACCTTGTGAAGCTATTTGATGTATTTAAGTGTGCAGAGTATTAGTCAGAGTATTAAATACATTTGTTATTCAGTACACTGTTAAATGTTTCATAAAAGAAACATTTTAAGTCAGTTCAGCTGTTTTTTCCCTTTCGAAACGGTAACGGCCCAATACTAAATATACTCCTATTTCAGTATCGGTAATGAAAGAAGTGGATCGGTGCATCCCTAGTATTTTATTGGGATTTTATGTGATAAATCAGGACATAAATGTAATGTACAAGGGGAACAAAATAAAATACAGCTTCTTTTTTTTTTACTAGTATAAATGAAAATGTGGCTTTTATGTGTGGGCCTCTTTTCTAGATTTATTGTAATCAGAGTTTTTTTATAGATCAAAGTTTACGTTGAAAAAAAGAGGTCTTCCACTGAGCAGAGCATATTCTGCTAATGCACTGTTGCCTGTCATTATCATAACCTTAAACATAAATGTAATGTTTTCTCTTTTAAAGGTTATCCAAAGAGGAGTCATGCATAAAGCTGCAGAAGAAGCTCCAGAACACTGGATGATAGACAATGGCTCTCACTACATGAGTCAAGTGTGAAGATCAGAGATTAATTCACCGACTGCAGTTTTACATGTTGAACCACAATGCATTGGTCTGAATATCAATTGTATTGTCAGAATGTATTTTTACCATTCTGTTTACTCACTTTGTTTCATTTGCGCACATAAAATGAGGACAAAGGTTGGAACGTTTTGCCAACAGAAATCAGCAGAAGGTCAGCATTTCCACAGCAGAGTTGAATTTGCTGCAGATGTTTAGATTTGATTTAACATTTTTATTAAAAAAAATGTTGCCATGTTAAGAGAATTGCTGCTGGTGCTCTTGTTCAGTCTGAAATATTTGTGTCATAAAACATAAATATTTAATACATGGAAGAGTTATGCAATGTTAAGTAGGTGTACAAAGACAATAAAAATAATTGTTTGCTGTTGGTCAGCAAAGCTGTAACTTTATGTCCTTAAAGCTGAAGCATGAATTATGAAATTCAGGTACCGAGCTTTAGGTACTAAACCTTTTTAGTTGGTAATATCGCAGGTTTATGTGAGGATGTACAAAGAAAAGTTGTCTTCTTCTAGTGGATTTGAAATAATGTCATCCTTTTCAACCTGTTTTAGGGAAATATTCCACTATGTAATAATAATAATAAAGATTAGAAACATATTTTTATAAAATAAACCCAGTTAACGAGCTTGGGCTGCCTGTAGTCGGTGTCCTGAGATTGAAATCTTTGTTGTGTATGTGCGTGTGTGTGTGTTTTATATATATGTATTTTAGGCTGCACTGGCTAACTTGAATAACTGACCCACTGAGTTAAAATAGTAAAAACAAGGTACTAACCTAAACATGTGGCGTCTAAAGCAGCAAAGTAACACAGAAGCAAAGTCGAAACTGAATCTCTTGGCAGCTATTAAGAGGTCAAACTGAAATTCATATTCTTAAAGCTTTAACTCTACCTTGGGTTGTTGTTTTTCTTGTTTTCATTTTAATTTCACCTTTTTTACGCACCACCAGTGGTTGATTAACAATGTAATTTGCACCCTAAAAACCACACAAAGCCAAACTTGAACTCAAAGCAGACATGGACCAGAGTTTGTAGAACAAATCTATTTTATTGTTGTTTTATATATATATATGTGTATTTTAAATAGAACACAATCATGTTTCCTTGTGTGCCTCTTGTTTTTTTTACTGACTTTTTTCCTATTTATCTGTTTGCAGTTAATATGTGGTAAATGTTTTTGCTGTTTAACAAAACCTGTGATTTTGGTTTTACTGTGGAAGTAAAAAAAATTGTTTGAACACAACTTGGCTTCATTTATTTGTGTTTAGTTTTTAGAGCTGTTTCAGAAAGACTGATATAAATTGTAAAATGGTTTAAATAATGAATTTAAAGGTGACTGAAATTCCTTCATTAGATCAGAATGTAGATCTAATTTTTTATGAGTGTAATAACCATAAAGTTGATTATTTACATGTGTTGACAGGTAGAAATTACACCCAAGTTATTTTTCCACATAAAGAATTATTTCCATATTGACTCTGTTTTTATTGTATGTGCTACAAAAAGAAACTAAATGTATATGATGCTGTTTTAATAATTCAATAACCAATTTTTTTACTCCCAAGTTTAAGTGTAGCAGTAACTTTGTGTCCCTCCTTTTGACTTAACCTTTTTACTTGTAAATCTACCACTTCTGTCACATTCATAAAACACGTAAAAAGATTTAGAATAAATTTATTTTTTATAGTAGCATAATCTCACATTACAAAATGTAGAAAAAAATATATAATTTGACTAGATTTAATGAAAAAGTTGTTTTTCTGTTTTGTTTTTATAATTTTAAAGTACACTGCTCACTTTTTAGACTTCTGAAACACCAATACTTTTTTCCACATTTTCTTGTGTATTGATTTGAGTAAAATTAATGAGACTGTAACATAAAATGTGGAAAAAGTGAAACACTGCAGGTTCACCATACTTAACAGTGAGCACGGTGCTTTCCCTCATGTTCATACTTTATTTTCATAAAGAATAACATTTTGGAGGGGTCATCTGTTAAATCTCGTAGAAAATTTGTGGACAGTTACAGATTAGCATGATTTCAAGGAGGCCTTCCACCTTCAAAAAATTGGAGCTCGTTCTTCAAAGATAAATCTTAAATACTAGCAAAAATATGCAGCAAGAAGGATTGTATTACTATCATTTCAATATTTAAAAAAAATATTCCTTTGGTTATTGGAAAATGCATTGTAAACCATTTATTTATTTAAAAAATATATCATGAAAACTGACTATCCTTTCACATTGTTTTAATATCTTTGAGAAATGCCTAATTCATTTACTATCAGAAACAAACTTCTTGGTTGAATGCAAGTGATTTCAAACCTAAATGTGCCGGTGGTGTGAATAGTTTTGGTCATGTTCATGCAGACGCATTCCGCTTCGCCCCATAAGGACAAATGCATACGATTGTTAATGTTGAACGGTTTTCGGATGTTGCCATTCAGTTTTATCTTGTGTAATTTTATTGCGTCATTTTCCTCACAAAATACACTAGCTGGACATCTTTTCTAAATAAAACTTCCAATGTTTCGGCCAGCGCCGTAAATAAACGACTTTGATTTTGGCTTTTATTTTGGAAGAACAGAACAGGATTCAGCTTTGCTAAGAGACTTCAACTTCCGGATGTGGCTTTTGTTTCGCACAACCATAAATAATTTACCTTCCTGGTTAGGAGTCTTCCTCGTCAGGTAACTTCGGGACATTTAATTAATATTTGTTGACAGTGTTAACCCCGCTGAGTGTTTAATTAAGCCTGTGGCCTGCTGCCGTTGTGTTTGGACCGCTGTATGTCTGGCACCAAGTGCGTTGAAAAAGAATCAATTTCCTGTTCGGCTGCTGGAGCTCGGTTAGCTAACAGGTAACGTTAGCAACCAGATATTTATCAGGTTGTTAAAAACTAGATGATTTATCCACCTCATCTGCTGTCAGTATATACTAACTCTATATTTTTTATTAGAAGCTACAAATCGTACATTATTCCCACGTTTGGTGGACTTCGTCTGTATTTTAGGGTTGTTTACATTTTGTTCTCCATGTTCCGTCAGACGCTTTGTGATGTTATTCAACATCCGTCGGGAAGCCGCTTGCCTCCAGTCTTAACACTAACTTTGTTCCAGGTGTAGTTCTCTTTACTAGACCTAGCATCACCTAAGATGATCATTCTCATAATATAATAATATAGAACAGTCCGGCCAGGTTAAGTACCCTTTGGACAATAGTGAACAATAATCCACACTACACTGTAAAAGCAACAAAAAGGGGTATTATTGCTAAGTAAAGATATAAAAGCAAAGGGGAAAATTAGAAGCTAAGTTTATTTTCCTGCTGATTGAAAATCTCCTGTGATTTGAACATTTGGTGGGTTTGGATCTGGTATTGATTGAACTCCTTTTGTTTGACTCGACTTGAAAATCTAGCTGAGCTTGATTTAAAGAGAGTGTTGTATGAATCTGTGGTCTGACGTGGATTAGTTATCTTAGACTGTTTAGTGTGCTTGACTGAACTTGCATTTTTATTCATGTAGGTAAAATACCTGGTTAACTAATGAATCACATAGTTTTAATTCACAGTAAATGCAGATAAAAAAACAGAAGGAAGGAGAAATGTGTATTTATTACAGCTGATCTCGTCCTTTTACAATTTGTTTAATGATGCTTGTTTTATGACGTTGAAGGATTTTGTCTGTGTGAAAATGCATGTAAGTTTTACTAACAATGAACTGAACAGGCTTTTCTTGACTGATGCTGGTTTCCTTCAAAAACTGACCTGCCGACTCCCAATGTCTGATTTTTCTTTTTCTTCTTTGCGCTATTGTAAAAATGAAAAAAAAAATGTGCTGCAGGTTTTAATTTTTAAATGGCAATTTAAAGATTTAGCTAAATTGTTGCACAAACTCTTGTGTACCTTACCTTTAGTTTTTTTTGTTTGTTTTACT
This sequence comes from Poecilia picta, assembly GCA_033032245.1. Classification (NCBI taxonomy): domain Eukaryota; kingdom Metazoa; phylum Chordata; class Actinopteri; order Cyprinodontiformes; family Poeciliidae; genus Poecilia; species Poecilia picta. The sequence goes on along the minus strand of CM065357.1, from coordinate 14,438,405 downwards.
AAACTTAATAGCTGGGGTTTTCTCTGACTTTTTTGTTTTTTAGCTCATTGATAATCTATCTGAGAAAATTGGGCAGATTCTGATCCTACATTGATTATTTCATATGTATGAAAAATGTCCTAATAAGAATTATTAATTCAGTGTTAACAAAGTCTAGTTGAATATGTCTGCAAATCACAATGTTGCCTTTGTTTGTTCTATCTTATATCTATCTATCTATCTATCTTATAAAATAATAGAGGAATGTTATATGCATGCTTAAAAATATGATTGATCGCTGCCATTCGTGTTCTTTAAAAAATGTTGTATTATGAAGCAGAAAAAAATGTCTTCTGAAACAGCTTTTATAGTTGACGATAATCCTTAAATTAGACGTTTTCACCAAGATACAAACACTAACTTCCTACAGTTACATTTGTCCTGTGGTGTAAATGCAACTAGTTACTCTGAACTGGTAGTGTTTTTCTTTGATGTGTTAAAATAACAGGCCAGTTGTAGCACATTAACCGCTGTCATTCTGGGTTTACAGGAGGAAGTTTCCTTGTCCCGACTGCAGCAGAAAACAGGACTCTGATCAGGTCATCAGGCAGTCTCCCTATGTCAGTCCGAAACGGGTCTGCCAGTGATGCAGACTGCCGGATCTCTGAGGACTGCAGCGTCCCAGATGGTGAGCTGATGGAGCTCGGGCCGCTGCTGGAGGAGGGAGGGGGGCGGCAGGGGCCATGTAAAGGCATTCATCCGGAGGTAGGACTGTTTTGGTGTTTGTGCCAACCGTCCAGAGAAAAGTTTGCTTTCTGTGTCTCATGACCAGTCGTCTGTTTGAAGGGAGCAGCGATGCTTGCTGATGAGGAAGAAGAGGACGACGAGGTGGGCGAGGTTTTGACTCTACCTCTTCAGGCTCATCATGCCATGGAGAAAATGGAGGAGTTTGTGCACAAGGTAACTGTCGTGGAGAAAAATTGCCTTAACAAGAGTCTGGATGAGAAGAAATAAGAAATTTATTGAAACCTTGAAAGGTGATAACAGGAATACAGAGTCAAGGAGTCTGTGGAGTCCGCTCTGACCAACAGTGGATCTGGCTTCCTTTTATGGGTTCTGGCCAAAGAAGAGGGACTTGATTGGACAATAGGTCCAACCCCGGTGGCCTGGCCATTTGTCTATTGTTAAGGAAAGGAGGTTGTTACTTAATGTATGAAATGCAGTCTAAGTTCCGGGTTGAGGAAGTATCACCCCGATTGTCTCCTGGATCACAGACATTCTCTGCTGTTACGTCACACTGTGGAAGGAGAGCAGCTTGGCCAATCTCATGATAAAATCATGGAGACACAATCTAAAGCACAAGAGGAGCACATTATAAAATTTTCCATTACAGTAACAAATTGACTCAGATAGGATATGTAGGTGGATTAAAGGCCAAAGGAAATGGCTGTAGAAGAATAATGTTATTATTGATTAGGTTATTCGGACGTTTTTAGGGCTTTTTAGCTTAAAGATTATACACAGTCCAGTCACATTAATGTGACCACCACGTACTTTCCACTTCAGAGTTAAATAACCAATCACAGAAGGCAGGTGGCAGCACAGTGCAGTTGAGCGTATATAAAGGGTGTGTGTGGGCTTCGGAAAACATTTCAATCGTTGGCGTAATGCAGAAACGAAGCGATTCATCCGACGTCCAAAAGGGCATGATCATTGGCTTTCGGGCCAAGGGTGGAAGCATTTCCGAAACGGCTGAGTTTGTGAACTGTTCGCGTGCCGCCGTGGTAAAAGTGTACCGTGCATGGCAAAATGGGACTGTCCAAAATCAACGACGTGGCAAATGTGGTGCACCACGGGCCATAGATGACAGAGGCGAACGACGGTTGCGGAGATGCGTTCGGGCAGATAGACGGGCTACCGTTGAGCAACTGACCACTAAAATGAACCAAGGGGCTACCACAAGTGTCTCCCAAACCACTATTCAGCGAACATTGCTGCGTCTGGGCCTCCGAAGCGGACGCCTGGTTCGTGCACCTATGCTGACTGGTGTTCATCGACGACGAAGGCTAGAATTTGCACGCCAGTACAGCAGCTGGACGTCCACTGAGTGGCGACAGGTAGCGTTTTCAGATGAATCGCGTTTTATGCTCCATCGGACAGATGGACGTTGGCGTATAAGGCGTGAAACCTCTGAAAGGAACCACCCTGCAACCATTGCAGGAACGGTCCAAGCTGGAGGCGGGAGCATTATGGTCTGGGGAATGTTTTCCTGGCATTCTCTGGGTTCACTGATTATTGTGGAAGGCACGATGGATCAATACAAGTGCACATCTGTCCTTGCGGACCATGTCCACCCCTACATGCGCATTGTTTTTCCTCAGGATGATGGCATCTTCCAGCAGGACAATGCGAGGTGCCATACAGCTGCCAGTGTACGTGCGTGGTTCGAAGAGCACCAGGATGAGTTTACCGTCCTCCCCTGGCCAGCAAACTCACCTGACTTAAACCCAATCGAGCATCTGTGGGACCATCTCGATCGAGTTGTTCGCGCCATGGATCCTCAACCGCGTAATCTAGCGCAGCTGGCCACGGCATTAGAGTCGGCATGGCTCAACATCCCAGAGAAGACCTTCAGGGACCTAAGTGACTCTCTTCCTGCACGTCTCGTAGCAGTTCGCTCTGCGAAAGGTGGTTATTCTGGCTTTTGACAGATGGTCACATTAATGTGACTGGACTGTGTATGTAGATATATATATTGATTAATTCATATCTACCTTTTTAATAAAAGAAAAATAAATCAGCAAATGTTGTCATGCAACCTGATGTCAGTTTGCTGTAGCTTGTGAAGTTTGTGGCACATGTTCGAAGTGAGCTGCTCACAATCTTATCAATAATTCAGTAATTTTACTGAGGCTTCAGACAAACAAAACTCTTTCACACATCAAAACATAATTTTACTCACAGACTCTGAGGTTTCCTTCATGTTTTTTTCCTTACGATGTAGAGGCACATAAAGACATAATGCTCCATTGTTATTTCAGACCATGTTAGACCAGCATAAGACGTGGTGTTGGATATTTCAACATGCATGGCAAGCTGAGGATCAGTGTGGCAGCCGCCCAAATTCAAAATAAGTAGTAGTGTGTTTTTTTTAGGGCGGTTGGATGGAAATAAGCCCCTCTTGTAAATTTGGCCTTCGTAAATCAAATTAGCTTCAGCCTGTTCCAGTTTCCCCCTCGTCGTCACCGGCCCTCCCTCCAACGCTGCAGCCTGGGTGCCCTCAGGGCGGCCTGGCCCCATTTTAAAACCGCTACATGATCCCATGTTCATTTTGGTCGGCTCAGCCACCAGTTGGCTTCACGTCGATGCTTTCGCATCCTGTTTTGGAATCACTTTCTAACGCCATTTTACAGTAAATTTATGGTCTGGTGTTACAGTAAATGTTGCCTGTTCTCACTCTCTCAGATGAGATAAAAACTGCAAACTAGTTTATCTTCATTCTGTCAAACCTGCATTGCAGCTACTGCATCAAATTACCTCAGTAACTTGACAAGCACATAATTGTTTACTAGGTTTTTGTAAGCTATTTATGGTCTCAAGTGACTAAATACTGTAAGTTGTGACATTTGTTTGTCTGTTTACGCGACGATGCTGATCAGGAAACATTATGAAATGATTTGTTTCGTGAGAGAGGTTGAGACACTTTTCAGAGGAAGTTTAGAAAAACTCTTTACAAGTGATTTTTGTTTGTTCGTAAATCAGGAAACTTTGCACATCTTTTGACACTGGATACATGTGAATTCAAACCTTGGAAAGAGAAACAAAAGGTATAAAATGGCAATGTTGACGTCCTAATTTATGGCTAGAGTGGACGTTGAGTTAAAAGAGCTTTTTGCAAGAGGCAGGAAGGGAGAGGAGCCCTCTGATCAGGATTAATACCTGACATCTAAAAACATATTTTACGTTTTTATAGGTTAAACTCTGGAACTGAATTAAAACATAACTCACAAAGCTGTAATAATCCACAAAGCTTTAATAATTCAAATTTATTGGATGTATTTTTTTAGGAACAGTAAAAACACAGCAGCTAAAACTAATCAATTTAAATCTATGAACATGAATACAGTAAAATATCCCAACTTTACTAGTTAAAAAGATTTGATGAGTGTTGCTCTCTCTCCCTCTAGTGAGATGCTAAAAGCTGAAATCTATTTTAAATAAAGATTTCAACAATTTTTGCTGTACTCAACATGTTGAAAGACTGTAAAACATTGTGACATTAAAAAAATAAACATCTGGTCTGGTTTCTGCTTTGGAAAAGATTGGGGGAAGAAATAAACTCACCCAGAAAAACACCAAGGAAGCCTGTCCTCACATGTGGTCTAGTCCTTTATGCTCAGGTAAACATTCTTGCTGCGCTGCAGGTGTGGGAAGGTCGCTGGAGGGTCATTCCTTTTCATGTCCTGCCCGACTGGCTGAAGGACAACGACTACCTGCTGCACGGACATCGGCCTCCGATGCCGTCGTTCAGGGCCTGCTTCGGAAGTATCTTCAGAATCCACACGGAGACGGGAAACATCTGGACTCACCTGCTAGGTGAGCACGAAAACTTATTTACGTCTCTCATGTTTTTGATGCTGAACTTTAAGAAGATCCTAAAGCTTTCTTTCCTTCCTCAGGGTGGATCTTATTCGTTTGTCTGGGCACTTTAACCATGTTGCGCCCCAACATGTATTTTATGGCACCTCTGCAGGAGAAGGTTGTGTTTGGGATGTTCTTCCTGGGAGCAGTCCTCTGCCTCAGCTTCTCCTGGCTTTTTCATACTGTCTACTGCCACTCGGAAAAAGTCTCTCGCACATTCTCCAAGTAAGGATGTAGGAAAAACAAAATAATAAAAAACCAGAAAATAATAAATAAAATTGCACACAGATAGACTGATTACAGTCATTGCTCTGTAATTTACTTAGTAGCATCAGGAATACATTTTTATAACACACTTTTTAGATTTTTATAAGATAAAAAAAATGGAAAACTGTACACATTATAATTATGCATGACTTTGTGTTGGTCAAACAATCCAAATAAGGTTATGTGTAAAAATGTGAAATTTTCTTAACTTCTCTTTACTTATTGGGGCTAGAAAAGAAAAACAAAATGTTGCATTAATTTTACATCAGACTATGTAACTGCTTGGTAAATGTTACATTTTTATGTATAAGATAATTTGAAAAACGGCAAACAGGTTAAGAAGGTTTGCCTTAATAAAGCTCCGTCCTGTAACAGAAATATGGCTGCATCGCTCAGGTTTTCTAAAGGTGCATTTCAAACATCCAAACTGTTCCTACAAATTCACTGTGTCACATCTGGAGAAAGCCAAACACGGCGTATCAGAACAAATACCTCACACCAACTGTGATGCACAGCGGTGCTTAAATGTGAGGCCATCTGTCTGCCTGCTCCAGCTAGACCCAAAGTGGGTCACGCAACAAGACGCTGATCACGAGCAGAGTATCAAGTTTGAAACCAAATGAAATGACTGAAAAGCTGCGGTGGAACCCTGACAGTGTTTTGCGTAAATGAATATCTGCAAACCACAGCGAAGATGTTTGATTTGTTAAGATAAAAACGGCAGCGTCTTGCATTTACAACCCCCTCTGCTCTTTTTAGTGAATTATTAAGTGTGGATTACAGCAAAATCTCCTGCAGACCAGCTGTTCAAAACGGGTCTGCCTGTCCTTGTTCTTCTTCTCTGCCTGCTTTGTGTTGGTTAGAAAAATCTAAGTTGCACATGCTTGGTCCTGACAGAGCTCTCTGTTTTGGTTTGATAAACTGAGATGTGAGATAATGAGAAAGTGTTTGGAGACGTTGCGATCGTCACCGTCTCACCTTCCCTCCACAGGCTCGACTACTCGGGCATCGCCCTCCTGATCATGGGCTCCTTCGTGCCCTGGTTGTACTACTCCTTCTACTGTTCCCCTCAGCCTCGACTAATCTACCTCACCATCGTTTGTGTTCTTGGCATCGCTGCCATCATAGTGGCTCAGTGGGACCGATTCGCCACCCCTCGTCACAGGCCAACAAGAGCAGGTGAGGATAATGTCTTTTTCAACGCGCTGCTGTGTCTTGAAGCTTCCTGCTTGGGCTTCATTCTGGTTTCATCGCACAGATGCTTTTATTTTGGCTTCATTTTTGGGATTTTGTGCTTGCAGAGGGAACAAAAGAAAACATTGTTAAAGATGGCTGATTCTTTTTTTTCTTCTTCTTCTTTAATGCCTGAAATTATTTAATGCACGTTGCTTTGTTTTGCTCAGGCGTGTTCATGGGTCTTGGACTTAGTGGCATTGTCCCCACCATGCACTTCACCATCGAGGAAGGATTCGTAAAGGCCACCACAGTCGGACAGATGGGTTGGTTTTATCTGATGGGCGCCATGTACATCACCGGTGCCGGTCTGTATGCGGCCAGAATCCCAGAACGTTTTTTCCCGGGAAGTGTGACATTTGGGTAAGTGTCAAATTGTAGACACTTGTCAAACGTTCACATAGTGGGACATGTGCTGCTGATACAGAGCTAGGCTTTAAGCGTAGTTATCCAGGTAACAGTTAAAGACAGCACTTGGTTTTTACCTGGATGAATTTGCTTTCTTGGTTTATATTTGTACCATCAATTATACCTTGCTGAATAAAAGGAAGTAGATCAAATAATGATTCTGATAAGAGTAGTTTTAATATTGAAAAAGACGAGTAACCATTAAAATTGACACAGAAAAGTGGAGAGGCACTGAGATTTTCTGATGATTCCCAGCATTTCTAACCAGTTTTTGTTTTTTCTCTCGCGTCTTTCTTTTTTTCAGTTTCATTCTCATCAGATTTTCCATGTCCTGGTCGTTGCAGCAGCGTTTATTCATTTCTACGGCGTCTCCAACCTGCAGGAGTTTCGCTACGGCCTCGAAGGAGGATGCACAGATGACTCTCTACTCTGAAAGGCCCAACTGTGACTTACTTTTTCTTTACAGCTACACCCACACAGACACACACCCATACACGCAAAATGCTGCTGGACATCAGTATAGTCTCTTCTTGCTCCTTCTGTACTTCTGGGTTGCTTACATCTTTGGGTTTTAGTGGTCTTTCTGCTTTGGCTTTTTTGCTCCAGTAAAGTAGCATTTACTAGCCAACGTACTATGGAGGGATCAGACATTACTTATTACTATGATACCTGTCAGATACGTGTTACAGATAGTGTTTTCAACTAGGATTAAAGTGGGATTTAACCAAATCTGATAGCCTCTTCATAGGTTCCCTCTGTTACCCTGAACCTCTTCATGGTCTGTTACAGTTGCACAAAAGGGTTCAGAGAGTAATATTATTTATGCTAACGGAGAAGGCCTGGGCTTCAAGTCGTCCCCCCTCACATGCAGGTTAGAGGATGGTTGGAGGGTCTACAGCGGCGTGGAGGCCGGAGAGAACAGACACGCCTGCGTAAAGGGTGGGAAACTGTCTGAATGTCACCGGATGTTTGTTTTCAATACTGATATTGATTACCTATGTTTGGCTTCTCAGCAATAAAGGAAAAAAACAAAAAAAAAAAACAGTGAAATTTCCAAAACCCCATTCAGTAGAAAACGCCAGTGTTTTTATAATGTTTTAAGGCGAATTTGAAATGGTCATCCAGGCACTCCAGGTGAGAGGAGTCTCTAATGTCCGAGCAGAATAATTTAACGTGCACAACCTTTGAGGAATCAGGTGAATTCATAGTTTCTGATGACATCTTTGGACGTTTTGCCTCCTTTGGCAAACATCCAAAATGGATTGCTTATAAACTGTTCAATGCAACAGAGATGCTGTAATTGTTTGTAGCTCCTGTGTAAAAATAAAGCTAGTTCAGGTTACATTGGGACAAAGTCTTCATCCCATCGTGGATCAATTAGGAATAGCGCTTCAATTCTAAACTCTTAGTTGGTAGCTCTTGAGCTGCGACCAATGAATCGGCGATCAAACTCCGTCTTAATCGACTGGAGGTTTTTCTTTACTGCTTGATTTCAGATGTAAAGAGGTGTAAACATTTAGCGCACTTCACATACTTTAGAGGATTAAATTCAAGACTGTAAAATCATTAAATGAGGTTTAAAATGTGTTCTGGATGATTGGTAGAAACTTTTGAGTATTCCTGTGCCTTACGCCAACGGAAATGTTTTTAAATAAAACGGCCTATACTTTACAGTCAAAGGATCATGCAGGATTTAGGGGTTTTAGTTTTTATTTTCTCGTTTTCCTCACCATGCATACAATCAAATCATTATTAAAGTTGCAATTCCATTGATCGGTTGTACACAATGCTGTTAAAAGACTCCTTTTTCTAGATGATCTTATTCAAGCTTTATTACAAAGACTAAACATGAGTATCCCTGACTTTGTGTAATGTTCTGTGTAGAAGGTGATAAAAAAATGATACATTTCTTTGAAATGTAAATCTAAATATTTATTAATGGTAATGTTGGAAAATTGTAATAAATTCTTTTCCATATGTAAGAGGATGTTGTTTTATTTTCCCACTGTACATTTTAAAGCACACAAGTAGCGAGTAACGCTTGCATACAAAAGTATTCGTAACTCTCTTTACTATCTCCTCACATTGAAGTGGATATTTTGAGTGGATGCTTGTACCATCAGGAGAAATCGTTTTCTATTGATACCCAATTTAAGTCCAGACACCAGTAACACACAGTACCTCTGTCTGCATGTTTTTTTTTATTTTTTATTTTTGTCCTGCTTGAAGTTGAACCTCAGTCTTCAGTCTTTTGAAGCCTCTAGCAGGTTTTCATCCCTAATCTCCTGTATTTAGCACCATCAATCTTTCCATCAACCTTTTTCTGCCTCGGGGGGGGGGGGGGAAACCCATCTCTACAATGTGATTCAAACACCACTTTAGACATTTTTTGCTAGCTGTAACATCCTGCTCACTGTCTGTGCTGATAAATATGGGCCCAGCATTGAGGCCACTTACAAACCAAAGTAGAAGTGGGTTATAAACTTCTGTTTATACCCCAGGAAAACAGGAGTTTAGATTACATAGCTGCCAAGAAACTCATCAACTCAGTGTGTATTAAAAAATACATTTCAACAATTGTGCCACCTGTACTTTTTGATAAAAATTATAGATTTTTTTTTAATAACCAGAGATGGCGGTCAAAGAACACCATATATTATTTTGTTTCTTTTTCTTTTAGCATTTTTACTGTGTCATACACACTTTGAAAACATGGAATTTCTTGGCGTTTTACAGGTTTGAATGAAGGAAAAATTAAAATAGTGGAAACAAGTAAAAATGAAGATCTTGCCATTTTTTATTTTTTTTAAAAAAATCTCAAAATAAGCATATCCTAAACAAGCAGGATATGTCATTTTAATTTTAGAGTATTCTACTAAATAAAGCTAAACCAACAACAAATCAGACTAACTCAATAAATTTGAAATGCATACTTTATTAAATTTTATTTTGTAGCATGTTATTAACAGACTAAGGACATAAACATAAAGATGTGAAACAATTGTTCCAAAAAACAAAGGCAAACATGGTTAAGAATAACATGTTATCATTTGGGTTTCAAAATCACTAAAACCCCTAAAACTAATTAACTTAGTTTAATAAATAACTTAATGACCATTACTCTTTTAATGGTTATTAGCTTATATTAAGACCCTAGGTGTTAAAAGTTTCATGAAAATATCACGTGAAATATGGAATAAATTCAGGAAATTTGAGAATGAAATCTGTTTTTTTAATCCAAGATCTAATTAACCTCATTAACATTAGAAAGAAAGTTCATATAAATAACTTAAAATTAATAATTCAATCAGGAATATTAGTATTTAACAAATATAATTACTGTCAAACTCCGGTCCTCAAGGGCCTCTGTCCTGCAGTTTGTAGATGTGCCACAGGTAAACAACGCTGGAATGAAATGGCTTAAGGTGACTTGATTTCAGAAGTAAATCAGTTTTCCAGAGCTTTTCTAATGACCTAATTATTCTTTTCAAGTGTGGCGCAGCAGAGGCACATCCAAAAGTTTCAGGACAGCGGGCCTTGAGGACTGGAGTTTGACACCTGTGCTTTATCTGAACACATCCTTTGTGATATAGTCAACATATCATTGGATGCGGTACCTTCCCGCGGTTGGTTGTTTCGCTTCGGACGCATTTAAGGGTCGCACCGTAACAGCTAGCATTCCAATGGCTAATTTGACTGTGTTGGCAGATTGTTTTTCTGAATAATTACTGTCTCAGCGTCATAACTCAGGTACGTCTCAAACTGTTCGATGTAATTGTGCATGGATGATGTTCAAAGCGTCCCGCTGAGTCATTTCTTCATTTGGCGTGGGTCAAGTTCAGTGTTTTTATACATATCTTGGCGTAAATTTGAGAGGCGGCTCATCCTGATTTTCTCATTTATTTGAAATTATAGTTTTGCAGTCTGATAAATGTTTATAAAACACTGAGCGTTTTTACTTGTACTTCCGCTCTCCACAGCCCTAGTTCCGGGGTCCAATCGCCCGATGAGCTCAGGCTTTGTTCTGTTTAAACATTAGGGCTTTAATGGCTGAGATATTAATGGTCATTTATATTGATGCGATTCCCCGACTGAAGAACCGCTGTAGTAAACATCCCCATCTGTATGTATGAATGTAGGACTCGACATGGACCAAGAAGGCACTGAGCGATCCGACCTGGTGTCTGAGGACGGGAAGAACATCAAATCTGTCCTGTGTCAGCGGTGCGGGTCCAAGGTGTTGTGTCCCGGGATGGCTGTGTTTGCTGAAAACGAGGTTTGTTTCCCGATGCAAAAATAATGGACTGATTAAAGTGTACATTTACATTTTTCATGCTTAGAATAATGCTGGAAACTTTCCCCCCTCACCCTCTGAAGTTATATTAGACCAAACTTCTCTTCTCAAATGTGTTAGTTAACCCCTCACAGGTCTCCAAATTCATAGCATGATTACTGTATTTAAAGAGATAGTAGTCATCCTGTATGTAAACATTTGATTTTAAAGACCATACCAAACAAATCTTGCATATTTTTCTCATTTGCTTTTAGCAAATATACATTTTGGTTGTTCTAATTGAATTGAAACATTTTTAATTGGTGCCTCATTAAGTTATTTAGAATGGAAATGTTCAGTGTCTCTTCAGTCTGAGAGATCTGAGGTGTGGAGTTGGACCTTTGTAGAGAAAGATCAAGATTTTTACCAGAGTTTCTGAAGCATGAACGATCCTTGTGCAACCCGTAGCAGGAAGAACAACATGGTGTCGTCCAGCTTTATCCTGTTCTGATTAGATATAAGTAAATACTCTCCACACCTTGTGCTCTTAAGCAAATCTCTTTGTGTCACCTGTTTTCTCACATCAGCTGTTCCTGCCCTCCATGCGGAAAAAGAGCAACCTCAGCAACGCCGAGGGCTCAGTCGACGGTGACACTCTAACGGCTCACTGGTTGGTGGACGACATGTTCAGTTTTGAGAACGTGGGCTTCACAAAAGACGTGGGAAAGATCAAGTACCTGATCTGTGCAGATTGTGAGATCGGACCAATCGGATGGCACTGTTTGGATGACAAGAAAAAATTTTACGTCGCTTTGGACAGAGTGAATCATGAATAATGCTGGTGTAGATGTGAGCCTAATGGACTTCAGGAAGGTTGTGGCCTGCTATGCATTCCTTATGGATTTCCCCCATAAATTGACCCTGAATCTATCCGTCATTGACGCGTGTAAAGAAACTGTAAACGGTTTGTAATAAGATTGTGCCACATTCATTCTCATAACTCACTAATATTATAATAAAAGTATTGAAAGTTGATTCTGATTTTCTTTCATGCACCTTATAATATCAAGAAGTTACAGTTTCTTCTACAGACTGTTTTATGAAAAACATTTTCATCCTTCAAACTCTAATTTTTTTTAATCTAATTCCACCTGAAAACCACTTTTCAATCCAGCAAGGTGTCTTTGTGATATTTCTCTACCAGCTTTGCACATTTTTAAATTGGACAGTTTCCTATTCTTTAAAAATACCAAATTTCAGCTTTACTACAAATTCTCAATTAGATTTAGATCTGGACTTTGACTGGGTCATGCTAGCACACGAATCTGCTTCGATTTAAACCACTGGCTAGATTTTTATAGTTATCCACCTGGACGGGAAACCTTTGAATCAGTCATAATTGTTATTCAGCCTTTAACTGTTTTTTTTTTTTGCAGAATTTCTGTTTTAGCTCTACCCTCCAATCAACCCTGATTTTTTTTTTTTTTTCTGTTGAAGAGAAACATCCCCAGAGCATAACAGAGCTACCACCATGGTTCACAGTAACATGCAGGGAAATTTTCTTTTTTCTTCCATTTTCTCGGTGTCTTTGTGGTGACATGCGATAACCTCTTTGAATTTATGATGCTGCATTGATTAGACAGGCACTGCTAAAAATAGGTATCCTTGAAAAGTCTGCTTTTTATGACGGGCGGTTGAATAAAATTTGATTTACACCATGCAACACACTTAACAATGATCTTAAAGTATTAAGTGTCAAATCAGACCAGTGGAAATCATATGAATTACTAGTATATAGCTATTTAAGAGTTGAGTTCAATCCAAACACAGCATTCATCTGTTCTTCAGCTTAACCAAGCTGGGTGGGGTCTTTCCTTTAAAGACCCCACCCAGCGTGTGCCATTTCAGGATGCTGTTCTGCTCTACAACACTAGATGTCCTAACTTCACGGCTTGATGAGCTTCCTGACTGCAGCATCATGTGGTCTATTGTTAGTTTTAATAACCAGAAGTGCTGCGCACATTAACTGACGTCTTGACCTCAACACAGTGGTTCACAACTTGGTGTAACAAACACCACTGATGTCACAGCGTTTCCAAGCATCACCAGAGCTCGAGTCCAACTGCTGCAGTTTATTTGCACCAAAAATGAAGACAAAAGTGAAGAACACAATTTAAAGACCAGAAAACAACTGTTAATACTGTGGTTAAAATAAATGCAATGAAATTGTTGTGTTTTTTGTGCCATTTACCTTTTAATTGTTGGAGGTGAGAGGTAGGGTATCGATGGCCCCCTGCTGCCAGAGGGTTGGTTGTCCATTGCGTCTCTGTGTCGTCCTGTGATGGACTAGTGATCTGCCCAGGGTGTCTCCTGTTTGTTGCCAAGGTGACCCTGAAAGGATAGACTGGAGTAGGTGATGATTGTATATTTTGATTTTAATGCATATACTTAGAAATGTAGATTAAGCACCTGTGGCAAAATGAAAAACACAGTGATCTTTAAAAAAAAGTACTTTGGTGAGTGATTATGTTAATTAAGAGGAAGTTAAGTGGATGATGGATCGACATGTTTGCATCCCCTGTATTGGTTTACTGCGAGTTCAGTCCGCTCTGTGTCCAAACGGAGAACGGGTAGGACTTTTTCTGGGAGACATGATCCTTCGCCGTGGCGCAGTGAATCCTGAGTAGTGTTCATCTGAGGTGCTTTCTGATAACAGTGCATTCTGGGAACGCTGACTGGGACTGATTCTGACGTTGGAGATTTTCAAGGTTAATGAGGAGGAGTGGATGTGGGAGGTGTGGGAGTTTTCTGGAGTGTATCTGGGAAGGAGACACGTTCATGGCTCCTTCTACAGTTCGACTCTTGGATCTTCCCATATGGCATCCAGAGCTGGGGCTAACTGAAGGAAAGTGCTGCTTTGTTCAGTTATTTCTGGGTCAATATATTTTTCCAAGAACTTTCTCACATTGGCCTATGAACGCAACTAAACCCCTTTACACACAACATTTCTAAACTATCTCTGCTGGAAAAGACCTTGAGCACACTGCTGTGAGTCTGTGGTATCTATATTTTTGGAACAGTCTCTCTCTAAAAAGGAAACAAAAGGCTTAAAAAATAGTCAAGGGATATAGGGCTAGAGCCTAAATTCCCTACAGAATCTAAATACTAATAATTTTGATATTAAGGTAAGTATTTGTATCAGATCAATACATTTGTTCATAGTTTCTCTTCAATATGTCTTGGACATTACTCAGATTTCCATACAAAGTTCATGCCCGAGCATATGCAGGAAATAAAACGCCAAATATCAAGAGCTTGCATTTTTAATTTGAGAGCAGGAGTTCATACTTTTATAATATCTGCACTCAAAACATGTAAATATTACAAAATTCCTCATAAGCACAGTTTTAATTTGATTTATTCATGCATTTGATGTAAAATCTTTCTGATACTCAAACATACTCATGGAAAGATGCATACCTTAAACCTAAAATATGTCTGAATATTAACCATTAAAGAAAATATAGTACTCCAATATATCGAGAGATTAGTTATTCTAATACACAATTGTGTGTAGTAGAAGTTAGTAAGGTAATGTTATTTCTATACAGTTATATTATTTTCTATTGTAGTTAGTAAAAAAACACATCATAAATGTATAAACAACTAACTCAAGTTAGTTGTTTATACATTTATGATGTGTTCGCCCTAATGCCCTAATGATTTAATAATGATTTTTGGTGTGGTATTTATTAAGTATTTGATTGATACCATAATTCCCAGCTCACCTCTGCCAATGCTTGTCTGATGTATACATGGCAAAGACACTTGTAGCGTACAACTGAGAGACAAAAACTGATAATGCAAAGATGGACGACAGATGAACTTTAAATGTAAGAGAATCAAAGTTAAATTAAAGCAACTGTGCAAATGTTTTAACAGAACATGACAGCAAAAAAAACCCCAGGAAAATATGATTGTTGTTGTTTTTAAATAATGGCAGAAAACATGTTTTAAAGCACTTTTAGTGAAAAGGAGCTCTACACATTTACACATGCTTCATTGGTTTTTGCTAAACCAGCCAAGGCCACCTGCAAATTACAGCTACTTTCTAAAATCCACCACCAGGAAGTTCAAGTGAAACAGAGAACAGGGACATTCAAATTAGCCTTTTCTGAAGTGTGAAGCAAAAGCAACTCTGGACTGTTTTTTAGCAGCAGTCTTAGCAGATTGAGTTCCTGAAGATCTATTTAAAAAAAAATTATTAGTCTTTCTCTTATAAAGTAAAAAAAATCGCATCTTAAATGAGGCCATAAGACAGAAAAGTGGTGACTTGCTACAGCACATCATGCCAGTTTTAAGGTCTTTAAAATGACTCAGAGAATAAATTTTAAAATACTATTGTTAGTAATAAATCACCCAATGGCTTAGCATCAAAATACATTAAAGATCTTTTGTCGAGTCAAACTTCCACACTCAGGTCTTCTGATTCAAGTCTCTACATCCCCAGAGTCAAACACGGAAAAGCAGCATTCAGTTGTTATGCTCAGTTGCTAAGCTAAAATAAGCCATTTTAGTGTATAATACACATTTTCTTTACAATCCTACATTACATCTGAGCAATATACTCAATATACTCTTGTGTTTATGTGATATAAATATAAACTTTGGTACACTAAATCTAACAGAGTTAGTCTAAATCTAAAAATTATAGTATTTGGATTTATTTTTAGTAGTTGTTGGCATCTTTGGGAACAAATGTTTGCTATAAAAATATAAACAATTGGTCCCTGGACATATGACTGCTCCCTGCCAATGAATGGGCTTCTTTGGACCATTTAAAAACGTAATCCCGGTCAGCGCGGAGTGATCTGGTAGGTGTGTTCGAATAGCAAACACAGAGTACAGTCTGATAAATCTATTCATTCAGCGCAACCGGGCGGCCTATAGAGCTGTAAGCTCATCTCATCGGTTTATTTGTGAAGCTACTGAATGCTGTGCACCGCCGTGCCAGAAAAATGAACGAATCGAACACGGCCATAATTTTTTGACATGAACACGGAACCGATAAGGAATTAAACCTTGTTATCAACGTGTTAGTAGTCAAAACAATTTCCCCCAGCACTGTTCTCGCTTTTAACGGTCTCAAGTCAGACAGGGATTATCTCAGTGTGGTTACTCAGCCATTTATCTTTCTGTGATATAAACTGATTGTATTTAAGATAAACTACAAAAATAGTCAATTCAAATAAAAGATAAACGCACAAACAGTCTGCTTAGTCGATAAAAAGCCGTGATGCATGTCCTTTTGTGAGCTACGTCCGTACTTTTGGGTGTCTACCTCTCGCAGCGGAAGCGCACTGCTCACCAGCTCGTGTCCAACTGGATAATACGTCTTTGAGTTCAATGAGTAGAGAGTGGACATGAATTGAAAGACGGAAATTCAAAGCGAATAACAACCGGTGTGAGCAAGCCGTTTTCCCCCACATTATTTTCATCTGGAGCCTCATCAAAGATGCAACAATGACTCAACCGCAGCTGAACGAGTTTCTTCCTCCCCCGGAGTGCCCTGTTTTTGAGCCCAGCTGGGAGGAATTCGCCGACCCTTTCGCGTACATCAACAAAATACGGCCAATTGCGGAGAAAACTGGCATCTGCAAAATCCGACCACCACCGGTGATTATCTCTCTTCTCTTTCATTTATTCGGAATTGTTGGAGTTTGTTGCGTGCTGCCGTGGTCGCGGCTGTTAGGGGCGGCGGCGGCGGGGGGGTGATTTTGGCAGACAAAGTTGTGTTTTTAGACGGCTTTCAACATGGCGGATTGCGGCTCGGTTGTAAGCTAACCCGAGCTGGAGTTGCTGGCACCAACGGTCAGCAGCTTTTTTTTCAGACGGGAGGAAATCTGGTGTCTCCATCCAAAAAAAAAAAAAAAAAAAATTAGACCTGCCTTTAATGATTCGCTGTGTGGGGAAAAAATGCGACATATTTTAAAAACAATAATAGAAACGTTGAAGTTTGCCAGTACGCAAATGTAATGTAAATTGTTTACATTTGCGCAGAATCAAGTGCTTCCTGGATTCGGGGCCCCTCGGAGAAAAGAGAGGAGAAAAAAAAGGGAAGGACAAAAAAAAAAAGTCTCAAAATTTTGAACTGGTTATTTGACTATTAACGTATTTCAATGTAAAACTGAAGTTTAGTGGGCTGGATCTGACAGATTTAGCCGGCATGAGGCGTGAGTTGGGCCCGTTTAGAGCTGCAGTTGTCTGACATTAACGTACGTGCTCGGTGACCAACTGTTTATGGAGTGAAGAGTCTCTCAAACTGGACACTTAATGGACACTTTTTGTTTATTCGCTGCCTTTTTGTGTGGCATCTCTTCACCCGATGTGCGATGATCGATGTTGTTCGAATGTTTAGGGCACAAAGACTTAACCTTTTTTTTTTTTTTTTTTTTTTTTTCTAATGCTCGCAAACTGACTATTTTTAGAGTTCGGGATAAATGGCTGGGTTTAATCCATATTCCACACCACTGACGTTTCATAGCTGACAAACATTTCCAATTAAAAAATAAGAAAAAATATCCATATATTCAAGGATTGGCAAATCAAATTAAGCTCAATTTGACCCCCTCTTTTTGTTTTGATGTAACAAATTGCAGAGACCTTCTTGAAGGGTGTGCCCAAACTGTAACTTGCATTAGATAAAACGCAGATTTCTGCCCAAACAAATTATCTCTGCATGACTGCTGTGTGTCTCTGGCTTGTATTCCCCTTTGTCATTATTATGCTCTGGATGAAAGGGGTTTTGTGGGGCCTGTGTATTTTCACAGAACGTGGCAGTGGTGTCCTGCAGAAAATTGGAAGCAGTAAAAGGCCCACTTTGCACGGTCTAACCAGACAGCCAGGGGTACAAGGAACTGAATTGTTATCAAAAACCCGGTGGTGGGTGGGGTGACTGCTTTTCAGTGTTTGCTCATCCAATGGTAGAAAAAAAACAAACCCAGCTCATGTAAACAAAGGCCACTGAGAGAAGGTTTGAACAAAGATTGACTGCTGGTGGCTCATCAGCAGAAGAAGTGAATTAAGATTAACTAATGCAATTTTTAATGTAGTTTTTATTTGCGCTTGTGCACTTGGATCTGTCACAGTACAGTGTTTATTTAAAATAAACGCATAAGAACTCGATGATCATGTTGCAAATAGACGAGTAACTAATCTACAATTTCCATTGAGGTGTTTGTTTAACTCTTGGAAGTGTCTTCCAGGTGTCTAGTCTCTTGTTTGAGCTTTTAATAAAGTCGTTTTGTTTTTCTAAGGAGAGTGTAACGCTGTTTGACGCCTCTATATATAGTAGTCTGTGTTTAGAGCTTTCCTGAGACACCTCTTTGCTCCATTTTATTTCCGTTTTTTTTTTCTCCCCCTCTCTTCAAAAAAAAAGGTTTTTGAAGCGGAAGTAAACATTTCACCACAACCTGTTTCTGATCAGAGATTTCTGGGTGCAGAGTATGTGGTAAGAATTTCCTCCAGGGTTCTGTGCAGGTTAGAAATGTTTTTAAGCCTGCTCTGTGTTATTTTGTAGACGTATAGTAAACAGTGTTTTTTTTTTTTTTTATTTTATATGGAAGATTTTTTAGGAATGAGGACTTATCCTAGTGTCATCTTGGAAGGACAATATCACGAGAGTTGTTAAAAATGACTCTTAAAAACTGAAAATGAAAGCATTTTTAAAACTGTTTCTAAAAATGCAGTTTCTGAACCAAGTTAAGCTGTTTGGGCCTTAACGTCACCATGCTTTTGTTAGTCACTAACCCTAGACGGAAACAATTCCTGGATCCTAATAAATATAGGCAAAACGGGAGTAGGAGTGGTCAAACTACACTCGCTAAGTGCAAAGAATAACTTTCCAAACATCGCTTTATTATTGACAAAGAAATGTGTACATAAAATAACTGGCTTCTTGAACAATAATGACAGTTTTTTTTTAGCTTCTATCACTATGTGTTAACATACAGTAGCAGAACTTCAGATCATGACTTTAAACCATCCATATATGAAAGAAAAAGCGTGGGGACTGCAGATTCCGTTTACTTTGTCTAAGAATATGTTTAAACTGGGCTAAAGGTCACTAAAGAACCCTAAGACATGCCTTCAATAGCCTCCTTTGTCTGAAACCAAGACATTTCATCCTATTTTGCTAGTTTTATTCATTCTAATACAGCCCTTCCAGCAAAACATGAAATATTTCAATGTTTACTATAATCATGCTCTTTGTGAGAGAGGCCCAGCTTCCCTTCACACTCCAGGACAAATTTTCACCAGTTGTTTGCAAATCCTCTCAGTCGTACAAGGAAGTGTGCCATCACACTTTTAACAACGCACAGCTGAAATTCATTTGCTAATTGTTGGACCACAACTCTGTTCTCAAGGCTCGTAGGAAATGTTTGTGTGTGTTTGTGTGTGTGGGAGAAATGCTGCTTCAGAGTTTGATAATAAGAATCACAATGTTTAGACTGGTAGCAGCGACCAATATGCTTCAGCATCAGCCTCCCCGTGGCTCTTATCTGTCTTGGTTTGCAGGAATTCATTTGTCATGCAAAGTAATCAGTCATTTTAATAAAGCGGTTATTTTAATTAGCATTTCTGCTCCTTATTATTAAAAAGTATCGCATGAACTTATTGTATACCTAGTTGGTTAATGCTGAGCCCAAAAGTAGCAGGAGGGCAATAAAAAGAGGTTGTAGACCGCCAGCGTTTGAAAACTGCATCCATGTTTTTGCACTTTGTTTTCCAGGTTCAGTGAATCTGTTCACACTGATTGGCAACAGTAATGATGATGTGTAGCATGTGTTGAGTTTCACTTGTTATGTTGTGGAATTGAATCTAACAAATGATTAATTAGAAATTGACTGTAAAAGTCAACATTCTGCTTTTTAATATTTCAAAACATAAATGCCGTTATACTGGAATGTCGCCAGACAATGTCATTCCAGCAATAACGACAGTAAATGTTATTTTATTAAAAGATTACAGGGATTCCAGTTTTGGCTGAAGATGTGTTCTTCTTTTGGTTCTGTTTCAACAGTTGGGGTTCTTTTGTTTCTTTTTTTTTTTTTGGTTGTGTTGAGAGCTGGACTGAGAATTTGTTCAAAATTCCAGTCACAGGACCCAAACAGTGGTCCATTGAAATTTCTCAAACAAAATAATGTCTTTATCACAAAACCTTCGGCACAGCTTAACCAAAGTGACAGGGAATTTGCGATTCTTTGGGCACAGTTTCTTAAACATAAACTTTTTTTCTTTCTTTCATTCTCCTGTACCTGGTATGTTCTGGCAACTATTTATCTGTAGCCACAAAAACCAACCTTTATTTTTTTTTCTTTCCTGCAGGAATGGCAGCCACCTTTTGCTTGTGATGTTGACAGACTAAAGTTCACGCCACGAATACAAAGGCTTAATGAGTTGGAGGTATTTTTATTTGTTGCATTTAAGTACTCATGTATAAAAGTTGAGCATAAAACCATCTTTTTTAGATTAAGTCATCACTGTGTTCATTCTTCTCTCACCCAGTGAGAAAGTGAGAGTGAATAGCTTAGTTTCTCTAAGACGGCCTGTTTTTGTTTTGGTATGCACGGCTTTTTTCAGTGATTTATTTGTTTTTCCTCTAGGCTCAGACTAGAGTCAAGC
Organism: Poecilia picta; assembly: GCA_033032245.1. Taxonomy (NCBI): domain Eukaryota; kingdom Metazoa; phylum Chordata; class Actinopteri; order Cyprinodontiformes; family Poeciliidae; genus Poecilia; species Poecilia picta. The sequence goes on along the minus strand of CM065357.1, from coordinate 14,417,920 downwards.
TCAACTTCCTGGATCAAATTGCAAAATTCTGGGAGCTCCAAGGATGCACTCTGAAAATTCCTCATGTCGAAAGAAAGATTTTAGATCTGTACCAACTCAATAAGGTGAGTTAGATGATGACAAACGTAAGTGCAGATGTGCACAGAAGATGTCGCTGAATTATTTGAGTTCTAATTTTTTAGACTTTTGTTCAAATGTTTACCAGTTTGCCCTCTCATAATGGCACTCCTTCAAACATTTTCACTTGCTTTTGTTTAAGTTGGTAAATGAAGAGGGAGGCTTCGACGCGGTTTGCAGAGAACGCCGCTGGACTAAGATATCAGTCAAGATGGGATTTGCTCCTGGCAAGGCCATCGGCTCTCATCTGCGGGCGCATTATGAGCGGGTCCTCTACCCATATAACCTGTTCCAGATTGGATCCAATCTGCCTGTACGTCCCATCACCTGTTTCCTATTCGCTGCACCAGTCATCACGCTTATTGCTTACAGCTGTGTAGAAGTTTATTAGACTACTCTATAAGCCCTTACAACTTATTTTTAAGCTCCATGATGTGATGTTATGAAGTCAAAGTGGACTACTAAACAGTTTTTTTTTTTTTCATTTTGTAAAATAAATGTAATAATCTTTGATAGATAACTCTTGGATTTGTTTTAATTTGCTTTTATTTGGAACTGAAAAACTGCTGAAAAAGATGCAAAACATTATAAACATCAAAATATTCTTATCTTGTAACATTTATTATTTTTCATTCATACTCTTTTTCAGGTGTGTGTTTGACAGAATATCACCTTTTTTCTATTCTTGTCTTTATGGAGCAACACAAATATAACAAGCTGATTTTATGTTTTTATTTGTCCAGGCTATCATTTCTGATAACTATCTATTTATCAAATATGCTGCTTCTTTATACTTCATACAGCAGGGAAATGTTCTGCTCAATTTATGCACTGCAAAGAAAACTTTACCTGTTTTGAAGCCATTACCTTTTAAAACTTTGGTATATTTTTAACACAGGTGACCTTTAAGGTATTCTTATATTTATTTTGACATCATATTGTCCTGTCGGTCCTTTAGAAGGCCACCTTGACCAACGACACTAAAGACAAGGAGTACACGCCACATGACCTGCCACAGCGCCAGTCTGTGCAGCCCCAAGAGACCTGCAGCATCGCTCGCCGGGCTAAACGAATGCGATCCGAAGTAAGTCTGTCGGATTTGTTTTCTTGTCAGTTCTCCTGCGACTTAAAAGTATAAGTTAGTGTCACTATTTCTGATTGACGCCAGTAGTGCGCAGCTGGTGAAAGTATAAGCACCCAACATATTTGTAAATGAAGGTTTTTATTGGCTCACTCACATCGATCAACTTGGATTTTTCCAACCTGCCTCTGGATCCGTCTGACTGACGGTGTCCTGCAGTGGAGGCTATAAAAAAAAAGTGACCCTTGGAGGATTAAACGGGACAAAACATTTTCTAATGTTGTCATATGAATAATCCAAAGCCCTGAAGATGAAATTAGAAATATTTAAATGTTTTTTATTTTGTTTTACCTGTATCCATTTAATTCAGATTGTAGCTTCTTTTGACCACAGCATGAGATACTTGCACCACAAACAAGCTGGCGACCCAGTTTTACAGTAGTTGACCTTTTCAGTGGTTTTGTTTGTGTCTTTCTGGCCAAACTCACTCTGTTTCTGTGTGTTTCTTCCTTTATGACTGCAGCGGCTCTCTTTCAAAAAGGAACCTGGTGAAATTTGTGAGAATCGCCCCAATCTGAGGAGGAGAATGGGAACCTATGTTGGCAAACCAGAACCTGGTAGGAGTAATAAATGGAAAACTGAAATGTCTGGTTCTGTTTTTAGAGACTCCTAAAGTGTCTGTCGGATGTCCATCCTTGTCTTTCAGTGCGAATGGCAGTCACTGAAATAAAACAGGAGCCAACCGAACACGCGGACCCAACAGAATACGAAGAAACCGATTTAAATAAAATAAACAAACCTCCACAAAATAAAGTAAATGGTTTATGCTTTCAACTGAGGCAGAACTGTTTGTCTTGTTTTTGCTGCTTGGAAGTTACAAGTCCGTCGTCGTTTGTCTCTCCGTAGGTGGACCAGTACATGTGCCTGATCTGTGGTAGTGGGAGTGCAGAGGACCGCTTGTTGTTGTGTGATGGCTGCGACGACAGCTACCACATCTTTTGTCTCATCCCGCCCCTTCACGACGTCCCTAAAGGTGACTGGAGGTGCCCCAAGTGCCTGGCTCAGGTGAGCTGCTGCTGTCTGCTCCTAACTGGGATTCTACAGCCAAACTCCCGGGAGGCCTGATTACGTTGAGCATCTGTTGTTGTTTTTGTCTGTTTTGCAGGAATGTGGTAAACCTCCTGTAGCATTTGGGTTTGAGCAAGCCAGCAGGAGCTACACCCTCCAAGCTTTTGGGGACATGGCTGACTCGTTCAAGTCTGATTACTTCAACATGCCGGTTCATGTAAGCGTACATCACCATGTGTACTTGCAGTTTATCTTGTAAAGGATCCTGAGCTTTGTGTTGCTCTCTTCCCTAATATTGCTGTTATGGTGGCTTAATTTGCAGTACTTATGAGGATGGGAATTATTTCGATTTTTAAGGAGGAATTAGTGAAGTGGACAGGTAATTAAACTCATCATAAAATGTTGGATCAGTTCAACTGGTTTCAGCAGGGGTCTGAAAAGGTTGTCAGTGGTTTCAGTTTTGGTTCAGCTGAACAGAGCAGCTTTGTAAATGAACACGTTGATGGATAAATCTCTAAAATTAATTGGACCTCGTCTAAAAATACTTTACATCACAGTTCATAAACTACAGTTAAGCGCACCAAGGTTGTTATCATATATTGGGCCCTTTAATACCAGCGATATGGATAAGATTACAAATTCTACCAATAAATAAAAAAATCACTGCAAAAAGCAGGATGTTGTCTAATTTCTGAATTTGTTTTAACAACTCCGGGGTCTCCCTGACAGTCCAAATGATTTCACCCTTTACACTGATTATGGTGAACGTCATCACATCATGTGAGCTGCAGCTGCTTCCTGTGTTTGATGCTTACATGCTCAGCAGACACTCGACAGACGGGAGAGATCGGTACTCGACACAAAGGATTGAGTTTATGAACCAGGAGAGCAAGTCTTTCTCTTGGTCTTGTTCATGCATGGTGATTCAGATTAGCTAGAAAAACATGTTACACACCTGAATGCTGTATTTATGAATCCATTTGTGCTGATTCTATGGTAACGATTAAATAATAAAGCGTTGTGTGTTTTGGTGAAGTGTTGGAGCAGAACAGTAGCTCTCTATAAAACTCCCTGAGAGGTCAGAGAATGTTCTTCTACAGAAACTCATTTGGACACAAATTGTGTCGTTTTCAAAGACAAGGACTGAGTCGGCATCCTGAAGAGACAAGCTGATCACTGTAAGCCATGTAGCTCATTCGAATTGCAGCAGGAATTTTAAGTCAGTATTCACAAAGTGTTTAATTTTACAAAAATGACTCCTTACAGGACGAAGTTAACAACTCATGTTGTCTTTGCATATTAAATATGTATGGCACATCGGTGATTTTCCTCTTCTGCCTGTTCTCAATCTCACTGAGTGAAGCAGGGAAAGAAAAGTGTGGCTTTGTTCAGGTCCCCATCATTTGGGCGAAGGAGCAACTGAATGCAGCTCTTTGCTATTTTTTTTTCTTCAAAACAATGTCTGCACACCTTTGATGTAATTTTCTATTAAACTTCTTAATTTGCTAATCTAACCTTTAATAAAAATGTTTAAGTGTTCAGGATGCATTTACAATTCAGAAAATGGGGGGATAACATAATTAGGTAAAACGGTACAATTGAAGATGCAAAGATTTTATGTCTGCTGCATGAAAATGTTCTGTCCAATTTCAAGTTGTTGGACAAATATGTTCTTTCCCATCTCAGAGGAACCAATTTTAGCTTTTCTGTTACTGATGATACGAGTAAATCTAAACAAAGGCACTGATGGCATGCCTTAAAATAGTTTGTGTGTGATCAGGGGCTTATTCTTGTTATACACAGATTGGTGGTGAAGAGTCTGGTTCAGACCTAAAAGAGGGCAGACAACAAAAGAAATTACACGATGGACTAATTTTGTTTGTTTTTTCAATTCATCTGGTTATTGTTTTCGTTCAGCAGGTATGCAGCAATAATGAGTGTTTTCATTTTCAGATGGTTCCTACTGAGCTGGTGGAGAAGGAGTTTTGGCGACTTGTCAGCACCATTGAGGAAGACGTCACTGTGGAGTACGGAGCAGACATCGCCTCCAAGGAGTTTGGGAGTGGTTTTCCTGTGAGAAACAGCCATTTTGAAGTCTCTCCAGAGGACGAGGTATTGTTTGTCTCTCAGGATAGTACACTTCTCTACTGTTGGAGCGAGGTGTTGTTTTTCCTTTCTCATTAGTAAACGTTCACATTGAGCCACTTTTGTTTGGAAATATGATTTCTACAAAAACAAAATGGTTGATAACTTCTTGATAGCTGTAAAGACAAAACAAAAAAAGAGCTCAAACTGTGTGATATTGATGCGGGTCAGGGAGGAGTTATTTTCTTGGCTTGATCTGAGTGTGTAGTGGAGGTAGAGTGCTGAGACCTGTGTCTGGCCCGCAGCATTACCTGACCAGCGGCTGGAACCTGAACAACATGCCAGTGCTGGACGCCTCGGTGCTGACTCACATTACAGCCGACATCTGTGGGATGAAGGTTCCCTGGCTGTACGTGGGGATGTGCTTCTCTTCTTTCTGCTGGCACATCGAGGATCACTGGAGCTACTCCATAAACTACCTTCACTGGTAAAGAACCCTCTGCTGCCTTGTTACAACATTGTATTCACCCTACACTGGGAACAGTTGTTGCTTTGTGGCTGACTTTGCAGGTTGAGGTGCATCTATGCGTTTATGGCTCACCTTGGTTTGTTTTTTGCTGATGCTGATTGTAACAAATTACAATCTCCTTTAGAGAACTGCAGTTTACAGCATTCAAAATTTATCTCCCGAGATTCAAAAACCCTTTAAATGATGCAACCCAGCAACTTTGGCTGCATTGTTACATTGCATCCATACTGAAAACTGATTACTGTATTTCTTTCTGACCTGGCAGCTTAGCTGAAAAGTAGCCAGTTTTTTCTGTGCATGTTCCGTCTCCATAAAATGTTTCAACAATACGTTAATGTAAAATGATCTGGTACAGATAAACTTAAATGAAAATCTTTGTTCTTTCTAATGAAGTTGTTTGTCTTGTGTGCAGGGGTGAGCCAAAGACGTGGTACGGAGCTCCTGGATATGCTGCAGAGCACCTGGAGTCCGTCATGAAGAAACTGGCTCCGGAGCTGTTTGAGTCTCAGCCTGACCTGCTCCATCAGCTCGTGACCATCATGAATCCCAACACGCTGATGAACAACGGCGTCCCGGTAATCTGCTCGGCTTTCACTCTCATTTAGTGCCGCTCGTTAAAGAACGCAAAACTGGCATAAATTATCAATCATAATTTCTTTTTTTTTTGTATTCACAATGTAGCATGAAATAAATGTCTATTTTTCTGGTTGTGTGTAGATCTACCGCACCAACCAGTGTGCAGGCGAGTTCGTGATCACTTTCCCCAGAGCTTATCACAGCGGATTCAATCAGGGCTTCAACTTTGCTGAAGCTGTCAACTTCTGCACCATGGACTGGGTGAGGAGTCCTGCTTGTACAGCAAAAGATTATATCTGCATATGAGTCGCCTGGTCTAATCCCTTTGAACCAGTTCTTAGGGAATAGGTTCTTTAATTTTAACGTAAATATGGTTTTTGTTCTTCTAGAGACATCTAGCGTGAACAGATTTATTTATTCTTTTTTCCAGAACGTATTAGGGATATACAACCAGTCTCGAGGACTGATGCTGGTTTTCATTCTTTCACCTGAACTCACTTTCGTGTTTTCTGGCAGATGCCCATTGGCCGTAACTGCGTGGACCATTACCGTCAGCTGAGCAGATACTGCGTCTTCTCCCACGACGAGATGATTTGCAACATGGCCTTCAAAGCAGACTCGATGGATGTGGAGCTGGCGTCGGCACTGCTGGAGGACATGACCGCCATGATCCAGGAGGAGAGGAAGCTACGAGAAAAGATCAACAAAATGGTGAGAAGCGTATCGCTTTGAGGTTTATTTAATTTACTTTAAAGACGGGAGGATGAACAAAACTTGGTATGAAGGCGATGTTCAGACCAACTTGTAGGAGACCTGCGTTGTGTGCAGGTCTCCTGCATTTGGCTTCATTTTCTCCTCTGTGGCTCTGATGTGTGGGTGTTTGTCTCCAGGGCGTGGTGCAGTCTCGACAAGTTGATTACGAGCTGCTCCCAGATGAGGGGCGGCAGTGCTGCAAGTGTCGGACCACCTGCTACTTGTCTGGCATCGTTTGCTCCTGCAGTCCTGACAAGATGGCTTGTTTGTACCACGCCCAACACCTCTGCTCCTGTCCCCGTAGCAACCTCACACTCCAGTGAGTCTCCAGTAACCAAAACAACTGAAGAAAAGTCACCTGTGAATTTTACTGCCATGTCGTTTATTTAGAGTTTTGATTCCATTCAGAAATCTTGGGTAAAAGTAAACGAGTTCTTTTAAAATGTACCTTAACATTTGCTGAGTTTTATTAAATGATGGCTCTGGAGATGTTTGTTAAATCAAAATAATTACAGCTCGTGTCATCTTTTCCAACAGTTTTAAGTTTACCCTCGACGATTTACATCCGCTGATGGAGTCGGTGAAGCTGCGGTCGGAGTCCTACAAAGAGTGGCTCTCTGCTGTTGAAGACATTGTGGAGAACAAAGGAGCCAAGAAAAAAGGTGCCACATAACCTTCAGGAAACGTCACTCTGAGACGTTTCAACAGTTGGTTTTGCTCTTCGTGTTTCCTGAGACACAGTTCTGCTTTCTGCTCAGGTTTGGAGGAACTTCACAGCTTAGTAGAGCAAGCTGAAACCAAGGCTTTCCCTAAAATTAGCCTCCTGGATCAGCTGCGCACCATCACCTCCGAGGCTGATAAAGTTGCTGTGATGGCACAGCAGCTTCTCAACGGGAAGAGGCAGACGAGGTACTAAAAATAAGCCTGAGGTGCGGCTGGACTGATCCAGCTGCATTCCTGCTAAACCATAAGGAGGGAAATTTTCTGTTTTGTTGTCAATCAAACTAGGTATGAATCAGGCTTATTTCACTGAAGTGGGCAGGGTTTTATTTGTTATAAATTATGTGTTGGTAGTAGAGATGTAGGAGTATTTATACCAGGAAACACCCAGAACAGCAGGAGATGTAAACATCAGAGGTACTGGAGGAACATGGGCTCACATCCAGACGGCTGCCTGTTGCAGCCAATCGGATTAAAGTTCTTACTTCCTATAAAACACAAGGAGGAATCCTAGTGATGAGAGGGGTTTTCCCAACAGCTGCATTCTGTTCTTCATTCTGCTGCATTCAGGTACTGCTGGGTTATCAAAACAACGCCAAAGTTGTGGGGTTTTTTATTTTTCAAAAATGGTCACAATCTTATTTAAAAATTTGCATAATCTATCAGGCATTGGCTCTGCCTACTTGTACAAATCCAATCAAATCTCCAGTCAATCATGTGTTTTTTACTTTGTTTTGGAAAGTAAAAACCTAATAATTTCTGAAATTACATATTTGTTGTTTCCACCTATCCAAAGTATAAGAAATATTTCTGTATTGTATATTTTTTCATATATATATATATATATATATATATATATATAAATTTTTTATATACATTTTTTTTTGTCTATTGAAGCATACTGAAAACATACTGAACTGTGACTTTTTAAAACCCGAATATTTACCACACTTGATTTTAATAGGCTGTATTTGCCAACCTGTTCAGGTATTTAGAAATTAAACCAGCATTGCTTCTGTTTTGGCTCTTTTATAACAAAAGAGCAAAGCTGGTTTAGAATAAGAACCTAATCTTTCTGCCATAGATCCGTAGGACGTAGCTCATTTTCTTTACTGTCGTGTTGAATGTTTTTCATTGTGTGTGTATCAGGTATCGTTCTGGAGGAGGAAAGTCCCAAAACCAGAACGAGTTGACTGTGGAAGAGCTGAGGTCCTTCGTCCAACAGCTGGACAACCTGCCATGCAACATCCGACAGGCTCCTTTACTAAAAGTAAACGTTTAATCAATATTCATAGAAAGGTTGTGTGTTTGTACAAACTCTTTTTGTTTTGCTTTTTCTCCCCCCAAATGCATTCTTCGTTGCTCTTAGAGATACAAAGAGGCTTATATATTTCATTGCACTTCAAAAACAAAGATTATGTGAAACGACCCAACTCTTGTTGTGACCTCCAGGACCTGCTGACCCGGGTGGACGACTTCCAGCAGCGCAGCAACCGTCTGCTGTCCGACGAGGCGCCCAGCCCCCAGGAGCTGCAGGAGCTGCTGGACGTGAGTCTGGGTCTGGATGTGGAGCTGCCGCAGCTGCCGCTGCTGAGGGAGCGGCTGGAGCAGGCGCGCTGGCTGGAGGCGGTCCAGCAAGCCAGCAGCCGGCCCGACAGCCTGTGTCTGGACACCATGAGGAGGCTGATAGACCAGGGAGTGGGCCTGGCCCCCCACAGCTCCGTGGAGAGAGCCATGGCTCGCCTGCAGGAGCTGCTGACCGTGTCAGAGCAGTGGGAAGAGCGGGTGCTCGGCCTCCTGGACGCCAGGTAAGAACGTTTCGTTGTCGGGGTGCTTGAAATCCTTCAATGCTTGAATTTCACTTGGGTGATTTTTTTTCAAGGTTTTGAAAGTGCTCAATTTCGCTATAAAGTCCTTTGAAGTGCTTAATATTCTATCTGCACAGCTTTGCAATAAAGTTGTAATAAACCTTTAGGAAAAAGGAGTCTTTACAGGAAGTCAATTTATTATTTATATTGTGCTGAAGCATTTTGTTTGAGCTGGACGCTCATTTACCTTGACATTAACCAATTTGTTTAATGTAATGAGTGTTTATTGTACCTCATGACTTAATCTTTGAATTCGAGGATTTGTTTTTTGTTTGTTTTGTTCTCAGATCAGTCAGATTTACAGTGAGACTTTTCAAAACATAACATTTCATTAGTTGACCGTTTCCCTGCTGTAGAATATTATCACAATCACTGTATATCAAATAGTGAATTGAAATTGTCTTTTTTTTCTTTTTTCTTTTAGTTGATTTGTACTGTTTTTCTTTCCAAAATATGGTGCTGAAAAAGCTGTACAACTTACCTTGAAAATGCTTAAAGATCTTGAATTTTACTGTGGGAAGAGTGTTCAAACCCTGTTGTTTTTTACTTTGGTTTAAATTTGCTTCTCCTCACCTAAAACTTTAAGGTCTCTAACTGCTTTAAATAAGCAGATTTATGAGACTCGTATGCCTCATCTTGTATTATTGTTGCACAGAATCACAAGGGAGTGCGATATTAAAACTCTCAGCCAACGACTGTCTCCTTCCTCTTCCTAGGCCGTATCCCAGCGTTGAGACGCTGGATGCCGCTTTACAGGAAGTGGAGAACATCCCTGCTTATCTGCCCAACTGTCTGCAGCTGAAGGATGTCGTTGCTAAAGCCAAGAAGTGGCTTAACGAAGCAGAAATGCTCCAAGTAAAAACTATTTTACCGTACATCTCAAACGGGCGAGTGAGTTTGGACATTAAAATGAAAATGTTTTTCTTGTCTTCAAGATGGGGGGACGGATCCCCGTGCTGGACAGCCTCTCTGAGCTGGTTCTCAGAGCGGACGGCATCCCGGTGAGGCTCGACCTGCTGGGCCGACTGGAGGCTCTGATCAGCGACGTGCAGAGCTGGAAGGAGAGCGCAGCGAAAACATTCCTACTGAAAAACTCCCCCCTGTCGCTCCTCGAGGTTAAGAGAGTTTGGAGTGCGATTCTGTTCAAATCTGCTTCCCACTCGTAGTTAAAAATAATGAAGATATCTTTTTCTTTCTTTCTTTTTTTTAATCGTGTTTTCAGGTCCTCTGTCCAAGATGTGACGTCGGTTCTGGGCATCAGAAGTGCAGATCTAAAAAAGTAAAAGAAGCTCTGCAGCTCAATAAAAAAGCTTCCCTAAAACTGGAGTCGGTGTGCGACGTGGAGAGAGCTCTGTCTGAGAGCAAAGACTCTCCGTCTGCCGTGAGTACAACAAACGAGCGTTCAATCATGATTATTGATAATCAACTAATTTTGTGACTGACTAAGCATTAACTAGAGCATACAGACTCAAAAAGATGCCATTTCCAGAAAGAGCAGCACACTTGTCTTAATTATACATTTTGCATTGAAGATTTGAGACAAAAACGTCTGTAAATGTGTTCCACCCAGAACTCAAACAGTATAGTTATAGCTCCACACTGTTAAAAAAATCCTATTAAGCAACTTTTGCTTTCCAATTATTAATCAGTTATTAAAAAATAATTAACAGATCAGTCCTACACTGTATTGATGAGTGGAAAAGGCAGAGCTTTTCACATGTTGATGTTGGAAAGTACTTTTTAGCTGTACATGAATCCTTTGCTACAAATGCTAAACCGTGCACTAAAGGAATGATATACTATTGCATTTTAGGCAATAAAATGTTTCTTATTTAAAAACCAAACTGAAATATTAGTCATTTAATGCATTTCTAATATTGTATAAAGTCTTAAGCGGTTAAATAGTTGGTAAATTGTCAGAATAAATGATTTAATAAAATAGTCGTTAGATGCTTACATTCAAGCTATAAATGCTTTTTTTTTTTAACTTACTGGAAACACAACTGATTGCAATGAAACAGTGACTCAAATACAGATTAAAAACAATATAAATAGGATATAAAAATAAATAAAATAATTTCAGCCACAGAAGGAAGTGTGGCTGAAGTTACCTTTGACCTGTGACGGCTCCAGTTGTAAACGAGTCTGCTGCTCGTTGGCGGTTTGTTTTAATCTGGTCTTCTCTGTCTCTCCTCTTCAGATGAGCGCTCTGGCCGACGTGCGGCAGAGGGAGATGGAGCTGCTGCTGGCGCTCAGAGCGTCCAACGAGTCCAAGCTTCTGCCTGCTGAAAACTCCTCTGCACTTACTGTCTGCGTTTGCCAAAAGGCCCCTTCAGGCGCCATGGTTCAGTGCGAGCTGTGCCGAGACATTTTTCACCGCGACTGCGTCACCACCGCAGCAGAGCCGGAGTACGGCCAGGCCTGGCTCTGCCCGCTGTGCCAGCGGTCGAGGAAGCCTCCTCTGGACAAGGTTCTGCCGCTGCTGGCCTCGCTGCAGAGGATCCGGGTTCGTCTGCCAGAGGGAGACGCGCTCCGCTTCCTCATCGAAAGGACGGTGAGGTGGCAGCACAAAGTCCAGCAGGCCTGCACCGACGGGCTGCTAGAGAGAGTGCCAACCACGGTGAGTTTGAACGTCTTACAAATCTATTCAAACCTCTTGAACTTTTTTTTTTATCTCTCCCATGTTAAACCCACAAACTTTATTGGATTTTATTGGGATTTTAATGACAGAGCAACACAAAGCAGTGCTTTGTTTTAAAAATAAAACGCATTCATTTGTTGATTGAGAGAGCAAAACACAAATTGATCCTGAACGAAAACCCATCTGAGGCCCCAAGAGCTCCGAGTTTTTAACATGCATACTGATGTAATGGTTTAGTTCAAAGTGTGTTCAACTGGCCCAGTCAAAGTCCCGTTCTAAATCCAACTGAGGATCAATGCCAAGACTATGTTCACAGGAAAAAAAATGGGGGAGGGGGAAATGGCATCACATACAGAAATGGTAGAAACATTCTGGAATGAGTCCTGAATGACTGAATAGACACACCGAACTTTTCAGATCTTTATAACAAGTTTTTGAAAACCACATTTGTTTGTTTTTTCTTGGATTTTAAAGTTGTGAATCAAAACCCAATAAAATGCATTAAAAATGATCAAAAGATGAAAAGTTCAAGATGGTGAATTTCTGTTTAAGCCGGTCTAAAGCTGCGAACAAATTGTGTTTCAGGGGCGACTCGGACCTAAAACATCTTCATATTTGACTCAGGAAATAAATGGTTCATTTCACACAAAGCATCTCTCTATTCCACTCCAAGGTTTGTGTTGTTAGCTGTCCTCTGGAGAGTGTTTTTATTTAACTTTTTAGTTTCTTTTTAATAGTAATGGCAGTGCATTTATTGCAGCACTTGGTCCTGAGCTGGAGGAGCTGATGGTGGAGGGCTTCCTGCTGCAGGTCACCCTGCCTGAGACCGAACAGCTGTACAGATATCTGCTGTACAAACTGGCCCCGCCGTCCTCACACAACTCCCCCAGCAGGAACGGGGCAGAGCAGTCCGACGAGGGGAGCCCCCGACACAACAAGGTACAAATCGACCTCCTGTTCATGATGCAATGAAAAGCCAAGCTGGAATGGGCTTATAAAGCGTTTTTCAAATGTTTGTAGAACGGAGGCTCCAGTCTGAAGAAGGAAGTGAACGGACAAAGCAAAAGGACTAAACGGCGGAAGGATAGTTCAGACTCTCAGCACAGCGAGAAGGCCAAAAAGTCTCGCAAGAAGAAGCCGAAGAAGAGCAAAGAAAGGAGCGAAGAGTCGAAGAGGACAAGCTCCCCCTCGCACACCTCGTCAGATCCGGCTCTTTCTGATTCGGAGGAGGACTTCTCGCTGTGTGCTGCACCGTGGTGCAGAGAGCCCGAGGGCGACGAGGTCAGTTTTAATCATCGACTTGACCTCGTTCTTTGACTTTAGTCTTTTTAGTCACATTCATCCGGGTATTGTTGTCGTTTCAGGTGAACTGGGTCCAGTGTGACGGTAACTGTAACCAGTGGTTCCACCAGGTCTGTGTGGGACTGTCTGCCGAGCGCGCAGAGAAAGAGGACTATATTTGCATAAGCTGCACACAGCCCGATTACGACCGAGGCGAGTGAAGACCAAACCGTGATGTTGAAGGACGAGCCGTCGTTTTTACGCCGGCTGCAGCACCGAAGCGCACACCTGAACTCTGTCTGCTGTGGCTTCTCCTTTTTACCTTCTGGCTTGCCCTCAGTGAACATGGTGCTATTTCCTCCCCCCTCCTCCTAGAGTTACTAAAGACTTCTTTCACTGTTTTTGTCACGGTTGGTTTTTCAGCTAATCAACTAATCCTTTATGAAACTTTCCAAGACTGGACGCAGATGTGGTTTGAGAGAAAAACCCAACGGCGCAGGGATTTCTTCTGGTTATTTTTGTTTTGTTTTTTTTTCTTTCTCCCAACCAAAAAATGTCTCTTTGACATTTCATAACTGTTTTTCTTTGACCTACATCTGAACAATGTGAAGCTTATCTTTTCCTTGTAGAGTAAATATTATTTATCTGAGCAATAGCTGAACAGATTCAGGTTCAGTTTTCACCTGAGCTATATTTGTGTGTAGAGAAACTTTGATAAGATGCCTTCCTGATGCAAAAACCCTAAAGAATTCACCTCACCGATCCTAAAATGTCACTCAGTAAAGTAGATATTTGTGCACCTCTCAACAGAAGCGGCTCTTTATCTCCTACCAGTGCAGATGTTTGCACCTGATCTTTTGCCCGTATCCCTTAATGATTCACTGGCTTAGACATGAAGTTGGGTTTCCTTTTTGCGCCGTCTGCCGGGGGAAGATGAAAGTCCTGGAAACGACTCGAGGATGTTCACAAAGTGAGAACGAACGGCCCGACATTAAAGGAATGTACATTTAGTTTTTTTTTTTTTTGGATGAGTTTTTCCTTTATGGTTGAGGTTGAAAATATTGTGTTGGACTTAGATTTAACACAGACTGTGTGATTTTTTTTTTTTTTTTTTTTTTTTTTTTTTTTTTCGCCACGGGTATATGACCTTTTTCTTGCTCCTTTGGATAAATAATATAATTCATATGTTGCAGTTTGCATTATTAAATAAAATGTTTGTTCCCATGTGGACTCTTTGTTTCGCTCTAAACATGTGAAATTACATTTTAGTCTGAATCCTGACGGTTTTGCTGTGTGGCAGAAACTGGTAACGTAATCAGTTTGCTGCTTGAAAGCACAAACTAATTGGAAAGTTAATTTTAAAGGACCATACATACCACTGTATTAAATATATAATCAATTATTCTGTAGCTGAACAGCACATAATTGTAGTATCCCTAATAATTTTTTATTTTAGGTTTATTTTTTCAGAAAGCAAATCCATTGAGACTAATGAGGAAATCCTGCAAGATAATAGAGCACTTTGCAAGATGCAAACAAACCATTATTTATAAAGCAACAATAATTTATTAAATTATTTAAAGTATCAATGTGTCAAGTAATAATTGCAACTAAAGTATTTTTAAAGATATACTTTTTTATGATCAGGAACCTCTAATGCATACATTTGTTTATATGGTGATTTGACATGACAGAACTACTTCCACTGCCTACTGAACTGAAGGAGGGTCAATTTGGAAAATGTCAGCAGGTATGTTAGGAAAAAAAATTCTCTCCCACCATGACAAATATTCGACTTAACTGGAACCACATGCTTAGGTGAGATTAAGCTTAAATTTCACTTTTTGGAAACAAACATTCCAGCCTGGACTTGTATAAAACAAAGGATGTAGATGTGGGGAAAATCACCTCATACCCATTGGTTTACATGGTTCAGGTCAGAGGTCACAGGCTTGTTTCTCTTTTCTAAATCCCCTGATCCTAACTACTACAGTAAGATTTATTAAAATATTTTAGATTGCCAACATACTTAAAATTTCATTAATTTTTTTTTAAATAAATTTAAAGTTAATAATGGTTAAAATAAATGTGTGTAACTGCACCCAAAGAACAACCAGTATCAGGTTGTGACATCAACTTGAGCCCACTGAGCCTGTCAGTCTGTACTCGGGGAAAAGGCTCAAGCCGCATTTGTCGTCACCATAGCTATGGCCGTCACCATGTCGCCATCTTCCTCCAGTTGTTGTTAGCTTACTTGCTAAGGAGGCTATATTTATCACCAGCATTTACCACTCGCAGCTGGGTCAGTGTAGGTGGACGCAGCGTCTCCTTTTCTTCCCGTCGCCATGGACGATGAATATTACGGAGGGGCTGGAGACTGGGAGAGCTCGGAGGGGCCGCTGGTGAGAACGGGACTTGTTGCTGTTCAGCTTTTATGACCGTTAGTTAGCATTAGCTCTGTTAGCATGCTAACCAGCTTTACCCCGGTTTACTCCTCAGATATTACTGTTCCCGTCAGCTTTCTGTGATATTTATGTGATCGCATTACATCACATTTAGTTGTATCCAGTTTAAGGGTTTAATAAATG
The DNA here is from genome assembly GCA_033032245.1 of Poecilia picta. Taxonomy (NCBI): domain Eukaryota; kingdom Metazoa; phylum Chordata; class Actinopteri; order Cyprinodontiformes; family Poeciliidae; genus Poecilia; species Poecilia picta. The sequence goes on along the minus strand of CM065357.1, from coordinate 14,402,613 downwards.
TAAAATTATAATAATACAGAGCATTTATATTAGTTGAAAACAGTTGCTTCAGTTTGTAACTGACAAAAAAAAATGATGGCATTTATATTCAGTAACTGCCTTAACGTTTCATCCTGAATTGCGTATCAGCTATGCAAACTCTGATCAAAGTGAAAGCACGCAGCATTAAACTTGTGTATACTTTGCACCTGTCGTTAATGTGCAAAGCCGTCACTTTAAAGTCGCGTTAATGTATAGAAAGAAAGCGAGATGTGTTGAATTACCTCTGCAGACTTTTAGCTCCTGTTCCAGGCACATTATTGAATCTTTCAGGAGGATGGATACGATGAGGAAAATGATGGAAAAGCTCAGGAGGACTGTCTGCTGAAATTCTCCAGCAGGGACTACATCATGGAGCCTGCAATATTCAACACCCTCAAAAGGTGAGGTTCTTCTTTACAATACCCACAAATCACTGCCATTAAATCCCCACACAACAATATTCATCAGCTTTTTTCATAAAAACTTTAGCTCTGCTCAGAACTACCACATATATGAGTCAAAATGCATTAGCCTGCAATTGGAAAAAGCTTCATACAGCACAAATATCATTACTTTTGTTTAAATTTAAAGGCTTACGTTACATTATAATTGCATAAATTTATATTGTAACTGTGGTGAGATTAAAAAAATGTTTTTTGACCCAAAGATGGTCCAGTGGACACAAATACTAATAAAGATAAAACCTTGACATATGTAAGACCCCAAGCACCTCCACTTTCACACAGCTGCTATTGATTATCATATGACAAAATAATCAAGTGTGTTTGATTTGGCAATAATTTATTGTTGTAAATATTTAAACTGGCCAGAAGGGGGCGTCATTTTTCTATGTTTGCCACATTTAATAAACTGCCTAAGGTTACATACAGTGACGTGAGAAACTCTGTACCCCTTAACAGGTTAGACAGATTTTGACCTTTTCTCACAGTTAAATGTGACAAGCTAGCTTGAGGAAATCCAAAAAATAGTTTTCAAATGAAAAGAGAAAAGATATTCAAAGAAATCTAGCCCTTTCTGAAGTTTTAATTGCATTTCTTGCAATTAAACTAGTTAACCTGTTTCCCATTTGAAAGGTACAACCAGTCACTGCGTTCAGTGTCCTAATAACCTTTCACATAACACCAGGCTGCTTTGGGTAACCGTTTTCCTCTAACGAATGAAATCTCTTTTTATTTACGCTGGTTATTTTGTTTGATGTTACAATTAGTTTGATCTGCAACAGATAGATGTGATTAAAATAAGCAAAAAACATAAGAAGTATTAAAAGCCTTGCTGCTGCTGCTGCTGCTGTTGCAGATATTTCCAAGCAGGCGGCTCTCCAGAACACGTCATCCAGCTTCTCTCTGAGAACTACTCTGCTGTTGCACAGACTGTTAATCTGTTGGCAGAGTGGCTCATTCAGATGGGTGAGTAAAGAAATACAGGAAAACTAGCATGGAAACGCCTTGTCAACTGTTTATTTTGTGGAGCGTATCCATGCTTTGTTACTAATCTGTAAGCTGTTTCGTTGGGCTGCAGGTGTAGAACCGGCTCAGGTCCAAGAGCGAGTAGAAAACCACCTCAAGAGCCTCCTGATAAAGCACTTTGACCCCCAGAAAGCCGACTCCATCTTCACGGTTGAGGGAGAGGTGGGTGTTGTGAGCAGGAAGGAGCAGATTCATCACATTTCAGGCCCTGTTAGAACTACATATCAGATTGCAATCATTATCTTTTGTCATCTTATAATATTTAAAATGTAACTCGGTCTGGGTAAATAATATATTTACTCAGACGTATGGGCACTTCAATAAATATTGTCCAGAAGCTCACAGAAAGTTTGAATGATTTCATAATGACGGAACAAGTTTTATTGTTGCCCCGCAGCCCCATCATAATGTCACATGTTGCATATTCTCCCATATATCTCACAGCTCTAGTCCAGATTTATACCGTCTGATTTGTTTTTAGACTCCAGCTTGGCTCGAGCAGATGATAGCACACACAACATGGAGGGATCTCTTCTACAAGCTGGCAGAGGCTCACCCCGACTGCCTGATGCTCAACTTCACTGTAAAGGTACAGTTATATATTTTCTACTTTGATTTGATCTAAAATTATTTACATTAGATGAACCAGTTCTTTCTTCTGATGTCCTGCTGCTATATTTACTATATCCACAAATCAAATGATGTGTAGGTTGGCGGCTGAAGAAGCGTCCTCATATTTTGTGGGGTTTTTTTCCCTTGTTCAGCTCATTTCTGATGCAGGCTATCAGGGAGAGATCACCAGTGTTTCCACAGCATGTCAGCAGCTGGAGGTTTTCTCCCGGGTGCTGAGGACGTCTTTAGCCACGCTGCTGGACGGAGGAGAAGAAAACCTGGAGAAGAACCTCCCAGAGTTTGCTGTGAGCCTTTCTTGTGTTCCTGTTTTACTTATGGGCGTATGCAAAGTTGTTATTTCTAAAAATAAATAAATACTAGAGGCATAGTTCCTCTGATCAGGCAACAGATTGAACTTTTGAACTCTGATATCGAGACAAATTTAAGGAAGTTGGATTTTGTTTTCAACCAATCGGGATCTCCTGAATGTCACACAAAACAACTTGTCAAATATTTCTAATCCAAGAAGGTTTGGGTCTAAACAGAAACTTCAGATGATTATTTATCATTTTATTTTCACTTATCAGGACTCTTCCATCAGTAGAAAAGACTCGGACTTAAAAACACTTAAAAACAGAGGCGGGTAGAGAACCCAAACTCAAGTGAGAGTAGAACTACTTCAACATATATATACTCAAGTAAAAGTAGAAACTAGCCACCCAGGGAATTACTCAAGAGTAAAATATTATTTGGTAAAAAGTACTGAGTAACTGGTCAAATGATCACTTACTTAGTATTTAAAAATTACATCATCAGACGAACCAAAATATGAATTTGAATGAACATTTTGGTATTTTAAAGATGAAAATGACAATAATACATGCAAGTAACCAAAAATGACAAAGTCAGGCAAAGGAAAATCTTTCCAAATCAGTTTCTTTCAATAAAAAAATCTTAGTAAACTTTAACAAAAACTGCAGGTCTGAGTCCTGTAATTTTGTGGTTAAAACATGTTTGTTTGAACAGTTGTTGTCGTAGCAGTTTGGATTCTTATAAAAAGCGTCTGAACATATTTCTGTCCAAATAGGATTTTTATTTAAAGGTTTTAAATTTTTTATCTTTTCATATTTAATTTTTGATACCGTCTTTGAGGAACATCTTTATCACACAAATTTAATCTCTAGAAAGGGTTATAAATAAAATGGACCATTTCTGTAGTTTGCAATAAATTGTATCCTATTGAGAAGAACACAATTACCTAAGAGATTTTAGCTGACAATATATTAATGACAGTAAATTATTAACTTAAGATCGATGCATCTCTCCTGTTGATTTTCTATTTTTTGGAGAAAAGTTTAAAGAAAACGACAGAAGGCCTGATTTAAATTAACTTTACAAAAGGACAGAGCTCATTTGGAAACTATGATCTTTTCTGTTCTTCTTCTGTCTTCTGCAGAAAATGGTGTGTCATGGCGAGCACACGTACCTCTTTGCCCAGGCCATGATGTCCATCCTGGCCCAGGAGGAGCAGGGCGGCTCCGCTGTTCGTAGGATCAGCCAGGAGGTCCAGAAGTCGGCACATCAGAGGTACGGCTGCCTCGTCATTTAGCAAAAGTTGCAGAGCGAGGATGGACAAGGTTCTGGACAAGGACTGAATTAGTTGGAAGAAACACAAATCTAATAACTAACTCTCCAGAAATCTCCCCTCATGCTTTTGTTGTGAGGTGGCTGGGTTGCTTGTGATAAGCGTCAGTAATGACCCTGATGCTGTGTGTGTCACAGGGGCCATGATGCCAGTCAGATAACCCTTGCTCTTGGTACGGCAGCAGCCTACCCTCGAGCCTGCCAGGCTTTGGGTGCCATGTTGTCCAAAGGAGCCCTGAATCCTGCCGACATCACGGTTCTCTTCAAGATGTTCAGCAGCATGGACCCTCCTCCTGTGGAGCTGGTAGAGGAGACGAAGCCTCTCTGATTCTGTTTCCATTCGTTGCTGCCGACGACTGACCCTCTGCTCCCCGTCTGTAGATCAGGGTGCCTGCCTTTCTGGACCTTTTCATGCAGTCACTTTTTAAGCCTGGATCAAAAATTAACCAGGACCATAAACACAAATACATCCACATCTTGGCTTATGCTGCCAGCGTGGTTGAGACATGGAAGAAGGTACAGAATATAACGACGCTCTTTGCACACTGTGTCTATGATTAGCAAATCACTAACATTAATGTAGTTCCTAGGATACACCTTGGACTGTTGGGTGTTTCATCTGATTTTATATTCTGGACCGACGCATATTTCTGAACTGGAGTGAAAAGGCCAAATGTTTTAAAAATGTATTTTGTTTGAATACCAGAACAAGAGAGTCAACATCAATAAGGAGGAGTTGAAGACGACATCCAAGGCCATTGAGACCGTGCACAACCTCTGCTGTAACGAGAACAAAGGGGCGACGGAGCTGGTGGCTGAACTCGGCACTTTGTACCAATGCATTCGGTGAGTCAGACACAGAAACATTTACACTAGAAACTCAACAACAGATATTTGGTAAGGTTTTGTGTGTTTGCAGTTTTTCTAGATTCCATTTGTTGAAAGAATCATGACTTCAGGAAAACGAAAAGGGCTTTTTATTTCTTTTAAATGTAATCCTAGTCTGGTCCACATGCCAGTCTGGGTTTTTCGAACCTCTCCTCCCGCCTCTCTCTGCTTCTACCGGTGATGATTCCTGTGTGCAGGTTTCCAGTGGTTGCCATGGGGGTTTTAAAGTGGGTGGACTGGACCGTCTCAGAGCCCCGCTACTTCCAGCTGCAAACGGACCACACCCCGGTCCACTTGGCCCTGCTGGACGAGGTATGACGGCGTTAACAGGTGGAAGTGTTGGCTCCTCAAAGCTGAAGTCTAAGCAGCAAATGTTGTTGGGCTCAGATCTGCACGTGCCACCAGCTGCTGCACCCGCAGGTCCTGCAGCTGCTCATCAAGCTCTTTGAGACGGAGCACTCTCAGCTGGACGTCATGGAGCAGGTGGGCGTCTCAGGCTTTGTCCCGCTCGTTGCTTCTCTGAATCCTCACTGATGTATTTTAACTTCCTTTGCAGCTGGAGCTGAAGAAGACTCTGCTGGACCGAATGGTTCACCTGCTGAGCCGCGGCTACGTCCTGCCGGTCGTCAGCTACATCCGCAAGTGTCTGGAGAAACTCAACACGGACATCTCCCTCATTCGATACTTCGTCACCGAGGTAACATGTTGAAGCGGGAAGAAATGCACCGCCGCTGCTACACTGCATCAATACTTTGGTCAGATTCTGTCGATCATGTAAAAAGGATGCGGTGCTTTGCGATAGTATCAACACTCTTAACTTTTTACGTTTCACATTTTGAGAAGCCTGTTTGGATTTGCTTTATTTATTTTGTGGTCTGCATTAATCTACAACGGAGGATCAGGGCCAGGCTAAGAAAAACAACTAAGAATAAAGTCAAAAATAATGACAATAAAGTTGTAATTATGTCATTATATTACTTCCACAATCATTTCAAAAATCCTGCTACTGATAATCTGATGCTGATGTGTTAACAGATTATTTCCAAATTAGTAAAACTAATCCCTTCACAAGATGTTCGGTATTTTTCAATTTACCACAGTTGAGTCAGTTTTTTCTGTCCGAGTTCTCATGTTACTTTATTCTGGTAATATGGCTTTATTCTCATTATTTTTCTTGTTAATCTGGCATTCATACTCCTCTCTAATCCCATTTAATCAGACCAGATGCTGATGTTTTATTTTTATAAACTTGAAAATGCAGAGTGCATTTGTATTAATCTGCTAAATTTATTCTGGTTTTTTTTTCTTGCAGTTGTATTTTGATCTTTATTGAACATTATAAAATAGAAATAAAAATGACAGTAATGCAATAAATGCCAAAAACTCAGCGAGTAGCAATATTTTTTTCCATGACTTTATAAGAAAAAGGTTCTTGTTTTTTAATACGAACTTGATCCTGGAGCGTTTCTCTTGAAGGTGCTGGATGTGATCGCTCCTCCGTACACGTCGGTCTTCGTGCAGCTCTTCTTGCCCATCCTGGAGAACGACAGCATCGCAGGAACGATCCGCACAGAGGGAGAACACGACCCGGTCGCCGAGTTCATCGGTAGGAGCCGACAGATGAAGGAGTCCCAGAAGTCAAGTTGGCCTTTTCTGCTTTAGCTTCCAGAAGCCTGACATGTGGATAACTTTTTATTTTTTCAGCTCATTGCAAGTCAAACTTCATTATGATTAACTGAAAACGACACTGGAAAACCCGAAGGAGATGCTTTCTGCGAGAATCCAGGGTTCAGCCTGATCTCAGCTCGGACTTTGAGGAGGTACAAACGGACGTCTCTGAAGACGCAGCTCAATGGTTTTTTTTTTTCCCACATGCATCTTTTATTTTCCATTTGTTTTTATCTAGCTTCATGCTTTTTCACAATAAAATGCTTGAGTATTTTTGTGATCTGTTTATTTTTTCCACTAAAAACCCAGATATAGAAAATCTCCCACTTAAGCTGTGAAAAAAAATAAATGTTAATTGTTTGTGCAGACCAATAATTCCCACAGACTGAATTATCAGTGTTTATTGATACTGTTAGAACAAAGAACATTGGTGTGATGAACTGCTCAACATAAAGTAGCATAATTTCTAGTCTGACATCAAGTCCTAATAAGGCACATTAAAAAGTCGCATTTCCTGTAGTGCAACAATCATAAAACAGACATTCAGTGCTGCTTTGCTTTGGTTTCATGACAAAAATCTTTTGTCTATCATGCACAGATAAATGGCTGTTCAAACATCAAAATCTCTAGAGGACAGATGCTTCAAACCCTCCAATTAAAAATAATTTAAGTCTCAGAATTTCAGCCTGCAGGAAATCACTACAGCAAATCTTCAGACCTTAGCATCATTTTTTAAAAATGCATGTAAAAAAAAAATCCCTTTTTGTTTGTATACAAGCATATAAAAGTTTCCCTTCACCACTATGATAGGAAGACATCAGCATAGCGTGACCCAGAGGTCGTCTAGAGGTAATCTTTGGGGACGATGGGATCTCCGTACATGCAGTCCTCCTCCAGCGCCAGGTTGTACTGGCTGCCACTTCCTCCTTTGTAAGTGCTGGTCACAATCCTGAGCCAACCCTTCTCACCCTGAGGAGAGGAAAAAGAGAATGAATGACTGAAAACAAAAATATCTTATTAACTTAAAATAACCGCTGATCTCTCTAAGCCAGCATTAAAAATTCACATAAAACCGTGACAGCCAAGCTGGTGTGTGTATTACTGCCAGTTCAAGGCAAACGCTCCGTCACCATCTAGCGGTCAGAGTTATAATTCACATCTACTTTTAGCATTTGCCAAATTAGAAAAAAAAGGAATCTATTTTAGTGTTTGATGATCAGAACTTTTGTTAAAATAAGATAAAAGCAGTAATGGGATAAAGACTATGATCTAAATTAGCACAATTTGGGATATTTTCAAACTTCAACAAGCAACACAAAACACTACATTTACGATTTTAGACACAACTTTGTTCTAAAACAAATAATGACCCGAGTCAAACTTTAAATCTCTGATTTTCCTGTATAAATTTCTTTCTCCTCTTTAAAACCGCTCATGGCTTTGCAAGCTATTCCCTGAGAAGTGAATCAAGTTTAAATTACCAGCTTTCAAGAAGAAAGAAATGATACGCGAGCAACTGCAGCTCACAGAAGCTTAGATTTACATCAAACTTTACAATAATGGAGAAAAATGAATCTCCCCTGCTGAGGACTCACCCATGGCTCGCCCCAGGAGTTGCGAACGACCCAGTATTCGACCCCGTCCTCAACGCCCCATCCCACCACCGACACGATGTGGTTGATGGATGCGAAGTCCTGGTACTCGGAGTAGATGCCTCCGGTGTAGGCGTCCAGCTTGGGTGTGGCCATAATCCCACAGCTGAAGAACATGAAAACACATCAGGTCACTTCCTGTTTCTGCTTTAAGACATTTGAACTGGAACAAGAACAAAGTAGGATACAAAAACAAAACAGAACGATATGGGTGATTTTCTGGTGCCTGATCATGTTTCCCATCAACATGCAAGAGATTTTATCAATGGGATCTATATGGAAATGTTGATCTATGACGCACAATGCTATTGCAGTCAGCTATGGATACAGTATTATGCAAATGTTTCATAGTTTACAGGATTACTGAATTAATATCCTTCAAACCATTTTGTTTTAAAGAGATCTTAAGTTGTTTTTTGGGTTTTTAACAGGTTCTCTTGTTCATTTCCATCACATAGATTATTCAACACCCATCTGTGGTTCTTGATAACTTTCAGATCTAAACTTAATGAAAAGCAGAAACATGACTAAACCTGAGCGGACTGTAGGTGAACCAAGTGCATAAAAACACAAAGTAGGACGAGATTGTTGAAAGAAAAAGATACAAGCTGATCGATTTTCTGCACTGAAATCGGCACCATGATTCAGCCTAGAAGTTATTGCGATAAACGATAATATTGTTAGAGACAATTTTTAAGTAATACGGTAGAAGTGGCATAATAATGCAAGAACACATTCTCAAAGATCAATAAACTTAACGCTGGAACTGGAAGACATTTTAAATATCCAAAATAAAAAAAGCAAACCACAAAACTAGGAAATGGACATTTAAGTCTAAACAAAATTGTACTTCAAAAAAAGGGGGAGGAGCTAGTTGAGACCCAAGCATGAGACTCAAGACTTTTGTCATCCAGTTTTTGGTAGAAAGAGAAAAAAAATGTAAATTATTGAGCTAATTTTACCATGCGATTCATTTATGTATTGATTATTGTGACAGGCCTAATCATGATCTCCATTGAATTTTACCCTGAACCAACCTGATTGGTCCTCTGGCATAAATCTCGGCCATCATCTTCTCTCTCCCGCTGACGGAGCCGTAGTCTCCGACCTTCCACATGGTGTAGTTCTTCACGATGTTGCACACTCCGAAGGTGGTGCAGGTGCCGCACTCGTTGAAGGGCTTGCAATCTTTCGTGTCACACAGAGAGCATGTTGATGTCTGGATGCGTAAACCTAGCCGTCGCTCCACATGCAGTAGCGGTCTTACCCTGGTCTTTAGCCTGGTAGTTGTTGCAGGTTTCATCTGGGATCCCATGGGAGTTCGCATACTCCCAAACGCCGCTGTGATCGCCGCCGTGGCAAGAGCCAGCGCCGCCGCAGTCGATCACATGCTGCACAGAGAGGTAGGCGGAAGGCCACGCTCCTTTTCTCTGGATGTTGATGCGATCTAATGGGGGAAAATTATGCGTTAAAGCTGCAGGATGTTACTTTTACACTTTTTTTCTCATATCTGTTAAAACCGTCAATATTTTTGTGACGGCATGAGACAGATAATCTGTGGATAAAGAAAAAGTGCCAAGTGGTCTGCAAAAAACCCACTACTCATGGTCAAAACTAACCAATCAGAGCCAGGGGTAGTGTCTTAGTGCTGTCAATCATCCTTGTGTATTCTGCTCAAAGTGCTTGGATGTTGTTACCATTGCAGTCATCATTGGTGGCTATGCTAACTAGCCTTAGCATTGTGGCAGGCTATGTTGTGGTAAACCAGCTGCGGCTTTGCAAAGAATGAGCAAGCTGGGGTGAGCATGTTTCTATAGTTAGTACTGGGAGAAGAGCTGATTTTTACATTATATTGTCACAACAGTTTCAACAAATATGTAAAAAAAACACATTTTTATAGAAGTTAAACCCTGCAGCTTTCAAGAGCAGCAGAAACAATAACCATGACGGCTTTCTGTTCCCAACAGGCCCGTCTCCAAGAGGAAATGAAACGAGCACATACATGTAAAAATACATTCCAGCCTTGTGATGATGACGCCACAACCACTTGGCGTCTAGAAGCGCGTGATAGCTGCAGCGTGCTGACTCATACCTGCCATGGCGCTGGTGCTGCCATGCGCCCAGCAGGAGCCGCAGTACTGCGGGATGTGCTGGTTCCGAGTCGTGCTGACGAAGTTGGTTCCGTTGACGTTCCTCCAGTCCCACGCCTTGGGCAGGCCAGAGATGTTCAGGTACTCATGGGGTCGAGGACCAGTTCTGGAAACGAAGGGGAACCCATCAACTTTCTGCTCATTTTTACCAATTTATCTTAGACAATTCATGCAGGAATTGAGCAAAATTACAACTTTGTACTACAAGCATTTAAATCCACAAAGACTCCATTTTTTAATCAGCTACTACAATCATACTTCAGTCATTGTAAGTGAGCCACGTTCTCAGTAAACATGTCAAGGTTACTTTTCACACTTCTGTTTCACTTCTTTGATTTGAAAATAACTCAAAACACCTACAAGCTGCAGAGGGACAACATTCTCTACTGCTAAAGCATCCCACACACACCACACACACACACACACACACACACACACACACACACACACACACACACACACACACACACACACACACACCACACACACACACACACACACACACACACACACACACACACACACACACACACACACACACACACACACACACACACACACACACACACACACACACACACACACACACACACACACACACACACACACACACACACACACACACACACACACCACACACACACACTAAAGTAAAAGAAACCAGACAGGTGAATCTGCAGAGCTAAAATTACCAGTTTGCACTAATATTCATTTCAGGAAACAGAAACACTGAGGAGATAACAGCCAGCTCCAGGAACAAGTGGCATTTCAATCCTAAACTGCTTCCTGCATGAATTCTGTACCGAACAATACACTAGGACAAAAAGAGAATCCATTTTTGCATATAGGTTATGCCAAAGTTCTTACTCAATTATAAATAATCTGTAATTGGTGTAAAGTAATGCAGTAGGTGTTGTTTTCCATCCATCCATCCATTTTCCTACACCCTTGTCCCTTAATGGGGTCGGGAGGTGCTGGTGCCTATCTCCAGCTAGCGTTCCGGGCGAGAGGCGGGGTACGCCTGGACAGGTCGCCAGTCTGTTAGGTGTTGTTTTAATGGGTGCAAATTTAACAAGGTTTTGATGCAAAATGCCTCAAATACAAAAATCAAGGTTTACCCCAGAAAACTTGCTAAGCCTGGCGGTTGGGTGTTAGAGCAGACATTCATCCAGCAGCTTGTCGTGTTTTTGAGTAGAAAAATTATTAAAGTTGACAGGAAATTTGAAAATATCACTTGATAATGATGTCTTATTGGAAGATTGGAAGATTAATATCTGAACACCAACTATAAAATCTTAAAAAATGCAAATATTTTAAAAAGACTTAAAAAAATAAGCAGCGCTAAGCCTGGTGGGGGCTCAAGTAAGGTCTGGTGGCCCGCCAGGCTTATAATACACTGTGGGAAACCATGATCAATCACCTTGGGAAACCATGATCAATGACTTGATATCTTTGCTTATTTTTAACAGTTGAAATAGTTTCATGATTGAGAAACTAATAATTAACTTTAAAGTTTAATAATTAAGCTCAAGTTTCGACTACTTAGAATAGTCAATAGGAATGTTTAATCTGATACCACAAAGTACCAACTGTGAACTTTCCTCCGCGTTCACAGGAAAATAACTCAAACGTGTTAGAGAGAAGCCAACAACTTTCTTCTTTTTTTACATCCTGCTGTTCCTGAGTTATGATGTGAAACTAAAAGCACCATCTATCCATCTTATTAAGGTAATGCAGCTTTAAGAGCTTGTTGCCAAGCGATGAGTGTCTGTTAATGAGCCCACTGCCTTTAGAGGCTATAGGACGAATTGTTGCTTTTTTGTGAAATGAAAGCAGCTAGAAGGTTTTTGGAAATGTCGTGATACAAATGAAGTGCTCTGAAATGTCCAGGTAGAGTGGAGAATCGTATAACTTTATAAAACACAGTGGTTTTATAACCCAAACGCTCCCCAAATCATCACTGTGAACAACTTTCTGAACCTAAAACAACTTCGACTCTGCGGCTCTCCACTTGTCCTCCAGAAACTGAAGGCTTAATTTCAAGACCAAATTGAAGGATTTACTTTAAAAAGTTAACTTTGGACCTCTGGGCAACTGTCCACTCCAAGTAAGATGCTTTAGTCCATTTCATGGATGAATCTAAGTGTGGTGGTGTTGAACCTCTGACTTCAGCTGCAGTCCACACATTTTGAACATGAGCTTTGTGTCAAATTTCTATCAAAGCTACAGCTGTCCCCAGTGCATGCGCTCCCGGGTTTTCCTTCCACTCAATTTTCCATCCAGCCTAATTTGCATAGATATTTTGTGGCTTACCCTCCACTCTATAAGAATTTCAATAGAAATAAGTCAATCAAATTTTTCAGAAGCAAACATTTGAAATATGTTCATCAGGATTTAATGAATCTTTGCGTTTTTGAATTGAATCACTGAAATTCAAAGAACCTTTTGATGAAATTCCAATTTACAGAGAAACACTTGGGGGAAAATACCTCCCATAACGTTTACAGCCAGGTTTCCTCTTTCCACACCAGATTATGCAGCTGGTCCAGTTTAGACTTCCTCAGTCTAAACCGGACCGAACCTCGTGGTTCGTGGTTAAATGTTGACGATCACCTGTCAAGTTCACTGCATCTGTTCACTCAAACTGGCACAAAACCAGGACGAAAACGAAACTAAACCCCCCCAGACTTCACACACGGACTCAGCAGGACCTCATTTTAAGTCTCTTCGTGTGAATTTTGTCCACTTAAAAACAATAATGTATTTTAAAGTGAAGTTAATCCGTATAAAGAAGTTGCATAGCTGCTGCTGCCTCCGATCAGATTAGCTAGCGGCTCATATCGAAGCTAACCGCAACCGACGGGGTTAGATAAGAGGGGAAAAAAAAAGGATTTTTTTTGTTTGTTTGTTTGTTTGTTTTTTACCGACTTTAATTATGCTAACTTTTATAGATAAATACTAGTGAAAACACAGTGACACTTTACCTCAAACCGAAGTTGTTTTTCCTCGGTGCGCGGACGTAACACGGCTCGTTCCGGCTGAAAAACACGCCGGCGGACACAGCCGAGAGGACGACCGACAGCAGGACGCAAACCGCGGCAGGCCGAGCCATGTTGGCACCGCTCTGTCTCACTGGGACGGAGATGGACAGGCGAAACGGACCCTGCTGCAGCGGAGGCGAGCTGGACACTGACGGGTCGGTGGGGAAAGTCAGCGGTTATCATCAGCCGGTGTTCCGAGATTTGGGTCACATGACCTGACCGAGGCGAGCCGCGTGTTCAGGCTGCGGATCACGAGTTGCACACAAAAACAGCGTGACTGGGCACGATCACAGAGGGCATCGCGGGTAGAAACACAACATGGACTGGCAGCAGCAATAACTGCTGAGAAAGATAAGAGAGATATGAAATGGACTGCGAAAAACTGCACCCTTCATATTAATTCAAAATCCTTAAAAGAGTTATTGTAGATGGTGATGGTTGGGATCTCCTGTAGCAGTCTGTTTTACAGCAGTTTGAAGAGGCCTCTGACTGAAGAGGCTCAGCTTTTCTAAGACTACATTCACACTGCAGGACCTTAATGCTCAATTCTCATTTTTTGTGAAATCTGCTTTTTTTTATTTTTGCATTGTCGTTCACATTTCCAAATATATGCGACTTATATGTGGTCTGTTTGAACTATGTCAGGCGCAGTAGAGGACGCAGAAGGGTCACACATGGAGAACGTGCTCAGTGTTTTCAGAAGTAAACATGGATGGTAATGATGGAGCATATTTTGTGAGTTGTGGTCTAACTGTAGTCAGAACATTAACAACTTAATCCACATTATCTGCTCTAATTGTTATTTCTTCCCATTTGTACATGTCAGGATGCAGAATAGTGACGCTCTTAAGAACAGACTTACAAAAGATCTGGTTGTAAAGTTAAAAATAGAATAGAAATATTGTAAGCACGCATAGATAAAAAAACAATAGATCACTTAAAGAATGGTCAAAATGACACCTTTAAAAACACGTACTTATTAAAAATTCAAGTTCTGAGAAATAAGCAACCGAGTAGAATCGTTTTATAAAATACATATTTTGTTGGTGTGCTTGTGCATTAAGACAATCAGGTTGCTTGCAAGACTATGGAAAAAACTGCATGTTTCAACAAGAAGTTTGTTGGATGTAGCTGGAAGGAAGGATCTGCAGTGACGCTTCTTAGTGCGGCTTTGGTGCAGCAAAGAAGCTCTCCGGTTCAGCCACAGCTTCATACATGGAGTGGGAGACATTGTCCATCAGTGATGTTATCTGTCCAGAGCTGATGAGCTTCTCTAACAGCTTCTTCTAAGCTGTAGATAAGCTGCTGCTGCAACAAACCACAGCTTAGAAGATGGCTGATGATGTCAACAGTCAGGTCTTCAGCAGCGCCCCCTGCAGCCCAGAAGACGCCAGTCTCTACAGTAGGTGGACAAGTTGTACAACAGGATAATGTGTTTTTGGAAAGATTAAAAGAATTTTCAAAATAATTATAGCCAAGGAGAATAAAACTTTTATCCATTGAATTGAAAAAAAAGGGGGGAAAAACATGATGAAAAAGAAAACCTGACAAAAAACCCAGTATCATATCCCCTTCTTCTAATTTCATGTTAAACTTCAATTTAAACACTTTTTAAATTTAGACTTTTTAGTCTGACTGGTGTTTCAGAAACGCAATCAGTGCTTCACAGCTTCCTGTTTTCTTGGTGTAAATGTCTGACATACAAACCCATTTCCCTTTGTCACTTTTTAAAATGTGGAAGACAGGAGAACAAACCACTGAATAAAACTCTTTCCCTATGTTGGGAAGTAGCTATAAAAACTAAACTTGTATTTGTGCTGACATATCTTTGTTTTATGTTGCCATCGCCTGACCAGCTGGAGTTCAAAGGTCTTCAATCATGCAAATAACTTAGTCTTCACATGATTGAATACCTTTGTCTTTACATGATTGAAGACAAAGGTCTTCTTCAATTGAAGACCTTTGTCTTCACACGATAAAGCTTCGACACAAATGTATTATTGATTTTGGAACAAACACAAAAAACATCTTAAAGTTCACATACTAGTTATTTTTTCAGATGGCACTGCCTTTAATGAGGGACATCATGATTGTCAGACATGTGGAAAGACACCGTTGTGCAGGAATCTGCTACTAATACATTTTACATGTTTTTTTTTTTTTCTAAACGATTTTTCAAACTTTTAAAACCTGCAGTGAGAACGTAATGCTTCATGTAGAGTCACCAGTAAAAAGTGCAGAGGTTCCTGCCAGATTTATTTGATCCACTAGAAAACACATAATACATAATGGCATACTCCTTTGTTTGCATAAAATAATACCGTCAAAAAGATTCCTGCTGATAAAAGGTGGTTATTTTTAAGAAAATCTGCAAGGTACGTGTTAAAATCTGTCAAAAATAATCACAATATGCCTGAATAAACTGATTAATAAGACAAAAACAGTTTCTTTTCATTTCTAAGGTAATATTTAAACGTTCACATACTAATCTAAAACAAAAAGGATAGAAGAAATGGAGCTGATCAGTAAGCAGGACAAAGTGAAGAAGGTCAGTGTTCGATCATCGTCATTCATACCACGTCTGATTTTACTGATCGGCTGCTATCGAGTCACATTAAATGTAATCAAACATCACTTTAAAATGTTTTCGACAAACTGGAGGAGCCTCGGCAGCCGGGGACAGAGGAGTCGACTCAGAGGACGAGTGAACCGCTGGCTCTACACCAGCCTTCGTCTCTTGCAGTCTCGCTCCATCTGGTCTTCAGGCTTGTTGGTCGGCGCTCCCAGAGGAGACACCTGGTTCAGCATGGAGTCGTCGGACGCCTGGCCAAACAGCGCCATGAGCAGAGCGACGCCGAACCCAGTGGCACGCTCGCCCTGCAGAGACAAGGACAAAATCAAACACCAGACATTCAATGCATTTTTAAGATTTCTGAAAGATTTTAGAGGGACTTTGGAGACATTTTGTGACTGTTCCATAGACTTTTGTTGAATTAACTGAACTGATGATGTAATACATGTTTTTGTTATACATTTGCTTTGTTTAAATGTTAATTGTGTGGCTTTGTGTATTTGGTTACGCAGAAAATGAACATTTTTTTGTCTTATTCACTTATATTAGATAATGTAACTTATTTACTTCAATTCATTATTAAATTAATTGTAACTGGTTGTTTCATTACATGTCATTTTTAGTCTACATATGCAACTGGGTAAAAAATGATAGTTGTCACTTAATTTATGTGGATCTGATATAAAACTCAAAGCAGGATTTAATGCATCGATATTCGCAGTTGAAATATCGATACTTTGAGGAAAAAAATATCAATACATATTGTAAAATTACACACCCCTATTATTGATATTTATTGAAACGGTGAGAAATAAATAGTAAAACAATCCCAACAATATAGACAGTTTTAGAGTTTAGGCGTCATTAATGGGAATTTATTGTGATGACAAACCAAAATAATTATGACAAGAGGTTTAGCACAATAAACAAACAATACAATAAATGTCCATCTCTATAAGATATTTGAGGTCCTGACGTTTAACACCATGAGAACAAATGTTTTCTGAGACTTTAAAACTATTCTGATGCAACAGAGCGAGCAGCTGTGAGCTGTAAGGTTAAACTGTTACTCACTGCATGAACTGGAGAGGCGATGTCCACATGGACCCAGACACCGGGCCAATCGAAGCCCAAGTGGGAGCCGATAAAGAGGCCGGCACAGGAGCTCTGGGCATTCTCACGGTCCTGAGAAACAAAGCAATAAACTAAATAATTATTACTGCAACTAATCTAAATTCAATCTCTCCAAACCAGCCTGTGTGGAGCAGCTTTTAGCAGCTGCCTTAAATCATTACTTAACCAGTTACATTTCTGAAAAGCCCAAAAGTGTTCATTAAATTCTATTCTGGCAAGAAGAGGAGAAAAAAAATTCCAGACGCCTGCAGCAACAATCGTTTCCCTTCAGGTTTGTTTTCATGCTTAGAGTAAAGAGACGTTCAAGGACTCTGTAGTTTTCCACTTACAGCCACAGAGTTCTTCATGTCGGCCACAGCCGAGGTGAACTCGCTGAAGTGCAGCTCGGGACAGTAGACCAGAGGGTGGGCCAGATCGCCGCTGCTGCGGCCCGCACGCACGCAGGCGCCCTCCCACTGCTCGCTGTTGGTCATGACGGCGGCGTGGTACTTCCCTGTGGAGATTCCCTGAACGGAAAACAAAGAGCAGAAGTAAATACAAAGACAATACCTGCATGACGGCTTCCTGTGCTACTGCGTTTAAACACCTGAGCTCCCGTCAGAGTGGCCATATCCAGGATGATGTCAGCAGACAGATCTTTGGAGGCGTACACCACTCCGTCCGCCAGCACCAGTCTGCCCTCTGCGTCCGTGTTGTTGATCTCCACCGTCCTTCACACAAAACAAACCATTTACAGCAGCTGGGAGGAGAAAACGCAACTCTGAGGAATGAAAGGAATTAGAAAGAGTCTCACTTTCCGGAGTAGAGCGTGTGGATGTCATCGGGTCGAGTGGCGGTGGGTCCCACAGAGTTCTCTGCCAGGCAGAAAACCGCGTGGAGGTTATCCTTAAAGCCCTGAGGACGGCAACAGAGAGCGGCCGGTCAAAACCGCGTCCAGACGACATGAAAGCGTTTTATTAGCTGCCTCACCTGTTTGATGGTCGCCTTGAAAGCTCCCAAGATGGCAGCAGCTCCACCGCAGTCTCTCTTCATCCCAGGCATTGTAGTCTAATAAGAGACATTTATTTTTAGTTTTAAAAACATAGAAAACAACTGATGAAGTTAATACATTTATGAAAAGATGACAAAACCTCCAAAAACAAGATAAGCAAAAAGCTGTTTCATTCAGTTGATATTTAAAGTGATTAAATTTCTAGAAGTTACTTCATCTTTTTGTCAGAGTGCATGTAAGTCATTTTGTTCCTCGCCTTCCCCTTGATGCTGAGTCCACCGGTGTCGTACACGATGCCTTTGCCGACCCATGCGATGGTCTGCGTCGCCCCGTCAGGAGTGTGGCTCAACACCGCTAACGCAGGAGGATGCTCTGCAGCCTTCCCGACGCCGTAAATACCTGAGAGTGGAGGGGAAAACAACCACATACATAAATAACTGCTATTAATCATGTCAGTTTATAAAGTTATTCTGCCCTGAATAAACCTTATTCCAAAATTAAACCTTAAAAATAATATCTGAGTTTATTTCTAGCCCTTTATGATACTACATAGTCACACATACTTTTTTTAACCCTTTGAGGTCCAAGTTTCAAATCTTAGGCCTCATATGGTTAAGATTAGGCCTCAACTTGTATTCGAGGCCTAATCTCAAATAATATTTGAAGATATTTTTGCTTCTTTAAATATCCTGTGAGTAAATATATATTTGCCCATTTATCCATAACAACTGGAACTTTCAATATCTAGCAAGTTATTTTTGCAATTTACCGTCTAGTAAAAGTTTTCCCCTCAGATTAATTTCACTGCTACTGCGGGAGTGAATTTACCGTAATAACCCGGTTTTGGCTGGAAAGCGCAAGAGCTCCCCTTTCAGAAATCGTTTGAATTTTTCAGATAGCGCAACAGAGCGACAGAGTTACGGTACTGGAAATTTGGCAGAATCATCGGCGGCACGTTCGGTCTAGAAGGGTTCATGAGGAATGAAAACAAACTGACAAATGGAAAAATTTATTTTTCTTAGTCTTGGTATAGAGTTTTAATTTTTTAATGGAACAACCATGTTACCAATAAGTCAATGGAGCTACAACACCCTCCTATGTGTTACTATTTGCAGAGTTGAGAGTAACAGTAGAAACTTTTATAAGTACAGAAAACCACAAACATGCAAATGCTCTACCTCCAAATCCTCTTTGTTTTAGTTCCTCTCCACGAATGATGACTGGCGTAATCCCTAGTTCACTTCCTACAGCCTTTATTTCCTGTAACAAAAACAGCAAAAATGATTCAAACTTATCAGAATGGCAACACTTCATTTCAACCATCTAATGTGGCTTATACTTCAGTTTATACTCAAGGAATCAATAAAAGGATTTTAGAAAACCAAATCTCTGAAAAATCTGGGAAAACACTATGAGGTCAAATATGCAAGTTTCCCAAAAATAATGACTTGCATCTAGGAAGTGGTCGGTGTTCATCTCACTGCAGGGCGTGTCCACAATGCGAGCTGCCAGCCGGACGCCATCAGCAGCATTGGAGAGACACTAAAATTAAATAAAAAACCTTATGTGAACCGGGACTGGACAACAAATCAACTATAAATATTGCAAAAGACAAGTTATCAATATCAATAGATAAAACATCTGATAGAATATCCAATGGCATTCTGGGAGATGTAGGCAGAGGAAATGATTCAGCTGCTCAACCTCTGAAAGCCAGCTAAGCTAGGTTGGTGGCTTCAGCTAACTCACTCATTTTTGGTTACCTGGCAACAATCTGTTGAGTAGCTCGTGGTTACCTAGCAACAACCCATTGAGTAACTGGCACAGCAGCAGTTTCAGGTTTTGCCACTGTGCCTTATAACTGCTTAAAAAAGCAATAATAATAAAATAACAATAATAATAATAAACAATTTGGAGTGAAAACTGGCTAACAGAAAAAGTCATATCACCTGTTTGGTAGTATTTTAAAACAAAAAAATCAATCAATAATTGTGACTAGAGGTGTGCCGATCGATCGGTCACCGATCATAATCGGCCGATTTCCGTGAAATCGGTGATGATCGGGATCGGCCGATCATTGGCTCTGTTACCGATACCGATCACCTGCATCTCATTTCCCAGCCTGTCTGTCCAGCTGGTCTCGTCTTTCCTTCACTGCGCAAATGCGCAGCAACAAATGCTAAGCGATGTGTAACTATAACGCACTGAGTGAATGAGGACGTTTGCGTGTTGCAGCGGAAAATAGAAGCAGGTCAAAATGGATCAACACAACGAAGCTAATAGACATAAAAACAATGACGGAGTTTGGCTACATCGAGTCTCACTGCAGTAAAAAGACATGGAGGATCAGACAGCAGGTAAAGCAGCGCAGCTACAAACACTCACCGGATTAGCATGACGGTCAGAAAGATAAACTAATAACTTGTAAAATGATTTAAGTCTTGGAGCTGTGATGTAAGACGCTGGTTCTCCTGTTGAACCGCTGCTCCGCTACAGGCAGTAATATTTAATATTTAGTAATATTTGACAGACGGAGCCGCTTCTGCACCACCTGGTATGACTCTCACACCGAACCTGTTTAAAGTTGCAGCATCTAACTTAAAAAATACATTTTACATACGTATTAAAACTTTCTCTGTCCTAACATGAGACAGATAATCTCTAAAAAAATAATCGATCTCCTCCCTGCTCTGCATAATTACTCCGCTCAGTCAGAAACAGCCAATCAGAACTAGCAGTAACCAGCTAGCCGCCATGCTAACAGGAAGTTTTCATTCAGTAACTCTGGATTGTTTATTGTAATGGATCCTGTTTTTGCCTTTGAATGTTAAGTTTTATACTTGAATTTTTTGGCAATGTTGAGGTTTTATTTTTGCTCTTTGCATTATTTAGCTTCTTCAGAGCCTCATATGTTATCAGTCTGTTAAAGATAGTATTATTGATAGCAGTTCAATTTGCACAATGCCTGTTTTGTTTAGTTTTCTTCTTGGGAAAGTTATTAAAAACAATTTTTTGTCTAAATTAAGGTGAATTCATGGTTCCTTTTTTCACATAATGTAACAGTAGTGTTTATGATAAAAAATAAATCATAACTATGTGATTGGTATCAGGGATCGGAATCGGCGATCGGCCCTCAGGGGTGATCGGTATCGGGAGAAAAAAACCTGATCGGCACATCCCTAATTGTGACAGTTATCAATATCGACTGATATTAAATGCATATGTTGTAATAGGTTTTTCATCCATATCATCCAACCCTAATGTGAACGTTAGAAAATAAAATTATGTGACTGAAGGAAGAGAAACTAAGCAGATAAAGGTCATACCTTGAGATCTGCGTCATCCAGGGGGCCTCCGTCGTTATTGACGACCACAAACTCCACGGTCACATGCTTTTTGTCAGCCCTGCGAGAGGATGCTGAGCGCCGGGTGAAGAGGGGGAAGGCCCTGGCAACGGCACAAGCAGAGGCGAACACATCTGAACGCTCACACACCACCTGCAGAGGACAAAACATGTGTGTTAGCTTGTTAATGACCAATCAGGTTCATCAGGGTTGATCCTGACATTTTCACCAGGATAGACACTGACCACAATGCAGCGGTTGCTCCCTCCAGGAAGGCAGGAACGGATCAGGCGGGAGAGGAAGTGGACAGAAGCTGGGTTGTTGTGCCTACTGACACGTGAAGGTAGAGCGGCCACCACGGCTTGGTTCAGGTACAGGGGGCAGCTGTCTGTCGGGTTTGGGTTCAGGGTGTTGAGAGCTGCCTGCCAGGTCTGAAAAAAATGCAATAAATAAAGGTGAAACTTTCATCTCTCTGTAAGGAAATAAAGCCTTCTGATTGTATTTTAATAGACGTTCAATAAAAAAAACTGTTTCTCGATGAGTTTATAGAAACTTACATCATACATACAGACGTCAAACCTGAAATTCATGTCATGCAAGAGAGGAGTTACTTCCTGTAATGTTAGTGTGGGAGGCAAGTGTGTGCATGGGTGAATGTTTATGCTCCAGAAACTTAACCTCTTCATCGTTTTACTTTTATGTTTTTGTTGTGGTAATAGACTCTCTCACCTCTGTCCTTTTCTGTTTCCTGCTCAAAATAAAGTTTTGTTGCAACACCCACACATCACATACCATCACCACACACAATAAAAGAAAGGAGAAAAAAAGATTTCAAGACTGTAAGGGGGGAAATTAACTTAGGTAGCAGACTGCACTACCTAAGATGGGATCAAAGTTTAACCTCTCTTGTTGCTCGGATCTGATTGCTGGGCTTTCCTAACCTGTTATCAGGAAGATGAACAAGATTAACAAGTCACTCTTAAAAACGTGAACAGCAAAACAAACGGAAAATAGAACCTTAAACGTTGCATCAGAATCGTCATTCCAGAATAAACGTATCAATTTAATACTTACGTTTGCTAATGACGCCGTTTCT
This sequence comes from Poecilia picta, assembly GCA_033032245.1. Classification (NCBI taxonomy): domain Eukaryota; kingdom Metazoa; phylum Chordata; class Actinopteri; order Cyprinodontiformes; family Poeciliidae; genus Poecilia; species Poecilia picta. Next base: position 14,380,313 of record CM065357.1, on the reverse strand, counting down.
TTTTTGTTTTTTCCCTGTCATTTCCAGGTAACAGAGCACCAATAAAAAAACCCATCGTCTTTTTAAACCATGCTAACACAATATGAACACATTTAAAAGTTGGTCTCTTGGACTACTTTAACAGTAGATAATACCGGAACATCTGTAGCAGAACTTTATTAACTCTCAGCGTGTTAGTCTGCGTTATCTTCAATTAGCGCGGCGCTAACACTAGCAAACACCCGGTGCAGCACTTCCTCACCTCTTTGCTAACGACGGGCTGCAGTTTTCCTTTGACGTGGCTCCAGCTGAGTTGCTGTAGGTTGTTCTGCTGGCCCAGAATCAGGACGGGCCGATTCTGGGGCTCCGAGTCGCCGGCAGAAACCTTGAACTCCAGGACCACGTTCGCCATTTCTGCGACCCAGGAGCCACCAGCAGCAATCCGCCGATGGTCAACGCTGTGCTGCGTTCAAGGCCCTCAAGGGAACGCGGAACTTCCACTTTTCATCAGCAAACGAACTAATAAACAAAAAAGACGCTAAATCGGATTTTCTTGGCTAATTGGTCAGGCTAAACTAGTTAAAAGGTTACAATTTTACTATAAAATTTTCAGAAACTTGCGATATATATATATATATATAACTCATTTCCCTTTTTAGGTAATATTGTGGAATATAATTTTAGAGCATTTATCGAAATTATGTCTCGGTGAGAAACAGAAATAATGTTGACAAAACTAAAATAGCTCACATTAATCTCCATTTTATCTACTCCTTTACATGTTTTGTCACAGTTCAAACAGGAAGCTCATGTAATTTCCTACTCTACACTTTAACCTGAACTTTAACGGTAGTAAGACTGATGATGGCAGCCAAGAGAGGACAAAACACTGTTCGCAGTTTCGTTACGTTCGTGTAGCGGCGACGAAAATGAAAAATAGAGCCTTAAAAAGTATTCAAAGCACCTTAAAAGTGTTCATATTTTATAATGTAATAATCAGAAACTTTGATTAATTTAATTGGGCTTTTATACGGCTGACAAACGGCAAAAATCAAAATGCAGAACAACAAATTAACAGACATGCACCATACTTTTCAGTTTCATCTGTAACCGTTAATCGCTTTACATATGCAGTATGTTGTGTTGCGCCGTCATTTCAAACACTGATAAAATGAGTGTAACTAAACCATTTCAGCTACAAAAAACAAGAAAAATTAGTAGAAGCCACTTCACTGGTATTAACTTTTCCTCTTTACTGTAATAGATGCAACCAAAGGTAAAACAAAAGCTGGTATTAAAAGCATTAAACATGGTAAAATGCATTGCATTGCTACAGAATAGATTCTACAAATAAAGTATTTGCAAGTATTTTTTAGCTACAAAGATAAAATATCTTTATTAACAGATGGCAGATTATTAAAGTAGGTTGTACAGTTGTGCAAATGGTTTAAAGCCATATTTAGATAAAAGAGGAGGTATTATTGAGCAAAAAAAAAAAACAGTTTTCATGAACAGAGCAATGGTTAATGTATTATCACCATAATTATTCAAAGCTAAAAACAGCAATAAACTGTTGGGATAGGGCATAAATTCAAATGGAGAGAGAATTAGAATAAAAATAACAAAAACTCAAGTAAACTGAATTTGTCTTTAGCGTCACAAAAAAAGATTATCCTCATTTTAAAGACAAAATAATTTAAAAAACAAATAGACAAAAATGTGTAATGAAAAATAAAATGTCTTTTAGTGTCAACATTTGTTGAAAACTGTTTCATTTGACCATATTTTGGATCCTAAACTGGCCAAACATAAGAATAAAGGAGAAAATAAATGATACTGCAATTTCTTTAAACTTTAGTTAAACGTTTAGCATCAAAACATTTACTTTGCTAACAAATTGCACTGAAGCAGGCAACATTTAAACCTGAAGCATCCAGATAAAAATGTTTATTATTACACCTTCAGTGCTGAATGCAATCACCTGAGGTTATTCCTTCATTACTGAATGTTATAGACAGTACATGTAAAATATGGCCTTATTTTAGGATATTCATAAATACACATTGTTCTGTAAACAATATGATCAAAAATTAAATGTTATAAAATGATAATTTATAGTAATAATAATTACATTAGTGCTACTTGCAATAAGAAAATAGTCTTATGAATTGCATAAAAACTTTACAGCATCTATTAGATGTTTTGAAAGAGTTTGTAAATCGCACAACAAACACCAACACAGTATTGCAAAGCTTATGAGAGACGTGCGTTTTCAAAAATATTCCCTAAAACGTAAGGTACAATTTGTTGAAGGGTACAGAAAAGTTAAGTCTGACCTACTTGATAAGAAACAAACCATTCAGCTCAATGGTTTATTATTAAAACACAAGATTTTTACATATTTCTTTTGAAAAATACCAATCTTTCCAGACTTCCCAGTTCTTTTTGGTTGATTTTAAATAGAAAATACAAAAGATATTTTAAATGATTTAAAACAGAAACTAAACGACAGGCAGAAAGAAAGAAACAACACAAGGAAGGAATTGATAAAGAACATAGGAAAGTAAAGAAGTTCAAAAGAAAGTAAGCGAGTCAGGAAACTAAGAGGAAAAAAGGAGGAAACAAGAAAAAAACAAGGGATAGATGCAAACAAAGAAGGACAAGAGGATGGGAAAAGTTTGCAAAGTTGTTTCTATACTTATCTGCATGTGGAAACCACAGAAATCAAAATCTACATGTGTAGAAACCTTTCAGGAAACAGGGAAGCCTCATTAAAATTTGTTGTATGTCATGATCATCAAAAAATATTCGACATACTGGAAATCAATAATTTCCATTTGAAGCAGAAAAAAACAGGACTCAGATTGAAAAAATTCCTATACTGACTTATAAAGATCTCCTAAAAGCAAATACTGACTTGTAGAGGGTTGAAGAATAGCTTGCTTAGTGCGCTCTCAACACTCCCAATAAATTCTTCATAGTATGTGACTTAATAAAAAAGTTCATCTAAAAGCTCTACAAATAACGTTAATGATAGGATTTAAGAGAAGCAAATATTTCTACTCATGCAGGACGACATACATGATGTGTAGCAGCTTGCCACATGTTCATAACTTGCAGCTGTATGTTGATAAACTCTCCCTTCGTCAGTGTTTGTGTGCGTTTTAAGCATGACACAAGCTTCCGTTGGACCCGCAGGTGGCAGCGATGCTGCAGTTCTTCAGGATGGGGCTGAAATGGGAGGCTGCGTCCGCCTCTCTAGGAGGAAACGGCCTCATGGTGGAGAGGATCAACGCCAGACAGTCGGCTACGTTTTTGTTTGGGGCGCAAGCCAGAGCGGGGGTGTGGCCTGAAGAGGATCAACAGGTTAGAAAACTTGGACTCCTTTGACGATCTCCCTCACAGATGAATATTCTCGCTTACCGTCCTCGTCTACAGCCATGACTGCTGCTCCTCTGCTCAGCAACACCTGCACAACAGTGGCCAGGCCTTTTCTCGCAGCAATATGAAGAGGCCTGCAGGACAAACGGGATTTTACAGTTTCATCAGTCAATTTATCTACATCATCACGTTTTTTTTTCAGGCGCCGCCGTCATGCTGTTGTGGGGGCTCAGAGCTTTACAGCCACTCACATCTGGAGGGAGTTCGTTTCTTGCGTTGATGAGCGAGGAGTCTGTGATCTCCCCAAGGAGCAACAGAGCACACATCTCGTGGCCCTGCAGACAGAAACATAACGCTCATGAGCCTCAACAATGCTGCTAAGACTGCTGGTTGGCACCAAACTTTAGGTCCCACTCCAATCATAAAGAGCAACAGCGGACAGGTTTGTGTGTATGCGACCTTGCTGCAGGCTAAGTGAAGTGCTGTGTTATTGTTGACGTCCACCAGGGTCAGGTCTGGCTTCGCCTTGAGCAGCAAGAACTCTGAAAGGCAGACAACAAGCAACAACTAACAGGTTTATACATCACAATCAGAAAGTTGCGCTTTTAAACAGGATGTAAAACAATCTGCAAAGCAGTAAGCGTTAGAGGATCAAAACTACTGAAAATAAGAGCAAAAACAAGTAGGGATGTAAACAATTAACCGATGTACAATTAATGGTGTATTAGATTAAAATTATTTCCTTTTCTTAGTGTTGTAGTTTGGCCGCCACCCAGCAGAGGGCCCCCTTGGTCATCCTTTATTGGAGCCAGAAACAAAGATGGGGCCAAATATTAGGAAACGAAGGAAAGTGGATATTTACAAATTAAGGAAAGCATGTTTTAATTATCTTCCAAATAGAGAATTAAAAAATAGAATTTAATGGAAGTAAAGTAATGTTGCTACACACTCATCTAGGTGGCGGTATGCACATTAATGCCGTTTGCATTCCGCAATAATAAAAATGAAGAAAAGGATGGCCGCCAAAACCAAGCAGAAAAGAGAAATGATCTAAACAAGTCCAAAAATACACTTTATGCGGTTCTGTTTTGTAATATAAACACTTGACAAGCTCCTTAATTTAACACCTTAAATTCAGCCGATAAGAACAAGAGCCTAAGATACCTTTGGTCCAAATAATCTTTAGTTACCTACCAACAGCCATGGTCTGTCCGCAGTCTGCTGCCACCATTATAGCCGAGCATCCAGAGTGATCTACGGCATTGACCTGCGCCCCGTGGGCCAGAACCAGCTGGAGCCCAGCAACGCTCCCTGAGTAAGCGGCTGCATGCAGTGGCGTCCTGCACATCAAAACAAAACAGCAGAATTAATTAAAACCTACCCAAGCTGCCATAAAATAAACCAAGATAAGAAATATTAAGGTGGGATACCCGTTAAATATTTCATTTAATATGCTAATCTTTTCTGCCATTTCCTAACAGGAAAAAAAAGCTCTGTGTGGGAGACTTTATTTATACCCCTCTGAGTTTTTCGCATTTCGTCATGTTAATGTCACACTTCTATATTTTATTAGGATTTTCTGTGAAGGGCCAACAAAATACGAAATGTGTGCAATTATTTTGTAGAGTCACATTTCAGAGGATTTAAGTATTTTGAAGTTTTGCTGAAGCTTTTCCGATTCTTTTAAAAACGTTTTTAACCTCAGTCAGATGATGCCAAACACCAATTTGTCTACATCTCTAAGAGATTCCCAGGTCAGGTGAACTGCACAATACATCATTATGTAGATTTTAGGCCATATTGTTGAGCCTTAGTGACAAGGCATATGAATACTTTTGAAGACTACAAAACAAAAATAAAGGATATCTTACTGGTGTTATTTTAAATTATTTTCCTAAATTAAAATGCATTTGCATTTACATCACTTTAGATCGAAGGACTAATTTAAATGCAAGTGTTTTTGATGTGAAAAAGTAACCTACCGTCCTTTGGTATCATTAGTGTGAACAATATAAGGGCCAATTGTCTTTACTAGAAGCCCAGCAGCGGCATCATGTCCATTGATTCTGCGTGGAAAGCAAAAAGCACTTTAAATAAACAAATCTAGTCTAATATAATCAGAATTAATGCATAAATTTAGTTCTTCGAGATTATTACAATACTCACAAAGCACAATGCAGTGGCGTGAAGCGATTTCCTTCCTGGTTGCTATAAAGTCTGTTCTCAAATAAATTATGTAAACATCCTTCGTGACCTAAGACAAAATACAATAAGGTTGATTCTTACATATTCTAGTTGTATTCTTGACTTTATTTGCTCATTTATTCATTAGTTAAGAATTAATTTAATTAGGAATATTGTCTAAATTGACTAAAACAAAATTAGACCAAACCGTCACCATGGTAAGCGGCCCAGTGTGTGGGTGTGTAGCCCATGAAGTCTAGCATGGAGTCCAGAGGGTCAGCCTTTTTTGCAGCTCTGAGCAGCATGTGGAGCAGCTTTGTGTGACCACAGGATGCAGCGAGGTGGAGCGGCGTCTTTCCCTGAGCGTCTCTGCACAGGGCAGAAGCCCCGTGTTCCAGCAGAGCCAACACAGAGTCCTCACTACCCAACATGGCCTGCAAAAACAAGCAGGCCGTGAAGCAGATTCTGGATTAAATTAAAGTTCTAATGAAGCTAAAAAGAAGAACTGCAATGGGTGATGTGCAGCAACTTACAGCTCTGTGCAGTGCAGTAAAGCCGCGCTTATCTGCAGCATCCGGATTTGCATTTTTCTCCAACAGGATGTGGACACAGTCAGTGTGACGTCCTAAAGCTGCCAGGATGAGAGCTGTCCTAACAAACAAACAGGATTCGCTGTTTAAAAAGGCTGGTGAAATTAGCTTTTTATAATACATGTGGTCCATATTGGGTATAATTCTCTTAATATTTTTTAAATTAATCAAGATCAAGATGCTCACTGCATATCAAATACTCTTTTTGTTACTCTTTTTAAACTGATTTAACTTAAAATATGAAATCTAATATTTACTTTCTGCCCCAGGGAAACATTTTTTCATTTAAATATGATTTTTTTTCTGTCATGAATGAAAACAACAACTCATGTGTTTAAAATTAGAGTACCGGTACATCAGAGTTGGAAAAAAGTGAAATTACACAGCCACTCACTGCCCCTGCGTGTCCTGAGCATCAATGACGCCAGCACTTTGTTCCCTGTTGACCAGTAAAAGCAGACAGTCCACTTGGCCTTCAGCAGCTGTGAAAAAGAAAGATCATTCAAAGACTAAAACTAGTTAACACATTTGGAAATACTCCAAAAACACAAAATCTTACCAAGTATTTTTGACTAGTTTCAAGTACCAACATCTTATTACACTTGGCATAAGACAAAACTAACTTACAAGTAACTTTTCAGCAAGAAATAGGAGCTTGTTTTAAGTCAATCATTTCCTAAAAATTATGAAAAATGTCTTGCTCCACTGCAAGATTATTTCACTGATTTTTCATCAATATTAAGTAATTACTGACTCAAAACAAGCCATTTCTTCCGGCAAGTTACTTTTAAGTTAGTTTTGTCTTATTTCACAGGCACCAATATATTTGCAGTAGAAACTAGACCCAGAACACTTGGTAAGTGTTTGTGTTTCTGCAGTACATACCTGCCGCGTGCAGAGCAGTCCGCTTCTGCTTGTAATCCTTCAACGTGTAGGAAGCCTGGTGCTCCAACAGGACCTCCACACATTTGGAAAAGCCTCTCTTTGCAGCAAGGTGGAGGGCAGTCTGGCCTTCAATGTCCCGCACATCCAGACTGACTAGCGTCTCACAGAGCAAATGCAGTGCCTCACAATGCCCATAGTAGGCCTGCAGACATAAAGTAATTAGTAGAAATAAAAGGTTGTTGTGAAGCATTAAAAGTCGTCATACTCACGGCTAGGTGCAGAGGACTGACTGGAACATTACTTTCAACCTCTTCAAGACAATTAAAAGAAATCTCCAACAGCTGCAGGAGCAAAATAACAATAAAAGAAGCAATTAGTTGCAGGCTGCAGTAACTAATGTCAAAAAAATACATAAAAGCCACAACTGACCAGTTCCAGATGCTGTTTGTTCCCAAAAGCTGCTGCGTAGTGAACGGCACTGTAACCTCTGCTGTTCTTCAGAGTGGGATTTGCCCCGTTGTCAAGCAGAAAGTCTAAACACCTGAAATCGGCAGAAAGAATGAGATGCTTCAGTGATTTTATCCCTGAGAAATAAATTAGAAAAATGTCCCTTCTTGTAATCTGAGTTTAGCTTTATAGAACATTTCTGTTTGAAATGTTCTAGTGGGAAAAACAAATCAAGTGTTATTATTATACGCAGCTCATTTGAGACTGTGCTTTGAAGCAACATGCAACCCCACCCCCCCCAAAAAACCTTGCTTATGTACAGATGCACCTTAAAAGCACCAAGTTTTCAAATAAAACTGAGGTTTACTTACAGAGAGGCTTCTTGTTTTCTTTCCTCACTGAGGTCTGGCTCATATTTTGTTCCTCCTCTGTGAATAAAAACAAGTAAAGTTAACCGAGTCGGACAACAGAAAAACCCACAAAACAGTTTCCCTGTCTGACGGCAAGAATCAGTTGACTTTCAGCTTAAACGGCTGAAGAGAAACTTGAGGAGGTTTTTGATTAAAATGACAGGAAAAGGTTCTCACCCACAGAAAGTGTGTGAAGCAGCAGCGTAGTGCAGAGGGCTGCAGCCCGTCAGATCCGCCTCGTTGAGCTCCGCTCCGGCTCTCACTAGAGACATTGTACACTGGCTGTTCCCATTGGCTGCAGCGTAGTGCAGAGGAGATCTGAGAGACAAAATTGAGATGGTTAAAAAATGTTAAAAATCATTTTATGCCTCGCTGCAGCTGCTGCTTACCTCCCCAAGTCGTCCTTTATATCCAGCTCAGCTCCACTGTTTATCAGTAAATTAAGACACTCAACATTTCTGCAAAACAAATACCAGAGAGAATATATAACATCTAAGAAGGATTCAACATATCTTATGATCACAAATGAACAAAGGATTAAAGTTTCACTAATGACGTTTATTTGACCGTTTAGCAAAGAAGAAAAGAAGTTGAGGGGAAAAAAAAGAGGTATTGCGGCTGCATCACAGATGGTTTTATTAAATGTAGTACCTGCTCTACACCACAACAAACACCCAAACTTTTAATTACAGGCAGAGGTCCCCTCTAAAGGTGATGCAAATGTGGAAACAAAACTCAAAGAAGAGTAACGTCAGCTAATTAAATAATCAAAACAGATCAGTTCTTCCACTGAGTCCAGTTCCAGATTTTCTTTTTCTGGTCAAACTTCAATCTGAAGCCGGGTTTGAGTTTGATTGTGTCTGATCTCTCACCCTCCAGAGGCGGCTGCGTGTAGGCAGGTCCTCCCATAATTGTCCTGTGTGTTTATGTCAAACTCCAGGGTTGGGATCTGGCCATCCTGAATCACGTTGTAAAACTGGCCTGAAGGCAAAAAACAAAAAACGTTCAGCCATAGCTAAATGCATCGTGATGACAGCTAAGATCCTGGTGGACTTAAAGGGATCCTCACCGTTAGAAAGTAACTTGCGACAACAATCTGGGAAGCCAAACAGCGCCGCAAAATGTAGAGGAAGCATCCCATGAACCCCCTGTCTACAGATCACATTAATTAATTAATTAATCTCTGCAATAAAAAAAACATACAGTGGATACTTTTTGAGAATTCATCAAGGACCAGGATTTCTAGTCATTTTTTAAACCACAGATATGATTTAAAAGACTCACCTGCCTCTGACAGCTCCGTTGGTCAGCAGAGTACTGGTCAGCAACTCCTGACCGTATCTGGCAGCAACGTGGAGAGGAGTGTTTCCATTCGTGTCCACACAATCAATCTCACCTCCTGAATGAACAAGACAAATCTTGCATATGACAAACCCTTTAATGACCATCAGTCCCACGGTGCAGCAGGATTTGTGTTACCGTTTTGGATCAGGATCTGGGAGCTTGTGAAGCGTCCGTGCATCGCAGCCATGTGTAAAGCACTTTTTCCTTCTTTATTCTGTTCAACACATTAATAATTAACATTTAATATACCAGATGTCTTTAAGTTCTTGTTTTGAACACATTCAAAGCAAATTCAGACTCCTTTCCAACTTTCACGTGCAAAAAACAAATACAAATAAAATGAAGATTTCACTTCGACTGGATTTGCTCAGCCTTAATTAAGCAGCTTTTTTGTGGTGTAATGTTAACAAAAGTGAGAAAGGAAAATCAGAAACCTTGGAAAAAATTTACGTTAATCATATTTTTTTTGCTTACAGAGAACAGCCTCATAAATACAGAAACATGAACTGCTTGGCAATTGAAGTGTGTTTGATGGATTTTCTTTTTTAACCTGTAACTTTTAAATCTTAGTCATTTTCAGGCAAAAGTATTTTAAAATAAAAGCATTTTTATAAAAAAAAGTTTCATAAAAGTGTAAAAGCGAAGTATATATGCAATTAAAGCATTCAAAATGTTAAAGTTTAAGCATTTACAAAAATCTTCTGCACCTAAGCAAACCTTTAAAGTACTTTGTTCAAATCCTCAAGCTCAGTAGATTTAACATTTAAGTAAATGATTAAACACAGTAAATCTGGAAATGCATTTTGAATCCTTACTACAAATGCTTTTGGTTTTATAGACACATTTCACCTGGATGTTGACATCAGCGCCGTTGTTGACCAGGAGCTCAAGACAGAGCACGCCGCTGGAGGAGATGGTGGCCAGATGCAGCGGCGTGTTTCCTTCGTGGTTGGCCTGATTGATGTTGGCGCCGCAGTTCACCAGCTCAGTGGCCACAGAGTCCTGGCCCGTGTGACAGGCCATGTGAAGCGCCGTGTTCCCAAAACTGTTTGGCTCATCGGGCTGGAGACAGGGATGGGAAACAAAATAATACCAAACTCGCTCAATTCAGAAAGTATTTTTCTTTCTCACCAGACGGACTATTTGTGTTTAAAAGTATTGAGGAGTATAGTTTACTCGATTAAGCTCTGGCAGCTTTTACCTCCACCTGGAGTCTCAACAGACACCTGACCACATCCAGGTGTCCGCTGGCGGCCGCAGCATGGAGCGGCGTGTAGCCATGTTTGTCGTTGCACGCCACGTCTGAAATGTAGGACAGCAGCAGCTTCAAAACGTCCAAATGTCCTGCAAGAAGAGACTTACATTTACTACAGGAACCTCTGTTCACAGCATAGAAAAACATGTTGCTACATAACCAGCCTTGAGAAAAGCCTTTTCTCATCTGACCGCTGTAATAATTAGACAGATATCTTTCAAATCTTACAGACTTTCAGAACTTTCACAAAGTTACCAAATATTGTCAAGATGTTGATGAGGAAATTGAATCAAAATGTGCTTTAGCATAGGAGCAGTCTAATATACACCAGGCAGTCGCAGCTTTTTGTATAGTTTTAATAGATTTGTTTGCTTTTTAGTTGAACTGTACAGCAGGTAGCACATGCCACATTAAAATATAAAATAAAACCCTTCAAATGTGTTCTTATGGCATTTATTTTTTCAGTTAAAATTGTTCAGAATGGGCTTAAGTTACTGTGAAACTTTTACTTAACAAAGCTGCTGAAGGTTTTTCAAATATTTAAAAGCTTTAATTCAAGCTAAAGAGTTTTTATATGCAACTTTACTCACCGAGATGTGCAGCCCAGTGTATCGGCTGTCTGTCCTTCTTATCTTTGGCATTTGCACTGGCTCCTTTACGCAAGAACAAGTTCACCATCTGTAAAACACAACAGATGGATAAATATGTGCACTTGTGCAAGACGCCCAGATGTCGAGCTTGTCAATTAGAAATCACAAGTAATACCTTTACACACGGACAAAGAATTTCAGAACAAGACATTCAAACCATAACGTGCTTTATTAAAAGGAAGTAAATTTGCTCTTAATTCTGGTCATAAAGATTTAAAAGAGGACATAAGTTAATTTGTTTTTTTCTGTCATCTTTACAGGTTACCTCAGCGTGGCCGCTGTGTGCTGCGTGATGTAGAGGTGTCCTTCCCAGTTTGTCCGCAACATCAAGGCTGCAGACATATGGTATGAGGGCTGCAGCGCAACCTGTGGCCCAGTTTGCAGCTGCCATGTGTAGGGGAGTATGCCAGAATTTGTCCCGCGCGTTGAGTTCTGCTTTGTGTTTCAGGAGCAGTTCTACAGCCCTCTGCGGTTATAAAAAATATTCATACATATCACATGTTAGATTGTAAAATCAAGTAGTTGCTTTTTCAAATGCCTTTCAATTAAAAAAAAAAGTAAATAAAAGTACTTCATTTCTCGAGGCTGCGGCTCGATGTAAAGGAGTGAGCAAGCCCTGGTCCTTAGAGTTTACATTTGCGCCTGTCATAGAGAGCAAAATCAAAAACAAGCTTTTCAGCTGCACACAGTTTGTGAGTTTTAGTCCTTATGCAGTAATCAAGACTTCTTTGGTTTACCTCCATTTATAAGTAGTTCCATGACATGAACATCACCCAAATAGGCAGCAGCATGAAGTGGTGTGCTTTGTTCTTGGTCCTGAAATTTGAAACATTTTTAAAAATTTAGTGGCAACATTTTTTTTTTAATTCTCAAACAAGAATATTTTAACTAAAAATGCACATTTTTATCTAGCTGTAATCTACTGTCAGGATAATAACAGAGAGCCTAAATATGGACGATCACAACATCCCTTTGTTACTCTTAAGTTTTAACAGTTTAAAGTTGAAATTTTACTAAACACTTCATTAACTTTATTGAGCTTTTAAACTCCATCTTTGATTTAAATAAGCCTAGCGTTCAGTAATAATTAGTAGTGGTACCAAGCAGAGCCACATACTGATTATACTGCTATATTAATGGTCATCATACAATCTTGTCCCAAGCCTCTCATTCTCTGTGATTTATTTTGATTTTCTCAAAACAGCAAAATAAGTGCTTATTATATATGATACACATCCTATAGCCATAAGAAAATAGTAAAAAGTAAAAATTTTATAGCCTTAAGGATTTGTCCAATATGTGTAACAAACAACTTTGACATCCCAACATCAGCTCCAGACAGGATGATCCTACCTGAGCGTTCACACTTTCGTTGTGCTCCAATAAAAATGAAACATCTTCTGCATTTCGGCTGAATATGGCCTGGATCAGAGGAGACTAAAGAGAAGACATTTGTCAACAATAAAGAGCAGTAAGGGACATGCTATTTAAATCACCTCATTCTCTCTGATTAAGGTGAAAAGCAAAGCTCGTGAAGGATAAAAACTTTGAAAGTCATGTTTTTAAAACGCCTTTCAAATAAATGAAACAAAACCTCGATGGTAAAGGATCTGTGACACAATTAGCCTGAAGGAAAACTTTCCTCGTAGTGCAGCTATGATGACTAGCAGCTGTGCACAACAGTGAAGAGTCGAGTAAGTTTGTCCAAAGTTTATTAATATCACTGCAAAATCAGTGTTTACTACCTGGTCCTTGATACTTCTCAACTCCATGTCCCAATCACTCAGAAAGCTTCTTCATTGAGACTTTGTGTAAACTTAGCAGCATATCAGCTAGTTAGCCTAGCTTTAGCTTATTTGGCAACCGGGATGTTTGGAGCAGTTGCAGAACATCGCGAGAGCACGTCGGGGAGCGGGATTTGGAGGGATCTGAAGCAGAATCTGTGGATGGAGATGAAAATTAGGGTAATGGTACGGAGGGTTTCCAGCCTCAAAAAATTAGAAGATCTCATTACCGATAAGTTCTCGAAATTATTTGGAAAACATGCTAAAATCTATCCAACTATTATAAGAGGAGTCTGTAATGTCAATAAAGACTTTTCATTTGATAATTTGAGACGTGGTTGATTAATTTCTGACGCTGCATCTTCTTTTATCATAGAGTTAGTAATTTCTTTCTCTTTTTTGTAAAATTGAAACTCCTTTATACCACTGAGCATCTTTTTAAATGTGCCATTTTCCATCAGATGAGAAACTTTGCGGATTAATTGTGACGGAAATCACCAAGACTAAATAAAACACAGGACAGAATGAAAACTGAGTGAGAGAATATGTAAAATATTAGAACCATTGAAGTTATTTCCCTTCTTGGCCTCCTTCAGGTGACGAGGTGTGCTACAGTCGATCGTTCACAAACCCGTCTGGTGAGCCAACCAATCACAGCAACGCAGAGATACTGCACATGCGCACTTTGACTTAAACCTGCAGTTGACACGACTTTGACCAGCTTTCCATCAATAACGTGCTTAGCTAACTTCAAGTTTGAATAAATGACGTATTTTATAAACTAACCGGGGACTCAAGACGCAGGCTGATATTTTAACTCCCTGACGTTACCCACAGGTAAGAATTTTTATTTACACAGTCAGGCTAACGTTAGCAGAGCTAACTAAATACTTTGTACATCATGGGAAGGGGTTAGCTTAATCTTAATCATGAACTGTACTCGGAAAGTGTCGCTGTTGACGAAGCATGGCTGCTTTTTTGGGGGTAACTGTAGGCTTCGTTACTGCATGGTTTATACATGTGGGTTTATGGGCCGGAAGGATGCATGTTGGTGAGCGCTTCCTTCTCCATCCTGGTCATCTAAAGGCGCACAGTGTTGTTTCCATCTGTCAGTGGCCGCTTACAGCGACAGTTTCACATCACCTTTACGGGGTTTTAGTTTACAGTATTACTAACATTGATATCTGCTAATAGTACTTGCTCTCAAACTTCATAGCAATGTGGTAAAATTATTGCATTATAATTGGTTTATTTGAGTTAATAGGAAATGAATTACTTCCAAAAAGCTCGAGAAATGGATTCGTCTTTTTCTGATTGTATTAATCCTGGCATTATAGGGGAAAATACTTTGTCTATGCCTTAAACACTCCAGAAACATTCATTTTCTTGTATTAAGAAAAAAGTAGTTGGTTTATGAATTGATACCTAGTTTCTAAATGTGCACCAACCAGGCTCTTACTGGTCAATACTCAGTTCCTTTTTTCTATCAGGATTCACAGTTTTTAAATTATTTTAATTGTTTTACTTGCTAAGGAATATTTCAGTGGATTAAAAGCATAGTTTTTCATCCATTATAGAATTAATGAATTACACAATTTATTGTATTTTTGCATGAAAAAGGTGCCCCTAAACTATATCAGATTATTTATATTTTTGTTATACTCAAGCAAGCAGTTTGTTGATGTCTTCATACACTGTAAAAGGTATAAATTGTGTAGTTTTTATGTATTCAATGAATAAGTGGGACCATTGACTAGTGAAAAACAATTTCCAGCTGTGTTTTAATACAATGTGTCCAGTAAATAGTAATCTATTTGAAAAGCAAGGCCACAGAATAAAATATAAACACGCTTCTACAACATTTTCTACTTGTTTCAAGCCCATGCAGGTGTAATGACGGCCTCAGTTGTGGAACTACTATGCACGGTAAACAGAATATTTCTTAACCGGGTTGCTTTGTATTGACCTTCATTCATTACATCAACATGAACCAAAGCCTTATTGTGACCTCAGGGGCCAATTTTGCAAATCCAATGTTTTTCATGTCCTTAACTTTTCTAACAATGTTTTTACTGTGTACAGTAAGTGTCTGTAAATCCCACTGTGAGGGGTGGGACCTCACTTACAACTTGTCAGTTTGGGAGGCGTTTTAAATGTAGTGATAGTAAAAGCTGTTCTGTGCAGATTATGTTGTAGTTTTAACTGATGTTTCAAGGGAAGTTTGGTGAATGAGTGACTAAGTGACACGTTGTATTATTGCATCATCCAGATTTTAGTTGTCAGCTTGGTGAATCCAGCTTTACAACATTCTGTGAAGTTCGAAGAAAACATGGTTATTCCCACAAGCTTATAATTCATGCTTTTAGTTAAAAATAACATTGTTTTTTGCAATCACTTCTGAGGCAATAGCATGCCTTTTCTGATGTTGGTATTCAGATGTGGACAGATTTTATTGGCTACCCTGGTGAAGAGCCGTAAAATAAAAGCAGCAGCATAATTACACACGAATTGTTATAGAAACATCCAACCTTTAATTTGAGAAACAATAGTTTTTAACTAACTCAGTGGTTGGAAACTTATTGGTGCTCCTGCTTTTTCTACTTCTATAGGACATCACTCATCTTTCTCAGATACCTGAACCATCTCTTTTTACCTAAATCTGCATAGATCGAGGTGTGCAACTCCAGTCCTGATAATAGTGCTGCTTGTTTTAATTATTTCCCTTCTTTAACTAATCAGACTTAAATCACTGCATCATTAGTAGGCTACTTCACAGCTCAGGCTTAGCAGGTAATTCACTGATTCTATATGAATATTTTAAAACATAAACATATTGCTGACATATTCATATTTAAAATTATGGCATCATTTTCCTCCTAAACAACTGACACACATCTAGATAGCACCTAGCCATCACTTGACATACAAAGATCATCCAAAGTTTGCCTTGCCCGAACAGAATGTTCTCTTGTCTTGCCCATTTTGAGGTGACATAATTGTTGACAATTTTTAGATCAACTAAAAATAACTAAATAAATGTACTTAAATTAAGGACTGTCATTTCAGAGTCAGTGTTATGAGGTTATTCAGTTTATTTCAACACCGTTCTCACATATTTATCGTATCGCTGTCAGAGGGGTGACTGAACCTCTATAGTGAATCTGACAAGATTGGTGGTGACATTTTGGAAGAGTTACCCAATCCGTGGCTGTAATCCAAGACACACTCGGACAGGAACAACACATTCTGACCTCCCAGACTTGGTGAAGATAGCAAAATGAGTAGACGAAATAAAACATCGAGCCAGCAGGTTCTGTTGAGACTAAGAGGAAATCTACTGGAGGACAGATATGATGTGAGGGCTTTAAATTACACCCAATGTCTGAACTTTGTAACTTGAAAGACAGAGGAAAACGAGAAGATGCTTTTAGTTTCAATCTAACCTGTGAGGTTTACCGCCTCTGACTGATTTGGTTAACAAATGAGGCCAAACCACTTCACTTGAGTAGCTAAGCGAGAAAAATTAATCCAATCTTTATGTTGAACTTTGTTCCAGAGCTGCAAGCTGAATGTGTTTTTTTTTTTATCAGAAAATTAGCATAAAAAAAGAATTAGCTGCTGGGTGAAGACTTAGGAAGTAGAAATGCTCAATTTATGGGTGCAAATTGTTAGTAAAATCATTCAGAAGGAGTTCAGAAATACTTTTGTGTTAATTTAATTATTCAAGTACAATGGTATTTATCAGTTGGCACTTTGTGTTCAACCTCTTGCTGGTTTCAGAGTCTGCTGACGGTGTGGTCACATGAGAGAGCACATGACAAATAGTTGGGTCTAAGCCATAGTGGATCTAAGTGTCCTTTGGCCCATTAATCAGTGCATGCCCAATGAGCAAATCCAGTCCCGGGACAATTTCTCTTCAAGTAAAAATATATTCTGTTTCACATCAGCATAAATCATCAAAACCTCTGACTTAAATATGGAAAAATGGTGCAAGGATCAATGTTGGAGATGGGAAAACTCGACGCTGGATTGCATCTTAATAATTTTACTTGGGCTAAGGAGAAAAGGACTGTACTGTTGCTCAATGGTGCAACATCCCGCTTTTTAGCTGAAAGTACATCATTACATTTCATTACATTTGCAAAGTCCCAGAGCCTGGAGGAAGAGTGGAGAGGCACACGATCCAAGCTGCTTTAGGCCCAGTGTGAATTGTCCTCAGATAGTGATGATTGTGGCCCAACATCAGTCGGTGTTGCTCCACTGGGTTTTCTGAAGCCTCTCAGGAAGTTTAAAATCAATTCATGCTTCTCTCTGCTGATGAGTGTTGAAGAGAGATTGATTTCATTTTCCTGCAGGAATTACCTGCTGCCCAAAACCTGCTTTTATGTCCATGTTACAGCTGTGCTTGATTAGCCAGCAAACCCAAGCCCAACAACACAGACAAACTGAAGGCTACTATAAAAACAAACTTGCGTTTCTCCAAAGCTTCAACAGAACCTGAGGCTGATCTCCTCCAGGCCAAATTGCATTGACTTCTGTTACGGCCCCTGGCCTTTTGAGGCTGTGCAGGCTCCCTTTTTGTTATGCAGGTTCTGCTGCCTTCCTGACACCTTCCTGATTGGGTGCCTGAAGGCTGCAGGAGCAGCTATACCATTGGACCAGCAGAGGATTGGCAAGCCAATCAGACGTTGATGAGGCCCACCTGTACCATATAAGGCTCCTGAATACATTCCTCCAGGGGGACAGCTGGTTTGAAGAGGTTTTGTGAAGCTGTCCCTCTTGCTTTAGGCAGCTTTTGAACTAGTTTGGTCTTGTTTGTTTCTGTTTTATTCAGTTCAGCTATTTTGTTTTTGCTCTAGTTTAATTTCACAAACTAGAAGCTTGTGTTTGGGAGGCTTGCTGCTCCCCTTAGTATTCCCTTTGTGTGTTCTTTTTTCCCCCTTTTGGGTTATTTGGAGTTTACTTTGAATTGACTTGCGTGGACATTTTGTAACTTTAATTTGCACCTGATATTCTTGAGTTTGTTAACCCCTTTTGTTTTGCATTAATTGGGTTAAATTGTATTGTTTTGTGAAACTTTCTTTCGTAATAAATTTTACTTTCCACTTGTTACTCTGGACACATTTTATGTTACTGCCCCTGGATCCCTAGACCTTGGGGGCGTAACACTTCATTTTGCTGATGGCTTCTCCTCTATTTCTTTTTACTGTATACCCAAAGGAACAGAACAGGACTGAGGAAGTCCAGGTACTTCAGTGTTGGGGTTCTTCCACACCAGCGCTGTTTAGTCCTCTTTAACCGAGTTCTAGGATGTTTGCTTAGAAAGTCCGGTTTGTTTGGGGAGGTGAGAACGTGCAATCAGACACAGATGGGGACCAAAAACGCAAACTTTCTGTGGTCTGCCTAAAAACGTAGGTCTCGGCTCGTTTGAACTGAACTATGGTGCGTTTCAAATACCAAACGGACTGGAGACTGCTACAAAAATCAGAAAGTGGACCATAACGCAGGGCATTTTGGGTAAATGCAACCAGAACAAACGTTTGTGATTGTTTAGAGCTAGACGGAGAAATGGCCTGTTGTCTTTCATTAAAGACAAAAACGAAAACCACTCAAATTGGATGCTACTCATTTTTGTTTACATGTTGTGAAAAAGGAAGGTGCGCTCATGTCGTCTTTGGTGGTTTCCTTCAGTAGTTCTTGGTGCAGCGCCGCCACAGGCGAGGAGGTGAACAGATTTTTCAAATCGTTTGTGGGATTGCAGTTTGAAAGTGAATCTCATCAACTGAAAATGTAACAGATGTTGCAATTTTAGCCCCCAAGTCAAACTGAGTCTAGGGGACCATTGGTTGTGAAAGCACCCTTAGATTTACAAAAAGGAGAGTGCAATCTTTTCTGAAGTCATGTCTTAGGAACCGCTCTGAAGATGATTGCACAAAGACAGATGCTTCACAAAATGAAGAACATCATGGAGGACATGTAACTGATGTGATTTACAGCCTCATTCTTCTTACAGTTATAACTCTTGATTAATATTGCTTTGTGGATTGTTATTGTTCGACGAAGTCGCTTGAGTAGAACTTGACTTGTGGTTAACTATTCCTGAAGCCACCTCATAGTGAGGAAGTGGTTTTCTCATGGAAACCTTGTCTGCTGGAAAAGCTGCCCTGTCTGCTGCCTCAGCTCCTTACTCGCCCCATCATGCCACAGTCATGTGCCCAGACTGTGTTATGAATGCTGCTGCCTGCTTTACATTTGATGTTAAAAACAAAAGACATGATTCTGTTTTGGGGCTTTGCATGCTAACGGTACAGTTCAGACTATAACAGAAGTGAAACTGGAGTGGTGGTGGTGAAGCTGAAGCTTCCTGTGAAAGTTTTCCTTCACATCATGGTTTTTGCCTTGATTCCAGTGTTGCTTAATCATGAGCGTGACTTGTGATTTTTAGTTAACAAATTTCTGCAAAGTCATTGAAAGTGCTCCTTTATTGTTTTTTTCACATTTGTAAAGCATTAATTTCATTTAAAGCTGATAAAACCTCATTCTCGTTTCTCTCATAAACTGTTGTCTTGTTTCAGGGTCGGCTGACATTCATCCCTCGCCTTCCCGCAGATCCTGCAGCCTGCTCTGATGACAGGCGAGCAGAACGGAGACCTCCTGGAAGGTAGCACCTCCTTTAAGCAGGAGAAACTTCACATCACACTCTGAGTGCCTCCCTGTGGTTGCAATATAATTTTGAAGTTAGTTTAAACATTTCAAATAACAAGTAACCCGAATAAAACGTTTGAAAGTCACAAAATATATTTACAGGGTTATTTCTGGGCTATGCTTTGTGTTCAAGTCATGTTTTGACACATAACACCAGACTGTCAGTGTGACATAACCCCTCCTCCCCATCCTGTATTGGAAAAAACACACACCCAGAGTCAGCGGGGTATAAAGGCAGAGTCATTCTTAGGCAACAGTGGACTTTAGGACCTGCAGTGAGTTGGAGATGAGTTCAGGGAAGCAGGAACGCTCCAGACTCAGTGAGTTGCATTTATACAGTCGTACATTTATCAGCTCAAGCAGCAACTAGAAGTAAAGGGAAAGCTTATTTGCAGGTTTAGAAATTATTATTTTCCTTTCAAGTGTTGTCATATGCAAATTTTAGTTAAAGTTCTGACTAATTGGATGTTTTGCAGGTTTCAGACTACTTGTGTGGCAGAGTTGCATTAGATGTTAATTACTTCTTTGTTTTGAGGATCCGGCTGCGCACCGGTGCTAAATATAAGCTAAATATACGCAACGCTAAACGTGAGAAGAATGAGTTGAGCAAATATTGAACGCAAACAGAACGAGTCTCAAGTTTGTTTGTCTTTCGACAGAATTCATGTGGAGACTCTGGCATAGGGTTCGCTGGAAAAGAGCCAGCTGATTCTGCTGATTTGAAGAGGTTTCAGTGCAGTAGGACAGCTGATATTTGACACCAGAAAATCCTTTTACTTTTACAGTTTTGCTTCCTGTAAAAGACGATAAAAGATTGCATGACTGTTACAGATTCTTTCTTTGACTGTGCATCGCCAATACATCACAAATAATCTAACCGAGTAACGAAACCAAGTTTTCTGCATGATCTAGAAAGTTTAAAATCTTCAATATCTCAAATAGTCCTGTTATTTTTTTTCTGAATTTAGACCTCAAAAAGTCATGAAGGAATCCAGATTTGTAACCAAGTGTTTAGATTACATGTAGTTATGCCTAAGATGTGTTTGTTTTTACATTCTTTGCTCATTCCAGAAATGTTTCAGAAAGTTTTGGTTAATGAAGAAGCATTATAATTTGGATATCTGGCTCCTGCCTGTGTGCATCTCCTTCCTGATAAGCTCTCTAAAAGGAGGAGGATCCACGCTGCCGTGTGTTGACGGAGCTTTCTGTGAAACCTGTGTGTCTGTCTCAGAGGAGTCCCAGCAGGAAAATGGAGTCCAGTCGAACCATTACAGCGCCATCTCTCCTCCTGCCTCCCCGTGGCCCAGGAGGAACCGTTCTCCACCTACTTTGAGGAGAGGGTTCCCATTCCTGAAAGTCCCAACCAGGTAAGAACATGGGAATTTTCAAAAATAACAGGTGCGTTATTTAATGATGAGTGATTTTTTTTTTTTTTTTCATTAGTATGCCGTTTTCACATTTTAGTTGTGATTTTTAATCTTTTTTGCCTACTAATATTTAAATAAAGCTTTGTATAAACGTTGGGTGCTTTATTGCACATCAGTTTTGTAACCATTTTGTGAAATAAAATCCAGCGGTTTCTCCCTGTCAGATGTTCAGTTTCCGTAAACTCTGGGCCTTCACCGGACCGGGGTTTTTGATGAGCATCGCTTACTTGGATCCTGGGAACATCGAGTCAGACCTGCAGTCTGGTGCAAAAGCTGGTTTTAAGGTACTGAATAAAACATGTTGATCTGTGCATCAAAACAGACCTCAAAGTATAAAATACACAGTCCAGTCACATTAATGTGACCACCACGTACTTTCCACTTCAGAGTTAAATAACCAATCACAGAAGGCAGGTGGCAGCACAGTGCAGTTGAGCGTATATAAAGGGTGTGTGTGGGCTTCGGAAAACATTTCAATCGTTGGCGTAATGCAGAAACGAAGCGATTTATCCGACGTCCAAAAGGGCATGATCATTGGCTTTCGGGCCAAGGGTGGAAGCATTTCCGAAACGGCTGAGTTTGTGAACTGTTCGCGTGCCGCCGTGGTAAAAGTGTACCGTGCATGGCAAAATGGGACTGTCCAAAATCAACGACGTGGCAAATGTGGTGCACCACGGGCCATAGATGACAGAGGCGAACGACGGTTGCGGAGATGCGTTCGGGCAGATAGACGGGCTACCGTTGAGCAACTGACCACTAAAATGAACCAAGGGGCTACCACAAGTGTCTCCCAAACCACTATTCAGCGAACATTGCTGCGTCTGGGCCTCCGAAGCGGACGCCTGGTTCGTGCACCTATGCTGACTGGTGTTCATCGACGACGAAGGCTAGAATTTGCACGCCAGTACAGCAGCTGGACGTCCACTGAGTGGCGACAGGTAGCGTTTTCAGATGAATCGCGTTTTATGCTCCATCGGACAGATGGACGTTGGCGTATAAGGCGTGAAACCTCTGAAAGGAACCACCCTGCAACCATTGCAGGAACGGTCCAAGCTGGAGGCGGGAGCATTATGGTCTGGGGAATGTTTTCCTGGCATTCTCTGGGTTCACTGATTATTGTGGAAGGCACGATGGATCAATACAAGTACGCATCTGTCCTTGCGGACCATGTCCACCCCTACATGCGCATTGTTTTTCCTCAGGATGATGGCATCTTCCAGCAGGACAATGCGAGGTGCCATACAGCTGCCAGTGTACGTGCGTGGTTCGAAGAGCACCAGGATGAGTTTACCGTCCTCCCCTGGCCAGCAAACTCACCTGACTTAAACCCAATCGAGCATCTGTGGGACCATCTCGATCGAGTTGTTCGCGCCATGGATCCTCAACCGCGTAATCTAGCGCAGCTGGCCACGGCATTAGAGTCGGCATGGCTCAACATCCCAGAGAAGACCTTCAGGGACCTAAGTGACTCTCTTCCTGCACGTCTCGTAGCAGTTCGCTCTGCGAAAGGTGGTTATTCTGGCTTTTGACAGATGGTCACATTAATGTGACTGGACTGTGTAAATCTATTTATTTGGACATATTCTAGACTAAGATTAAAGGTGAAAATGAACAATTAATGCTTTTTTGAGGATAAAGCAGAATTTGGTAGAGAAAAACCACTGTTACAAAAACAGATCATATATTAGGTTTTTTTTGTTTTTTTAAAAAAGCCTACAGGAGAGATAAATAAGTTTTGCAGGAATACAATTTTGGACTTCTGAGTTTTGTAGATTAGCATCAAGAATAGGTCAGAATTGCCACTAAAATGATGACTAATGTTTTGATGATAATTTATATGAGAGACGTCATTATTCAGGAAAGTATTTGGTTTCAGATTGATTTGGCGCACTTCATTTTTTCCTCTCTGTGAATAACCAGCTTCTAAAGCAATCACCTCCATTTGCTGGAGAACTAGTCAACCTGTATTCAGCGACGGGTTCACTATATTTTCTTCATGAAACCTATTGCACACGTTTAGGCTCTAATTTCATGAGTTGTAGTGCTGGTGAATGAAAGTAGGCCCATCAAAGATGATTGTGCTGATCCTCTCTCTGGCAGCTCCTCTGGGTGCTGCTGGTGTCCACCATCATTGGGCTGCTGCTGCAGAGGCTCGCTGCACGCCTCGGCGTCGTCACCGGGATGCACCTGGCTGAAGTCTGCAACCGCCAGTATCCAACCGTGAGTTTCCACCTGATCCCCAACTTCCTGCTGGTCGTAGTTGTCTGAAGCGGTGGTTGTTTTATAAATACTTCTCAAACGATCGGTTGTTTCTGCCAGGTTCCACGGATTTTACTCTGGTTAATGATCGAGCTGGCTATCATTGGTTCAGACATGCAGGAGGTCATCGGCTGTGCCATAGCTTTCAACCTTCTGTCAGTGGGCAGGTAAGAGTCTTTGTTTTCGTCGGGGATTTAAAATGGATCAGAATTTGAGTGGATCTTTATTGTTCTCTTCCCTTTGTGTAATTATCCAGGATCCCACTGTGGGCAGGAGTTCTCATCACCATCACAGACACATTTGTGTTCCTCTTTTTAGACAAATACGGTGTGTAATCATTTATGACTAGACTTACAACACCTTTCTGACTAGTTTTAGTGTTTTTCATGTTTTTATCTCTCTAGGCTTGAGGAAACTTGAAGCTTTCTTTGGATTTCTGATTACTGTAATGGCCATAAGTTTTGGTTATGAGGTGAGCTTCCTTTGCACCTGACACAGTGGATGTCATATTAAATCTGGGTTCTTCTTCTTCATAGTGGAATACCAACGTAAAACTTCAAATATTAAGGATAAAAAAAAATAAGAATTAGTTTTAGAGAAACCACACACGTTTTGGACCCATCAGTAGCTTTGACTGATGTGTGGCAATTATTTTTGATCTCATTCATATGTTTCAGTTTCTGGCTCACACTTGGACCTTTAGGAATAGTTAGAACATTTCCACTTTGTGTGGATTAGTGAACATTCACATTTATTAGATTGATTTGTTGTATCATTGTTTCACTCTGGGGAAAAAGAAAACGTCTAACGTTGTTCTCTCTTTCTTGTTCCTGTTGTCCGGTTCCAGTACGTTCTGGTGAAACCGGATCAGGGAGAGGTTCTTAAAGGGATGTTTTTGCCGTACTGTGCCGACTGTGGGCCCATGCAGCTGGAGCAGGCCGTGGGAATCGTTGGTGCTGTCATCATGCCCCACAACATCTACCTGCACTCAGCACTTGTAAAGGTAAAATATATATATAACTCTATATCCTGAGATAATTCATTAACAAGCTTTCTAAAATGAGAAATGACCCTAAAATGGTGGGCTTTTTTGGGTTTTTTTAGTCCAGAGAAGTGGATCGGAAAAATAAGAAGGAAGTAAAAGAAGCCAATAAGTACTTCTTCATCGAATCATCCATCGCCCTCTTCGTGTCCTTCCTCATCAACGTGTTTGTCGTCGCAGTCTTTGCTCAGGCCTTTTACAATAAAACTAACATGGATGTGGTGAGTACGACCACTCTGCTGATTGCTAACTGATGACAGATTGCTGCAGAGCATTTTTTTAAAGAGTAGTTTAACACAAAATGCAGGTTTAGGTGTTGCTTGTTGTGTTGTAGAACCATGAGTGCAACGCGACCGGCATCAACCGCACCGACCTCTTCCCTCTCAACAACGGCACTCTGGAGGTGGACATCTACAAAGGGTATGTCTGCTCAGCAGCTGACATGCATACAATAAGCTCTGATGCATCTATGGAGAGCACAGGTTTAAATATTTCTCTGCAGTACACCAAAAAAAGGTTACTACTGTTGTTTTAAGGTCTAACAAGGTAAAATGTATAACTTACTCACTGGAAGATTCTCTAAACTTTACATCTAAGCATTTATGTGTAGATATCAACAACATATGTAGCTGGAAAACAATTCTTTAACCTGAATGGAAAAAAAACATAGGTTTATGGAGATTAAAAAAATAAAACGGAGAGGTGCTCAACTAATCAATTTATTCTGTATTTATTTTTGACAACTTTATTTAACAAATGCAATCCAAACTCCTGCAACAGTTCTTTTATTTGTAGGTCTTAATAGAGGGTTTATTTTTTAATGTTGCAGTCCTGTTAAAAATATCTAGAAATTTCTCTAAGGATTTATTTTTGTATTGTAAAGATAAAAAAAAACCAAACATATTTATTAAAAGAATAAAACATTTTTCTTTATAAAAATCTAGGTGCATCTAAGTAAACATTTACTCCTCCCTCCTGCCGACAGATGAATAAATATGTGTTTAATGAGGTGATTGCTGTCTTTTTGTACATTTTGCACAGGGAGTGGTGTTGGGCTGTTTCTTTGGGCCTGCGGCTCTCTACATCTGGGCTGTCGGGATTCTGGCAGCCGGTCAGAGCTCCACCATGACGGGCACTTACTCTGGACAGTTTGTGATGGAGGTGAGAAAACCTGCTGCTCGTCATTTTGCGTGCAGCATCTGCTGCTTTACGGTTTTTCAAACAATGTTTAAAAAGCTGCAAAATGGTGTCATTTTGTGCCTTTGCTCAGGGGTTTCTGAACCTGAAGTGGTCTCGTTTCGCTCGGGTGCTGCTGACCCGCTCCATCGCTATCACGCCGACGCTCCTCGTCGCCATTTTCCAGGACGTTAACCATCTGACGGGGATGAACGACTTCCTCAATGTGCTTCAAAGTTTGCAGGTCAGGAGTAACTAAAGTAGTAACACGCATCTTAAGCGTTTTTTGTCATGTTTTATGTAACGCTGCTGTGTATCAATAATCAATTTCTTCTCCAACAGCTTCCGTTTGCTTTGATCCCGATCCTGACGTTCACCAGTCTGACTTCCATCATGAATGACTTTGCTAACGGGCTGTAAGTCAAACATTTCTGTTAGTTTAATAGAGTCTTTATTGATGTCTTGAGTCCTGACCCACTGAGGTTCTCACAGTATTTTAGATCAGTTCCTCATTACAGGAAGGGAACTGAAAGGGTCGATTAAGGTGTTTGGGTTAAAGAAGTGAAATGATTTAACTTTGCTCAAATTACAGTTATATTTTCTATATTTAAAAAAAAAAGTTGCGTTAGTGTTCAGAGTTTTTTCAGCCTAGTCAATTTTCTGAGAACTGTAATGTTAAATAAAAGTTTTTCATTCTTTAAGGGCGTGGAAGATTGCTGGAGGCATCGTCATCCTGGTGGTTTGTGCAATCAACATGTACTTTGTGATTGTTTATGTTACTGCACTGAACAGCGTCCTGCTATACGTTATCGCTGCTCTCATCTCCGTGGCGTACCTGGTCTTCGTGGTCTACCTGGTGGGTTCAAGAGATAAAATCCTGTTTTTTTTATCAGGTCTAAGTAGGATTTATTCATTATTTTATTAAAATTGTGCACTTGATGTGCTGCTTTGCGTTAGTGCAGCGTTAACTTGAATTGCTGCAGCCTAATCTCACATGAATTAGTATTTCTGGGTTCATCGCTGTCTCCACTTTCAGCTACTTTACCCATAACTTTGACCACTTTCAGGTATATTTCAACCACAAAAATTGATTTTTAAAATCCCAATTTAAGCAATAGTTACTTTAAGCAGAATCACTGGTGGTACAGTTATTGGAACCCAACTACTTTGAGAAATCATTTGCCAACAGGATGACTCTTACTCTTCTCCTATAATATTTCACAAGGTTGGAGCACAAAGAGAGGGAAATCTTTGATCGTTTATTTCTTTTTCTTTGTACACAATCTGTGGATTGTCCACAGTAAAGGGTAGAAAACAGGTTTTCTGTTGGACTTTTGTGTTTGATTGTATGCTCTGAATCATTAACCTGTTGAAAAACCAAGTGATGGTTTCAGCTTTAAGCCAAACGTCATAGTTTTAAAATCTGTACTTTATTATGCCATCATAAAGGTTCCACAGCATAACAGGTCCTCTACCAAACCAAATATTAGGCATAAAGTGCTTTTCCACAAAGTCTTCCTTTTCTAACTCTTGACCCAGAAGAGAGAGCTTTTACTAAAGCGCCAGTTTAATTTGGCTTGTTTATGTTTGTAATTGTTTTTCTTTAGATTGTTTCTATCTATTTGACATATAAAGTGCGACACACATCTACCTTTCTGGAATAGCATGTTCTCCAGTCTTTCCAATTTTAGAGAGTCAGTTAGAGAAAGTAAAGTTTAGATTAAAAATGAAGTTACACTTTTGTCGCAGGTAGCAGTGATCCTGCCACAAGTGTCTTTGTTTGAAATGAGTGGTAATCCAAACTAAAACTGTGAGATTATGCAACTGCAACAAATAATTTATTTACGTTTTTTTTTCTTTTAAAAAAAGCAGCTATTCTTGCTAGCTTGACCTTCTCTGTTATAAGACGAATCATAATCCTGCAGAAATCGAGTCTTGACCTCCTGCTCTACTCTGGTTGTTTGCAGGCTTGGCACTGCCTGGTTTCCCTGGGGGTTTCCTGCCTGGATTGTGGCAGCAGGGTAAGCAATCGACCTGCGGTGTTCGTAGAGGAGCAGTCTGAGTACGACTCCTAAAGCTGAACACCACATTATCCGCCTGCATGACTCTTACCGCTGGGGGAACACTGCACACAACCAGGACTTATTTTAAGATCACGAAGTCAGACTCTCTCCTCTTCTCATGTGTTGTACTTGTGTTGGGCTGGATATCAACATTTGATGCTTTTTAG
This sequence comes from Poecilia picta, assembly GCA_033032245.1. Classification (NCBI taxonomy): domain Eukaryota; kingdom Metazoa; phylum Chordata; class Actinopteri; order Cyprinodontiformes; family Poeciliidae; genus Poecilia; species Poecilia picta. The sequence continues at coordinate 14,352,565 of CM065357.1, read as the reverse complement.
GCTCCCAGACATATTGAACTACATCAGCACAGCATGAATGAGCCAAATGTTTGCGAGATGTTGGTGTTATTGAAACAAACGGTTATTTAGGGAATCAAATTAGCTGTATTCATTCTTTAGATATTTACTTGTGATAGTAGATATTTATCTGCCCAAGTTATAAGTCTGTTATATAAGCCTACATTAGACATCTTTACGTCTGTATTTCTAACATCATAACTACCGTATTTTCCAGACTATAGAGCACATCATGCTATAAGCCGCACCTACAAATAAAAAAATAAACAAACAAAAAAAAAACTGGAAAGTACCTATATAAATAAGCCATACCAGGCTTTAAGCCGATGATATCTCCACCGCTCTAAATCTGCTATTAAGGACGCAGCCTTAATGGCGTCTCTAAAGCCGAACCATGGATTTGTTCACGGCAAGTTTACGTACAGCGGCTCTATTTACTGCCAGATCGACAGCCTTCAACTTAAAAGCTGCATCATATGAGTTTGAAGAAATTTCTCCATGCTAGCATGTGCTTGTTCTAAATGAAAATTAGCGCTTTCTTCTTTGATTTCCAATTGTGACTTCCAATGAGTCACGTCCTGCTAAAGCGCCCCCTGGTGGTTGAAGAAAAATCCACAGAAAAGCCGCACCGGGCTACAAACCACATGGTTCAAACGTAGGAAAAAAGTAGCGGCTTATAGTCTGGAAAATACGGTAATAAGTAGCCGGTAGCTGACAGAAAACCATCTAAGGAGCTGAATATTTGTGTTTCTCCCCATGCAGCCCTTCAAGTATAGGAGTGCAAAATCACAGCGCTGCAGTGAATCTGTAAAAATTACATTTGATTTAGGTGACAAGCAGCCGAAGATCTTTAGCGATACTGTTTAGACCAGCTGTCTTTCTCTTTCTCTTGGTTTTCAGCGGATATAGACTGAGTGTAGGGAAAACTAGCCTACATCTTCTCTAGCTCTCACCTTGTTCTTTTTGTCGTATGTGAACCTCTCTACTAACAGTTTTAACGTTAATGCCACATAAAGCAGCCGATACAAAATTCTTACACACTAATTACTGTATTTTTAATTGACCAAAATCTGATGTGCTGCATAAAGTGGATTATCCTCCTGCACACATTCTGCTTACATGGAGACATTCCCTGTTTTATAACGATTTCCACCATGACTACCTCAATGTCCTCTGCTGTTTTATCCTAAGTGTAGTGTCAGATTGCATATTTTTGTTGCTTCTATTGCTTCAGAAATGTTACTTTATAATTAACATGTACTGTTTTATTTTTGTGAACTAGAAAGCTCCAAATGATATCCAGCCCAGTTGAGCTTCACTCTCTTAGTGTTTTTTTTTCCATTTGTTTTTGTGTTATAAGCTGATTGTACTATATGCAGAAAGCTACAAGCTTATGTTTCATTGTTTTGCACTGGGATACAGTGTAAGTTTTGTCACTTTTTACTTTCTCTTTGCACAACGTGGAGTTTAATATCAGATTAGTTTGAAACCGGTTTTAATCTTAAAATGGCACACTTTAGAGGGTGCACTCTCATGCATACTCAGATTTGTTCACGGTTGCTCCACAATAATTGTCTTAGTGCCTCAATAATTCCGATGCCAGAGAGGCGTGGCCTCTGCTGTGTGTTTGTCTTTTTTTATAAATGATTTCTGTGGTTGGAGAACAAATTTGAAAACACCTAGCGAGCATCACCATGTAGACCATTGCAGTAGTTTTTTGATATGTCACTGTTAGTTTCCACATGTGAAACATGTTTAACACATTTATTTAGTAGAAGACGGTCAGTAAACAAGGGAGTAAGAGACTGTACTCTAGTTTGTCCAAAAGATATTTTAGCTTTAAAAAGCGGCGCTGCAATGGAGACGGGGTTGTATCTGAATTACATTCAAAAACAAAGAAAGGTAAAGATAAAAGACACATAGTCTAAATAACTGACATATTTTATTACAGCATTTTTAAAGAGTAAGCATTTCCCAGTAAAACCTCATCCTGTTAGATTTATTTTAAAAGTATATGCAGGATGAGCACATGTAATTAAAGGCTAGTTTGTCTTTCTAGATTCAGCTGTCTGTTTTAAGCATGCTTGTGTACCATTTTTGATCTGTGTTTTTCAGATATTTTACTGTACATATTTAAAATCCTTGGATCATTTGGATTATTAGAGTTATAAAGAAAATGCTGATATCGAAGTTTGTGCAACCCAGCTGGCATTAAAAAAACATTTTGATCTAAGAACAGCTGGGTAGCATAGATTCAACATTTGATTACTTTATAGTGATAAATTATTTAACGAGGTAAAGAAAGTTTTGCAGAGTTATATAACTGTAAATCCGTGTCACTCATGAGCAGGAAAACCTTAAATTCCTTCACATTTTCTTCATGACATGAAGCTGAATTTGTCTTAGGTAGAGACGAGTGATAAAGTAATGAATTTTAAATTGGATCAAATATAAAAGCGTAAAACTGAGCAATATCCAAGTGATGTGAAGATGTTTGCAGATGTGTTAAGGCAGCAGTTCATGCTGCATTCGGAATCACCGTCACAGTTTGTATTAGTTTGTTCATGTTGGGTCTGATCCAGATTTCTACATTTTAACCTCTTTCTTTTTAGTAGAACTATATTTTTTACATGGCCTAGGGTCTCTTCTCTGTTAGAAATACCTCACACAGATACGTTCTAAAAAATAAAAGAGATAACAAACGCACAAGTGTTACAAAAATAAGAAAGTGATGTCTACACTGGAAGTGTTATGTGATATTTTTTCATATCTGCTGTTTTCTGATGCTTGATGAAGCACACCATGTGTCCAAAATAAAAGCTAATTATGGATCTGTGGACATGTGTTGGACTCTTCTGTCTCAGGACTCCAAATGAGGTTTAATTAACCATCAAAAATTGATGAAGAAGAAAAAGAAGAAAATTAAAAATTAAGAAAATATGATTATTTTTTTACAAAGTGTATAAACTGAAGAAATTGTGGGTTTTTTGTGCTATTGATTATTTCCAAGCTTTTCCCACCAGTAATATATTTAGGCTTTGCAATTCAACTGGAAAATAAAAGATCTGATGGGGGTGGATGTTTTTTTTTCTTTTTACAAAATTTAATTTTAGAGTTACTTTAATTTTGCAGCTAGCCAATTAATCAAATAACTATTAAAGCACAATAGTGGCAGCAAATTATTGAACTGTAAAAATATTTGATAAATTGTTCTAAGCTCTAAAGATTAATCAAACGATGCAACTAATAAAAGATCATCCCAACACATATGTACAAGATTATACTTACATTTTCAGGATGCAGACGGGTTAGTATGCCAGTTTTAAGGTTGGATTTAAGAGACTATTGGCACTCATTATCTTTACTTTAAAAGTTTACCTTCTAATAAGTCTCCAAGTCCCTCATCTTGTGAGGACGTCTCCACAGTCCTGATCCACCGGGTTTCTGTCAGACGTGGCTCTGGGTCAAATTAAATCTGGTCGACAATGACAAAACTTTCTTTTCTTCTGGCTCATGAAGCCTTTACTTTGTTGAAATGTCGCCAGGCTTCTAACTTGTACAATTTGAGACAAAACCGAAAACGGTAATCCCAGATTATGACACTGCCTTTGGTTCCTCTCTTCACGCCAGGGTTTCATCTTTTAAATGAAAGGAAAATCAAAATGACAGCTGAGGTTTATTTCTGTTTCATCACATTCAGATTGGATGTGTATCAAATAAGACTCAATACTGATATAAAACAATAATTTAAATAAATTCAGTTTATTAGTGGAAGCCTGTCTCTAGGTATTGTTTGTTACATGTTTTGCTAACAATTACGATTGTTTTTATTTTAATATTATAAATCTCATATTAATATTGGAACAATTTTGAAATGACATCTTTGTCTAGTTTGTACTTTGTCAAGTAATTTATAAATGATCTAAAATGATATGTTTTTGAGTTCCACCATATGATAGATGATATTAAATCCCAATTTATTTACTTTATTTATTTTAGGAACCAAGCATTGTGTCGTTTTGTTTTAACAAGAAAAACAAATGATCATTATGAGAAACTCTCAGATTCATTAGACTTTATCAGAGCTCTTTTCTTACTTTGAAATGTAACACCTCACAACTGTTACTAATAGTTAAATACTTTAACTATTACACAAAAATACATTTTATCAATTAAAGGCATAATAGATATGCTGTGATTCAACTAGAAATCCCTACAAACATTGAAAATTGACTAATTGAGATAATTTTGGATATAGTTGCACTTGAGCTGATGAAAGTGGTGAATTGAGGAAACTTAATAGTTAAATTGTATTTGCAGAGCAGTATTTCAGTTTGGAACAACTTGCCAATATATAGTTATAGATTTATATTATGTTTAAAAAGACTGCTTTAAAAAAAAATCACAATTTGACCCAAATGAAGCTGATTTGCTTTGTAATGCATAAAACTGGTTGAGATGTTTCATTTTCTAAAGTTGACTCTATGATGATGAAATACAAGATGCAGCAGGGACTGCAATTAATCTAAATTAAATGTCCTTTATTAGTGTGCAGTAATAATATGTGTATATATATATATTTGTTAACACTAATCTAACCCTGTTGCTTTTATGATGCTCATCATAACCTTGGTTAAACAGAGATATAGCTTGTTAATGGCTAATTTTGTTATAAATTGATTAAAAAATCTGAGTAATTGCAGAAGGGATCTTCAGTATCTTCTTTCATTCAAGACAGATTCATCTAGTTTCCATGTATAATATCTAAAAAAAGCTCAAACTAGACCTGAAAACTGAAGCGTGCTCTCTGATGACAGAACCTTTCTCCTCCTTTCAGATGGTCGGGGGACTGTCCCGCCACACAGACCTGTACCTGCTGAGTGACATGGAGACGGATCTGCAGGCTGAGAGATAATGGGACGCCGGGTGCAGTCCGGTGCTGCACTCTAACTAACTGTAGACGCTTGATTTGACTGGAGGGAACCCCTGAAGCTCGGCCAGTATAACTTTCTCTCAACCCTCGGTGTCTCACATCAGCTGAAGTGTCCTTACGGCGCACCAAAAGACATTTAAACATGTCCAGCATCTCAGGCGCGTAGTCTTTCCTGGGCAGCATCCTGTGAATTAAATGGGTGCTAAAGGGAGACCTGAGAAGCTGGATAATGCCAAGGACACTTGGCGTTAGCGACCGCACACTGCAACACATGTTCAATCATTTCCTTTCGTGAACAAACCAGATAATAAAACCTCAATAGCAAATGATCAAAGTAACAGATTCACAGACACTGTAGTGTTTGAATGCTGGTGTCCATCATTCACTCTTTATCGGCCATTTTTTTCCTCATCTAACATTTTTATCCATCAGGGAAAACAAACATTAGTTTATATAATTATCTACATATTTACAAATATGTTCTTCCTGTATTATCAGGTCATTCTGTATGCTACAGTATGTTGTTTTCAGGGACCAAGCTGCCTCCCATTATGCTACAAAAGCCTGGGGTTAATTATTTATTAGATATTTAACTCAGTCATTGTAAAAAGTGAGAAGGGCGTTCAATATGAGTAAAAAAGTCATCTGGTCTTTAAGCACTTAGTTTAGACCTTTTTTTTCTCCAAATAAAGACATTTGTGGCGACAGGTGGATTTAGTATGATAAAAGTATGCTAAATAAAACTCAGAAATCATTTATAATTAACAAGCATAAAAAAACATTTTGCCATGGTTGAATTAAATTCTATTTTTATTTCATATGAAGAACCAGATGATTTTTTAAAAAAAATTTGAACCTGACTGACCAAATATTAAGTTATTTGTACAATTACAAGATTCATAGTTAAAATATCTAAGGTGAATGTAAAAGATAAAAGGATTAATATATGAAATATATTGGTCACACTTCTCCCTCTGTTGTTTTTTTATAATATGTATGAAAATATTTAAAAAAATTGTTTGGATATTTAAGGAAACCATTGGCTTCAAGAGTACAAAGTTGATGTTATCTTATGTTTCGCAAAAAAAAACTTTGAATTTGAAGGAACGTTAATTATTATTATATAAGCTGCAATGCTTTATGTGTTTGAAACCGTGTCACCGCTTTCCGTTACTTTTGTGTCTTATTGTAACCATCACAACACGACCGTTGACAAAAAACTAGACGGTATTTATAGGTGAACGTGAAGTTATGGAGCAACGCTTTTGTTCTTTTGTCTTCAAATGTTCAGACTGTGATTTTTCAGAAATACTAGACTGTGATGCTGCTGTTCATTCTTTGTTTTTAAAGTGCCAAACTAAGCTTTACTCATGCATCACGTGTGACAAGTTAGAGGAGATAATCAATCAAATGTTCTTCTTCAGGTATTTTAATAATAATAATAATATGCAATAAATCACTTAAACTGTTAGCAAACAGAACTGAAGTGACAATTCACTACGTGTTCCCACTCTTTGCATGTTCCTGATAAAGAAACTTATTTCATGAATCTGCAACAGCGTTTTACTCTGATCGATAAATTCTTTCTGCTTCCATTCTTTTACCTGAGGTCAATTAAGTTTTATTTTGAAAATGTGTATTTCTGTTTCTAGCTGTGTATTTTTTTCTGTTTTGAATGTTTCAATTGTTCTAGACATCTTGAAAAGATACACTAGCTTGTTTTGATTTCCCCAACTTTGTGCAGTCTGTTACTGAAACTTAGAAACAAAGGTGTGTTGGAAAAGCTGGCAGCTAAAGTGAACTGCTGTGATATTTATGGGGCGATACATACATCCTATAGAGTACTTGTAACTTAAAGTTGTATGATTATTATTATTATTATTTTAAAAGATGGTCTAAAGTGCATTCAGAGAAATTAATAGAAATCAGAAGTAACAGATTTAGGCTGGTGACCTTCCAAAATAAAAGCAGCTAGATGAGAAGAAGAGCAGAAGAGAAACATACTAAATTATTAACAGCTGTACCATGACCCATGGTGACTGTGAATGTGGACTACTGGTTTGCATCATTAACTCCAAATCCTTCCTCCAACCAAATATCAGACTGAGCTTGTACTGTATGTTTTTATTCCACAGTGCCTCCTATGTTCACCAGCGTGCCTCAGCTAAGAAAAGTTTGGCACCACTGTCATTTTTAAATTTATACTAAAAAACAAACAAACATCTGAGTAAAAATGAAATGAGAAAAAAAATGAAAAAATGAAAGATATATTTGAAAACCTAATAAGATTTATAAGTTGAGTCTTTGATAATGTTCTGAAACATTAGCATTTGGATTATATTGTGTTACATGTCGATCTCCACGTTTTAAAGACGTTCCAACGCCATGCTAATTTTGGCACACTTCTGGTCTGTAGACAGAAAGCTACTGAGGAGGTATTTTGTGTTTCTGAACTTATGAATCTGTACAGTAGGATCCACCATTGAAAACATGTGTAAAGGTGGTTTTCTCCCATCTGCATTTTAATGTTTTAATATAGTTTTTTTTTCTTGCCAACCCAAAAGAGTTGAGCATTCTTGAAAAACTGTTTCTTAAAAAATAAATATGTTCACAATTTCCTTGTGTGTAGGTGTTGTTTTTTTAGTAAAAAACACCAGAAACAAATTTAATCTGGGGTGGATGTCAAGTTTGTTTAATACTTTTTTATGCCATATTCATTTTATGTGTAATTTTCTGAGGCCCATTTGTCAAGTTAAAAGTATTTTTAAAGAAGATTTTTACCCAGATATTATGCTTTTCATTATGCCCAGATACAGAAATGTTTCTGTATTAAAAAGTATTTTTGTTGGTTTGAATTGAATTAAACTTATAATTATGTTTTCATCAGCCATAATTGTGTAAAATCATCACAGGCTTGAAAATGTGTATAGTGTGCTACACAAAGTGAATTGAGTGACTGAGGTACCTGTACTTTGAAATATTTGCTTGTATTTAATGACTCTGTATTTATCTACTGTATATTTGCATATATTTGTGTAGTGTTTTATTTCAGTGATAGCGCTTGAGATTGAATGGGAAGGGAAGAAAATAATTTCTGCTTAATAGGAAAACATACATTGACAAGTATAAAAGAGGCTAAATTCTCATAATATACCTTCATAAAAACTCACCAGACTGTACATTTGAGAAACTTAAACAAAGGGTGGTTGAAGATTATATGAAAGTCGTTGAACTTCTAACCGTTCAAACTTCTGTGTGGTTGCTAGGCTTCCTTGGGGTTGCCCTGGTAACAGTGGAGCTGCTGGAATCTTCCTGGCCACGCGGGGGCGCTGTCCGGTGCGCGTAGAGCTCACCGCCGGTGGAAGAGCTTCTCCGTTGCTACGTCACCACGTTTCACCGAATGCTTTAAAACAGCTTGGAAAAGCCTGGAAGTTCGTCCTGAGAAGCTTCCAGAAACAGGTAAGTTAAACGAAAAAGGGCTTCGGCTTCGCTTAGGGTTAGGTTAGGTTAGGTTGCAGAACAGAATAATAAAGATGAGACGGGGGAAGAGAGTTTTACCAGTGAACCTGTTGCGGTTTTTGGATGTATTGACGTGCCGGCTGGCGATAAAGTGGCATCTCTATGTTCAGAGATAAGATGAGGGATGCTGCTCTCCTGCTCACGTCCTGTGTAGTCGTGTTTCTCCTCCTGAGCTTCAGCTGCGCTGCCAGACAAGGACAGGACATCAGATGTGGAGGTATCTGTTTGTCTTCTTGATCGCTTTTCACAACAAATTCAGAAAACGTCTCATGTTCCTGTGTCCCTGCTGCCTGCTCAGCCTGCAGGGCTCTGGTCGATGAGATGGTGGGCCATATCCCAGGTAGATCCAAAGAAAATGATCCAGACTGGATCCTTCAGGATCAATCCGGATGGGAGTCAGTCCATCAGAGAGGTAACGGGGTCATTTCAGAGCAGAACTGTTGTGATCAGGCCGTGCAGCTAAACTATTGCCTTGAAGGATTCAATTAATCAAAAAGTGTGTTTGTTTTCTTATCCTATCTAATATTATGTCTGAGCAGACCTCTTTTGGGGCTTAGCCAGTCCCTTTGTGGTTATAGTTTGATTAGTGTGTGTGTGTGTGTGTGTGTGTGTGTGTGTGTGTGTGTGTGTGTGTGTGTGTGTGTGTGTGTGTGTGTGTGTGTGTGTGTGTGATCTTTGCTGCAAACAGATTCCCCTGGCACGCTCAGAGGGGAACCTCCTGGATCTGATGGAGAGTGTGTGTGAGAGGATGGAGGACTACGGAGAGCGCACGGATCCGTCCACAAACAGGAAGTCCTACGTCAGGGTCAAGTCTCAGAGCGGTGAGGCCATGGACCTCTCAGAGGCCGCTTTGGACTCGAGAGTGACGTCCAGCTTAAAATTTGCAGTGAGTATAGTTTTCTCTTTAGCCCTCTTACAAAGTTGAAGAACTTCTACACAAGCTTCTAAAATAATCATGATGTTTATTTACTTTAATTGTTTGTTCATTAATAAGAAGACAAGTCATGTTAAGACATTCTAAGAGTTGTGCTCTTATTTTATAACTTTTTTTTTTCTGAAGTGTGAAACAATTGTCGAACATCACGAAGATGAAATTATCGAATTCTTTGCTCATGAAACGGACAATGTGAAAGACAAACTCTGCAGTAAAAGGACAGGTATGGTCACCATTTGCTTTGCTCCTCTTTGTGAATTTGAGCCACAGTATGTTTGTGTAATTTCAAAGTTTTTTTTTGTTGTTGTTTGTGTGCCTTGCAGACCTGTGTGACCACGCCTTGAACATTCCCCATGATGAGCTTTGATATTCTCTCGTCAGAGCTGCGATCTCTGACACAAACCAAATCTTCTGGTGCTGTAAAGTCTCATGACATTGCCTCAAGATGTAAACAAATCTTTTTATATAGGATCACAGAGAATTTAGGAGCACTTACCGTCTAATTATGCTGTGTTGTTCTTGGTTACCAATCCAGTTACTGTATCTTATGTATTTGTGTCTTTCATTCCCATCAAACACTCATTAAACTCAAACTGTGAATAATAGGAATTAATGTTTAGTGTCATGTTGGAAACTTAAAATGGCACTTAAAAGTTCATTTATCTGTCCAGATTTATAGCATTAATTTGAGGCTTTTCTGACTTGTTTTTCTTTAATTTGTCTATTAAGTCAATTTAAAGATTGATTTAAATTGACTTTAATCTTAGATTGACTTAAAGATTTAAAACTTTTCAAATAAATTTGATTTAAGTGAAGTTAGGTTTTCCATGGCAAATATTTCCTGAGTAATCCTTACGTTTTGAAAAGTACCTCCCAAAAACTGCACAATCTGATTGTAACAACTACCACAATTCAATTACATGGTACTCAGACCATGTATTTGACACTCTTCTGTTATACAGAAGTATTTATGAATTCACCAACACTTTATCCTCATGTTTAGAAAATTTCTATTAATTTTGATGTGGTAGTTTTTTTGTACAACCTGGATTACAAATGGCATTAGAAGAAAACCTTCATGTCAGTAAGCCAGACTGTTTCTTCAATTCCAAGAGGCAAAGTATGTCCATGTTTCAGCCTTTTCACTATAAAAACTAATAAACAGATGATTTTAAAAAGTTTAAAACAAACAAAAAAAATTCAAGACTGTTGAGTCCGTTTACATCGGAGTGTGAACATTTGTGTTAAGATTTCTGGCTCTGAGTGACCTTATGTTTAATTGTCTTAATTCACCTACACTTTTGCTTAAACAAAGCAAAAGGATGTTAAGTAGTTTGGGTAATTGTGGCTACAAAAAATCTAGAAAGTGGCTTTTTACTCTTTTTTTTTCTTGTGCCTACATTACATATTGTGTTATTTTTTGATTAGGACATAAAAACGTAATATTTATAGGAGTAATTTAAGTATGGTCATGTGAATATTTAAGTTTAGTTCTTCTGTCAGCATAATTACACCAAACCCTTGTAACATCAATAGAGTGATCTGTGTTATGATGCTATGCTGATGCTGAATGAACAAAAATTATATTCTGGCTTTTATTTAAAAAAAAAAAAACTTTCACAAGTGACTTGAAATTTCCACATTTGTATGAATTTCAGAATCTCTTTTCTCTTCAAATATATTTCTATGACCTCAACATGAGTTCAGCCTTTATTTCTATACTCAATACATAAATAATCTGAATCATCTCATAAACATCTCATTCTCCACACTGAAATCTAAGCAAACATTCTATTTTCTGGTTTTATCACTCAACAATCAACTATAAAACCTCTAAAATGACTAACAGTATGGATAAAATAAAGATATTGTACAGTGACTTGCAAAAATATCCTCACTCCTTGAAATATTTACACCTAAAATGTTATGCATAACTATGTGGTATAAAATAAGGAAATTGATCCTTGGAATTGCTAGTTTTAAGTTTAGGATTGTTGTAAACCTTAGCTCTACTCTCAAGTATTTTGCTTTTCTGAATAGGTTTGCTGCCTTGTATTTACCTTAAGTGGTTCAGTCAACTTTTGACCATTTTCAATGTTCCTGTTGAAGGTAAATCACCCCACACCACCTTATTTTACCATGGGTATAGTGTGTTCAGAGAGACAGGGAGTCTTTCTCAGCAACTACAAGTACAGTTCGGATGTTAACCAAAATGTTAATGTTCTCTAAGAAACCTCAGAACAGCTAGATCCTACTGAGATTCAATTATGCACTTGTTCACTAATAAAGTGACTTCTGGTGGCAATTTTATGGATTTTATTTAGTGATATCAGAGTATGCATGCGTATATAAAACATATTTGTCATGCACTTGACATGCAGACACATGCCAAATTTGTTTTTATTTGTAAAACCACTTTAAACAAGATGTCTTTATCCTCCCATTTCTCAGTTTTGCTTAGCTTTGGGGTTTAGTAGATAGTCCCAATAAAACACACTGAGGTTTTTGGTTGCAATGTTACCAAATATGAAAAGGTTTAAGGTGTCAGAATATGTTTGCAAGCCACTGTTTGTTACATATCTTGTTAGCCTAACTCAACACATCACTGACCTCTTGATCTACCTCCACCGGACTCTCTTCACTAGAACCACAAATGTTTATGTTGTCCTCTTCTTCTTCACTTTCTTCCAATTGGATTTCATCTTTTTCTTCACTGGAGCATCTTAGCTCCTGGTTGACAGCGTCATACTCCTCTTTCACCTCACCAGAGAGTGTTGTTTCTTCAATTCCTAAAGTAACAGTGTCTTCAGACACGTGGCTGCTGCAGGACGTGGTGTCTTCTTCAGCATGTCCCTCTGGCTCTTTGTCATTCTTGTCCGCCTGACCCGTCTCAGTGCTGTGCTTTAAAACTGCCTGCAGCTCGTCAGAAAAGTTCTTCTCAGACTTTGTGTCTGCTACCACATCTAGACAACTCAGATCCCACTGTTCACTAACTTCCTCCTCTTCGCTCTCGGAGTCAGGTGCTGTGTGCTTCCTGATGCGACTTACCACATCCAACAGGGACTTAGGATACTGAGATGCTCTCTTTTGTGCAGAAGATGGAGAGAACTTTGGAGAAATGTCTTCTTCTCGGGAAAGAAAAGATTTCAAGTGGCTGGATTCTTTGCAGGAATCCAGATAAAAAGAATTGGAGGGATTTCCCACAGTGTCTGGAGCAGCAGTGATGTTGATGCTTAGAGGACACCCAGTTATTTCAGTTTTGGAGAGACGAGTATGGTTTCTGTCAGGCTCACGTGGAGAAGATGAAATATCAGAGGTTAGGAACTTTTTTAAGACCTCGCGAGATGAAGGACAGGTATCGTCAGGGCATTCATCTTGTGAGTTTTGCAAGTTGTTTAGTTGAGTTTGAGGGAATTCATCTCTCTCATTGCTTCTTTCTTTCAAGGGACTTGCAGTCAGATCTAGATTTAGAGTTGCATCTTTTTCTATCTTGCACAAAACATCATCTGCTAAATCATACTTTGGTAGGAAGCCGTAATCTTCTGATTCACAAGTTCTTGGATTTTCTCCATTGTCTTCACCTGTTTGAACTGTAGGATCAGAGAAATTACTGTCGGCTTGATGAAGCTCTTGGTCCTTGTTTGCGTAAGTGGCACTTTCAGTTTGTTCTGAAATGTTGAGATGTTCATATTTTGCTTCAGCTCTAGATGAATCATTCTCAGCTGTTTGCTCCTTCTCAGTGACACAAAAAGTGTTGTCACATTGGTGATTGTGTAGATGTGGCAAAACTTCTTTCATTTCTGTGACCAAGGACCCGTTTTCAGCAGAGTCTGACATCTCATCCCCACTATGCTTAGGCTCGGCACCACTCTCCACATCCACTTCTAGCAATACTTCCAGAGGAGGAGGGCTTGGGAGTTGCTCTTCACTGAGAGTGGAGCTCAAATGAGAATCTGGTGATTCTGGGAAAAAAGGAGGTGAGGCATCAGAGTGAGGAGTTGGTTCTGCACTTTGTGCATCCAGTTCAGAATCACCACCTTCCTGTATGCTTGAATCTGCTGAATCTGAAGAAACTGAATAAGTATTACTGAGATCAACGAGGTGCTCTTCATTTTCACTTTCGCCACCCCCTCTTTCTTTGTTCAATTCATTTTTGGTTGAAGTATTATTTGTTTCAAGTTGGGACTCTGTGTTTTCGTCTTCAGCTATGTTGTTGGCTGGCTGTTGAGACGCTGTAAAATCTTTATCATCTTCACTTGTTAGAAGCTTTCTACTGTCATCTTTGTCCACTAGGAGAACCTCTGCTGTATCCTCTAGAGTTTGTCCTGAACCAGGTGGTTCAGCCTTCTCACTCTGCTCCTCCTTGCACAGATCAATCGGTGGTTCTTCATCTTCGGTTTGCTGTTCATCATCATGCAAAGGTATTCCAAGGATTCTTTCAGCACGCTCCTCCAGCATTTCCCTTTCAGAAACCAAAGGTGACTGCACCCCAGAGAGGGAATTGCCACTCTCTTTGTCTTCCCGTTTCTTCAAAAGTATTGGATCCAGGTCAGCTTCAGGATCTTCATACCTTTGCAAGGCCTCATTGCTCGGATCAGTTGCAACAACTTGATAAACCTGAGAGTTGGATTCAGATTTTCTGCCTTCATCATGTGCTGTGGAGTCCAAATAGTGAACTTGCTCCTTCTTTGGTGAAGGAATCATTTCCACTTTGACAACAACACAGCTGGTGTCAATCACCAGTAGCCCTTTCATATCCTCAGTGTTCTCAGCGATGTCTAGTTTCTTATTTTCAAAGACTGTTGATTGACTTCTTACGTCCCCACCTTCATCCTGGTTCAAGATGCTTCCTTTTGTCTCTTTCAAACTGTTTGTGTTGATGCTCTCAGTTTCTGCCTTGGTACTGGAACTAGGCTCCCTCCATAAAGGATATCTGGTCAACACAGGCTCCACAGACTGAGATACAAATCCAGATTTTTCCAGGAAAACATTGTTGTTTGGTAGGTCATCTTTAGGCAAAATCTTTTCCTTGCATTCGGCGGTCTTTTTATCTGACTGTTCTGTTAGTGTGTGTGCTCTGAAGTCCACATCATCAGCGATCTTGTTCATTTGATTGTCAGCCTGTGTGTCTTTTGAAAGCTCTCCTATTTCTGTGCTTTGGACGCTTGTTTGGGAGGTGCAGACTGGTAAAGATGTGGTTTCAGAGGGGCAAGCTATTCGAGACACAAGGCAGAATATTGTCATCCCTCCTGTCTTTTTCTTTAGTCTGAACTTCCTTCCTTCTATGACCTTACAGATTTCTTCCTTCTCCATGTCTGACTTCTGAACTGCTTGTGGTTCTTCATCCAGTATGCCTTCAGGTTTCTGCACAACAATAGAACCGACTCCCTGTAAAGCATCCCTCTCATGTTTGCTGAACTCTAGTTCCTCCAGTCCAGGGCAGATTTTACTTGCATCTTTCTCGACTTTCCTCTTGGTTTTCAAATCCAAAAGGACATCTGACTTTCTGAGAGTTGGCTGTGACCAGTCAGCTTGCTTCTTCCCAACCAGCCGCCTGCCAAAGTCACAATGTTGCATCACAGGTGGACTTTTGTGTGGCCTGTTGTAGGGAGGAGGGCCAATATATCCAGGAGGTTTGTCCAGTACCCTTGATTGGTATTCAGTATTTCCCTCGATGTGGGCTGTGGGAAAAAGAGGTCCTGCTTTTTCCCACAGCCCATGCACTCTGCTGCTTCGATTTAGCTGGTTGTATTGTAGCTGAACTTCAGGATGTGTCAGAAGTTTTTCTCTCTCCGACTGGCCTTGGACGGCCTCTCGTAACTCTGCTTCTAAGCGTCTCCTCCTTGGCAGCGAGTGACTGTACCGGGTTGCCCAGGCCTCCAGCTCGCGATAGCTGCTGTCGGTCCTCTTAGTAGAAACATCTCTGTTGTAACGGAAAGGCTGACTCTGGTCCCACCGCTTTGGCCATGCGTCTCTCAGAAATCGTCTGTCGTAGTCCCTTGCAGCTCTGTGAGGCGCCCACTCTCTGTCTCTGGGGTTGTGTTGCCGATACTCCCCCAGGTCCTGGTGGTGCTGTTCATGACGGTGTAAAATGAAGGGAAAGTTTGGGGAAGAGGAGTCAGGCGGCTCGGGGTCGGTCCAGTTAGTATATCCCTGTAGAGCTCCTCCTGCTCTTGATCCTGGTACTGTCCAGTCACTGCACTCCCTTCCCTGATCCTGCTGCTCTCCATAGCACAGTGTATTACAGGTCGCCTGCCGTCTCTCATGATAGCTGTGAGTAAAATGGTGGAAAAATTCAAATTAAATTCAACTTGGACAGCAAAGAGTTGGAATATGTTAGATGCATTTTACCTCAAGATTCAGCCAGCTGCAAATCATTTATGACTTAATGCTTTGCAAAAGAATTTATACATAATAATTCATATTAATTACAACATCCTATATTGGTCAGATTAAAATGTTTTGAATCTAATTTTACACAACTATTCAGTTTCTCAAAAATGTTCAGTTTAAGTGATTGGATTATTGGAGCATGTTTGGCAATTAAGTTTTTAAGACACTTTTTCTAGAAGGTATCACTTTTTTAAAGCATTGTGTAACTAAAAGTTTTTATTTTCTCTTTATTTAACTTACTTGTTCACACCATTTCTGGAAGGAAGAGTCCCAAATCTGGAGTACATCTGCGACTGACCCTGATGGTCCAACCAAAACTCCATCAGTTGCTGCCAAGCACAGATCTGAAGCGTTACCAAAGAAAACATATATTTAAAAGTTAATGTGCTCCAAATGACACAACTTAAAGTAAGCAAATAGAGTCTGAGAAGTTCAAAGTAAAACGTTTTAGATGTTGCATCCCAAACGAGCTTTAACACTTACCTACAGCTGCTGTTTTCAAAAACCTCAACCAAGCTGTTCCTGAGGTGAGGTGACGAATAATGAAGTCCAAACAGGACAAAGAGTTTTAGGGGATGGTGGCTCTCTGTCCTCCTCCCACTCTTTAAACACACACACGCACATGTGCACACACACACAAACACACACATGCAAATAGCCATTAAGAGCCCATAATCTGCTCATTTGGCAATTTTTAAGTAGTAAACTTTTAAAATGAACTGTTTCCTCAATTATTTACACTTAAATTTGCCAAATTTTTATCTTAAATTAACATTTCAAATATACTCTTAATTGTCTCAATGATTATTTGTTTCCCATGTTTCTGAAACTTTATAATAAAAATGCTATTTTAAAGAGGCATTCATTTATTTTTTTATTTGTATTGATTATACACAAAAAAGGTTGTGAAATCAGTAAAAATCCTATTAATCTATTGGTATATCCCGTATGTGCAATTAGCTTTTTTTTATTATTTACCCTATTGTCAATAGTTGCTACAGTAATGAGGTATTGTAAGAATGAAGCATCAACAAAAACAAGTGATTAGTGTTTTTTGGGACGGTCGCGTGGGAGGTGCTGGGCCGGCGAGCAGATAGAGATCTGTTGTTTTGTTATGTGAATTGTAGCTTAGGGAGTGACCGGCTGCAGTCGGGTCGTCTCCCTTTCTTTGAAACTCTCCAGCGTAACAAACAGGCTTTCCTTTCCTGAACAGAAAAGCTGCACATCAGCAGAGTGCAGGGCAGAGGGGATGAAGGGCCGACAGGCGGCTGCAGGGGAGGGACATCTGTTGATGTCTGACAGCACAGTTTGGGAGGAAAGCAACTTTGTGTTGACGTTTTCTAAAACTTATTAGAAATAATGCTGCTAAGAATGTCAGTGTCTGTGTTGAAAATGTGTTATTGCACGCATGCATTAATTAGGCGGTTGTTACAAAATGCAAAACAAACTCATGAGAACTGAAAGCTTCTGGATCAGTAAAATTACTTTGTATATTCGAAGAGATAAAGATTAAAGTTACTTTTTATCAAAAAGAACATTTGCAGAAAAGTTTGGTTGAAAATTGTGGAGAAATTAAACATTAAGACTTGAGTTAAAAATCTGCAGCTTCCATCAGGTTTAATACTTGCAAGCACATGAAAACAATAATGTTTTCTGCAACAAATCCTTTCTTTGAAGGACAAACCCAGACACGATTAAAATTTTTTTTGTTACTTTTACTCTGTTGTAAACAAAAACTGTTCTCTGTCCAGTCTCTTATTAAGCTCTTCCTCCTGTTACTCCTCGGCTCTCTTGGACGCACGGTAAATATTATTATTTTGCTTGTCATCGCGAAGCACAAGCTCCACATCAAATCTGTTGTGCAGGTGCTCCTCGTAGAAACTCTGAGTCCGGTGCTCTCTGCGCATTTTGGACGAGAGATACACCACGGCCCCGTTTTTGCACAAATGAGCCAGCGTCTGCACCAGCAGAGGGTATGTCTCTGGCAGGTAGACGATGTCCGCACAGAGCACCAGATCCCAGTCGGAGGGGAAGGCGAGGTGGTCCTCCCCCCAGCACAGAGGGAGGACAGCGGGAGTGGCAGAAGGCCAGCCGGCAGGGGGAACGTTGGCGGAGACGTTCGCCCGAAGCTGTGGCAGAGCCAGAGGGAGGTCTGTGATGGTCACTTCTGCACCTGGAAGACAACACGGCGTCAGGTGATGCAGGTGAAAACTCAAAATCCGATGAGTCTGAAGACATCCAGAAAGTCTCAGAACTTGTCTTTATTGCCATTTAGGTTGTGAAACACAAGGAATGCTTAAGTTATAACAGACTGATGAGTAATGAAGCAAATAAAAATGAATTTTTCTGCAATGTGCTGGACATGAGATTTTAACATAGCAGATCACCAAGTCAAGTTACGCTGAAACAAAGGATAGTTGAAGATTCAATATTAAGTTGATTGTAGCGACCGTAGAGGTGAGATGTGAAACAGATCTGTAGATTTGTTGATTTTCTTGATCGGTGTTCCTGTTCAGAGCTTGGGACTTTGTTTTCTTTTTGACGGGACGTAAAGAATCTTGTTTTCCTAAATAGGCCTCTGTGTTTCTAATCTTTAAGTTGTAAGGCCGTTTTACATCTTTTTGAGACATGATGCCTTTAAATGAGCTCTCTTTGTGAAAGTTTATAAGTAATGCTGGGACATAATACCCTCAATTCTGATTTATGCTGTTAGAACCAGTAAAATGTTCTTCTAGGTTAAACCATAAACTACCACTTTTGCGCTACCTTTTGGTTTTTAAACACAGGTGGCCTGTAGTTTTTATCCGTTCTTACTTTCTTTTTTAATAAAATCTTAAATGATGCTTTTTCCAGTTTTAAAAGAAATTAATGCATTTTTGCTCCTAAATAGTTTAAACGCTTTTTTGTTTTATGAGTGTTTGTGTGTCTATTTTGAGGTGCACAATAAAACAAATGAAATTCATCACTGTAGCATCAATGAGTGAAATATCAATGCAAAGCACCGCTGAGGTAAAACATTTTGTACCCTGTTATATTTCTGGGGTCATTCATTAAAACTCTGCTTGCCAATCATGTATTTACAAAAAGAGAAAATAAAAGACAGAAGAAGAAGCAAGCTAGTTTCTTACTCACAATCGATATTGTTATTGCAGTATTCAGCAAAAAACATTTCATGTTTTCCCAAAATCATGCAGCCATTTTTTTATTTGCATGAAAGCCACTTTGTTGGACTTCACTGTAATACACTGCCATCTAGTGGGCAGATAGTAAAAGTTCTCTAAAGAGATTCAAATCCACTTGGCCTAAGTCATGAATTGACTGATGAACTCATGAACACATGAATGAATGAAATGATGAATGCATGAATGAAATAATGAATGAATGGACAGATTAATAAATAAACGAATATATGTATCGACTCCAGGATGGACTAATGAATAAAATGAATGAGTACATAAATCACTTTGTCTGAATGAATGCATGAATGAATGAATGAATGAATGAATGAATGAATGAATGAATGAATTCTAACCTACCCAGGCGAGCAGCCAAAATACCAACCACCCCGGTTCCTGCTCCCAGCTCTATGACTCGCCTTCCTCTGAGCTCCACAGACTGATCCTCAAAGTAGCGGCATAAGTGCAGCGCCTGTGGAGCCAGTCACGCAGTTACCATGCAGCTTCTCTAACCCACGCATCACAGAAAGCTCTGGTTTAGTGACATCCGCTCTTACAGCTTCCCAGACAGGAGCAGCCACGCCGAGGTTGGCCCCGAAAAGCTGCTTTATGCGGAGCTCTTCTCCCATCAGCCTGTACAGCGTCTCCTGTGAAAACGTTTCCGTGGACAGGCAGTCGTCGTCGACAGGGAACGGGTCATCTTCATCCTCAGCACAAATCATGATTTATGATTAATTAACTGCGATTTTCACGATTCAAAAAGCTGCCATTTTCCACTGTAGAGACGAAAGCTGAAGTCTTCCAGGTCAAATTAACGAGTACGGTTGTTTCTCAAAAATTACTGTTAAAATCGGGAGCTTATTTATATCTTAAGTAAATGTTCAATGTATTACAATTCAATTTGCAAAATAAAAAAATAAAAAGTTAACTTAGATGGAGATAAAGCTTCAAGCAGGTGTTAACACAACGCTCTGCTTTTACTTTGAAAGGAATTAAAGACCCTTTTAGTTTCCGGGTAAAAAAGGGATAAAACACCAGTGTTTTGTCAGCATACGTTCTCAGATCGCCATACGCGTTGCACAAACTGAGGCTATATTTGACAGACACTTGTCTGACAGATATAGCTGTGATTACCAATTTTTTTTATTTAATCAGCAACATGGCGCCATGACGTTGAAGTTGGATCGTCATACACTTTGTTATAAGCAGCTGTATGCCATCCTGACTTACCAGTTAACCATCATACAATCATCTAGGAATCTGACAGAACAGAAGGCTGACGTAAAGTATTACGTTCGACGTTATTACGTAACTGCCAAACGTTATTGTACCTTATGGTTGTCCCTTCACATCTGCCTGTTTATGGCATATCGTTTAAAATCAGATTTGCCTTTGACCACGTCATGAACTATGACGTCTCGTCACCAAGCGACACTCAAAGACCAAAGCCTTTAATACATCATAGTCACTGGCTCAATGTAACAAACTGTAGTTAGAATTTACTTCATTTCTGTTGGACACTACTCCCAGAAAACGTTAGCAACAATTTGTTGTCTTAGGACAAAGAAGCAACTTAGAAAGACAGGATAGCTTTTATAGAAAATTCTGGATGATGGATACTGAAACTTCTCAACCGGGAACATCAAGCTGCTCTAACATCGCACGTTTTGATATTTTCATGGAAAACCAGGAGGTTTCTAGAATTGATTTTGACAATATCAGCGCAGAGCTCAACGCATTGCTCGATAGCCTTAGAAAGGCTTATGAATCTGAAGAGAGTTTAGATAGAAGAGTTCACAAAATGACAGCTTCTCTCGAAACTCAGAGACTTGCCCAAAAACTGACTCGCAAGATCTACTTTCATCTGAGATACCATGATAAAAACGAGCTGTCTGTTTCTCCTGTTCCTTCTGACGTTAATCGTATGCTTCCCTCTTGCAGCTCTGATACGGCAAAAACAGATGAGGATCTGAAAAAGGTAAGCTCTTCAGAAAAACTGTACACAGTTGCGAGGAGAACGACTGAAAAATTTTTCAAGAGAATTTTTCAGAGGATGTTGAAGTTGCCAGACACTTTTGAAAACCAAGAACTAGACACTGCCTTCAAAGAATTACAAAATGAGGTTTCACATATTTCCATCCCTCCAGAGATCCAAAGTGTAGCATCTGTCACTGAAGATGACCAGTTAAAACAATCTCCTACAAGCTCGTTCAAGTCTTCCATGGAAGAACAAGATGCCACAAATGTGGCAGAACAACATCCTAGTCCAGTAACTGGTGGTGTGCCAGACACTTTTGAAAACCAAAAGGTGCCCATTCTCTTGGAAGAATTACAAGATGAGGTTTTAAATATTTTCATCCCTCCAGAGATCCAAAGCGTAGCATCTGTCACTGAAGATGACCAGTTAAAACAATCTCCTACAAGCTCGTTCAAGTCCTCCATGGAAGAACAAGATGCCACAAATGCGGAAGAACAACATCCTAGTCCAGTAACTGGTGGTGTGCCAGACACTTTTGAAAACCAAAAGGTGCACACTCTCTTGGAAGAATTACAAGATGAGGTTTCAAATATTTTCATCCCTCCAGAGACCCAAAACTTACAATTAGCTGACATTGAAGAAGGCCAGTTAAAATCATCTCTCCTACAACAGATGAAGTCCTTAATAGAAAATGTGGCAGGACAACATCCTAATCGAGTAACTTGCAATGTGGAAGACATTTTTGAAAACCAAGATGTGTATGCTATCGTCAAAAAATTACAAAGTGAGTTTTCAGATACTTCCAACTCTCCAGAGCCCCAAAACTTAGAATCAACTGACATTGAAGAAGGCCAGTTAAAATCATCTCTCCCGCCACAGATGAAATCCTTAATGGAAAATGCGACAGGACAACATCCTAATCTAGTAACTTGTAATGTGGAAGACATTTTTGAAAACCAAGATGTGAATGCTACCGTCAAAAAATTACAAAGTGAGTTTTCAGATACTTCCATCTCTCCAAAGACCCAAAGCTCAGAATCAGCTGTCATTGACAATGACCGGATAAAATCATTTCCGGAGAAAGTGGCTAACTCCTTAACAGGAAATGTGGCAGGACAACATCCTAAAAAAGTAATTTGTAATGTGGCAGACACTGTTGAAAACCAAGATGTATATGCTATCCTCAAAAATTTACAAAGTGAGTTTTCAGATACTTCCAACTGTCCTGATAGTCAGAGCTCAGAATCAACTTTTATTGATGATAGACAGTTAAATTCATTTTCCCAAAAACTGATTAAATCCTTCATGGAAAATATGGCAGGACAAAGTCCTGATCCAGTAACTTGTAGTGTGTCAAACACTTTTAAAAACCAAGGGGTGTGCATTGCATTTAAAGCATTACAAAACGAGATTTCAAATATTTCCATCCATATAGACAGCCAAAGCTCAGAATCAACAGACATTGACAGCCAGTTAAAATCATTTTCTCAGAAACTGATCAAGTCCTTAATGGAAAATGTGGCAGTAAAACATCCTAATCCAGTAGCTTGTAATGTGCCAGACACTCTTGAAAACCATGATGTACGCACCGCCTTAAACAAATTACAAAGTGAGGTTTCAGATACTGCCATCTCTCCAGAGACACAAAGCTTAGAATCAACTGTCATTCATGATGGAGAGTTTAAACCATTTCCTCAAAAAGTGATGAAATCCTTAGTGAAAAATGTGGAAGGACAATATCCTAATCCAGTAACTTGTAGTCTGCCAAGCACTTTTGCAAACCATGATGTACGCAGTGCCTTCAGAAAATTACAAAACCATGTTTCAAATATGTCCATCCCTCTAAAGACCAAAAGGTCAGAATCAATTGACAATGATGATGGGCAGTTAAAATCATTTCCTCAAAAAGTGATTAAGTCCTTAGTGAAAAAGGTGGCAGGACAACAATTTACTCCAGAACCTTGTACTGTCTCTGCACAAGTTCCTTCTCAACCTTGTGCTGCTTTTGCACAAGTTCCTGCTCCAGAACCTTCTACTGACTTTGACCACATTTCTTCTGCAGAGAAGTCTATTCCCTTTAAATTCTTTAACAGGGCTGCTATTGGAACCATCCATTCAAAGCTCAGCAGCATTGGCAGAAAACATCATCCCAACATTGGGGATCAGGGAACCAGCAAACAACCACCTTATAATCCTGCTACAAAGAGGGACCTTGATAGTGTGCAGACTGGGCTACTAGGAGTAGACCCTTCAGCATGCACTAAAGACAGGGCAGGTCAAGACAAGCAAGAGAAAATAATACAATGTTTTGAGCACGGCATTGCTCAGGGAGAAGATGATTTGACTGACTGTGAGTTCCATTGCAAAACTTGCAAATCCAGTGTTAAACCTTCTGTGCTTAAGGAGTTTGTCACTGAGGTATCAGACTTGCTTCAATGCCAAACATGTAAACACGAGATTTACATTATTTCTGCTGTCATCAATAGACTTTTGGAAAAATACCCCCGTGATTCTGAACGACTGCTGCTGAGGGAACAGTCTGCTGTTCTGAAAAGGCGTCTCTGCATTTACCTGTCAGCTCACTTAGGCATTCAAAAATGCTATGAAATTGATCTGAAACTAAACTCAGATTACTATGCTAAGGTCATAGTTAACAACCTTCTAGGGATCTACGGTTCACCAAGAAAGCTGATCAAAGCAGCAGTTATTCCAGACAGTAACTTTTGTGATGACTTTGTAGCGTTTGTTGGATGTGAACTCGTAAAGACGAGAGCATACAAGAAATATGGTTTCCTTAAAAGGATGTTTTCGCCTTTCATAAAGGCCTTCAATTGGACTTATGATCAGTTCGCTCCAGCCACACAGGTGATGTTAGATCTCAGTTGTTGTGGACATAATTTTCCAAAAGATAGAGATTATTAGGAGGGTACCAAAATAAATCCTCATCTCTATTTACATTGACTTTTTTCATTTTGGTGGAGGTTTTATCCTGTTAAAACAGAGTTTTCCCTCTTAGATAAAAAAAAAACACCTTCCAAAGTAGAAAGACATAAATTTTCCTTTGGTTCTGTTCTAAACATAAATTAGCTCGGTTCTTAAAAAGTTGACTTGTGCGTTCTCTCTGGGCTTTCTGGCTCCCCAACCTGACTTCAGAACATGTGTTTTTTTTGTACATATTAATTGTTAATCTAAACTGTCCTTTATTTTTTTCTCTCGCTCTCATTTTCTTTTGTAATTGTAAGTCGGATTTTTTTGTTTTATTATTTTTGTTTATTTTTGGTCTGACAAGTAATGACTATTAAATAATTTTTCTCTTCTTTATTCTCTTCTCCTCCATGTTATTGTTATTAGTACTGAATATCTCTCACTATTTCTAATTGTTGCTGGGATCAGGCAAAGATGACGTCCGGAGTTGTCTTTGTGAATCAAAAGGGTTTTATTTACCTTAACACAAGAAAACTCAGTCTGTTACACCTGGTGCCTAACGCTCCTCAGCAGATGAAAAACAGAACACTGGCTTGCAAAACGGCACGTTCAAGGAACACATGTTAAAACAGACACATTCAATGACATATAGGAAATATTACTACAGAAGATCACGGCACAAGACAGACACAAGATAAAGTTCTGAAGAAATTAACTTATAATAAAACAAATTGGGTGGGGTACCTGTGAACTATAATAAACATGAACAGTCAAATAAATAAACTAATAAATTCAGTGTCACATAATCACATAATATATTATCAGTGATATTTTATTATTACTATTTCACTGTTCAAAATTATATACATAGACATTATATATATATATATATATATATATATATATATATATATAAATACATAAATAAATAATAGTATATTTTAGTATACTGCAAGTCAGATTATATATATATATATATATATATATATATATATACTGTATATACTGTATTAATAGTATATTTAAAATATATTTGAATTATATGACATATATATTTTTAATATAATTCTGAGACAGAATTATTACTCTCAAAATATAATAGTATATTTTAGTAAACTAAAATATACTATTAGTTGTAATTTAATACTATTTAAATACTGCTAAAGTATACTAAGCGCAAAATTAGTTGTTCCAAAATAGTACAGTTTATGTACATTGATAAAAGTATACTAAAGTATGTTAAAATTTAGTATACTAAAGTATACTTTTTTTTTCACCTGGGTTTAATTATGGTTTTGTTTGTTTTTTATGAGACAAGTGACTTGACCCGGAAGTTCTCTCTTCATCGCTTACACAGGGGCCGTTTCGATATATACACACAAACTGTCATGATGGGCTTTACTGATTTTGCCCACATGCAAGAACACCACCGGAGGCAAATGAACAGTAATATGAAGTTTATTTACAACGGACAAACAATCAGACGTAGATCGTGCGCTGCGACTGAACGGCTGCACCGCACACACTGAGGAGAAAATGGGGAAAGACGGTGAGTTCAAGGTTGTCGGAGTTTAGATGAATAGATTGGCGGCGAGTCTTCTGACTTACTTGGGTAGAGTGCATTAATGGCGTGGGAAAGGCTATGCTGGTCCTGGGGTTCCTAAAACGACTCGGGGATCCCCTCTCCGTCCAGCTTGGTGATCTGATCAGTGGGGCGTAGCGGCTGGCAGAGGGGAGCGGAGCGGCGTTGGGAGGACAGACCGGTAGGCTATGTTGAAGGCAGCAGATAACCAGTGGAACGATTCCAGAGAGGCAGGCAGAAACAACGGATGCGGGTGAGGCTTGGAGCTCAGACACCAACGGGGTGATCTCCCGTGACCGTTGCGAGGAGTGAGCACCAAAAACTGGAAACCAGGTCCAGATCCAGTTGAATCCTGAAAGATCAAAAAAAATCACAAGGCAGTTACTTCTCCAACAGTGGGAAAGTCAGGTCGCAGGCGGATACTCGGAGAAACTCTGAGGGGCTTAGAGGTACCATCAAGGTTGACACTCTGGCGTCGAAGTACTGGTGTATCACCCCTCTTATGCTGCCGTCAATCAGCCTCCGGTGTGAGGATGACGTCAGGGGACCCGCAGCCCGCCGCCTCATGGACTCCATCTAGTGACAGATAACTCAAAGGACCCCAAAGGAACAAGCTAAAAGAAAACCCCAGAACCTAACAGTACCCCCCCCTCAACGGTCGCCACCTGGCGGCCGAGAAGAGCAAGAGGGGAGGGAGGCCCGATAGTCCGAAATCACGGTCGGATCCAAAATAAAGGAGCCTGGAACCCACATACGATCCTCCGGACCGTAGCCCTCCCAATCAACAAGATACTGCCAACCCCGACCTCGCCGACGGGAGTCCACGATCCGGCGGACAGTGTAGGCGGGATGGCCGTCGATGTCCCGGGGGGGTGGAGGGGACTCGGAAGGAGGGCAAAGGTCGCTGGTCTGGACGGGCTTCAACTGAGAGACATGAAAAGTGGGATGGATGCGGAGTGTGGCTGGAAGATGGAGACGAACGGCAGATGGACTGATAACTGACTCTACCTCAAAAGGACCAATAAACCTGGGGGAAAGTTTCTTTGACATGGACTTGAGTGAAATACCACGAGTCGACAGCCAAACCTTCTGTCCGAGGCTGTAGGTGGGAGCGGGGAGCCGCCTGCGGTCAGCAAACCTCTTGTTGCGGAGGGAAGCATTGTTGAGGGCATCCGTGGTGATTCTCCAGATGTTTTTACAGCGGCGAATGTGATGTTGGACGGACGTTACAGAGATGAGGGACTCGTCAGAGGTGAGTAGTGGTGGCTGATAACCTATGGAGGCTTCAAATGGAGACAGACCAGTGGCAACAGAAACGTGACAGTTGTGTGCATACTCCACCCATGGCAGGAACTGACTCCAATCTGATGGGTTGGTAGAGGTGAAACAGCGAAGAGCAGACTCGAGTTCCTGGTTCAGCCTCTCCACTTGACCATTAGTCTGAGGGTGATAGCCAGATGTTAATGTGACCTTAGCATTGAGTGCGGCACAAAACTGTTTCCAAACGAGAGAGACAAACTGCGGGCCTCTGTCGGATAAAACCTCCACTGGAGAACCATGAAGACGGAACACATGTTTCACCAGGAGCTGAGCGGTTTGGTAGGCCGTGGGGAGTTTTCTGAGGGCAACCAGATGACAGGCCTTGGAAAAACGGTCAATAATAGAGAGAATAGTTGTCATACCTCTGGAGGGAGGGAGGCCGGTGACGAAATCAATGGCAATATGAGACCACGGACGTCTCGGGATGGACAGAGGTTGGAGTAGGCCAGCAGGGGGTTGGTGGGTGGGTTTATTTCTAGCACAAACTGTACATGCTTGAACAAACTCCTTGACATCCTTATGGAGAGATGCCCACCAGAATCTGCGACTAACAAGAGCAATGGTTCGGCTTGTACCTGGGTGTGCAGAAAACTTTGAAGCGTGAATCCATTGCAGAAAACGGGCTCGGACGGACGAAGGAACGTAGATCCTCCCAGGGGGGCAATTCTCCGGAGTGGGTTCTGACTGCTGAGCCTGCCTAATGATGTCCTCCATCTCCCAAGCAACTGCCGCCACTGTGCAGTTGGGAGGCAGAATACTCGCCGGGGTACTTTCAGAGTCATCAGGTGCATACAGACGAGACAGTGCATCAGGCTTAATGTTGCGAGAACCTGGGCGGTAAGAAATGGAAAGGTTAAATCTTGAAAAGAAAAGGGACCAGCGGGATTGGCGTGGGTTGGTTCTTTTTGCTGAGCGAAGATAAGAAAGGTTCTTATGGTCTGTCCAAACTAAAACTGGATGCTCAGCCCCCTCTAGCCAGTGCCGCCATTCCTCTAATGCCAGCTTTATAGCAAGTAGTTCTCGGTCTCCTACGTCATAGTTGCGTTCAGAAGGAGATAATCGACGGGAAAAAAAGGCACACGGGTGAGTCTTCTGATCCGAGTCAGCAATCTGTGACAGGACCGCTCCAACCCCTGAGTCAGAGGCATCCACCTCCACAATAAACTGCTTGGCTGGGTCTGGCTGAATGAGGATTGGAGCCTGGGAAAACAAAGACTTAAGTTTACAAAATGCTGCTTCAGCAGCAGGAGACCAGTGGAAGGGAGTCTTTGTGGAGGTAAGGGCGGTTAACGGCGCAGCCGTCTGACTGTAGTTACGAATGAATCTCCGGTAAAAGTTTGCAAAGCCCAAAAATCTCTGTAACTGTTTCCGGGTCTGAGGAGTGGGCCAGTCCATGACTGCTTTAATCTTCTCCTCCGTTGGCCTTATCTGTCCGCCTTCAAGGATGAACCCCAGAAAAGAAACTGATGACTTATGAAACTCGCACTTCTCTGCCTTGACATAAAGCTTATTCTCCAGAAGCCTCTGCAGCACCAGTCGCACATGCTGTTTGTGCTCGGCCAGGGACTTTGAGTAAATGAGGATGTCATCTAAATAAACAAAAACAAAAATGTTAAGAAAATCACGGAGAACGTCATTGATTAGTGCTTGGAAACAGGCTGGAGCATTACACAAACCAAAAGGCATAACCAGGTACTCGAAATGACCAATAGGAGTCTTAAATGCTGTCTTCCATTCATCACCTTCCTTGATTCGCAGGAGGTGATAGGCATTGCGCAGATCCAGCTTAGAAAAAACCGTCGCCCCATGAACAGGTTCAAAAGCAGAGGATAACAGAGGTAGGGGATACTTGTTCTTGACCGTGATCTGATTTAAACCTCTGTAATCTATGCAGGGCCTGAGCGTCCCATCCTTCTTCCCCACAAAAAAAAACCCCGCCCCCATTGGGGAAGAGGACGGACGAATAATACCTGCAGCCCATGACTCCTTAATGTATTTCTCCATCGCTTCACGCTCCGGACGAGAGATGTTGTACAAACGGCTCGACGGTAAAGGAGCTCCGGGCAGTAATTCAATGGAGCAATCATAAGGGCGGTGTGGAGGGAGTGAACAGGCTTTGGTTTTACTGAATACCTGTGCGAGATCATGATAGTCAGCGGGAACGGATGAGAGATCAGGAGGGTCTGCATCTTGACTGGTTACCAGAGAGGGGCCTGGAGGAACGGCAGAACGGAGACAAGAGGAATGACAGTGGTTAGACCAGGATTCAATATGTCTCTTAGACCAGCAGATTCGTGGATTATGGAGTGTTAACCAGTCAAAACCCAGAACCACAGGAGCATTGGTAGAAGGAAAAACAAAAAATGATATATGTTCACTGTGGTTTCCGGAGATAACTAAGGGTAATGGCTTGGTCTTGTGAGAGATACTTGGCAGGGATTTACCATCCAGTGCGGAAACACGAATAGGAGAAGGTAAGGGGATGGTCTCAACACCTAGTTGTTTAACCAATTCAGAATCAATCAGGGTTCGTTCGCAGCCAGAATCTATCATGACGGACAGGGAAAAATGTTCAGTACCGTAACATAGATCAGCAGGAAGTTGTAGGCGAGGAACATTGTCTTCACCCTTCTGACCCATCAGGTTCCTCACCTTTACTGATGGGTCCTGAAGTTTGACTTCTTAGGGCAATTAGCGACGAAATGACCAGAACCTCCACAATACAGACAGAGCCGATTCGTCATGCGCTTGCGGCGTTCCTCTGGTGAGAGCCGAGCGTTACCGATCTGCATAGGCTCTGGCTCGGACTGGGGGGACTGCGACGGCGAAGGTAAAACAGGAGAAACGGCACTAACCAACCCAGACCTTCGATTTCTCTCCTTATTTCTTGAACGAATCCTGTTGTCAATTCGTACAGTCAGTTTAATAAGATCCTCCAGGGTCTCGGGCTCATCTAGCGTGGTTAATTCATCCTTAATTGACTCACTTAAAGCATGAAAGTAGGCGCTCTTTAAAGCCGGAGCGTTCCAACTAGAGGCTGCCGCTTTAATGCGGAAATCTATAGCAAATTCAGCTACTGATCGTTGCCCCTGTTTCAAGCTCCATAAATCTCGAGAATTAGAGGTCTTGTCCGGGTCAAAGCAGAAAATCTGTTTAAACTCCTTCAAAAAGTCCTGAAACGTGATCCCAAAGTTGGTGGGATCTGGAAACTTGGCTTCAGCCCAGTCTAAGGCTTTCCCTGACAAGTGTGAGAGCACAAACGCTATCCTCGCCCCGTCATGGGAAAAGCTCCGTGGGGAACTGTTAAATGCCAAGGAACACTGCATGATAAAGCCCCGACATTTGCTAGGCTCTCCGTCAAACCTCTCCGGAGTAGGAAAACGGATCTCGGAAAACATGGAACGGGCCTCAGGGATTGGATCCGGAGCAAGTGCGGGAGCTGGAGCAGGAGGCTGTGAAGTAGATGTTTGCAAAAAGTTAGCTATTTCATCCAGGCGTTTGTTAGTCTCTGACTGAATAGAACTTAATTTTCTCAACATGGATTCATGGGTCTCCAAGACGCCTTGTTGATCAGCGAGGGCTCGCCTAATGGTGTCTGCGGGCTAATGTTTTGGCCAGAGTGTTCTGTCATGATGGGCTTTACTGATTTTGCCCACATGCAAGAACACCACCGGAGGCAAATGAACAGTAATATGAAGTTTATTTACAACGGACAAACAATCAGACGTAGATCGTGCGCTGCGACTGAACGGCTGCACCGCACACACTGAGGAGAAAATGGGGAAAGACGGTGAGTTCAAGGTTGTCGGAGTTTAGATGAATAGATTGGCGGCGAGTCTTCTGACTTACTTGGGTAGAGTGCATTAATGGCGTGGGAAAGGCTATGCTGGTCCTGGGGTTCCTAAAACGACTCGGGGATCCCCTCTCCGTCCAGCTTGGTGATCTGATCAGTGGGGCGTAGCGGCTGGCAGAGGGGAGCGGAGCGGCGTTGGGAGGACAGACCGGTAGGCTATGTTGAAGGCAGCAGATAACCAGTGGAACGATTCCAGAGAGGCAGGCAGAAACAACGGATGCGGGTGAGGCTTGGAGCTCAGACACCAACGGGGTGATCTCCCGTGACCGTTGCGAGGAGTGAGCACCAAAAACTGGAAACCAGGTCCAGATCCAGTTGAATCCTGAAAGATCAAAAAAAATCACAAGGCAGTTACTTCTCCAACAGTGGGAAAGTCAGGTCGCAGGCGGATACTCGGAGAAACTCTGAGGGGCTTAGAGGTACCATCAAGGTTGACACTCTGGCGTCGAAGTACTGGTGTATCACCCCTCTTATGCTGCCGTCAATCAGCCTCCGGTGTGAGGATGACGTCAGGGGACCCGCAGCCCGCCGCCTCATGGACTCCATCTAGTGACAGATAACTCAAAGGACCCCAAAGGAACAAGCTAAAAGAAAACCCCAGAACCTAACACAAACACATTGTTATAAATTGCTTGGGAGAGAGCAAAATAACAAACTAACTGGAAGAAAACCATTTTGAAGAATCCAAGGTAAAGGTAAAAGAGAGAGAGAAAGAAGAAAAGGATAAAATAATACAGTATATTAGTAATGTATTTAAATTACACTTAATTTTTATTTTTGATTTCCTGCTATAGATAATAAACTACAATTTTAATTACTCGTGAAAGTCTTTATTCCTACTTACCTATTTTGTACATGACATGCATAACTACACTGCAGTACTTACATTGTTTTAGGCTACAATTACATGGAAAAATTAATTACACAAGATGCTCAAGGTAATTCAAATATTTTGTTAAATTATGGACATGTTAAAATTGTCCAATTTTACTCCAACTTTATGAACTTTACATAAATTATCAGTTTACACATCAAAAGTGAACACATGAACATGAAAATTTAAGTGTGACAATAAAACATGAAAGTGAGGATCGACGACAGAACATTCCCGTTCACTGCACCTTACAGAAACCTACAAAAAAGAACAATCAAGCAATTAAACAGAGAAAGCATCTGTATTTAAAGAGAACAGAAAAATGGCAAATAAAAAAATTATACTTACAATTTCAAGACGTTGTGGACTCGCCATGTATGTGACATCATAAGAACTGATGATCATTGGGACCCAATGCCTGGAGTGGAAAAACATTTCCGGGTGTCTTCTTTGCCTGTTTATGTTAGAAGTAGAAAAAAAAAGGTCAGCAATGTCATAGAGTCAGTTGATGTTGGCATTAACTATGAAGCTGTCTTAAGTGTGGAACTAAGGAGACAAACTACCTTAAAATCTTTCCATCCATGATCTGAACACACTGATCCTTGCAGGGTAGTGAGGGGGGCTGGTGGTGCCCATCTCCAGCAGACATCAGATGAAAGGCAGGGTTCACCCTGAACAGGTCACCAGTCCATCACAGGGCCCTGAAAGCCAACAACAAATAAAATGTATGAAAGAGAAATGTTAGATTAACAAAGAGAAAAATTCTGTCCAGTTACCTTTAAATCAAATCATGTTTATTAAGCAGTTGGTGTTGGTAACGCAGCAGTTTTTGTTGTTGAAAATGTAACTAGGTCCTCATTGAAAAAACAAACTTACATCATGAAGATGATGTGGAGGTTCATCCTCAGAGCTGGTTGTTGATCTGGTGGAGTCAGAGCTTCTTCTGAGACAGAAAGTCTTTAGTTTCCTAACATCCGATTTCTCTGGCTTCCTCTTTCATCTTCATTTGCTTAGTTAGACTGCAAACATATGTTGAAAATAAAATCATTGATGAACGAGTTAGAACAACAACCACCTCACAATATCAAAGTTTCTTTGTCTTATGGAACTTAATTAAAACCAGGTTAAGTTTATAAATGGACCTTACCAAGCTCCAACCAGAAACGGCCTCAAAAGTCCCATGTGGCTGCATGTCTCACAAACAATGTCTCTTTGTGGCGTTTTTTCAAATAAATGAAAGTGTGCAATACCGCCACCATCTGGTCTGGAGTATGAACTGGAGCTAATGCCGTTGATTATAAGGTTACATCACACATTTGAAAATTGTTACTTTCTTAAAAATTACATCATGATTATCCTTTTTTTTATTGTATGCAATTTTAATAAATAGTGAAAGATTATTAAGGCACTAAAAAATTCATACATATTCATTCATATTTTGTTCACTTAAAGTATCCTTTTATTTAATACAGGTGCTGGTCATAAAATTAAAATATCATGAAAAAGTAGATTTATTTCAGTAATTCCATTTAAAAAGTGAAACTTGTATATTATATTCATACATTACATACAAACTCATATATTTCAAATGTTTATTTCGTTTAATTTTGATGATTACAAATGACAACAAATGAAAATCTCAAATTTATCATATCAGAAAATTAGAATATTACTGAAGACCAATAAAAACAAAGGATTTATAGAAATGTTGGCCAACTGAAAAGTATGAACATGAAAAGTATGAGCATGTACAGCACTCAGTATTTAGTTGGGGCTCCTTTGGCCTGTATTACTGCAGCAATGCGGCGTGGCATGGAGTCGATCAGTCTGTGGCACTGCTCAGGTGTTATGATAGCCCAGGTTGTTCTAATAGTGGCTTTTAGCTCTTCTGAATTGTTGGGTCTGGTGTATTGCATCTTCTTCTTCACAATACCCCATATATTTTCTATGGGGTTAAGATCAGGAGAGTTTGCTGGCCAATTAAGAACAGGGATACCATGGTCCTTCAACCAGGTACTGGTAGCTTTGGCACTGTGTGCAGGTGCCAAGTCCTGTTGGAAAATGAAATCTGCATCTCCAAAACGTTGGTCAGCAGCAGGAAGCATGAAGTGCTCTAAAACTTCCTGGTATGTGGCTGCGTTGACCATGGACCTCAGAAAACACAATGGACCAACACCAGCAGATGACATGGCACCCCAAACCATCTCTGACTGTGGAAACTTTACACTGGACTTCAAGCAACGTGGATGAAGTGCCTCTCTTCTTTTCCTCCAGACTCTGGGACCTTGATTTCCAAAGGAAATGCAAAATTTACTTTCAACAGAGAACATGACTTTAGACCACTCACCAGCAGTCCAGTCCTGTTTCTCTTTAGCCCAGGCAAGACGCTTCTGACGCTGTCTGTGGTTCAAGAGTGGCTTGACACAAGGAATGCGACAGCAGAAACCCATGTCTTTCATACGTCTGTGTGTGGTGGTTCTTGAAGCATTCACTCCAGCTGCAGTCCACTCTTTGTGAATCTCCTCCACATTTTTGAATGGGTTTTGTTTCACAATCCTCTCCAGGGTGCGGTTATCTCTCTTGCTTGTACACTTTTTTCGACCACATCTTTTCCTTCCCTTCGCCTCTCTATTAATGTGTTTGGACACAGAGCTCTGTGAACAGCCAGCCTCTTTAGCGATGATCTTTTGTGTCTTGCCCTCCTTGTGCAAGGTGTCGATGGTCGTCTTTTGGACAACTGTCAAGTCAGCAGTCTTCCCTATGATTGTGTAGCCTATAGCACTAGACTGAAAGACCATTTAAAGGCCTTTGCAGGTGGTTTGAGTTAATTAGCTGATTAGAGTGTGGTACCAGGTGCCATCAATTTTGAACCTTTTCACAAGATTCTAATTTTCTGATATGATGAATTTGAGATTGCCATTTGTTGTCATTTGTAATCATCAAAATTAAATGAAATAAACATTTGAAATATGAGTTTGTATGTAATGTATGAATATAATATACAAGTTTCACTTTTTAAATGGAATTACTGAAATAAATCTACTTTTTCATGATATTCTAATTTTATGACCAGCACCTGTATATTAAAAGTGTATGTTTAAGTGTGTTTAAAGTACTAATTTCGTAATTGGTACAAGTGTATTTTTAGTATAGCCTACTGCAGATATACTTATAGGTAGTACACTTAATAATTAGCATACTTAAAGTGAAAATTTAAGTATGTTTGAAGTATACTAAAGTATACTATTTTTCACCTGGGAGCAGTCGTTATTTGTCTTTTCTATTTTCGATTTGTGCACAAAATTGTAAATCGGATAACAGTTACGGTTACTGTTAACCGACTGGTTAGGTTGGTTAGGTTCGGTTCGTTATCTGATTTCTTGTTTTGGTTTAATAATCGAAAAAAAAGCGTGTCTGATTTCTTTTATTTTTCCAAAGAAATAAACTAGCTCCCTGAATACACATGATGCTCGACGGACCCCTTGCTCCCAGCTCTGTGACGCGCCTTCCTCTGAGCCACGCGGCAAAATACGCGCGTGCTCGTAATGAGCACTGAGAACGTACGCGCGTAGCAAGCACGCGCATGTTCGGCGAGCCCATAGACATAATATAAGAGCAAACCCCGCATTGGCTGCTCCGGCGCAGGAAATACGGCGGCCATCTTGGAGCGGTAGTCCCTCCTACTTTGCCAATCAAAACAACAGGGATATTCTTGTTCAGATCGATGGATTATTGATGTGAGGCTCCACAAACAACATTTCACAAGTAAGATGGACATGTATATATACCACTACGATGGATATATATATATGTGTGTCCATCGCAGCTCGAAAACTTAAATCATATTCCAGGTTGTTAGTTTATTTTTCTGACCGTCATGCTAATCCGGGTGAGTGTTTGTAGCTGTGCTGCTTTACCTGCTGTCTGATCCTCCATGTCTTTTTACTGCATTGAGCCTCGATGTAGCCAAACTCCGTCATTGTTTTTATGTTATTAGCTTCGTTGTGTTGATGCATTTTGACCTGCTTCTATTTTCCGCCGCGATACGCAAACGTCCTCATTCACTCAGTGCGTTATAGTTACACATCGCTTAGCATTTGTTGCTGCGCGTTTGCGCAGAGTAAAGGAAAGACGAGACCAGCTGGACAGACAAGCTGGGAAATGAGATGCAGGTGATCGGTATCAGCAACAGAGCCAATGATCGGCCGATCCCGATCATCACCGATTTCACGGAAATCGGCCGATTATGATCGGTGACCGATCGATCGGCACACCTCTCTCTCCCTCTCTCTCTCTCTCTCCTCTCTATATATATATATATATATATATATATATTAAATAAAAAATTCCCTCCTCACCCTCCTCGGTGGTCTCTCTCTTTCATCCTCTGAGCTCAGGTCCTCTACCAGAGGCCTGGGAGCTTGAAGGGTTCTGTGCAGTATCTTGGCTGTGCCTAGTACTGCACATTTCTGGACTGAGATGTCTGATGTTGTTCCTGGGATCTTTTTTAGCCACTGCTCCAGTTTGGGGGTTTCTGCCCCGAGGGCCCCGATGACCACAGGCACCACTGTGGTCTTCACCTTCCAGTTCTTTTCCAGTTCCTCCCTGAGGCCCTGGTATTTCTCCAGTTTCTCATGCTCCTTTTTCCTGATAGTCACTTGGTATAGCTACATCCACCACAACGGCTTTCCTCTGTTCTTTATTCACCACCACAATGTCCGGTTGGTTCGCCATTACCATCTTGTCTGTCTGGATCTGGAAGTCCCACAGGATCTTAGCTCGTCTTCTCCACCACCTTTGGGGGTGTTTCCCACTTCGATCTCGGGGCTTCCAGTCCATATTCTGCACAGATGTTCCTGTACACTATGCCCGCCACCTGGTTATGTCGTTCCATGTACGCTTTCCCTGCCAGCATCTTGCACCCTGCTGTTATGTGCTGGACTGTCTCAGGGGCCTCCTTGCACAACCTACACCTTGGGTCTTGTCTGGTGTGGTAGATCTGAGCCTCTATTGCTCTGGTGTTTAGGGCCTGTTCCTGTGCAGCCAGGATGAGAGCCTCTGTGCTGTCCTTGAGTCCAGCTTTGTCCAGCCATTGGTAGGATTTCCTGATATCAGCCACTTCAGTTATTTGTCGGTGGTAATCATAAAATATATATATATATATATATATATGTCCATCGTACTTGTGAAATTTTGTTTGTGGAGCCTCACATCAATAATCCATCGATCTGAACAACAATATCCCTGTTGTTTTGATTGGCAAAGTAGGAGGGACTACCGCTCCAAGATGGCCGCCGTATTTCCTGCGCCGGAGCAGCCAATGCGGGGTTTGCTCTTATATTATGTCTATGGTGCTGTAAACGAGATTTTTTTTTCTCGAGCAACTGCAAAGGAAAGCACTGAAGGCAATGGTCAGGCTAACGTAATACTGCCCTCTTCGACGTTATTACGTCACTTTCACGTTAGTCTATTTTTGGCGTATTTTTCAAAATCGGATTTGCCTTTGATCACGTGGTGAACTATGACGTCTTGTCATCAAGCGACAAGCAAAGGCCAGAAACCTTTCATACGTCATAGACATTGGCTTAACGTAACCAACTGTAATTCGAATTTCCTTCATTTCTGTTGGAAACTTCTCCCAGAAAACGTCAGCAACAATCTACTGTTTTAAGACAAAAAAACAGTAGAAAAATAGCATAGTTGGAAACGTAAGATAACTTCGATAGAGAACTAAGGTAAGAAAATGAAGCGGATAATTCAAAAGTGCTCTGAGGATCAGCTAGACACTTTGGAAAACCAACAGGTGCACGCTGCATTCAAAGAATTACAGAACGAGGTTTCACAAATTGCCATTTCTCCAGAGACCCGAAGCTTAGGATCAAACCACTCTGAAGAAAGTCATTCAAAATCATTTCCTCTGAAACAGAGGAAGTGGTCAGTGGGAAATTCAGCAGGACAACATGCCTATCCAGACACTTTTGAAAACCAAGATGTACGCTCTATCCTCAAAAAACTACAAAGTCAGGTTTCAGATGCTTCCAACTCTGCAGAAACCCAAAGTTTAGAATTAGCTGGCTTTGAGAATGACCAGTTAAAATCATTTCCTCGAAAAACAATTAAGTCCTTAGCGGAAAATATTACAGGACAAGGTCCTAATCCAGTAACTTGTAATGTGCCAGGGACTTTTGAAAACCAAGCAGTACGCACTGCCTTCAAGGAATTACAAAACCAGACTTCATCTATTTCAATCCCTTCACATACCCAAAACATAGAATCATCTGTCTTTGATGATAGCCTGTTAATCTCATCTCCAGATAAAGTGATTAAGTCCTTATCCGAAAATATGGCAGGACAACGTCCTAATCCAGGTCCGTGTAGTGAGCCAGGCACTTTTGAAAACCAAGAGGTACGTGCGGCCTTCAAAGAATTACAAAACCATGTCTCAAATATTTCTATCTCTCCACATAACCGAAGCTTAGAATCAGCTGACTTTGACAAAGGCCAGTTAAAATCATTTCCTGGCAGCGCAATTAAGTCTTTTATAAAAAATATAGCAGGACAACATTTTACTTCAGGACCTCCGACTGCCTCTGTGCAAGTTCCTTCTCCAGAAAATTATAATGCCTCTATGCAAGTTCCTTCTCCAGAAACTAAATCATTTGTGCAATTTCCTTCTCCAGAACCTTCTATTGACTTTGATCACGTTTCTTCTGCAGAGAAGTCTACTCGCTTTAAATTCTTTAACAGACCTGCAATTAGAACCATCCAATCTAAGCTCAGCAGCATTGGCAGAAAACATCATCCCAACATTGGGGATCAGGGAACCAGCAAACAACCACCTTATAATCCAGCTACCAAGAGGGACCTTGATAGTGTGCAGACTGGGCTACTAGGAGTAGACCCTTCAGCATGCACTAAAGACAGGGCAGGTCAAGGCAAGCAAGAGAAAGGAATACAATGTTCTGAGATCGGCATTGCTCAGGGAGAAGATGATTTGACTGACTGTGAGTTCCATTGCAAAACTTGCAAATCTAGTGTTAAACCCTCTGTGCTTAAGGAGTTTATCAAGGAGGTGTCAGACTTGCTTCAATGCCAAACATGTAAACACGAGATTTACATTATTTCTGCTGTCGTCAATAGACTTTTGGAAAAATACCCCCGTGATTCTGAACGACTGCTGCTGAGGGAACAGTCTGCTGTTCTGAAAAGGCGTCTCTGCATTTACCTGTCAGCTCACTTAGGCATTCAAAAATGCTATGAAATTGATCGGAAACTAAACTCAGATTACTATGCTAAGGTCATAGTTAACAACCTTCTAGGGATCTACGGTTCACCAAGAAAGCTGATCAAAGCAGCAGTTATTCCAGACAGTAACTTTTGTGATGACTTTGTAGCGTTTGTTGGATGTGAACTCGTAAAGACGAGAGCATACAAGAAATATGGTTTCCTTAAAAGGATGTTTTCGCCTTTCAAAAAAGCCTACAATTGGACTTATGATCAGTTCGCTCCAGCCACACAGGTGATGTTAGATCTCAGTTGTTGTGGACCTATTTTTGCAAAAGACGAAGAAAATTAGGAGGGCGGATTATTAGGAAGATAACAAAATAAATCCTCATCTCTATTTTCACTGACTTTTTTATTTATTAATTTTGGTGGAGGTTTTTTCCTGTTAAAACAGCGTTTTACCTCTTATGTGATGTTAGATAAAAAAAAAACACCCTCCAATAGACATACATTTTCTTTTGGTTCTGTTCTAAATATAAATTATTTTACTATTTTTTTGTTTGGTTTATTCTCTTCCATATTAATTTTTTTTCTTTTTTGTATTTTATTAGTAATATTATTGCTGTCAGCATCAGTTCATCTGATTTATTATCACCAATATTATCACTACTATTTTATTAGGTTAATCCAGAATTATTAGAGAACAGGAAAATAATGTAAATAAAAAGATAACTGAAAAAATTACATATCCTAACCCACATGTTAAACAATTTCATTGTTTTTCTCATGACACCTTTTATGTTCTGTGTTTTGTCTTTGTTTTGAATGTGTCAATATTAATATACACTGTTTATACAATGTTTACCATGTCATTGATGGTAAACATGAAGCCCTTTCCACCTGGAATTTACATAAAATAAACAGATAAAAATGGTGAATACATTTCAACAGTATTATTTTAGTGTTCCCTTTAATTTTGTGAGCAGTATATATCTTCTTGGCTTTTGTTTTTTTGGTTTGCTTTATTTTTGGGACTGTTATTTGTTCTTTTATCTAGTTATTTTGCACTAATTTGTTGGTCTGTAATATTTGTTGTGTGTGCATTTATTGTTGCATTTAAAAAAAAAACATGCTGAAAATCCCTCAAGGATAAAACCCCCCCAGGATCCCCAGCATTTGGCCAGCGGTGGCCATGAACTATCCCAGCATGCACCGCGTGCTTCTTCTTCTATGGGCGATTGGGGGCACCACTGAACATCCAAATATTACACACTGAACAACATGGAGGGATCCTTTACAGAGCTCCCAAAATGCAATGTTGTAAGAGATATGCTGTCTTAAATATCCATGTTCATCATAGACTTTTTATGTTCACCACACACAAAACACGCCATATTTCAGCTTTATTTTCTTTAAAAAAAAAAAAAAAAGCAGCCATGTCCTCCACTGTTTCACTTCAAAAACCAAAGCATACATGTAGTACCACAAAGACCGTTTTGTCTGTCACAAACAAAAACTCAACACCAACGACAAAGATGATTGGACAGTTGTATGAAGTGTAGGTTTAAGTACAGATAGTAAAGCCATCATTTAAG
The DNA here is from genome assembly GCA_033032245.1 of Poecilia picta. NCBI lineage: Eukaryota > Metazoa > Chordata > Actinopteri > Cyprinodontiformes > Poeciliidae > Poecilia > Poecilia picta. Next base: position 14,312,241 of record CM065357.1, on the reverse strand, counting down.
CTTCTCAGTCTTTAAAATGAGAAAGTACATGAGGAGAATTCGAAACACTCGAATGAAATATGTCCAAACTGAAACAGAAACAATAATAATCATCCTAAAACTGATGAGGATATCTTCAAACGACTGCCTGGGTTGGACAACGTCACAGTTTTCAGTGGAGTGGATTTATTTTAAACATACTCTACTCAGTTTACAGTAAATCTACAGGAAACACCTCTGGATTATTTGAAGGTATCAGAAAATAAATAATTCTTTTTTTTTTATCATACAAGCAACAGTAGTATTACATCATAACGTTCTTCTCCTCTTACTTAGGCCCTCAATATGTGCAAACTGCAAGAGCTTAAAAAGGTAGCACTTTATGCATGGACCGCGGAATATAAAAACGAGTGTTTTTACAACGAGCACTTCATTCAAAGTGTAGCGAATGTGACAGAAGATTAAAAATCATTGAAGGGTAGCAAGGAGAGCCATGTTGTTAATAGTAGAGCCACTTAAATAAAATAGGGAGGTAATTTTTTTCTTTTAAACTTATCAGCTTCTCTAATCAACCCAGATGCTAATATTATCCTCTTTACATCTTTAAAAAGTCAAATACTGAGATGTAAATATAACGCTGAGCTGAGAGTGAATTAGCAGTGAAATCCCACCTAATGCATTGATTTTTTTTTAACCAACTCTTGTCCCCATCTGAAACCAAATTACTTAATATTAGACAGAAGTCGTTGGTCTTCATCACCACCTGTGCTTCGACAGAAAATGCTCCGTTGTAGCAGTTTATCACGAGTACTTCAACATTAAAGGGGTTTTTCTTTCGTTAAGACACAGATATGTCAGCGCGGACGAGGCTTTTGTCAGAGTCTTTGTGTTTAACCAGACTGAAGATTCGCTTCTTTCATTCGACAGCAGCCAGAAAGCATCTCCACACCGCGGAAAATGCACTTGGAGGGATGTTGAATTCTTCTTGACGGCTTCAAGACGAATCCAGAAGAGTCCAAGTCCAAACAGACACGCGACAAAAACCCAAACAGATGGACATAAAGCCGGAGGAATGCTTCACTTAAACTTTGTTCCAAAAAGAATAATAATTAGAACGAGGACTATGACGAAAAGGATCAAAATGACGAGCATCTTCCTATTTTTCTTCTGATACTGCTCCGCCTGCAAAGGAAAGGGAAGAAAAAACATACAAACATAAAAATTTTGGTCCTGAATTATTAATTTAGCATGTGGATTTTTATTATTGTCTTTAAAATCTTTTTTTAACATTTAAGAAAATAATTAAAGTCCTTCAAATTCATGACTACGGATAAAAATAATGCCATATATCCAATTGTTAAGATTCAAAAACGTTTATGTTACTGTACTTTCCGCACTATAAGGCGCACCTTCAATGAATGGCCTATTTTAAAACTTTTTTCAAAAGAGCCCAACACATTTTAAGGCGCATAGAATAGACGCTACAGTAGAGGCTGGAGTTACGTTATGCATCCACTAGATGGAGCTGCACTACAGGGAATATCAAAACAGTCCGACTCTGGTCGGTGCCTTCCGCCTGGCCCGGTGCGTGGCCGGACGATGGTCACCCCTCTCCTATCGCGCACAGCATGTTCGTGGAGAACGTGGTGCTAAATGACCTGCAGACGTCCTGATTATAGACGGTGGGAAGGTAGATAGGTCAGTTAAACCAGCGTTCTGAGAACTATCCCAGCATGCACCGCGTGCTTCTTCTTCTAGTCGGCGGCTGCTTATCGTAGTTGCTAGACCTGTTGTGGCTCAATATTGGTCCTTAAATAAAGCGCACCGGATTATAAGGCGCACTGTCGGCTTTTGAGGAAATTGAAGACTTTTAGGTGCGCCTTATAGTGCGGAAAATACGCTAATTGCTTTGTCATCATTCACACTTTGGAAAAAATAAATACACATTTATTATTGAAACCCCTGCTGATCATATGCTTGTAAACTTACAAACATAGCTGGATGGTTCATACAGAAATCATCTAGCGCTTGAAATATGACATGCAGAACCGTGTTTTGTTTACCTTCTGTAACTGTTTTAGTCCGTCTTCTGTTTTTACACAAGCCTGCTCCACGTTGAAGTCAATTCTGTCCAGAACAGTTCCCTTCGAGAAAATCAAAACATTTTTATTAGAACAACAAAGTACAAACAGCCGGAGTTACACTTTATTTTGTAAAACTAAAGCCAGTGTTTTTTTTTCTCCATTTCCAAATACATATAAATAAATTTTTCTGCAGTTTTTTTAAATACAGCAGCCTCAACCATAAACTCTAGTATTGCCTTGTTTTGGAAAAAAATAAAAGAAAAACCAAACAAACCTGCAAAAATATTCAAGGCTTCTACCAACATGACAAAGATTCTCTAAAAATATTGTTTTCAAAAACAAAATGACTAAAATGTTCACAGTAACCAATAAAAAAGAATAAAAAATAAATATAGCATTTACAATTATTCCACTAATTATTCTCCTTTTAGTACCTGCTCCACCACCATTCCCGCCAAATCCCGGAAAATCTCATTCAGATCCGAGATGGACTGCACTATTTGTCTGATCTCCCTCTCCCGTTCCTCCACCAGAACCGTGTTCTGCTCCACCAGCATCAGCTGATCATCTGTGAACCCCTGAGAATTCAAGATTCACACACCCTGTTACACACTCACAAAAAAAGGAGGATAATAAGCACAGAAAACCTTAGCAAACGCTGTTGTAACCCATAATGCAACAGTAATTCATCAATATTAATAAGTTCATGTCGCTGGTTGCTAACCATTTACAGGCTCTAGTCGGCGTAAACAGTGACAGATAAACAGAGCTGTTTTATTTCTTGATACTTTCATCCTGCTCACTTTCATGGAAAATATATTTTTTACCTCTTTAAAAGGAGTTTAATGCAGGCCTGAATCAACTCATAAAAACAAAATACCACTTCTAAATTCATTAGATTTCATTCTAGCAAAGCAAAATGTGTGAAAGATGACCAAAGGGAGACAAAACAGTCAGACTCATGAAAACATCTCAATTTTATTTACACATAACATGTGTGTCTCCATTGCTGGAGTTGATAGTTTGCCTGAAGATCTTAAACTAAGTAATAATATAAAACAGTTTAGAAATAAAACATAGAATGAGTGAAAGCGATAAAGGGACTTTCATATTTGAAATATGATTGAGAAGTTCCTGATGGTGATTTACTTTACTTTTTTTTATCGTTGTTTTTTCTTTTCTCGTCTGGATCTTTATGCATTTTTTATGGATTTTGTGTATTTTGCTAATTTTACTTAAAGTTACGAAGAGTGGAACAAACCCAAATAGCTTCAGCCTACACCTTTTTGATTTATACAACACTGTTGAATTATTTTTACTCCACTTTGCTTTGAATTTCTTTGGTTTGTAGCTGCAGGGTTAACTGATTGCAACAACTATTATGTGTGTCTGAGCGTTTTACGTTGAATAAACTAAACTTTAAAAAAATATACGGAAACTGTTTATGATGTAATCATTGTTCAGCTGCAGCAATGCCGTCCCGCTCTCGCTCTGCTGGTGAAAACCAGATCCTCTCACCTTGTCGTACAGAGCTAGCTCTTCATCCTCTTCCATCAAAGGTCCTGAATCAAAAAAGTGCTTCGATCTCTCCTCCCGATTCTTCATACCTGGTACATAACCACCCGCATGATTAAAACGGCAAAATAAAAGAAACGCCGTCTAAGATGGATCTACGTAGAAGATGTAGAACAGAATAAGAAGTTTCTTACGTTTTAAATAGCTGGACTGCGTGTGCCTGAAGTTGGTGGACAGGTCCTGCAGGCTCTGAGCCAGAGACGACACCACGTTCACCAGGAGCCTCTCCTCCTGCTCGGTGCAGTGGCCCCGGCGAGACTGCAGGCCCGTCACCGATCGCTGGCATCGGTGGAACATCTGAGCAGAAGACGAGATGACGAGCCGTCAACCAGCGCAAGCAAAGCAGGACCCGACCAGGAGAGGTCATGTTTTTATATTTGACGTTTTTCTGTTAAGTCAACAATGTCAAAAGCATCTCTGTTTTTATCAGTTTGAGTTTTCCTCTACTGTTCAAGAAAAAAATGTTTTATAAAGGTTACAAATATAAAGAAGAGATTTTCTTTTTTTTTTTAAATGGAAATTACACAAATAAATCTCTAATAAATAAAAGCTGCTGCTCCTACAAAGCTGCACAACTACAAAAATTTTAAAAAGTTGCGCCTTTAATGAGGTCAGATATGAACAGCGAAAGCAACAAGTTAATCAGTAATAATTTTCAAAGCAATAAATAAATAAATTCAGATTTCTGCACGATACTTTTAAATCACGTTTAGCCACACTTTGCAAGTCGGGTTGCTCCATTTACCACATCATTTATTTGAGAAAATTAGCAGACGAATTGAAGAAATTAGGAACAGTTTAAAGGAAAATTTTATCAGAGATTATTTATTTTTTAACAAAGTCATAAAGTGCTGTACAATCTAAAAAATCAAACCACAAACTATTAAATTGACAAAGTGAGACGAAGTGTACGATGACAGACATAGAGAAATGCTAAAGCTAATGTAGAACCCAGGGAAAGGCTACATTAAACACATCTGTCTTTAATTTTAGATAGCTAAAGGGGAATTCTTTTACCATTAAATGTTACTGCAAAATCTATATTGTCAATTTTTTATTTTTTGTGACAAAAACAAACTCCGCATAATTATGTTTACTTACCCAAAAAACTAAAACTATTGTTGAATCTGTTGCTTTTTTTCCCCTCCACTGTTATTTTCATGAGAGCATCAATAAATGTCAATATTTTTAACAATATAGGTAATTAAATGAATTGATCATTTGCTGCTCAGCGATAAAACTGCACTACGTAATTTAACCGCTGCGACAATACGCAATGACAGCGAGAATTGAAATTAGATAAAAAGGTGAATTGTAACTCGAACCAAAACTGATCCAAATGGGGACAGCGGTGAAGAAAAGCACCTGCGTGATCTCCTGGGTAGTGATCTCTATGGCGTGCTCCTCCTCGCTGCTGTCATCCAGCGTTGGACGGTTCATGTGCTTGTCGTGAAGCAAAGCCAGGTCCCTCATCTTCTGCTGGATCCGTGTGATGTCGTACTGGATCTGAAAGATCAGCAGTCAAAAAAAAGCCAATAACAAAAAAAAAACCCAACCATCAATACCGCGCGTTTCAATGTTTTCATTTCTGCTCGACCGATGATCCGATTTACCTCGTCGACCCCTTCTACCCATTTGGGAGGCAGCTTCTTTGTGACGCCGATAGCAGCTTCTGGGTCCAGACTGATCCCAGAGACCAGAGCCATCCGGTCATCAGCCAACTTAAAAAAAACAAACAAACACAGACATCTGTTAAAATGTTTCTTATAGCAACGAAATGGTGTGACGATTATGATGATTGTAGAGCTCTACTGTTATTCGCTTAATTTTGTGAAGGGAAAACAACAGTAGTACCTCGTCAAGCTCCTAATGTGATTGTCAGAGAGCAGAGCGTTTCCATCCAGCCAGGTTAAGCGAAGGGAGAGAGAAGCAGAAGTGACAGATTGAAACGCAGAAAAACCCCTGCAAATATCAAAGAAAATGTTTGCTGTCTACTTTCAGTTAAAAATTAGCGTCATTAGTTCTAGCAGCTCATATTAGTCCTTCATAATGTGCTCAAGTGTGTAACCAGTGTAAGAAATAAATCATCCCTGAGAGACGATGATGCAAAGTTAGATTGTGTAAGCTCCCATACAGAAAGAAAAAAAAAACACCATCTCAGTAGGTTCTTATAAAATTTTTCCACATAACAACCACAGAGGTCACAGTACGATATCGGGATTTTATGTAACAGAACATCTGAAGCGGAGAAAAAATGTTTTTAACATTAACATTTAACAATGTTAAAATGTTTTTAACATTTTTTCTCTCTTCAGAACCATCCTCAGCTGCAATTACAGCTTTTTCAGTTTCCCCATGTCTTCAGACCGAAACGTTTGCCTATTCTGATTAGCAAAACAGCTCAAACCGAGTCAGACTGTGCAAAGACTGGATGTCCTGTGTCAATGTCCAACACATCACCACAGCATGATGCTGCCACTACCACCCTTCATGCCGCAGCGATGGATTTACAGCATTTTGTGTGTAGGTTAGAAAGTTTGATTTCAGTCTCAGCTGGTGACAGTCTCAGTCTCTTCCTTCACATGCTGCCGTCTCTCCTACATTGTTTCTTGGGAAACTGCAGATTGGTGAAGAGTACGTCAGTAGTTGTAGCGTCGACTGACTCTCCCACCTGAGCTGCGGCTCTCTGCAGCTCCTCTACGGTTACCGCCAGGCCTCTCAGGTGCTTCTCTAATTACTGCTGACCTTCCTTGGACGTGGTGAGTTTGGAGCACCATACTCCATTTTTAAATAATAGATACAGCAGTGTACTTACGTTTTGGTCCGTCACATAAGATCCCAATAAAATACGTCGAGGTTAAAGGTTGTAGTGTGACAAAATGTTAAAATGTTTAAAGCATGCGAGTGCTTTGTCAAGGCATTGAAATTCTGTTTGTATTCTCCAATAAAATGGAGTGAAACCATAACATTGATCCGTTCGTGTTTCTAGAAGAGAGTGTGAGCTGAGCAGGAATGTGGTGGAAAACGTTGGCAGCAGGGTGTGACAGTCGCAGCTGGAAGCTTCCTACAGCTTAGAGAATGTTTCAGGGAGTAAGAAGAGGAACGTCTTCTACCTTTGCTTCTGCAAAGGTTTCAGCATGCATACAAACATCAGGGTTTATAACATAGGCTTTGTTTCTAGACTGACTCATATCGCCCTGTAAATGGAATTTATCACATCAGATGATCAACAATGAATGAAGTTTTCATTGCAGGCAGGCAAGGAATGTCAACTATCCCTTGTTTGGGCTTCCTGGTAATCTGATAGCAAGCTTTACCCTTTCTGGGTTTTCAAGGTGCGGGTTTGGAAAAAACAACATAAGTTTGGGAAGAAAGATCTCAGATAAAAATGTTTGGCTTCCATTAGAGCTGCTCTGAGGGAAAATGTTTGGACTCATTTTGCGCCTTTGTGGAGAGATTCCACACCATGTGGTGATTTGTCTCTCACAATGCCTCAGAAAAGTATTCATACCCCCTTTGCACTTTTTTCTTTTAAGTGTTGGTGTCGGGCTACAACCATGAACTTCAACGTATTGTATCGCAATTTTATAGACCATAAAGTAGTTCATAATTGTGAAATGGGATATACTAAAACATTGTTTACAAATGTTTTACAAATAACTGGTATTAGTATTAATGCAGTTGTTTTATGAATGGTGTTTGTTAAAAAAAACATTAAAGAACAATTAGCATAATGAAGATCAAAGAACACAGCAGTCAGGTCGAGGAAAAGGGAGAGGTTTCAAGAAGGCTGTAATAAAATACTCAAAACTTTGAAAATATCACAGAAACCTCAAAATGAGAGAACACTACTGAATAATGAACTGACAGGCCGTGGAAGGACAGCATTAGTCAGAAGTCAAGGATCTAGGGTTCAATGGGAAAATTATTAATTAAAATAGTGTTTTGGTGAAATAATAAAAAATGTGCAGCAAAAAAACTAACACTGCAGCTTCCCCTGAAAACCCTGTGTTACATGGTAATGGCAGCATCATGCTGTGGGGAACGTTTGCTTTAGCAAGAACAAGGCAGCATGTCACAGTTAATGAAAAATATGGGGGGGAAAAAAAAGGGAAATCATTGATGAAAACCTGCTGATGCCAACCAACATGTGTCCCTTTTCCTCGACTAAACAGTTGTGAAAATGAGTGTGAGTTTGTTGTAACCTGACAAAAAGATGAAAAAGTTCAAGGGATGTGAATACTGATTTACAAGCCTGAATATCAAACCTAGCTTTGAATCTTTTAATAAATGAGTTAAAATAACAGCAGAGGTCTGACTTAGCCAATCCAAAACATGTCACAGAGGAAATCAGCTACAGTCACAGGATGGATCTAGACTACAGCACAGATTTTACAGAGGCGAGAACACATGTAGACATCCTTTAACTTTCAATAGCAATGAATGATTTAAATAGCGTCAAAAACAGACTTTAGCGGTGGTTAATATTTAACAAATGTCATTTTCCATCGTTTTTAGCTACGATTTAGCTTCTGCGGGCAATAAGACATCCTTGCGTGGTCCTCCTGATTCCCTCCCATCAAATCAGTCATGAGGTGAAACAAGGGACCACATCAGCTCTGACAACACAGAGTATCTACTGCTACCCAGGTGGCTCTAGCTACGCGGGCTCAGGGACTAACTACATGCAAACACACACAGTAAGATGTCAAAACGATGCAGAGCACTCACCGCAGCATTGCTACGTGTACTCAGACGGGGGTCGTATGTACTCACTTGCTCAGCCAAAATCTGCCGGTTTTGGATCGCATTGTTCCGCATTAACAAGAAGGCATCGGTCAGACGCCGAGTGGCCATGACTGCCTTTGTTGAGCTCTGAATTAACAGAGGACAAACTGACTGACTGCGGATCAGCCGATGATTTAGTAAATTATCTCCAATGACGCGCTGCTAGCTTTAGCTTTACCTGCGAAGAGTGAGGGAAGTCTCGCGGTTACAGCGCATCAAATCTCTCCGATCATATTGACCTATCGAGCTTCTTTAGCATCAAATGTTGGTATTGAGAGAAAACCGGGAAGTTTAAGACAATTTTGCATTTATGGTCAAATTGGAAACGGTCGCTCCTCTCTTAGAGAGCTACGGAAGTATGTGTACGTCAACACGTAAACATCTTCTTCTTCTTCTTCTTTTTTTGTGGCGGTTAGCAAACAAGTGTTAGGTGCATTACCGCCACCTTCCGGGTTGGAGTATGGATCAGACGCTTATAATCTGTCCATAATACCCGCTTTTGTAAGAAAAATAAAAATAGCCTACTACAAAAACTACATCCCCTGACGATTTCTGAAACAACTCTCTAATATCTAACTTATTTTTATTTTTACTTAACTCTCTAAGTAATACCTCTCTTTCTCATACATATTTGTTGCATTCTAGGAAAATATGTTGTATTGTTTCTAATTCTTCACAATAATTACAACCTGTATTATGTTTATTAGTTAGTTTAGAGTACTATTTAATCCTGTATGTCCAAATCTTATTCTAGATATAATATCTTCTTCCTTCTTATTTCTATTACATTTCCTAAATTCTCCAACTTTTTTTGGATATTATAATAAAACCTCGCTTTGTCTCCTTTATCCCACTGCTTTTGCCATTTTCCCTTGATATACTCTTTTATAATATTGTTTATCTCATTTTTACTTATCTTAATATTCATATCAACAATGTTCTTTTTTGAAGCACTCTAAGCAAACCAATCGGCCATGTGGGCTGGAATCCACACTAGTTTAACATGAGAACCAGGATTTTTAATCCTGAAAATTGAGTGAATTATTTCCAATATAATATCTTGCCTTGATTCTGAATTTACCTCTTGAATTCTAATTAATGCGCTACTTGAATCTGAACAAATTAAAACCTCTCTTCTTTCCATTTCCTCAACCTGTTCTGAAGCCATTAAAATTGCCATTAACTCACCTGTATACCCTGTCAGTTTATCAGTTATTCTTTTATTTTTCATAAAATTTAAATCTGGAACTACAAATGATATACCTACTTGGTTGTTTAACCTATTGGGCAAATATTAAAGGACATAATGAAACCCATCCTACACATGTTGTGCTGCAACTTTGCCAAGAAAAAGAAAAGAAGCAAATTAATAGTTTTGGATGGATAATTTAAAATAAAGTAAAAGATATTGGAATAGATAATTTCCTAGTTAGTCCTGTGGTTGTTACTCCTGTTATTCCATCATGGATTTTTGGTCAGACTGAAGTTGATTTAAAGTTATTGGAAAAAGGGAGAGAATTAGAAAAAAGGAAGTGGAGAGTTATATAAAAAGAGAATATATTCAAATATATACAGATGCCTCTAAAATGTTAAATACTACTCGGACCAAAATGCACATTTGAGAAAACTTCTTATTTGTGTTTGTGTTTGGGTGTGTATGTGGAAAACTTAAATTTGTTGATTGAAGATGTGGAGGGGAAATGCATGAATAAGAATTACATTTTTTTTTCTGGTGAAGTTCATGAGAAGACATTAGCTGGTAGGCAGATGACCTGATGAGAGAGCCACAATCCCCATTAGGAAAAGCATCTCAAACTAGCCTTTAAATTTCTGCTGGATTTTTATCTCCTTTCAGTGCTCTGACTGGGTTTTCTCCCATTGAGTTTGACTTCTCCTGTAGAAGCCCATGCTACGGTGGCCGACAGGTGCAAACGCGCAGCAACAGAGAAAAGATGCAAACAGGGACAAGTCAGCTATTGGAAAATGTAACCAGGGAAGAGTATCCAAAAATTATGCTTAAGTAAGAGCAGCACTACTTCAACATATTCATACACAAGTAAAACTAAAGGGTAGTCGTCCACAAAATTACCCAAGTAATAATGAAAGAGTGTTACTCAAGAACTGATAGCTGATCAAGACATCAATCAATTAATATTCAAAAATTACATCATCAGATGGACTAAAATATAGTCACATGGAAATGTAGATATTTTAAGGACCAAAGTGAAAATAATTCATATAAATAACATAAGTACAAAATAACAAAATCATTCAAAAGAAAAAAATCCAAATTGATTCATTTCTATTTAAGACTTGTGAAACTTTAACAAAAACTGAAGGTGTGCGTCTTGTTCTTCAGAATCTCCAAAAATTCATACACCAATACTTCACAATACAATTACTCAAATAAAAGTAGAAAGTACAGTTTAGTAAAAATACTCCTGAGATTAAAAAAAAAAAATAAAAAAATAAACAAGTCTAAAAAGTTACTCAAGTAAACGTCGTTCAGTAAACTGCTCTCTATCCAGCTCTGCCTGTAACATGGTGGATATTTGATCAAGACTTTCAACAATATAATTTTCTTGATGTCTAACAAGCCCCGTATCACATTAAATAATAATAATATCAAGAAAAGGGACACTTTATATAAAGTTACAATGGCCAAATGGCACCGAATAAATAAAGTGTGGCGTGTTGGAGGTCGGCGGCGGGGCCTGGGTGGAGCCACTAACTGTAATTATTATGTCGCTTAAAGCTCCTCCTCCGTTCATTCTTAATCCCTCTGGCTCTGCCCGCTAATACTGCGGCTGAAATTCATCCACAAGGATCAGGCGACCGCGGTAGCAGAGCTTCCCTGCTGACTTTATCCGCGCTTGGAGCAGGGTTTTTTTTTTTTTTTTTTTTTTTTGGCGCGCTCTCGCCGCGGCTTGGTTCCGGGAGACGGAGTCAAGTTTTCAGGGAGAGCCCAGGAGGGTTCAGCCTTTCTTCCTGCTTGAACACCTGAGTGACGTTGACCGAGCGCTAACCGGGTGAGTTTAAAGGCCCCAGCCGCTGCCAGTCACTCCGCTTTCACATTATAATCCTCTCTGATGGATGCCCCCCCCCCCCCCCCCCTTCCCCTTTCAAAGGATGGCTTTGATTGCTGATTTATCTTCAGCTTGAGTTGCTGATTAAGATAATGGGACATCACATTTTTTTCAAGCAGCTTGTCAACCTGTTTGTCGGTGCTGGGGTTGGTTTTGTTTATTATTATTAGTATTATCTGCAGCTCCCAGTTAATAGTGCAACAGTTCAGCAGCAACTGGTGCAACTTTTAAGACATGAAAACAGAGATATCCAGGCTACACTGTCTGGTTTGAACTACTGATTGGAAAAAAAAAACCCCCAACACCTTCAGTTGGCAGATTATTATCCCTGAAAAGAGGCGTGTTTCACATACCACTGGTATGCTGCAGTGCTTGGAATGGAGACAAACCAGTTCATGTAACAGACAAGCAGGGAGGAACTAAATCTGATGCTTTTTCTGTCAGACCACTGACTGTCTGGTTATTGTTTGGTTTTCTGTCTTGTTTTTCTTGCAGGGATCATCATGGCCTCAGCTGATGACACAGAAGGGACCCTGACTCCTGTGGACTTCATCCAGCTGCAGCATTACATGGAAGGTGAGCTCTCTTCTTACATCTATGGCAATAATTAGGAAATCTATACTCTTAAGTTTGTAAAATGATATAAAAAAAGTTTTCTTGATTGATTGATGTTTTTGTTTCACTTAAACCACAAACTTTAACATATTTTTTATGTAATCATATGAGTTTATGTTGCATGCTTATGTAGTAATTTTGCTGTAAACACCCCCTTTAGCTGCCTTCAGTAGTTACATGTTTGTATTTAACCTCTGTGTAAATACAGCTGCTCTACGGAGGACAGAGATAATAATGTGGAGAAGCTTAAATCATGATGAGGTTATAAAACAATGAAATACAGTTCAAGCTACAATCTGATGGAAAGAGAAGGACACCACAGCAAACTTACCATCACATGGTCGTCCACCTAAAGTGAGGAGAGCTTTAGTCAGAAAATCAGCTGTCAGGCCCTTAGCTCAGGAGGAGGATGGGACAATGTCTCTTTATAAGTGAAATAATCTGCCAGTGAAACAAGTACTTTTTTTTGGTCAATATTAAGGACAAAAAGACTTAAAATAAGCTTCTGTATCTTGCTAAAAAAAACCCTTTGTTTTGTTCTATTTAAAGTGTAATAAGACATTTGCACTAGAAACTAGAGGGGGGAAATGATCTTATATATAATCTTACTAGTGTGTAAGATTTTGGGTTTCTGCAGTGAGTTAGAATGGCCCAGTCAAAGTACATAATATGTACATAATCACAAAGTGCAGAATCCAAATATGTCAAAGTATAATTAAACAAAAACTATTTCTAAAAACTAACCCAAAACTAAGCAACATATAACTAATAATAACTAATAAAAACTAGCAAACACACTAATTAAACCGTTCAATAAGAGCTGAATAAAACCTCACATATGACTGGACACACCCACTGTTCTCTTTGTGTGAGTGAGACTGTCCAAATAGTTCAGAAGTCCTGCATTTTCACTGCCTGAAAACAGTCCAGTATTAGGAAAGGTCCATAAACGCTAATTGAGATAAGCGAGAGGTGAAAGTCCATTCAGACGAGACCAGTCCACACACCCATCAGGTCGGCCATCTAAATCCTGTTAAAAGCGACGGCGGCGCCTGACTGGGTGAACTGTGAACACGTCAACTCTCGTTCACCTTCTCTGGAGAAGCCATTAACCTGAACGCCGTGGCTCTGGGGTCACAGCTAATGCTGAATTATATGGGACCTCTTGACGGGGAAGCTGCACCAATCTAAAAATACTCCGTCTACTCAAAGGCTTTGGTAGAAATGAAATTGGTTTGTAGGCCTTTATTTGGATAATGGATGAATAGATAATTACATGTACCATGTGCTGAGAGGCGGAGAGTGTTTGCTCAGACTGTGGGGCCCAAATGAATGTTCTATAAACACACACATACAGTTTATTCATGGTCCCGCTTACTGATACTCCCACCTTTCAGTTACTGCTTTAACAAGAACAAACCATGTGTCTGATTTGCAATTGGACATAATCAGTTATATTTTAGGATTTGTTATAATCACTTCAGATGCAGAAAAGTTAACGTTCACTTGAAGTTTATCGCTGAAGTTTTATCCTGATGTCGCCAAAATGCTCCCTGCAGAAAGCAGTTTGAGGGTCAAAGATGTGATTAAGGAGTTTCACCCAGGAGGCCGATACGCCAAGCACACGTCTGGAGAGGTAATTAATGCTTTTATAATCAGTCAATCCGTTCGTCCGTCCTCTGTCCGTCCAGCAGAGTTCAGACTAAATCCACCGATTCTGAATTTTGGAAAAACACTTTTGTCTAAAACCAAGTGTTAAATATCTGATTAATGTCTGCTTTAACACCCAAGTAAATATTAATTTGTCATGTGACTGTTGATCTTCTCTCTATTTGGCACTTTAGCACTTTTTCCTGGATTAGTTGGAGCAAAAGCACTACAGGATGTTTCCAGTTTCACAACTAATGTCACATAAAAAACATTTATATCACTCCAAAAAATGATATCAACCTGCTAGATGTTGATAAAAGTTATTTTAGTGCAATGTTTTTTTAGCAGTCTGGACTCATACGGGGATCAGAACCAAAACATTTAGACATGCGGTGTACTACAAAATCTGCAGAAAATGTGATTCAATTTAGACATTCAGAATTTGTGTATTTATAATTACATTTCTTGATAATTTATAGAAATATTTAAGTACCAGAAAATGTAGCTGATAAGGAAGGGTTCAAATACATGAGAAAAACCCGGATAAGGTAAAATTTTATTCAATTAATATTTTTAAATATTAACTTTAAGCCTGTCACAATAAACAATACATCAATTATCCACATGATAAATTAAAGTGAGAACTTCATTGTCTAATTTACTTACTGTTGTTTCGGTTGTTTTTGTTTATTTATTTTGCATATCTAAAATGTTTCCCAGTTCCAGTAATAAATATTGTTTAGGAATTAAAGTATTTTGGTGTTTGATATTTAAACATTTTTAATATTTGGTGATATTAGTTGAAAATGGTCTCAAAATCACAATATTATTGTTTATCACAGTCATTTCTAGGACAACCTTTTTGTCACATTAGTCACTGTGACCGCATTAATTATCTATTTGCTTGACTGCAGTGACTGTGTTTTGGATTTAAGTGAAAAATGAGTTTTTATCCCGGTTGTTGTGATAGATCTGTGTGACCTTTGTCTCTGCTCAGTGCCTCCACCTGGAGGGATTCTGTCTCTTCCTGAAGACTTACCTGGAAGTGGAGAGCTTCCCTCCAAACTTCTGCCAAAAGCTCTTTAACTATTTCCAACAAGCAGAGGTAGAAGGGTCTCCTAAAAGGTCCACTCCTCATGGAGGTAATTCACTAAAATACCTGAAATGTTTTCCGTTAGGGACATCAGGAGGAAATGTCTGCTGATGTCCCTAACATCAACAGATGTTAGGGACATCAGCATGAGTGGGATACATGAGTGGGATTCTCAGTATTTCCTTGAAGAGATAGAATAAAGAAATGCTACAAAGACAGTTTGTCTGTTGGTTGGTTTTACTTTTTGTGTCACACGAATGAAGCCGCAGGCACTAATTTAACTGATTAGCAGAAAGCTAACTGTGTTTTTTTTCTCCTACTTTGCAAAAACTTTAAAATCTGAAAGTGAAGTTGTCTTGTTTTAATCTCATCTCATATAATGAATTAAAGCTTTCCAGTTGCTGCAAAGTGTCTGTCGTTTCAGGTGGGGTTTTCCTTCGTGACGTTTCCTGCTACTTCTCAGTGCTGGAGGAAGGACAGCCACGGGAAAAGCTTGAGTGTTTGTTAATTAATTACTCTAGAACAGATTAATTAAAGATGATTGTGTGGAAATGACTGATAGCTTTTTGTTTGGTTCCAGTTACCTTCAAGCTGTATGACAAAGATGGAAACGGACTCTTGGACAGTTCTGTAAGTATGAATGGAACCTTATTAGAGATGCACTAAGCAATAGAGGTGTGCCGATCGATCGGTCACCGATCATAATCGGCCGATTTCAGTGAAATCGGTGATGATCGGGATCGGCCGATCATTGGCTCTGTTACCGATACCGATCACCTGCATCTCATTTCCCAGCCTGTCTGTCCAGCTGGTCTCGTCTTTCCTTCACAAGGCGCAGCAACAAATGCTAAGCGATGTGTAACTATAAAGCACTGAGTGAATGAGGACGTTTGCGTGTTGCGGCGGAAAATAGAAGCAGGTCAAAATGCATCAACACAACGAAGCTAATAGACATAAAAACAATGACGGAGTTTGGCTACATAGAGGCTCAATGCAGTAAAAAGACATGGAGGATCAGACAGCAGGTAAAGCAGCACAGCTACAAACACTCACCCGGATTAGCATGACGGTCAGAAAGATAAACTAATAACCTGTAAAATGATTTAAGTCTTGGAGCTGCGATGTAAGACGCTGGTTCTGCTGTTGAACCGCTGCTCCGCTACAGGTAGTAATATTTAATATTTAGTAATATTTGACAGACGGAGCCGCTTCTGCTCCACCTGGTAGAGACTCTCACACCGAACCTGTTTAAAGCTGCAGCATCTAACTTAAAAAAAATACATTTTATATACGTATTAAAACTTTCTCTGTCCTAACATGAGACAGATAATCTCTAAAAAAATAATCGATCTCCTCCCTGTTCTGCACAATTACTCCGCTCAGTCAGAAACAGCCAATCAGAACTAGCAGTAACCAGCTAGCCGCTATGCTAACAGGAAGTTTCATTCAGTAACTCTGGATTGTTTATTGTAATGGATCCTGTATTTCCCTTTGAATGTTAAGTTTTATACTTGAATTTTTTGGTAATGTTGAGAGGTTTTATTTTGGCTCTTTGCATTATTTAGCCTCTTCAGAGCCTCATATGTTATCAGTCTGTTAAAGATAGTATTATTGATAGCAGTTTAATTTGCACAATGCCTGTTTTGTTTAGTTTTCTTCTTGGAAAAGTTATTAAAAACAATTTTTGTCTAAATTAAGGTGAATTCATGGTTTATTTTTCTACATAATGTAACAGTAGTGTTTATGATAAAAAAATAAATAAATAATAATTATGTGATCGGTATCGGGGATCGGAATCGGCGATCGGCCCTCAGGGTTGATCGGTATCGGGAGAAAAAAGCCTGATCGGCACATCCCTACTAAGCAATCACCCATTGATTAAATTATCTTCTTTCCTTTGATCAGCTGTGACTGCTTATCAACAAACATGCAGTGAAATACAGGAAAATAAGACTTTTATTAGTCATTTAGCACGGAAAACCTAAGAATTCACATAATTATGTGTCTACAAATGAATGTATCTATTAACAGCACCTATGTAATTTTTTCTGGAAATATATAGTCAGTTAAACCAACCATTTATCTACCTGCTTGTAGTTTTTAATTAAGTACTCCAAGTATCAATCGACTAGAGATCAAAATTAACCAGTACTCCCTTGACTAGCTCTGATTGGTCAGATTTTTACTCCTGGCTACACTGGATGTTTTGGCTGTTTTTGTTTCTAATCTAATCTTTGCATCAGGTCTGTTTTTGCACACTGACTGAGATGGATAAGATTATGTAAAAACTCGTGATCTCATCTCCAGGAAGTGGATCGTATAATTGCGCAGATGATGCGAGCCGCTGATTACCTGGGCTGGGACGTGACTGAGCTGAGACCAGTACAACTTCTGTTTCTATTCTTTGCTCCCCTTTAATATGTGCACTATGAAGTATAAGTGTCCTGTTTATGACTGGATAAAATGATGTTTTAGGTTCTCAAAGACATGATGACTGCAATAGACGTTGACGACAGTGGGACTGTCAATCTGGAGGAATGGGTCAAGGGAGGCATGAACAACGTGCCTCTGCTTGTGCTGCTTGGACTGAGGGTGAGCACTTATTCCATTTATTTCAGTAAAGCTCAAGTTTTGTAAACATACAGTGATATGCTCTGGATTTTTATTTAGGTTCAGATTGGTGATTATAGCTTAAAAATAGAAATGAAAAAGTTTGGGTGTCATAACATTTAAATATTAAGTAAGTAAAAATAGATCAAGAAGAAAAAAGAAAATGAACAGACTTTGTTTTGTCCAACACAGTCATGGAAAAAGTGTAGCTTGAGCTTTCATATTACTTGAAAGTTTAGTGGAAGAAAAGTTGCATAAGAAGCCCAAATAACATACGGGGGACATATTATACCTGTTATTTTGTTATTAAAAAACATTTTTTATAGATCTTAGGTGATATTCTAATTGTCTGAGAAACTGAGCCATTTATTAGCTGAAAGTCTTTATATTTGAAAAAGATTACACTGTGCACGAGTTCCACATTTTGGATTTAATTACTGAAATGAATTCAGTTTT
This sequence comes from Poecilia picta, assembly GCA_033032245.1. Lineage (NCBI taxonomy): Eukaryota > Metazoa > Chordata > Actinopteri > Cyprinodontiformes > Poeciliidae > Poecilia > Poecilia picta. The sequence continues at coordinate 14,294,305 of CM065357.1, read as the reverse complement.
GGTAATACTCTGTCTTGAGCTGCTCCTTCCACGTGGCCTCAATCCGGTTTCTTTCAGGACTCAACTCTTCACAAGTGTTTTTCTTTTGTCAGTAACTTTGCTTCTCTCTCCTGCTTCCTCGCCCACAGATGACTGAGAAGGACGGCCAGCACATCTGGAGGCTCAAACATTTCAACAAACCCACCTACTGCGGTGTGTGTGAGAACATGCTGCTCGGCCTCGGCAAGCAAGGACTCTACTGCAACTGTAAGAGCTCGCAGCTGCCGCCAGGGGGCAGTCAAGCTCCTTCGGGTTTTCTTACCTGGTCCTGCTGATGTGTCCGTGTTTTTTCTGTAAGCAGCTCTCTTGTTTGTTTGTTTTTTATTTGTCTTGTAGGTTGTGCTTACACTGTCCACAACCAGTGCGCCAACAAGAATCCTGAGCCATGCGCTCGGACCTTTGTCAAGTCCAAAGAGGAAATTGGCGTAAGGAACACAAACCTGCACTTTTTATTTCCACTTTTACCAGTTTGGTTTTATTTTCCGCTTTCCAGTTTTGTTTATAAGTGAATTTGAATTTTATATTAAATCACAGCTCCAGATGTGTTTCAGACAGTATTGTTGCCTCACTTTTTTTTTTTTTTTTTACCCAACAGTGTCTGTAAGCATTAGTCAGCCAGTGCATTAGCCAGTGTATTAGTCAGCCAGTGCAGCCCATCAGTGTTTTTTAAGTGCGGATTACAGCTGGCACAGTCTGCTCTGTGCAGCTGGTAAATGTCCTAATTCTGCATAAGGACAGACAATGGTCTGCTCCATCTCCTTTTCAGCGTGTGGCGTCAGCAGCACCGCAGCTTGCAGGTTTTTACAGAGTCATGTTGCAGACCTCAGCAGTGGGCTGAACAGACGTGCTTTGTCTTCTGGAGGAAGGAGTGTTAGAAACATCATGCTTTAATGGTGTTACAGTGGGAACATTTGTTGGCATGCTTGGTAAAAATATGTAAAAGGGAAAAAAAGCTTAAAATCAACACACTGTTGTGTAATCGTGCAAAAATCTAACATTTAATTTAAATCATTCAGTTGGTAAGAAAATCAATGTTAAGAAATAATAGTTACAATTGCTGGTAATCTCTAAAATACATGAAACTAAAGGATTTTTTAGAATTATGCTTTGTTCTTTTATTCTGATCAGAGTTTATAAGCTCTGATTTGCTCTGATGGGATTTTTACTGGAGCTTTTAGTGTTTCTATTGTGGAAATTGAGTTCAATCATTCTAGAAAAATGGAATCAATCAAGCCTTATTGTTATATTGATATTTAGTTAATGAGAGCCTCCACCACTGGCTCTTCACAAGTTGTAGAATTAGAGAAAATTTGAAAAGAGAAATAGTCAAAGACCTCCCCATTTATACTGCAACTTTATGAACTGTAAAAGGAGAAGTTCAGGATAAAAAAAACAGGATCAATATACCTGCTTTTAAAAACTGTTGATTTGTCATACATTTTATTTTTTATTTCTTTGTTTCATGAAGTTCTTTCTACTGTATTATTTTCATAATTTTGCTGTGAAGGTTGTTGTTGAAACTGAGAATTAAATTAAAAATAAAAGATAACATACTGTCTTGGGACTTGGAAAAAGGTATTAAGATGTTTTTCCCCACAATGAATCAATGTAGTGTATTTTTCAGTGAAAGATAAAACTGATTCTAGAAAAAGATTATTATTTTTGAGTGGTTCACATTTTTCACATGCCTTTACAATGTGAATGTTTATTAAAAAATGTAAAACCTGAGCTGTCCAAACCCTCCACGGCTGACCTGTAATGACTCTTTTAAGTCAGTTTTAACATTTATTTAGAACATGAACTTTCAGACCTAGCAGATTTTAAATGAACAAAATGAAAATGCAGCAGAATACTCAGCAGTTATGCTTCTGTGTTACTTCAGAAAGCAACTCATGACTGGATCAGAGCTGACTGCAATGCCAGTAAGTGTCAGGTCTGCTTCAAGAAGATCAAAACTTTAGCAGGGAAGCACTGCGTGTGGTGCCAGGAGATGGTGAGGACGATTCTTTGGATACTTTGGCATAAAACCTGAAAGTAGACTGGGTCGTGTTTAGTTACCAAATCCGGTTTATTTTTAAGCGCCACGACGAGTGCGTTGTGCCCGGCGTACCCAAATGTGACTGTGGCGATCTGAAGGATCATATTTTGCCACCGTGGGTCATCTACCCAGTCTCAAAGGTAAAACGAGAAAATACGTTGTTGCCTTACATTTAGGATCTTTAAAACTAACTTTTTGTTGGTGCTGTAGGAGGAAGACACCAACCTGCTGAGCGTCACTCCTGACGGCCACATCCTGCAGGTCTGGTACTGCTGAATCTGTTCAGCATCGCTGCATTTATCATCCCAATACCACTGCCTCTGGTAGAGCTTTTATTGTTAATCTTAGCCTCTTTTTCCCATCTGAAATTAGTTTTCCTCTGCATTTGGGGTCATTGCGTTGTTGGAACGCCCTGTTGTATTTCAATCATCTGACATTAGGTGTGTATTAAACTACAAACAGTTGAAATAGTCATATTCCCGTCCACAGTGATGCAAATTTAACCTTGACATGGAGGGTACCGACTGAGAAAGAAGCACCTGCTCCAAAATTAACACGTTTAAGCTTAAGCAAAGATTGAGCTGTAACAAGAAGTATGATTTAAGGAGTCAAAGTGAGATTTTATAACCTCAGAACACTGAATAAACTATGAAGCACGGCGGTGGCAGAATCATGCTGAGAGTGTGTTTCAATACTATTAGTACAAGTTCTTCCACTTCACCCCAAATCAATGAATAAATGCTTGAAACTGAGACGTCACTAAATCTTCTGATGGGACAAAGATCCCAAAACTGATTTTGAAAAGAATAAATCTTTTTACACAGACTTCTGGAGTTATTCTGAACTCAATGTAACAGACTGGAAATAAGTCAGTTAAATTATTTGAGGCAACAAAATGTTAAATATGTAATCAGAAATATTCTGAACGCTTGTTGAAAGCTACAAAAGTTGTGACTGAGGTGAAGAACATCAGTCCAGATACTAGGGGGGGTGTATTCGAGTCTGTGCTCATAATTTTGATGCACTGTGGAAAATCCAAAAATATTTCTAGCTTTGCCGTATAGTTCTTGTTTGAAACTCATTAAAGCTGCATATCATGATACATGTGCTCTGTGAAAACGAATATTTCAGTAAATGTATGTAAGCTGCTGACCATGGCTGTACGTAAAAAGACACATTTATCCAAAATCTTAACTAATTCTAAAAAGACTAATTCTAGATTACTAAAAAGCGTTTGAATTTCTTCTGCCTTTTCCAGATTGCTCCTATTCTAGACACTCATCCTCTGCTGGTGTTTGTCAATCCTAAAAGTGGAGGGAAGCAGGGCGAAAGGTGAGCAGCTCAGAAACAATTCAGTTCAACAAACTCTGAGCACATCCCAAAAAATTAGGAAAGTAAACGTTTTTTTGTCACGTGAGAAAGTTGAATAACTTACAGCAACTAAACTTGGTGATATATTGAAATTTCTGACGATGTTAAAATTTTTTGACGCAATTTTGGGTTTTGATTTTCTGTAAGTCATAATCATCGAAATGACAAAAGAAGTTCAAAATATTTCACTTTGTGTAATGAATTTTGATAACGAGTTTCACTTTCGAGCGACAAAAATTTGAATTTATTTCCTAATATTAATTTCCAGTAATTTAATAGAGCCTCCGTGTTTTTACTTACTTGCTGCTTTGTCTTGTGGGCTGACCTCAGTTGACGGATGTTTTCATGCCTGATGTTTTGTGCAGAGTTCTCAGGAAGTTTCAGGGCCTGCTGAACCCACGTCAGGTTTACAACTTAAGCAACGGAGGTCCCAGTAGAGGGTACAGTGAACCAGCGATGTGCAAGCTCATTATGCGCATCTTTTAAAGGATTTCATTTTACAGGAAATTTCTTCTTTCAGACTGCACTTCTTTCGAAATCTGCGTCAATTCAAGATCTTGGTGTGTGGAGGAGACGGCACAGTCGGGTGGCTCCTGGATGCTATAGGTACCATGAATCCCTCTTAACTTTAGAACAGAAGACTGGAAGAGCTGACACTTTAAAGAAATAATGAAATACTTGTGATTTCAGATAAAATGAACATCTCCGTGCATCCTCCAGTTGCTGTGCTTCCCCTGGGAACTGGGAACGACATGGCTCGCTGCCTACGCTGGGGAGGAGGTAAAAAACAAAACATGCACCCCTACGAGCATCTGTAGCTCGAAGTTGAAACTCTTCTTGTAACTCTGGCAAGGATACGAGGGGTCTGACCTGAAGGAAGTCCTGAAGGAGGTTAAAGACAGTCAGCAGATCCCCTGGATCGCTGGAGCATCAAGGTGACGCCGAAAAACCCGCAGGATGCAGGCGACCCCGTCCCCTATGAGATCATGAATAACTATTTCTCTATCGGAGTGGTGAGGGGCATCACACATTCATTCACGCAGTTCCCTTAAACACAAGCCGTTCCACTGCGCTGGTAGATTTGAGCTAAAATGTGATTTTAATTAAAAGTGAATGTGTGTGTGCATGCGTGCAGGATGCTTCCATTGCTCATCGTTTTCACTCCATGAGAGAGAAACATCCACAAAAGTTCAACAGCCGGTGAGGACTCTGATAAGAGGCGACGTTATCCTCAGCTACCCTCTTTATTCTGGGTTTAGATGAGTCAAAATTCAACTAGTCCTGTGGTATCCTGAACTACTTCTGTTTCAGGCCCTTGTTTTCTTGTTTTACATCTTGTGATTTGACATGTTCAGGATTTGGTTTTTGGTCATTTATGTTTACATTAAATACAATAAAAGTAAACATTTCATGTAAATCTCTTTTACTGGAACATTAAAACTGAGTCAGGAAACAATTAAAAACATTTTTTCTCTTTTTTTTCCCCCAAGAATGAAGAACAAGCTTATGTACTTTGAGTTTGCTACTTCTGAGTCCTTCTCATCCTCCTGCAAGAATCTGAAGGATTGTCTGAGTATTACGGTAAGAGTTTGAACTTAAATCAGACTCTGCTGCTTTCACAGTTAGAGGCGTTTGACACGGGACATTCTGATATCATACGAAATAAAAACAGGGTCAGTATCATCGATACCAATAGCTGTTATTTAAGTGTCACATAGCATCAGAACTCTGACGGTTTTGTTTTTTTTTTCCCTTTAAATTCATTTGTTAAAACCTGGGACAAAATTTTGATAGTTTATAGGTGCCTATGAAATACTTAAATATGATTAAAAAAATAAAGAATAGAAAAAGCAAACTAATTTGTGTGCATTGTTTCCTAAATAAACAAAGAGCAAAATAATAGTCTGAGAGCAAATCAAAGCAAATTATATTACAAATATAAAATAAAATTTCAACAGGGAGTTTGAGTACCGTATTATTTGATAGTATAGATATTTTGTATTGATCTGCCCACCTTTAGTTACCGTACCTAATACTGATACCAAATATATCGTGTCTGCAGCAGAATATTTCTCCAGAAACAGAAGCATGTTCTCATATATCTGAGAGGTTTCGGTGCCTTCCCCGTCAGGTCCAGCCTCTCTGTATAAGAGGATCTGCAATCCTGTTCAGTACGTTTAATCTGACAGCATAATTGACACACAGTGCAATGAAAATGGTCCCAAAATCCAGACTCTGTGATCAGCTCACAGTGAAAAACACAAAGAATGATTTTAAACCCTCTAAACAGAAGCTAGCACCTTTTCCTCTTTACTGGAAACAATAAACAATAAAAATATGTTTTGCACTTATAAATGTATTGCAGCTTAAAAAAAATCTCACAACTTTATTCTACCGGGAATTAGTCAGCATGCAGAATATGAAGTTGAGCGTACTTTGTCTCAGCTGTGAGCTTTATAACTCAGCACAAACCCGCCTCTGCTCACATTGGTGCAGCTGATATTGACGTGGATATGGTGGATGTTTCAATGCAGCTGCTTGCTGATCTCCTTCTACATTAAGTCTCTGGATGTGATTTTCATCTAGCGTTAGAGGAACTGCGTCGCTCCCTCAAAGAAGACTTAAGCCTCTGTTAACACTGCTATTAAATGTCAAAATGTTCTCTGTTTTAGCATCTAGGGCCATATTTGATTCATTTGGAGTTTATCTTTCCATAGTGCTGTGGAAAACCTCTGAACCTGCGCAATTCTTTAGAGGGCATAGCCGTCCTCAACATACCCAGCATGCACGGCGGCTCCAACCTCTGGGGTGAGTCTAAGAAAACTGATGGCGTTCCCGAACCGGTGCACAGCGAAGTCATCACCGACCATGAACTTCTCAAAACAGCCACACAAGGTGGGTCTCTGTAAGCAACCGTTCAGCTCCAGCAGCATCCGAGAAACCTCGTTTAAATCTGTACGGGTTTATTCCACGCTTTACTTTAGATATAAGCGATAAACGTTTTGAGGTGGTGGGGCTGGAAGGAGTCCTGGAGATGGGACAGATCTACACTGGACTGAAGAGTGCCGGGCACCGACTGGCACAGACCTCCGAAATCACCATCAGGTTCGAAACTTAAAGATAAAATGAGCTCCTGTTAGTTTATTTGTGGCCTAAAAGCAATTGATGACATCAGAATGAACAAAATGGTTATTGTTTCCTCCACCTCTGAATCTGCTTTGCTTTGCTGATCCTGAAAATAAGTAAATCCTGATTGGGGCCCAATTTCTTTCTTTACAATTGTGTCAGATTTGAAAGTTTTTCCTGTTTTTGTTTGTTTTTAGTCAAATAATTATAATAGTCCTTAAATTTCCATGTGCAGCACAACCAAAGCTCTGCCCATGCAGATTGACGGGGAGCCGTGGATGCAGCCGCCATGTGAGGTGAATAACTATAAATGTTCTCATTTCTATTGGGATCTAATGTGATAGATCAACACAAAGTAGTTGATATCTGTAATGTGATAAGATAAACATTTTATTTCCCCCAAGGGGCAATTTGTTTTGCAGCCAGCAAATAACAATTTTATTTAAAGACTGAACAAATCACAAGGCAATACTTCAAAAAACAAATTTAAAAAATGAAACAAAAATACACATTGAATATTGCTGCAAAACTGCTAAATTATGTTCAATAATGTTGAGACGTTTCTTAGCAATGGGATTACTTTTAAGGGTTTTTCATAACATCGACACTCACTGAGAAAAACACAAAACATTTTCTTGCATTTGAATTTGGGTTATCCAAGAATTAGAAGAGAGAGTGACACACAAACAACAACAAAATCTCAAAGCAGTTTTACTACAAAGTTCAAAACACACACTGTTGGTTTAAAAATAGATATTTTAATTAAGTAGACACAAAAATGTCGCCCCATCTTGTCTTTCCAGATTCAGATAACTCACAAGAGCCAATCTGCTATGCTCATGGCTGCACCGACCAAACCGAGCAGCTTCTTTCAATTCAAGTAGCCGTCAGATCTGCCACGTCAGCCGGTCTGCAGGCTCACAGCTGAGTATTAAACTCTGAACAAAAGTAACTGTGTTTTATCCTATGTGTTCTTTGTGTTCTTTCCCTGACACGGTTTTGATTTACCTGCTTGAACTACTTGAAAAAAAAGAAAAGTAAGTTTGCATGTCTTGAGTCTGAATTGCTGCTTCTGTGTGCCAATTTAAATATAATTCAACCTGTGTTTGTAAAAGGAACCGTCAAATATTCCCTACACTAAAGAGGAAAATGAGTTCACTGTGTCTATTTTATGTTGTGATAATGGTTTGTGGTAAAAAAAAATGTTTACAGTGGTGTATTGTCAGGTTTCCTCTGTTCTCGATGCAGCTTGTAGTGAAGCGGTTTTGTCTCGGCCTCCAGGTTCTCCCGGCAGCTCGATCACTCTTCATAAAACTCACCGTCAGTGTTTATCCCTTGAAAATAAGGAAAGTCAACAGCGATGCCAATGTTTTATTATGTGACTAATCTACTAAATGTCTAGGTTTTGTTGCTTAAAGGGTAGAGCTTGCTTAAGTGTTGCTCTTATAAAACGGCATTTCTCCATATTTTATTTAGAATAAATTAGACGAATAGTACGCGTTCATGGATGTAAATTACTTAATGATTTACTTTTGCAAAGTCAACAAGATTGTGACGCTCTTTTACAAAAACATCCAATATTTCTGGAAATTAATCTATGCCAAAATGTGGAGGAATGAAGCCAAAATGTGATTTTTTTTTTTTGTTTTTGGAACGTTGTAAATTATTTGTTCTTATCGATCAAATGCAAGTCCTGTTTTGTCTACATAGGTTACTTGTGCACTTGTGAGTGTGTGTGCATTTATGTATAATATCAAACTGTGTATCTGTCATTTGAATGTTTCTGGTGTTTGTTTTCCTTTTCAATGAAGCTGGTGCAACGTCAGATGTGAAAGGTGAACTAAAACCATCCTAACTGGATTAAGCCAGTTGGTAATGGTTTCATTCTTCCTTCCAGTCCCTGAATTCATCCCGTTTTGACTCTTCATTGTATCAATCTTTCATACATCACCACAGCTTCAAACAAGGACCTTTACTGTCTCCTTTGGTACAAATGTTTAAAAAGCACTGAAAATACTGTTTTACAAAAGCAGCTTCGTCCTATACGCTAAAATAAACAATGCAGGAAAAGAATCCCAGACTAAAATTTTTTTATTGTTTGGTTTTGTCAACATCCGGTCTCAATACATTGTTCAACAATTTTTTTTGTCAACAGGAGAGCAATTAGTCCTTTCTTACAGATGGTGAGCAGAGAGTTGGAGTCACATATGTGTTTGTTGGTTACCATGGTGACCACAACATGCCACTCTGTGGATTTCTTCTTTTTTTTTACGTCACTGTTGACGTAAAAAGTTTTTTCCTTAAGGACATTGTAGTTAAGCAAAGTGCTCCACAAAATGTAAGATCACCATTAATGTCAGATAAACCTGTCATGTCATAACTGTGCTCAGGCAAACAAGAATTTAAAGATTAGTAATAAATTCCTGGGAACTTTGACCAACTTAAAAAAGAAAAATATAAATATATTGCATTTCTTTTTAATGAATTGCTAGGGGTGCTTATGAGTTTGAAAGAAATGTACTCAAATTAAAGATGGGGTCTAAATTTATTCAGGGTCTAGATTAGTGGTGTCCAAACCTTTTGCCCAGGGTCCAAAAGTGGCCAATCTAAATTACTGGTGGGCCACAAAATTCATTAAACTAAAAATACAGAAATTAGGTTGTGATTTTTTTCTTTACTTTTTATTTATTTTTTTAGCTTTACCTGCTCAACAATAACTACATTTTTTTTTTATTAAATCTGTATATCATTAACAATCCAAAACATAAAACGTCATTTGGACTGTTACCTCATTAAAAGAAAAATAGACAGTTTGCAATTTTTGGGGTCAACAATTGTTTTGTTTTTTTGTTGGCCCAATTTTTACCATTCTAGACTTGTGGTTAAGAGCCAAACAAAATAATTTCAAAGGCCACTAATGGCCCACAGCCCACACTTTGGACACCCCTCTAGTAGATCGTCACTTTTAAAGCTATACATGTATTATTTTCACACTTTTCAGAAAGTTTTCAGTTTCCCACAAATTTCAAAGTTTAGATGCACGCTCAATTAAAGTATGCAGTATATCATAAGTTAGCAGCGGCTGAATCAGTTCACTGAGTTGAGCATTTATTCATCAGTGAATGCATGTGGGAGGCATAACCTCGTGTGCTGCCCACTTAATGAAATTCTAAGTTGGAGTTGGTGAAATCTTATTACAAACATTGCAGCCCACAGCGAGGCAGGCTTCGCAGCAGTGTGGGAGGAAGAGCAGGAAGGCTGTAATCCACAATAGTGAGGTAAAAACCCAAGAGGTTCAGAGCGATGCGGCTGCCAGGATCAAAGGAGGAGGCTCTGACATGAAGGACGGTAGATGATGCAGAGAAACGATGCCTGATCTTTCCATATATATATATACTTCTAGTAGACCTATTGACATGAAATTTATATCAGATACTGGTGGCAAACTAAGCAATTCATACTTTTCAGAAAAAGCTTTTGTTGATGCTTGACAGATTCAAGGTCTCTCCTGTCTGGTTATACAAGTAGAACGTGTTTAGTTGGGATTTTAACTCATCTTTTCACACAAACTGACTCAGATTTCTGAGTTTTTCTTTGTATTTCAATTGAATTAAAACCAGCTGCTCCATTCTATCAGCTTTATTTTATTTCTGTGAAACCAGTTTAAGGTTTTGGCTTAAGATTCTGGCATGATACTGAAAAGACAGTCCCATATTTTGTTGGTTTTGCTTTTGAACCTCAGCGATAGTTTGATGTTTTCGTTTCCAGATTATGGCCCAATAAGACTCTGAAAACATCCTAAGTTTTGTTTTATAACAAGAAAGCTGCAATTATGTCTTGATCAATTATGGTACTGCTATAATAGACTGTCCATTAGGAGTAAATCAGAGGTTTATTTGTACTGATGGTGACTGATTTTTCTAAATTAAAAATGAGTAAATTGAAATGGTTTATATGTTCAATGCTTATTCCCTGTGTCATTGCGCTTTAAAAAAAAGTTAAGGAATAAAGATTTTGGAAGGGTAAAGTCACCTCAGGTGATAATCTTGTGTAAATTTGATGACAAAAGCCCCATTGGAAATACATTTACTGAACGGTACGATGAGGCGTTTGATATTTTCCTGCTAAACAAGCAGGATTTTAACTGATTAAACTGTAAAACTTTATACTAGATGACTGCTTCCCTGCATTTAACTTAAGCTGACAGACAAATAAACATATAGTAACTATTTAGGATCTCCTCATTGAAAGTTATCGACACCCCATCATCACAGCACTGAATATTTGACAGCCAGGCCAAGATACACTAAGATAATTACCTGCAGTTAGTAACTTTCAGGAGATTAGTCTCCTGAAAGAATGCTTTCAGGACAGTAATCTCCGTTAATATGATAAGATTACTTATAAAAGTACTTGACCATGTGATACTCCAACTTCACAACAGGAATGGTGTGAAATGTGCGCACACCAAGATCTCTGCTTGTTCTAATGAGCCAGGGCAAAAAGGATAGAAAGATAATATGTCTCGCGTGTTTGCTGCGTACAGAGAGTGCTGCACTCAAACTCCTATAATTACATCCAGCAACAGACTGTCTGAGTAGGTTGCACTTCTCCAGGGCTTCTCTAAAAGACGACTCTATTTTTTTTTTTCCACAAGCTGGACCGGACCCAAATGTCCCCAGAGAGGGGTGAAGTCTTTTTAGAAGTGTTGGTTTGTCTGGTTGTTGTGGAGATGTTATGACATAGGGGGTATTAGGTGAGACTTAAATTGATGCTGACAAATGGATGTCAGCAGCTGCGGCTGTCACATCCATCGTACAGATTTTCCAATGATGACATTTTAGTACCGATGGCATCTCTTCACTACAGATGCTTGTAGTTCTCATACTTTGGAAGTCAAAGTAAGAATCTTTATTTCTATTGCACATGGCATTAGACTCTGTCTCTCATTAAGGTCCATTTAGTGAGCATAATGTTGCTATTCATTCCAAATTTCATGAGAACTTAAATGGTAGATTAAGCTTTTGGATGTACCACTAGGTCAGTGTTGTACTTTGCTCTTTATAGGCAAGACAAGGTGTCATCACAGTTAGCTCTTTGGAAATTAGTCCAGAACTCAGTGCCCAGCAGGAAGACTCATGAAGATAGTGTGAAATAAATTAAAGTGTAGTAATTGTAAATTAAAAGTGTAAATTAAAATCAACAGTAAACAAAATCAAACTATTTTAAATTAAATGCATAATTTAAAAGTAATCTTGATTAAACCAAAAGAGAGGCAAGTGCAATTATTTTGTTTGTGAAAAATCAAGAAAAATACACCAGAATACCAGTAACGTGAGTCATAACTTTCTAAAAATATTGAATATTTTTATGCTGGGAACTAACAGAACAACGTGACTGGCTATAAAGATATAATAAAGTACACTATATTGCCAAAAGTATTTATTAGTCCACCTTCTGGAACATCTGAACTTTCTTCTTCTTTCTGCTGCCTTTCATTTAATTTTGTTTTAAAATTTTGAAATACATATGGATTGAGATGTATTTGTTATTTTTCAGTATATCAAAAACATGTTAGGTTGTTTTTTTATATTAAATGAAATGAATGAATAAATAAATAATAAAAAAAATAAAATAAAAAAAAAACTTGAATGACATCCCAGGAGAGCATTTGTCAGACACTGATGTTGGACGTGACGGTCCGGCTAATAGTTTATCCCATAGATATTCCGTCCATTTGAGGTTAAGCTCTGTGCAGATCAGTTACGTTTTCCAACATTAAACTCCCTCATCCATGTTTTTTCTGAACTTCTGCATCTCAGCATCCAAATGACAGCATTCTGTGATTTTATACAACTTGTTGCTGTTGTTTCCTTTCTCTCCCACTTTGTTTTGTTACCACAGACACTAGACTGTAGAGTACTTATTTACAGGACATTTCATGGATAGGTAAATGAATATGTTTAGCAGCATATTGTAAACAGGAATAAAAGGATATGGATATAAATACATAATTCGAACTTGTCTCCTTTCCTTTGTGATAGGTCGTGGGTTCAATCCCTACACCCAGCTAAATGTTGACATGCCACTTGGCAAGACACTCAATCCCATATTGCCCACCAGTGTGTGTATTTGGGAGAACAATTTTCCACTGTAAAGTGCTTTGAGTGATCCTTATGACTAGAATACGAATCGGTTACAACTATAATGACAAATAAATAACAGATAACGTTTATTTTGCAGTTTAAAATGCATAAGGTGGACTGGTCTTGCACAGTTTGGCTTTTTTTTCCCCTCAAAAATGCGAACAAGTATAAACACATGAAGTGTAATATGAAAAGAAAATGAACGTGAAACCATCTTGGTAACTGATTTCTTTTGGAGAGTTGACAGTTTAATTTTTGACAGACGACAATCCCTTATCCAAATTAGAAAGAAAGCGGTTGTTTCCCGGTCTGATCCGTGATAACATCCCCCACACGTGCATTAAAGCTAAATTTCCAGATAAAAACGTCTTCACCTCCTAACTAAGGCTATTTTTAGCATTTTTTTCATTCAGTAATAGCCCATGTGAACGCCGCAGGCTATATTTAGACCAACGTTCACTCTCGGTTCTTGCGTCAATGGAATCCCGTGCGTGCGTCACCACGAACAACGTCTGCGTCTCGATGCTGATTGGCTGCGCCCCCGGAACGTTCTACCGTCCCGTTCACCATTTTTGGGCATTGGCCCGCCTTTTTGTCGATGCGGCCAAAATAAAACAAGAGTGTATGAAGCTGACTGCTCTGACCCAGCGTGTGTGTGGCAGAGTGTGAGCCTGAATGGGTGGGTGTGCCGACAGCAGCTGACAGAGGTGATTTCATCTGTTTCTTCAGTTTTAAAAGATAAAAACGCTTCAGAATCCGGATATTCACAAAGAACAGGTGAGTGAAAGTACCTTTCGTACAGGAGACTGTAAGTTAAGCTAGCTTGTTTACACTTTTATTGATATGTCATAATTCAAAGTTGGAGTAACTTTTTTTGGAATGTGGAATAATAGGGTTTTTTTCTAAAGATTCGTTTTAGAGGCTTTGTTAAGGTTGTAAGGTTTACTTAGTCAAGACTGATCCAGTTTAACTAAGTAGTACAGCGTTATTATTATGTTTAGTCAGGTTGTTTGACTTACTTCAGCCTGAATAATGTAACTGTAAAACAAGACAAATTGAAACAAGACAAGTTAATTTAACTATGAAACTACTGAAAACCAGACACATCACTTTAGCAAATTTAACTAACTTTATAAACGAGTTATGAACTGTAAAACAGGATTAATATTGAAGTATTTCCAGAATGTGTGAACTTTGGGAAGTCCAGTTAATACATAAAACTAGTCCAGGAAATCTAAAATGAATGTTGTTTATTATTTTTTAGACGTTTGTGCAAATCTAACTATCTCTTTAAGTTTTAATCTTGATTTTCTTTAAAGAAACAGTAGCCCTCTATTAGTTTGGCTTCTGATACCCATAAAAAAAACAATAAAAATGTTGAAATGAGGGGACTTGTGGATGCATGTCTGTTTAGCTGTAGTTACACGTACGCTCAAACAGGCTTCATCACCTTTCTCACTCTAACTGGCACTATGCCAGACATGAAATGCAACCTGCAACACTCCATGGTACGGCTGCTGTGAAAGAGGGTTACCCTCCACTGAAGGAGGTTTTCAAAGCATTAGCAGCCGGTAACGCAATATCTGACAGTATCCGAGCGATCTGCCGGACCACCGTCTGCATTTTCCAGAGGGGAGTGATAGGGCCTTAGGCAAGAGAAATGGCATGTTTGGTGAAACGAAGCGGAGCAACTTCCAGGCGCTAACGTTGGCTACTGTTTGCATGGGCACAAAGGGAAGGTTATAAACCTAAATAATACAAAATATTGTTATATCTTTCAGTTTTTCAATTGCAATGTTGAGCTTATTTACACCTTAACACACGTTACAAGACAAATAGTTCTAGTTAGCTTCCAGTTAACTGAAATTAAAACTAATCTAATCCATGCAAATACAGTAGAATCTTATAGACAGATTATGCAGTTTCTATTTGCAAACTGGTTATTGAGTTATTGAATTTCTATCAATTCTTCATCTTGAGACAACGGTAGAGCGGCACCAGTTTCTTTGACCTGGAGTAACCTTTAGTTGTAGGCTCAGACTGACTGTCAGTCTGCTGCTACTGACTTCTGGTTATAACAACATCAAATGAAGGCAGGAAAAATACATTGGTCAAACTGTACCTTTATTGTGAAAGGAAAACTTAATACCCAGAGCGTAGCCACAATATGAAAAATAGAAGTTTGATTAAGATACATTGAAAAACCTTCAGATATCTCAGAGCAGAGGGTTGCTTTTGCAACATATGAACAAAATAGCATTTATGTTTGAGCTAAGCGACAACTAACATCTATTTTCAATTGTCTCCTGTCTCTTAGCGATGCCCTGTGTACAAGCCCAGTATGCATCTCTGCCCTATGACAACTTCTTCAGCTCTGAGCTCTTAAATCCTGACTTCAGTGCCAAACTGGCGATGGAAATCTCTTGCCAAAAGGACCAGCTGTCATCATCCTCATTGCCCAGCATCAACACTTTGATGGGAAATGGTTACATTGGGGAGTTTGATGCTTACTCCTGCAAGGTTACCACTTCCCCTCCTGCCTCTGCAGCTTCATACAGCCATGCTGCTGCAGCTGAAAGCCCCAGCCCACAGATGCAGAACCAAGCCTTCAAGCTGGATGATCTTCAAGTGTATGGCTGCTACCCAGGATCCTTTTCTCTCAGCTGTCTCGAAGAAACACACTCATCGTGTGGATCCGATTATTATGGAAGTCCCATCTACGGTGCTGGTTCTCCTCCAACACCAGGCTTTCAGACCGAGTCTGCAGCTGTCTGGGATTCCCCTTTCAGCCCCTTCCCCCCAGCCCTCCCCTCCTCTGTTGAGAAGGCCACCATGGCGCAGCAGTTTTCATTTTTCACCTTCAGCAATGCACAGGAGCAGCACTCTCCTCTGGGTCAACATCAGGATCCACCATCTTGTCAAGAAGATGGCTTCTTTCATCTCTCACAACATCAGCATGTCTCCCCACTTCACTGCCCCCCCCTGTCCCTGGATCATGGACGGCTGGAGAGCCCAAGAGCGCTGGAGGAGGCTATGATGTCTCAGAAAACCCCCAGCCTTGGATCCAGTGAGGGTCGCTGTGCAGTTTGTGGCGACAACGCGTCCTGCCAGCACTATGGAGTCCGAACCTGTGAGGGATGCAAAGGTTTCTTCAAGGTGAGAAAGAAATTAAGCTTTCATCTTGTTTATTATATAGGATTCATTCAACAAATGAGCAGCAGAGGAGAGAAGACTTGATGCACAACGTGTTAATAACCTGTGCAATATGAATACAGTTAACATAAAATAAAACCTGCATTACACAGCACTTCATTCTGCAGTATGCACTTTATGCATTAGGCCTATATGCTGCAGCAGATTTTAAAGTTACAGTTTTTAAAGATGCTTTGTGGGAAAATGGCAGAGACTTTAGGAACGGATGGACACATCCAGATCATAATCCACTGCATTTCAGCAAATGTCTCTTTGGTATTAAATAGCATTATAATAATATTCATTTAATCTAAACATGCTCTCACAACACTGGTCTCCTTTGAGTTTTATAATATCTAAATTTTATAATATCTAAATATCTAAATTCAGGTATTAAGTTGAAAAGTAGGGAAAGAGAACAAAGCACAAAGAAAGAGAAAGCCTAACTGAGTCTAGATACATATTCTATTTTTATTATCATTGCTTCTATCCAATTTCCTTACATGTTGCTAATTAGAAACACTATTAATAGAAAATGTTGCCAATTAGCATACAGTAATCATTAGCAAACTGAAGCTGTTTGGTGTTGCATGCCAACATTACTGATAGCATGTCACTATCAGTAAAGGTTGCTTTCCTTAGCAACTTGCTATTAATAGCATGCTGCTATACACAGTTGTCTCTGCGAGATCTTGTAGTAATGCTTTTTTTCTTTTGTTCCCCAGCGAACTGTGCAGAAAAATGCAAAGTATGTGTGCCTCGCCAATAAAGACTGCCCGGTGGATAAGAGGAGGAGAAACCGATGCCAGTTCTGCCGTTTCCAGAAGTGTCTTGCAGTGGGAATGGTCAAAGAAGGTAAAGCAACGTCAGACTCTTCTGGAAGGTTCTAACGCAGCGGTTTTCAATCTTGGTTGTCTGGACTCCTGGCAAACCTGATTTAAACGACTGCAGTTCTTTCTCAAAGTGCCGTCAAGTGCAACAGAAGTGTGTTTATCCCTGACCTATTTCTGGAAATAGGGAAACCCCTTAATCATGCAGAGCAGAGGACTGAAAACCTTGCATCCAATGCATGATGACGACAAACCTGAGATTTTCAGTGGCAGTTTTTGGAAACCAAAGCCATGTGCAACTTGAGCTTTACAGTGCCAGCTGAAGGGGGCACTGAAACCGATACTGAAGTTGTCTGACGTGTGTATCAGGTGACATGTAACGCTCATACATGTGTGCTCCTCTCCTTGTCCCTTTAGTTGTTCGCACAGACAGCCTCAAAGGTCGCAGGGGTCGCCTACCGTCTAAACCCAAGACCCCGGTTGAGGCTTCGTCAACGACTCCCAGCGTGAACCTCATCGCTTCTCTCATCAAGGCTCAGTTGGACTCTGACCCGGGCATCGAAAAGCTCGACTACTCCAAGGTAAGCCTGTGGTTTTTGCTTGACCCAAACCTCTCCTTTCATACGACCTTTTGAGTTTAGGGATATTAATCAATCTTCTTTTGTTCCTCTGCAGTATCAGGAGAGGTCAGACGGCCTGAAAGAAAAGGAGGATGCCGGCGACATCCAGCAGTTCTACGACCTGCTGACCGGTGCCTTGGATGTCATAAGAAACTGGGCTCAGACCATCCCAGGATTCACGGACTTCTGTGCCGAGGACCAGGAGCTTCTTCTCGAGTCTGCCTTTGTGGAGCTCTTCATTCTTCGTGTTGCGTACAGGTTGGTTAGATTTCTCCACTTTCAAATAAAACTTGAGTGTTTTAAATATTTGACATTTCAGTGCTCTAATTGTTTTAATCGTTTAAAACCGCTCAGGTCGAAGCCAGAGAAGAACAAGCTGATCTTCTGCAACGGCCTGGTCCTCCACCGGCAGCAGTGCGCCAACAGCTTTGGTGGCTGGATCGACTCCATCATGGATTTCTCACAGAGCCTTCATCGCATGAACTTAGACGTCTCTTTGTTCGCCTGTCTTTCGGCATTTGTCATCATCACCGGTGAGTTCCTCCGTCTCCTTTTTTAAGAGGCAAACTTTGGTTGATTAAAACATTTGAAGTTAAGGCTCAAATCTGACTGGAGTGTAATTTATGCATAGATCGCCATGGCCTGAAGGAGCCCAAAAGAGTAGAGGACTTTCAGAGCAACCTCATCAGCTGCTTAAGGGAACACATGAGTGGAATTGGATCGGACGTGACACGGACGCAACCCAACTACCTGTCCCGTCTGCTGGGCAAGCTCCCAGAGCTGAGGACTCTGTGCACTCAGGGCCGGCAGCGCATCTTTTACTTGAAACTGGAAGACTTGGTTCCTCCTCCTCCGATTGTGGAGAAAATCTTTATGGATACGCTTCCTTTTAAAATAAAAACTGTGATGTGTGTGGCAAGGAGGCGAGATGGCAGCATTAAGAAGAACGGTTGTCCACATCAGACACTGACTGGTGGGCCACCATGCATGATATTCTCTAAGAGACCATCATTTTTTTTTACTTTTGCATTTTGAAAGTTTCATGGCACTATAAGGGATTGACATCAGTGCCGAGACTATATCAGCATATTTTTAGTATGTTTTCTGTGATTTGTAAATTTACTTTGTTGCTAAGGCAGACGTGTTGCCGTTATTGTGTTCTGCAGCTTTTAAGATGGCAATGCGGTGCTCCAGCGTACTCAGAAACACTAATTTCTTAAGAGACTGGTTCACGATCCCACTCTGAAACTTTAAAACTTTAGCTTAAGCACAGATATATTTCTTTATACATTTCATAAATTATAATTCTATTTGTGCTTTCTCGGAAGGTCTTGGACCAAAATTGAGCTAAGTTTTTATTTTGATACAATCATATATGAACCTTCTCGCCTTAATATAAATAAAAAGGTTTGTGCTGCCTTTTTGGAGCAGCTTGTTGGTAAACTCCTTTCACAGTGGCTGCAACATGTTTGTGCTTTAACAGTGAAACTAGATGATGTTCAGGAAATAAATACAAAGTGCCTTTATAAGCCTTTAACCTCTAACTAGCATAATATGCCCCCCGTTCACGACAGGCATAAAATAAAATGAGTATTGTACAGCACCTTTCACAATTATTGGCACTTAAATTATCGTTACAGTTTGTGACCTCAAGATACTTTTCTTTGTTAAGCTTTTTTAAGATTAACACTCATCTGTCTTTCCTGATTTTCTTGGTTTCTTGTTTTCCCCATTTTGATTCATTTGTCTAAAAGGAATGAGTCCCTGTCACACCACCATGAAGAAACATAAAGTCATGATTTAATGCCAACTAAATATTTCTACACACACTAACTAATTTGAAAGCATGCATTTTAAATTAAAAACACCTAATTTCTGTTCTAGAACAGCTATTAGGCGTGCCATTAAATGTGGAGGATTCAGTGTATCAGAGCTGCTTTTGATATAAAGTTGCATGTGTCCATCCTGCAATGACACAGTTATTGAGTGATGAAATGTCTGAGAGGATATAATCCTGTTCACATGCTCTTGAGGCAATGAAAGTTAAAAGTGTAACTCCGTCTGAGATTAAAATAGATCTGAGCAGATGTCCACGTCTTGTCCCAACAATAGAATCGATCTTGTTCTTGGTACATTTTACATGCACATCATGTTTAAGTACATTTTAAAAGCCTCGCCCTGCATTTCTGTTTCGTACATATTGAATGTAGTTCTTGTCTTTTCTTTTAACCTTATGGACTCACAGGGAAATGTGACAACCAGATGAGCAGCTATAAAGACTGATGTTCATATGGAACGAGCAGTTCTTCTCTTACGGTTTGGTTTTTGTTGGGTTGCGCTCAGTGGAAATGTTGCCATAGCGTTTGTTAAATGGGGAAAAAATCCCAAAAGAATTATTTCTTTTTAAATAATTGCTCAAGAGATTATTATATTTTGTGCGTCAATGTTGATAAAAATGTTTTTAACCTTGTGAATATGTACATGCCAGTTTCTCATTATTTGTTTCATATTTAAAATATATATTTAATCCATAATAGTTAATGTATTGAGACATCTGTAAATTTTACACCTTCATCCCGACACATGCACAATACAGACAAAAGTACATTATATTATATATATATATACACACACACATACTACATACTCTTGTTCACTCTAAAGCACACCAATGTAGAAACATATAGTGTCACCTTTCCATCTTTTTACCTACAAAAATCCTGTACTATTATATACTGTTTAAACAAAAAGTACCACTTAGTAAATTATACAAGGACACCAAAAACAGCTTCTGCAACTATTGCATAATTTTATCTCTTAACAAGCATAGAAGAAAAACCTGAATTCATTAACAGTTAGCAGATTCACATTTTATGCTTAATAACTCATAAAAAGTTAGGATCTCTGTGTGAGAATTTAGTTTTTTACATTTCTGCCTTCTTACCCCAAATACCCTAAAGTTAGATAAATATTTAAACATTTCATCAGTTTATATTGCCATCCTTATCGCTCAACAGTCTCAAAGTTTAAACTGTAGCATACCACAATCTTTTGCAAAAGAACAATACAGATTTCTCTTGTCCATCTGTAAAATATTGCATGCAGCGGTAGGATTAGCATGTTAACTGATGTAGTTTTCTAATTTTATGGAATCGTATGGAAACTGATTCATTGGAAAACCTTCAATATATTCAAAAAACCTACTCTGCAGAAAGAGAAGATTTTTGGACTTGGGTTGAGTCGATACCTTTTAAAGCTGTTGAAGTTTTAAAATTAGACCCCCAGCTCATTTTCTGCCCCAAACAGAGGCATGGTGATGTCCAAAGAGCATGAGGCATTTCTTCCCTCAGGTAAAATGACTGTGACAGAGACCAACCTGATATAAATAGCTTTGAATGAGTTAAATCCGCTCTTTTGTCTGCAATAACAACTTCACTGTTTAATTATGCCAATTTGAGATTAGGACGAGGAAATGATCAAATCTTTTATCTAATCTCTTTCTCTATAACTGTAGCAGTTCGGTAGTTTAAATAAAGAGACAGCATAACTTTCTGGTTGTTACATAACAATGTGGCAAAAAGTATAATACAAAGTCCTTTTCACTGAGGTGGTGTCAGTTTTGTCAAACATGGTGTTAATGTTGGCAACATTTTTGACCAGAGCAAGGCGACACCGTGCGCCTCTCGGCCGCAGATGACTGCTGCCCTGACGGCATCCAGGCACTTGACATCTGATCAGACTGTACACCTCGTACTGGTCCTCTGGATTTTGGCACTGGCAGATAGAATGGAAAAAGGGATACAGGGGGAAAAGAGGAGGAGGTAAAAGCAACATTAGCCGGCACAGAGACTTCCTTTTTGTTACAAAATGGCACGGGCAGCCTGTTGTAAAAGCCCCGAATGATGTGATAAGCAGATAAGTCTGGTTTTATGAGGAGAACAAAGACAGATGGAGCAGTTTGTTGTTTAAAAACTGTAAATCTCTTCTGAAAGTCAGGATTTGTTCTTTGTGGCCCCCGCGACTATAACAAGTCAGGCATGCAGCCCCTTCATGTTTCCCAAACCCAAACTCAAAATACCTCCTCATGCCAGCGTATCTCCCGCTTTGAGATGCGACGTTTCTTGACACCATCTTTTTCCAAAAGTAGAAAGTTACCATCTGGAGCTGCCATTGGCTCGTTGACCTCTGAAACTGACATACAATACTGCTTTTAGGAACAAACCAAGGCCTTGAAGCCCTGACCTTTATCATGGTGATTTGTAAACAAACCTCCCAGACTAAAATCATTTGAAAAAAATTATCCACGCAGCAGAAAACAAGAGGCTTTGCATGACATTGTTAACCTGATGTTTTCATTGTTACTTATAAAGTACAGAGTGAACTAAGGCACAAGTTCCCCTCAGCCTCACTTTGGACAAGTTACAAGCACCTTGAAGGTGTTTTTTACCAATAAGCATCAATTAGATAATAATAGCTAAATTAATGTCTATTTTGCATCATAACCTCTAAAATTATGTCTTTTCATTTTCTAAATTTAATTTAATTAGTTTTATAATACGACAGTGCATCAACGCACTTCATAGCCCTAAATATCTCTGATTTAGCAAGATGCTAATTTGCATCCATGGCCCCAAAAACACAAAAATAACTACAACATTAAGACAATAAAAATATAAGAATGCAAGACAACATTCTGCAAACAGGAGCATCTTACTCATCGTTAGTTGAAGACTTTTCTCTGCTCTGTTTACAGTTCATATGTTAATATGCTCCTAAAGGGGCAATAATTATTTCATCTCCTATTTTGTACATTTTATCAAATAATGTTTTTATAGCTTTATTTTACTGTAAGGGTGCAGAATATCAATTATTAATAATCCAGAAAAAAAGCAATATGTAAAGGTGAAAATTATTTGTTGAGAGAAACAACATTTTGATGCTAAAATGTATCATATTTAAATCAGTTTTGCTCTGTACTGAAATATTGCAGATCTTCAGTGTTTCTTGCCGTTTGGTGACTCAAAGCCTCAAAGCTCCTTCGACAGATTTTCTGGGGGACTGAGACAAACCTGCCCACTTAGTGACCTTAAAGTGCTTCTTGTTTAGTCGGTCCTTTATTCCTTTGGTAACTTGCCTTAAGATTTAGATCCGTCCACAACCCATCAATGATGTTCTGGCTCATGGTAGAAGATTTTCGATCATTATCGATCATTAGTCTCTCAATGTGATGTAATCAGGTATTATTTGTACTGTAATTGTGACAAATAATGCAGATTTTATTAATTACTGCAGACAAGGTATTAATTCCTCAAAATGTCTTAACAGACCCCTACAACTTCTTTAGGTTAGCTTATATTCTAGCTTTCGGCTACAGTCGCCTTACAGTTTCAACTGTTGTCTTATGATGAAAGTTACAAAGTCAAAAAGAATCAATTATCATCTATAATTCTTCTTTACATTCTGTTGTGTACAATTCTTTTACCAAAACTACAGATGTGACAAAATGGGACAGTAGAGACTCATGATTTAATCACTCGACATATTTTATTTTGTTCAATTGATTTTAAAAGAAATATGATGTAGATAATGTTTTAAATTGGTTTCTCTTCATTGTCTCTTCTTGTCTCTTTATAATAAATAACTTAAATTGGTTAGCATGACTTAATGTTAAGTGGTGCAACTTCAAATCAAACGCAGCAATAAGTAATGCAACCAAATTTAATAGTAAGTATTGTGAAAATCACACAAAAATAAGCAATGCAATGTAACATTAGGCATCTTTATACGACAATAAGCAATGAAAACTTAATTTTATTTATGTACCATAACTTAATGCAACTTAGCTTGACTTAGCTCCAGTTGAATATAAGTAAAGTGACATGCAACATGGCAATGACTGATATAATGTTAAGTAACATAACTTATAGCAATGTAGCTAAACATAAAATGTAATGTTCGAAAATGTAAATTAATTCAATGTAACACGATAAAAAGCAACATAATATAATGTAAAGTGACATAATTTACCATGAACTAAATCAAAGTAATGTATTGTATCTCAACCTTAAGAGGGCGAAATGTAGAAGTATTTAATGTACCTATAAGTAACGTAACGGGATTTAACACTAAATAACAATACTGTGGTGTAACAGTAACACTTTGCAACATGACGATGCTTCAGTAGCAGTGAAAGAAGTAGGATGTGTGATGCAGATGAAGAGATTTTCAGCCACAAACGTAGCAATTCTCAGAGAATAGATAAAGCAAGACAGCAGCCTACTTGGAGCAGGTGGATAAAACTGCAGTCCAAGGCCAAGTCCAAACGCCATGCCTTCCCTCTGAGTGCTATTAGACAGAGCGCTCTCAATCTCAAACAAAGCTTGCATCCACTTTCGCTGACTTACTGTCAAAAGATAAAAACTAGAAGCAAAGAAGCCACATGTAACACAATCGAATCATGCAGTTTGCCACTTATGGATCAGCGTGTGAGTAAGAGAGAGCAGCTGATTGCCGGAGATGTCATTGTTCCAGAGGGAGGAAAGCTAATAGGTTTGTTTGTGAGGATGCTGCACCTGCTGTTTGTTGACGGACTGAGCTGTAAATAACTTTGAGAAGCAGCTCGGTGCCCCGTGGTGACTCCAGTAATTACTTCTCCATGAGTCCTAATGCAATATCGCTTTTTAAAACACACACATGTACATAGTACTTTGAGTACACGCTATAAGGTCCCCTGTGAAATTGTATACATGCGTGTAGATTCACGCTGCAGCATCAGGTTCTACGTAGGCGTTTTTGTTGAGCGTGGAAAACCCATCATGGGTGTATTTATAGCCAGACCATTGTTGAGCCCACAGTATCCTCAGTAATTGGATCTGGTCTCCCTCACTGAGAATGTCCCATGATAAACGAGAGGGCGACTGTCATTGCTCATGACACCTTGTGATAACTCTATGTAACACATCACGGCATTAGGGTCTTATTCCCCCCAGGATTAAATGCACAAGTGAACAATTAGCCATCTAAACGGTCATTTTGAAGTGAGTGAGAGGAAGGGATGGTGAAACGTAGTTCAGTTGATTTGTTCTGGAGAATTCACTCAAGTATAAACAGAAAAAAAGTAAAGAAAACAAACAGTTCTTCTTAACATATGTGAAATTGAGAGAAAGTCAGTTCATCAAAATCACAAAACAGATAAATTACGTAGGTGTAATATTCTGAGCAGCTTGTCGTCTGATAATTTCAGTTTTAATGTTTACTAAGCTCCTCTCACTGTCCTTTGCAGGATGCTAATTTGCACCATTTCCTCTCAGAATGCTGGGAACTGAGCAAACCAGTTATTTTCCTTTTGAGTGTTAAATACTTTCCTTTCTTTCTTGCTATATATTTCAGATGCTCAGCAGTTCAGGGCCTCCTTTGTTGTATTTTTAGTTTCAAAGTGTGTCAAATGTTTTCGATGCGGGACCGGTCTTGGCTACAGGCATGACAGTTTAACACTCTGAGTCTTTTATGGAGCCGCTCAGTAGTCGTACGTGCAGAATTGTGTTTGGTATTTTATCTATGATTATGTGCCAGGCCTTCTCTAAAAAAAGACACAAGGAAGACAGGCAGCATGCTGTGTGTGTGTATGTCAGCATTGATGGGGCCTTTGGAGATGTGGAAGTTACTCTTGTCATGTGCAGCAGCGCACACCTTTGCACCATCAGACATGCATCCACAGACAGTAAAGCTGATGGAATGACCAATAAGTATCATATGTACTGCCCTGCTTTTAATGCAAATGTCAGAAGCTAGTTTTAACTACAGGAATAATTTACATTGTCTAAAGAATGTAGCAGAAACAGTGACAGGATCCATTTTTCTTATGCAGCACATTGTGGTTAGCGTCTCTCCAAAGTCTGCTTCAGATTGGTTGTTCAGCACCTTGAGACGACTCCTTCCCTGGAAGCTGCTTGCACCTCAGGCAGGAGATTTCTGAGGCACGAGAAACCTATGAGATCCTGAACCTCCGAGAATTAATGCCGGAGCGACTCAACAAAACCCCTGACAAAAATGAGGTCCAGTTGCACCAAATATGTTTGTTTACATCATACAAGCTAAAGTTAGGCTTGTCAAAGTTTTAGCGTCAAATCGGTCTGGCTTTTATAGAATTATTTACATTTATTTCAACTGCAGTACTGCAAGTAAATAACGTACTGAAGAGAGAATTTTAATATATCTATCAAGCGCAGTTGGTGCTGCTTGTGTGTGTGTGTGTGTGTGTGTGTGTGTGTGTGTGTGTGTGTATGTACACATGCGTGTGTGTCACTATGCTGGAAACTTCTCCCTGCTCAGCCGGAGAATATGAGAATGTTACAATTATAAAACAAGATTGACAGGAGGGATAGTGTTGCACTGGCAGATGACAGATCCTGGCCGACTGCCTGATAGTTATTCACAGCAACCACCCCCTCAGCAAACACACACAACACACACACACACACACACACACACACACACACACACACACACACAACACACAACACATGCATGGATGCATGCACTTGCATTTCAGAGAGCCCCAACCGAGGGATCAAAGCTTGAGGAGCGTCTTAGGGACAAGCGATAATGTGTGTGTAGGTGTGTGTGGATGTGCATGAAAATGGGGGCTCAAGGTCAAAGTAAGCACATGGTGCAAACACACCAACACAGGCAGGTGGTAAAAAAGCGGATAACCGCATCATTCAACGAGTCACGATCTGACTGCTGAAAACTAAACTCTGCTGGGCCTCTAACTTTTAACATGTTTCGAGTTTATTGTCAAAATACACCAAAAAAACTTTTACCAGGCCAAGAGCTGCCCACGGCGCTGGAAACACGAGGAGTTGTTAAAGACAGAACTTAAAGGCTTTTACAGCATGTGAAAACGGAGCCAGAAGGGTCTTTACTTCTG
Source organism: Poecilia picta (assembly GCA_033032245.1). NCBI lineage: Eukaryota > Metazoa > Chordata > Actinopteri > Cyprinodontiformes > Poeciliidae > Poecilia > Poecilia picta. Next base: position 14,268,014 of record CM065357.1, on the reverse strand, counting down.
TGTACTGAATCCACTCAGTCCGCTGGTTTTGGCTCGAAAACTGCTGTGGGAGGATTTTTCTGTCAGCCTCCTGAGAAACCTGCTGATAATGTGACACCATTAACAAGCTGCCGGTGGTCGGTAGGTTACAAAATACACCAGTGATGCGTTCATTTCATTTCAATGCTAACTTAATGAGCTGGAAATTTAATGCAATTTCTCACTGTTATCTGAGAAGTGAAACAAGTCAGATTTCTGTTGGGATACAGTGGTGATGCTTCACTCCAATCTCTTTTATTAGTTTTTTTTTTTTATTCGTTTCTCACTTTGATTGCAGTTTCATTGTTAGTGCATACACTCCCCAGGACTCATTTGGCTCTGGTTCTGTTTAATAAAAAAAAATGCATCCCAGTCTTTTTTGTGTGAACAAACTGCAATACTTTTACTTTATGTGTCCAACCATTGCACCTTGAAATTATTTAAGGTCTATTTTAACACACAAATACTCAAAAGTTAGTGGAAAATCAGCTTTACTCCATACTTCCTTTGTTAAGAGTAATCTCATGCAAATTCACATTCAAAACCAGTGTATTATTACACTAGAAGTTGATTAATGAAGTTTAAACAATCTGGGCCTTAAACCATCGTTTATAGCAGGTGAAATATGGTTACAAATATAAATAAATCGCCAATTACGTTGCTCTTTCGGTGTACTTTTGTTTCTTGAGCGCAATATACACACCTCACCACTGTTCCGACGCGATGTTTATGTTGAATCGCCATAAAGAAGTTGGTTCTTTTATTTTGAAGGCAGCTTTATAGGAAGTTATTTACCTGACGTACGTGGTGATGACGTCATGGATCTGGAAAAAAAAATGCGGATCTTCTGCTCCTTCAGTCCGTCACTGTTCCGCTGCTGGAAAAACTGTAAGTCCGAATAAACGCTAATTTGAATCACTTCTCTCTAAGGGTGTCAGGATTTATTCTTTAGAAAGAGTCGGAAAACAAATAGTTTGCTTAGAGAAAGCGAGGCCCAATTAGAGCAAATTGCCCAACTGGGAGTCAGCCTAACCTTAGAGCGTATGGTTGCTGTGATTTTTCTCAACTAAAGGTAAGCGATAAGGAAGTACGGAACAAAATAAAACATTACCAGAAGTGGGCATTTCATTTTTCTGTCAGGCAGGAATTTCACTTCTGCTAATGCTAAGAACAATTCTTACTTCAGACACCCTGTTCACACCGTTTCCAAGTTACTCACGTCATACAGTTTGACACAGAGTTTCTTTTGGTGTTTGTTCATTCAGCTGACTGCTCGACTTGGACAAACGAAAAATTAGCGTGTCGCTGGTGTTTCTACCTGGGCAACACCTGGGCCATGCCTGCAATTTAGAGGAGGGGGTTTCCAAAGCGTGGCGTCCTGTCCAGGGTTTACCGCCTCTCGCCTGGAACGACCACGATAGAGACAAAGGTGTACTGAAAATGGATGGATGGCTGGGTTTTCAAAGTGTGGGGCGTGTCCCTCCTTTAGGGCGTGGCATGAGGGAAATTAATACATAAAACAATAACAGCACAAAGTAACTGAAAACATTTAGCCAACTTCACCACACCTACACCCGAGACTAAATAGATGTATTTTTTAAAGCTCTGGTGAGTCTGGACAAGCAAAATAAATAAATAAAAAAAAAACTTAAAATGTATGACTATGATTGTTTTAAGTCTGAATTTTAATGGGCTGAATCTGAAGGTCCTCCAAAACCACAGTGTCGTCTGTGTAGCATAGTTGATTTTGCACACAGCTACATCTGCAAAGCCTCGGGAGGAAGCCGAATTACCCACGCAAGTACAAGAAGTTCATGCAGGCTTCATGCAGAGAGACCCCGGGCCGGGATGCTAACCACTGCGCCGCTGCGCAGCTCATGTTTTTAAATGTCAAACTGAATCATATTCTAAAAAATTTGTTTTCTGGGAACATAGAAATATAAATTTGTTTTGTTTTATTTCTCTTAACAAAAAAATGCCATCCTTTAAGTTTTTAAACAAACAGCAAATAATTCAGACATATTTGTTTTTCTTTACAAGATAACAGATGAAAATATCATCTGTCTTCTTTTTCCATTTTCACAAAGGTCACTGCACACGTCTGTATTGCAGATTGCAATGTTGCTTTTTTTCTGCTAAAGGAGTTTCACTTCTCTGTTTTCAAAAGCTACTTCCTTCTGTTTGACTGTTTCATATGCCAACTTTGTGCAGTTGCATTAACAGAACTTTGTACTTTGGGCCAATGTCCAGTCTTGTCCAGTCTTCAAATCCAGTTTGAAGACTGGATTTAGGATCCGTGAACAAGTTGTATTCTCTGCAAGGTAACTGGCCTTTAAGTTTACAATCAGTGTTTTTTTAAATGGCAGGAAGTTTGGATGACTTTAACGCCTGATTGCAGCTTTTTTGAGGACAAACAGTCACACGAAGGGTAAGTGAGCCAATGTTCATGTGCGACATGAAACTGATGATTGTAACTGGCTTATAGCTAACAGAATATCAACAGAGAGCAGTTCCTTCAGTGATGTTTGGGTATCTGAACTGTTGATGAAATCCTAAGGCTTAGAGAAGTCGTATAAGATAAATCTCCATATTTTCTGGTGTAATTGTGTGCTTTAAATGGCAGCAACCAGTGTTTGTATCTCTCTGTAATAGTGCGTTTAACCAGATGAAGACAACTCTGCACAAAGTGGTTGATTCATATGACAGAACATAATGTCACTTTCCTCCACATGTAGCATTTCACTTGTTGCCAAAACAGCTCAGTTTGTGTCATGTGTAAATAGTTGTTTGCTGTGTCCCTTACATAGCTTTTTACAATCTGACTTTCTCGGCTGTTCTCTTCTAAAATATAAATTTGTAGCGTAAACACCGAGTAGCTGTTCTACCAGCAGTTTGTCCCGCCCGAGCCGAGAATCTCTGTGGCTCCTCCAGAGTGGCATAAATTAGTAGTTCGGTGGTCAGTATAGGTGGATGGACAGGTTAGCTGTAGAGATGGGAAGTTATTGTACAGTTTTTAATTATTGTAATTATGATTTACACTAAGGATTTTGTTGTGGCATTCTAATTAACAATGGTTGCAAACCCCCAAAACTAACATTTTAATATTTTTGTTGTAAATAGATTAAACTGTGGATGTCAGATTTTGTTGTTACAAGAATAAATATCACCAAATCTTGTGATCAAATCTGAAGCCCAAATGGCCAATCTCCAGTTTCACGTTGCGCTCCAACAGAACGGTGTTCAGTGGCAAGTTCAGAGTTGGGGATGTTGGTTCATTTCCTAACTCTTCTTCACGGTTCATCCCTCACCTCTCACCTGTGTTTCTTGGTTCGTTTATTCACTAATGTTCTCTAAATCCTGTGAGGCCTTCAGGGAGCAGCTGAAATCACATAAGTTGCACACAAAAGACTGTGTTGTGATGGTTGTAGCTGACCCAGTGATACTGACTGTCAGCAGAGCCCTGAGATGGAGGACGCCTACAGTGAACTTTACCAGGAGTTTCTTCGCCTCAGGACGTTGTGCCTCAGGCAGGCAGCTCTGCTTCACCAGCTCACAACAGCCCTGCAGAAACAGCAAAGTATGAGTTCTGATTTCAATGCTGACCAGCAGCGCTCCAATCACGCAAAGTAACCTGTAAACAAACATTTGTTTTGTCCAGGGGTCTCTGTTCCAGAAGTAGAAGGGAGAGATCTGATTTCTATCCCGGTCCAGTGTTCCAATGAGGTCCCTGCGTTTCTGTACAAAAAGCCTCAACCGCTGACGTCTGCGGGGCCAGACCCCACGCCGCCACACGGGGCTGAGCACGCTTCCAGAAATGTTGGCTGCGCCTCCGGTGTCCTTGCTGAAGGAATGTCGAAGCTCAGCGTGAACATGCCTTGTCAGAGGAAGCAGGATGCGAAGACGGAAATGTTGAACCCGTTCGTGTTCAATACGGAGTTCTCGAAGCACCACGCAGATTCTCCCAGCAGGTCAAAGCCTTCGGAACAAAATGGACCCGGTGAACGCAGAGCTCCGTACATGGTGAGCGTCTTCTGCTCAGAGATGTGTGGTTGTTGTTGTGTTGTTTTTGTAAAGTTTTGATCTGTGTCAGATGCCGATGACGGATGGAGGCCTCCTGAACCTGTCTGGAGGAGCCATGATGTCTGACGTGGCGATGCACTCGCATGTTTGTGACTTCTGCCAAGCGGTTTTTCCCAGAGACTCGACCACACGAGGAGAGTTCCTGCGTCACCTTCACACCCATGTCACATAGACCAAACACAAACACTACAGTCGAAACGTATTTCCCCTCTGTCTTTTCCAGTAGCCATTGTAGATATTGCAGTAAAAACCAGCTGACCAGACATGCTGGAGCTCAGCTGGGGGTTACTAGGTGAGGGGTGGTGTCCACTGATTTGTGACATTACATTCTGAAAAAAAAAAAAAAAACAATTTGGAAGCTGCATTCTGTGTTTAGTCAAGCCATGCTGCATAAAATTTGTTACAAAATGTAGAATAAAATAAAAATATTCTGACAAATAAGCAAAACCAGAAGAAATCTGAAAGGGGGCAAATACTTTTTCAAGTTACTGCAGGTCTTCTTCATTGACATTAGACTGATACTGTGATGTGCATGCACACCTTGGTCACACAACCTCTGGGAACTTGCTGTGAAAGTTGTAATGAAGGAACTGGTTGTTAAGCATTAGCTGTGTGTGAGTTTTTGAAGTGTTTTACTCAGGGTTTTATTTGTCCTTTGCATGTGGGTGTAAATAAATTTTCAACAACAAAATCTAGAGACGTTTGTTTCATTACCGGAAATTTATGTCATGATTTTAACATGCAGGTGTTTGGCAAATGACCCCAAATCATCTGCATCAAGAACAAGGTACAACGAAACAAGGTTCTTTACTCAGGTCCTTTAACTGGTTTCTGATTTGCTGGTTTTCACACTAAGCAGCAAACTGCTCCATAGAAAGCTGGAGATCAGGCTCTGATAAACAGAACCACCCACAGAACAACAACATCTGCAAAAAGCAGAGACCCAATCCTCGCCTTGACTGCGCCTAGAAAGTCTGTCCACAAGTTATGACCAGAAACAGAACTGACTTCTTTCTGGTTGGAGCTTGGGTAATGCTCTGACCATGCGGACCAATCTCTGACTTTGGTAGGGACCCGGTACCGGACGCTGCTGTGGTGGCCCTCCCAGGCCTCCATGTTCATTCATGGACATGGAGGCCTCTCCTCCTTGAGACTCCTTGTCTCAAGAGAGAGAGACAAGGAGTCTCTCTCTTGTCTACGAGACTCCTTGTCTCTCTCAGAGACTCCTTTTCTCCGAGAGAGATGAGAGAGCTCACAAATATACACAGGTGTTTGGAATCTTGTATTAATTACTATTCTGTGTTTTTCAGTGATGTTATTTTATATTTTTTGTTGCTGTTGTTTCTTGGTTTTGTGTTTTTCTCTCTGTAGGTATAGAAGCAGATTTCTAGGTTGTTTTCTTGTACTCTATCCTTCTTTCTCTATTCTTATCTCTTTGCCTTACTTCTCCTCCTTTCTTTTATCTCTTCTTTCCATTCTTTTCCATCAAGTTTGGTGTAAAACCACTCTCTCACTGACCACCAAGTGGCCAGTGGGAGAGCATCGCCGGAGCTGCTGCTGTAGTTATGTAATTTTTTGCTTAATTTTTAACACTTAAACAATCCTTGAAATGTTGAAGTAATCTTATATGTTAATTTATACTCTGCTCACTTCAACTGTCCTTGTGCTGCTTGTCATCGGATCGGCTGTCTGCTGCTTCGCACTGTTACTGAAGAAAGAACAGGAACTAAAAATAGATGCAAAGATTAAACTCTAATTAGCAGCGCTGACAGCTGAATGACGATAACGGCTCCTTTACTGCTGCCAGATTGATTTTATAATCAGACGTTAAGATCTTGGACACAATTTCTGTTGCATCTTCAAGATTAAAAGGTATTTATTGTTACAGAACCTTTACAATTAAATGACAATCAAAGCTTTAAACACAGAGTGAAATGTAAATGATTGATAGATGCAATCAAGGTTAATTAGATTAATAATCATAGACCACTCTGAAGGATGACTACTTATTTCTTGGAGTTATCTTTATCACATGTTAATCACATGTTTCACTGCATTGCATTTGATTTTAATTGACAAAATTACTTGGCAACATGAACTGAAAGACACTAAAACACAAGGGAAATTTCTAAGACATGTCAATGAGACCTCTGTGAGTTAAGTGAATTGTTATAATTCATGTTGTTTTTGAGCCTAATAACCTGTTAAAGGTCAAGATCTTAGAGATATTTAGACTTTGACTATGCCACTTCTTTAGCCTTTCAGATGTGGATCTACAGGTGTTCTTCATGACCACATGGTTCCATCAATGACAGTCCAGACCTTCATGCTGTCAGCTCCATGTGTGTCACTATAATACTCTTTTCCTTAAATCCTCTCTGGCTTTTTTGACTAGAAGTTGCCACACTTGTAGCTTTACACTTTTGAAAATGTTTCTCTTTTGTATCGTCAATTCATATAATATTTTTTGTGGATCAAAAAGTTTTTTTTTTTTTTTGGTAAATGTCAAACAAGCTTCTGTGTCATTTTTATTCAGCAGGAATTTTGTCTTTGGTCCCATTGATGTAGTTTTTGCCTGATCTCCATAATTTTTTTGGATTTTGTTCTTGTTTCTTTTGTGACATGCAGGTAGAGTTTGTAATAATTTCTTGTGGAAAACCAGCTGCTCCAGAAAAGCTTCCCTACCATTTCATCTTTTCTAGACTGTACTGTTATCAGGGCTAGGTGTAGTTCATAAAAATGAAACAAAAAACTAAAAAATTGTGGTTACTTCTGTTAAATCCGGCAAAGTTATTTTAAGAGATGTGGAAAAGGAGAGCTCATGTAGGTGAAAACTCAAATCTAAGGTGTGTATGTGCTCTGCAAAGAGAAGGCGTGTATGATATTAAAGCAAACACCATGGACAAATATGAATTTTCCTGCAAGTTGCGAAGGTGTTTTGGTGTGGATGAGCAATGTTTCCATCCTCACAGGACCGTGACGCTTAATAACGCCTTGGACGTTTTGAACTCGTTTTGCTGGGACTTACTTTAACTCGCGCAGTAGTTTTAAATCCTACAGAATAATTTGTCTGGTTAATACCAGGTTTTCTCTTGAGCGTCGTTTTGCAGTCCGATGTCTGCGGATGACATGAGCGGCGATGATGAGTCACGGCAGCATCGAAGCGTCAGTGCAACAAACAAGACAACAGCAGAAGTGTTGCTGGCTGAGTGACGCAGCTCCTGCTGCCTCATCCACACTTCAGAGCTGTTAAATTAGCAGGAGGAAAAAAGTCACTTTTGGTAGATAGAACTACAACACTGACTTAAATCATTAAAGTAACATTTATTAGGATATAACAAAATAAATTATCTGTCTTGCAACGTACACCAAGGATGATTGTAATGCTCAAGAGACAGGTAGGTGTAACCGATGCACAGCACGCTACCTCACTGATAGTTCTGCAATTAGTTTACAAAATCTGTTATATTTATAGCCGTCGACATAAGTTAATACCTAAACTCTGCTGCCGAGGCCGGACGGGGTGACGAGTTTAAAATAAGCTGCTGCATCAAGAGAGAATACAATCATTTAGTCTCTCTGAACCTCTGAGTTTTCCTAAAATACTAATTGAACAAAAAATAAGTCACCCCCCAAAAAAATCACGAAATATGTCTTTAAAGGACACAAAAACATTACAAATAGATCAACTTACAAGTCAAAGACCCTATTTCTGAACAAGTGTGTCAAACAGCCTTTAAAATGAAGAACCTTTCAATGTAGTTTAAAATGCAGTGCTCCCAACAAATGTACAGTTTTACTTTTAGTGACATTAAACTCTGAACGGGACAAAGTCAGAGTGCGCCCAGACTGTCGCTCCAAGCCTCAGTGTTCTGGATTTAGCAACTGGATTAAGAAAATAAATACATGTTCATAATCTTGGGAATGGCAAAATTTTCAGTCTGAAATGGATAAAAAAAACATCCAATCAGTTATTTGTGCAGCAGAAAGTTGTGAGTGTAATTATGACAGAAGTCAAATCTGATGGATAAGCTAATGAACTCACTTTTTGAAATTTTATTCAACAACAACTAAAAAAGAAATACCTTTTAGCCTCAACATGCAGCATCTTGCAAAAACATTCATCACACTTTAAATGTTTTCAGATCCTGAAGCCACAAACTCCATTGCTTTTCAATAGGATTCAAGATTCAATTCAATTTCAAAAATACTTTATTAATCTCACAGGGAAATTAAATCAAATTAGTTTTATTTGATGTGATAGACCAACAACATGTAGTGCTTGATTATTGTAGATTGCTGATGACTTTCAAAATTCTTTACTAATGAAAGTTTGAAAATTTGGCATGGATAGTTAAAAAGAAATTCAATAAGTTGAGTTTATAAAAATGCATAACAGACTTCTCAGGTTTTCATTTGTTTAAAAAAATAAATCATGTATTACTTTCCTTTCAAATGAGTAATTAGGAAGTCAAACTTGATTTTTGTAGCAAAATAAAAACTAAGTGTTTTTATTTAGTTTTTAAATAAAAGCTAAATAAAAATCTGGCACATAAAATCATGCCAGATTAATAAAAACTAATTTGAGTTTTTTAGAAACCACTCAGCAGCCCCAGCTAAGGTTTCAAGAGAATATGGAAAAGGTGATTTCTCTCTTTTAGTTTTTAACTTTGTGTGGGGCTCCATCTACATGCTGCCTTTCATAAGAGACAGTTCTTCTTTATATGATATATTATGTTGGTTTATTACATAAACTATAAATAAAACAAAATAAAATGCATACAAATTTTAAGTAGTATGCATATTTTTGCAAGGTACTGCATGTGTCAGTCTCTTCTGAGTTAGTTTGACCTCTACAGTTTTGACCTCTGACCTAAGCAAAGCGTTTCCTGAGTGAATAGCTCCGGAGCATTACGCAGCAACTTGCAAAGCAAAGAGATGTTTGCTAAACGCGCACATCTCTGCAGTGTCGCTCAGTGTGGAGGAACTTCAGAGCGTCAGTTTCTCAAAGTTGCAGTGCCCCCTGCTGTGTGAAGCGCGTTGCATCTGTGACAGGCAGATCCCCCAGCGCACAGCGGCACTGGCAGCAACATAAACATTTTCCCTGACAGAACACAGCTAAACTCTGCAGGACACTAAAACAGAGACGGGGTTTCCTTCCATCTAACAGATATATAAAAACAGAAACATTTAGATCTTAATTTACAGCAGATTCGTTTACAAGGCAATGACGGGGCCTATTTAGTCAGATCCTGGCAGAGTCTTAGATTTACAGTTTTGAGTTGGAGTCCTCTCTCTGAGCACAGCTCCGCTGACGGGCTGCGGGTTTCACTTTCCTCTGTGGTTGGAGGTGATGGTTGGCTCTTTGGTGACACAAGGGCTACTGCTCCGGCACGTTGTCATCAAGATCGCCCGTTCCACTTTGATGTCATGCTCTGGGGGGAGACGTGGGTTTGAAAATGAGACTAGAAACAAAAGTTAACTCAAACAGGAAGTATGTAATTGACCGCTACAGAGCAGTGTTTAGGTAAAGGCTATCAATAACAACTTCAATTCTGATCTCAGTGACTGCAGCGTCGAAATTACTGGCTTTTCACGTAGTGGGGGCAGCAAAGCCGAGCATAAACACCGTTTAGAGATCCCATGCAGCTGGTGTTTAAAAGCTTTGAATGCTAGTTTGGGGGAATTCACCAGGAAGTTCTCCCACATGAAGTGTAGTCGTCATGGTTTATGTGACCAATGCAACTTCGTAGCAAAATGTCCCCAGGCGAGCAGAGACAATGGAGTGATGACTGAGTAAAAAAAAGAAAAAGCAGAGAATACACAGAACTAAAGTTTGGGTTCACTGTGTAATTATATGAGAGAGGCAGCAGATTAAAAGAAAACACAGCTTTTTAAAAATTATTTTGTAATTAAGAGCAAAAAATAGTTATAATTATTAAGAGATGCACCAACCAGCATATGTTTTTCTCTTCAGCATTTATGAGTCTTTCCTATAACCTTCCTGTTGGGAGCCATCATTAATATTCAACCAGATTCAGGTGTAAAAATTTTCCTCAGTGAGCTTGAATCATTAATGTCTTGTTCGGTGTGACAAATACACCAAACATCGGTTTTGCTCTCAGATCTAAGATGACCTTCAACACATGTCAAGCAGCGGCAGGATTTTTGGTGACTGCAGTTTGACGGCTGCTGCAACAAATTTTATGAATGGTTACCCTCATGACTCAGTTTCCTTGACCTGCTCTCCCTCTCCTTTCTGATAATAAGAGCATTAACACCTGCAGCTTGTCCATTTAGTGGAGAACTGATATCACTTTCAGACATGATTCAGCTGCAGCAGTAATCTTCCACTGTACAGAGAGAAATTAGTGTTTAATTTTCCAGCTGGCACGGTGTGACATGTTCAGGTGCTGTACGATTTCTGATTACTGGCTGGGTCAGACTGTTGTGTGAGAGTTACATAAACAGTTCAAACAATTCATATAAATTGAGGTGGGATGCAATTTAGTGACATTAAACATAACTGGTGATGACGTTTTCTAGTATCTGGTGTTTAGATCATTTTATTGGTGTTGCTTTTGCCAAAAAGTGCTTTGAAAATAAATTACATCAAGATTTTCTGTACAGTCTGTTCTACTCCATCTACTGTACTTTAAATACTGCTCATAATATCATGTCATTCACCCTCTGACCTCTAGATGGCAGCAGTGCTTCTTAAATTATTCCTAGTATGTGCAGAATATGCAACAACAGGCAACTCATCAGCATTATGACTAGAAGCAGTATGAGGTAATTTTCCCAACAGTAGTTTCAACTTTATGTATGCATTTAAAGTGGTGGCTAACATAGTTAGCATTAAGCATTAGAACATAGTTAAAAATAACTCTTAAAATTTTAGAAGGGCTGCCAGCTTTTCTAACAGAGACCGACTGTCATTAGAAATAAATTGTTTAAATAAATTATTGTGCTGTATTTTATTCAGCCTTCCTGTTTACAACTCAAATTCCTGCTCTCTCTGAGCACACAGCAGACTTGTTCTAAACACCTCTCTAAACAGATAATAGCTAGTTTAAATTTCTCTACTTGTTGATACTTGTTTGCTGGTAGCACTTCCAATCGGTCCTTTCACAGAAAGATCCAACTTTTGATTTTTCTTCTGCCTGGTTGCTGATCAGAGTCAATTAAGCTAAAATTGACTAATTCCAGTTCCAATCCTTGTTCTCATTTCGTAGTTTTAATCCAGCAGAAACAAAAAAGGTATTGTTTCGTTACCGCTCTAGAATCTCTAAGTTGTTTTAAATCTTCCATAATTAGCAAAATAACAATGTTATGTTAGTTAACAGCTAATTCAGCCAGAGAAACAAATCCCCACAAAGACAGTATTTATCGTTTTATTCTCTGTGTTGCTCTGTGACGCTCTGTGACAGTGGAAAATGGGTTACAGCTGAACTTGTGACGTTAAGAGGAAGTGGGAGAAAGTTGAGATTAATGAGTGCTGCACATGAGGGAAACTTGAATGAGTGAGAGATAAGCAAACAGGAGCATGACAGATTGATGCCAGAGATGAAACATATGTCATGTTTTGTTATTTCCGCAGTCCTTTTGGTATAGGGAGAGGATGTATTAAAAAAAAAAAAACACTGTGCCATTTCCCTGCCCACAGGTTTTATTTTTGTATGCTGTCGCTTGGTGAGTCAATGCAACGCCCCTCCAATTACCTCCCACTCCATCGCCCCCACGCCCCATCCATCCCGCCCTGCAGCCCACGCGCCTAACACGCTCTGACGTCAGTCACTGCCGAAGCAGGGAGGGGGGTCCGATTCTGTCGCCCACAGAGTACTTCCTATCCCCCCTCCCCTCCCTCCACGCCTCCTCATGTCTTTGCTGGCTTCCTTCTCCGTTGCTTAATCTCTTCAGCTGACGATTGCAGCCCAGAACGACTAATTCTGCCCAAACCACTTACTTTTTGCTTGTGATGCATCACAAAAACTAACAAGATATTAAAGAAGTGCAATAATAGAGTAACGCTTTCTCTCTCTCTCTTGTTTCATTTTTGTTTTTTGGTCTCCCTCCCTCCTTTGTCCTCCTTCTCACACTTTTTCCTCTCAGCCTCCTTGTTTCCCCCCTTCTAACTTCTCTCCTTTCTAGTCTACAGCCTGCTGGAGTTTAGCTGTGAGCGGTGGGAGGCATCACCTCAGAGCGATTCTGACTCACTGGGGTTCAAACTGTGGAGCTATAAAATATTCATTGTTACTGGAGGTTAGAAAGTCTCTGTCTGTTATTCAGTTCTGCCCCACAACCATTTGATTCCCTTTTGAAATTATAGTTCATGTTTTGTCTTACCTGCTGAAGATAACTCTGGCATCTTCACTTAGAATAAATCTACAATATCTGGTCCTGAGGCTCCAGCTAAGAGCGAGTCAGACCCAATTTCAAAAACATCATATAGATTGATGCAAATGACAGTGCATGCACGTGATTTTATTCATTTACAGAAAAAAATATTATTCACACAGGAAAAGGAGGGAGGAGGTGGTGCACCAGGGATGATATTCCTGTACTGAAAGACAAACAGGTAATGCATTTTCAGGAAGAGTAACAATATGAAATTGTAAGTAGTGTAATGAGCAGAAGAACAATGTTTTAATGGTGCATTCATTTCACCTCAGTTTGGATCTGTGAATTAGGTTATATGTCGCAAGTCATAAAAACAGTGAACTTTGTATTTTATTGTATAGAAGTGTTAATTCATAGGTAAATAAATGCAACTTTTATTTAGTTTTATGTTTACAGCAGCTGTACTACATTCTCAACTCAGGAATACAAGGCAAATTGAGAGTTTTCAGGTTGAAATTCTGACTTCATTGCATGTTTTTGTTTTATTTTGAATGAAACCCCCCCATAAAACTCACTTCTCAGTACAGAGGCAGCAAGCCATGAAGGGAATGGTGTGTTATTCATTTTCAAGCGTGAGGAAAACAAGAGGATTTAATGCAAAATCAAATTCTATAACAAGTTTAAGTGTGTGTGTGTGGACTTAATGTGCTCCTGGTTCGAATAGCGCACGTGTGTTGGGATAAAGGATGTGAAAGTCACAGTCTGTCACTATGGAGTACAAAACTTTATGCCATGATGCCAATATGTACTTCACCCCATTGATCTTCTGAGAAGGAAATGTCACCTCTACTGTCAGTTTCAATCATTCATTATTATGAATTTTCATCTGTTAAAACATCCATCCATCCATTTTCTTAACACCCTTGTCCCTTAGAGGGGTCAGGAGGGTTGCTGGTGCCTCTCCAGCTAACGTTCCGGGTGAGAGGCGGGGTCACCCTGGACAGGTCGCCAGTCTGTCGCAGGGCAACACAGAGACACACAGGACAAACAACCATGAACACACACTCACACCTAGGGGCAATTTGGAGAGGCCAATTAACCTGACAGTCATGTTTTTGGACTGTGGGAGGAAACCGGAGTACCCGGAGAAAACCCGCACATGCACAGGGAGAACATGCAAACTCCATGCAGAAAGACCAGGGCTGGGAATCGAACCCAGAACATTCTTGCTGCAAGGCAACAGCTCTACTAACTGCGCCATTGTGCAGCCCTCTGTTAAAACAACACAGAATAATATTGATAGCGAGTCTTTGCTATAACATCTGACTTAAGCTCATCTGTTGATCAAATTGTGCCTGCTACTTATTCTTTTAATGACACTGTATCTTCTTTTGCCTTTGAAACAAATAGCAGCTCTACAACAGTATTAATCGTTCACTTTCCTGCTTGTAAGTTACTTAGACCAGAAACATTTGACATGTTTTGTTCTCGGTGCGATTTTAGCACAGGAAGGTGATTGTTGGCACGTTGCCTCATACCTAACATTCAGCGCTTTTATTTCTGTCAAAACGGCAAAAGACTGCTTTGAACTTGGCTTCTCCAGCCTCAAGGATCAAATAACTTTGATTTATTGTAAACGAGGTTGCTAAGAGTTTTATACCGCAGGTCAGATGTTAACTGCTTATCCGTCTCACTTCAAAAGTCCCTTTAAACGTGGGTAAGATGATGGTTGGGTTGAACTGAAAAAGTCAGAGACTTCCTGAATATTCCTTCAAAAATCTTTAACCATCCCACTTATAATCTATCCACCTTCAAATTGAAGACTTTTATGGAATCACATTTGTTTATGCCTTCCAGAAATTTAGAAAATAACCCCTAAGTTATTCCTCTACCTTGTAGTAACAGGTTTAATCTATATTGAACAATCCAGGTATGGGAGTCTCTGAAAAGTCACCTGCCGAGTGAGTTCCCTCTGGCCCGAGGTTGAGTTTCCCCGCCCGGTCATGTGACACCATCCGAGCCAATCGCAGGCCTTCGTCCATTAGAGTCTGCTGTATTAGATGGCGGCTCCAGCTGGCAGGGTTCGAGGCGTCAGTGTGGGGGCGAGGGGACGGAGACTGGTTGCACTGGGAGCTGGAGTCTAACAGAGCAAACAAACTCAGCTCAAACTGTCTTTTTGTTTTTTTTGTTTTTTATTTCTAATGTAAATTCAATGTGGAGCATTACCAAGCGATACGCAGTCAAGGCTCTCTGCAGACAGGCTGTCTTCATCTGCTCTCTGAGTCGCTCCTTCAGATCTCTCCACTCCAAGGAGCGATGACTCACACACGATGACCTTAAACACACACACAAGCATGAACGACTACAACGAGGAGACCAGATGAGCTCTAATAACCAGCGGAAACAGCAACAAGGATTCACCTCGTGTCTCGCTCTCTTCTGAGACAAACCGCTGCTCTCGTCAGCATTTGACCTGCAACAGAAACAAACGTGGAGATGAGGTTGCACCTCTAGTGTATTTTAACTAATTTAAAGTAACAAAGTTCAAAGTGGAAAGTAAACCTCATCAGAAAATCCCACATGAAACTTAAATTGACAAATTGCGACACTCTACCAACAGGGAGGAGGAGTGTTTGTTACACTGATTGTTTTAGCTGAATTTACCTTTCAAAGCATGAATATGTGATTTTAAAAAGGTTACATTTTTAAATGTTTAATTTACAATAATAAAATTAACGTACAAACATTTAACTTTACATTTCTAGAGTTTTAAATATAGACCCAGTCTTTTACATTAGGAATAATTGGAAGGTTTCTTGGTTGATGTTTGCTAAAATCTTTTTTAATCTCAAAAGGTTTCTCTAAAACTTCTATAGAAATGCAATCATGAGTGAGTTTTCAATGAATATTTTTGTTACTGTGAGTCGTACATTTTCTTGTCCAACTCAACAACATCTTTCTGGAAACGGGAGTAAAGGTGTTTTTTATAGCGCAACATCTTCCCCTCCTTCAGATTGAAACTGTGAGACAAATACTTCACAGTGTGGTGGCTTAAATTGATACTAAAATAAAAAATGTTTGTGTTAACTCAGCATTTTAGTGTAGTAAGTCATGTTCTAATTAAGCTACATTTGCATCTTCAGGTACTGGTACAGAAAATACCACAGTAAATTCAAGTTGTGGAAAAGTGAAAATACGTACACGTATAGAGACGTTTGTTGAGGTCTAAATGTGGTTTCAAGGTGTTTGGGGTTGACCAGATGTGCTAACCAAAACTGACTTTTAGCATCAGGGGATTTACAAGCTGGAAAAAGTAACTTTATCAATGTATTTATCAGGGTTGGGTAGAAAGAAGCAGAGCCCAGCTTTGAAAATGTATGAACAATGTGTCAATGGATGTCCAGTCTTTGCATGGAGTGAGGCGTGAATGTCACTGAAGCACTTACCTTGCATGTTTGAGTGTGGAGGTGTAGGCACATTTCCTGGCCACCTGTCGAGCCAGAGAAAAGAGCTCCACCCGTCTGAGCAGGAGAGCGTTGTCTCTCATGCAGAACTGGGCAGCAGCTTCATTGATGATCAACTGGGGAGGAAAAAAAACAAACAATGCGTGAAGAAGGACTTGTGGGTGCTTTCAAGCAGGCAGCTTTAGTTTTTCTGAGTTTACCTCGTGGTGTGTGAGCTGTTTGCCCTCTCTCCTCTTGGAGTCGAAGCGACCATAAATGAGGCTGTATTTCCGGATCTCCTCCTCCTTGTTTGCATCCTGCGAGCCCATTCTGAAGATGTGACCCACGGTTTTTGCTATTTTCTTGTTCATCCTCAGCAGAGTCTTTACCTCTGTTGGGTCTGACCTGGGCAGGGTCCTATAGAGTCTCTCCACGCTCTCCACCACGGCCCTGGCCGTCTCCTCGTCCAGCTGCCCTCCTGGCCAGGCTGACAGGGGTGCTGGGACGAAGGACGCGGAGGGCACTGGAGATGTGGAAGGACCCGGAGGACCTGCGGACAGGAGAGGTGGGCTGTGTGGTTCCTCCTCGGCTCCAGATGCAGAGGCAAGAGCGCCATTCCCATCGGGGTCTGGGCTGAGCCAGTGTGGGTCCATGGGGGAGAGTTTTTCCCTGTAGTGTGTGTCCGGCGGCTGCGGCGACGCCTGGGAGCAGGGACTTCTCGGACTGCCGCTGTACATTGGGGTGAGACATGCCCGGTCCTCTCTCTCGCAGGGGGAGCCAGGCTGCCCGTTGCTCAGAGCCTTTCTGTGCCCGCCAGCTGACCCGCTGGAGCCCGTCCCTTCGACTTTGAACAGTGGGATCCCCCCAAGAGGGACATTAGCGACGGGCTGACTGAAAAGGGCAGGGTTCGCCGCCCAGTCGCGGAGAGCCTTCTGCAGCCTACGCACATGCAGCGGCTTGGTGGCCATGCCAACCAGGGCCATGATTTCCAGGAACTCCTCCTCGGCAGCCTCGCAGAGCTGCTGCACGTCGTCACCGCCTTGCTGGATGAAGGTTTCATAGTAGGCCAGCAGGTTGGCCCTCTGCAGCACCCGATAGAGTTGCAACTCCCCAAGGGTGCGTGGCAGAGACATGGCACACAGCACTGGAAAGGTCAAACAACGGAGGGGAATCGCATGAACCTGCGGAGAGAGAAGTACTGGAGATGTTAATTACCAAAGTGAAGACTCTGGCGTGAGATCCAAACATATGTTCAAAAGCTTCTCCTTTGCTTTCAAGAAGTTCTTGAAGTCTTGCACTCTAAGCAAATAAAAAAAAAACACTATTTTTCACGCACGCCTTTTCTTACACAACTAAAAGTATTTAAATATATATTTTTTTTCCTTACCTTTTCAGGTTCCTTGTTAGGATCTGTTCCGCCTAAACTGGGAATATATTCACTCCGATGTCACGGCTCGCAACTCCCGGAGCGAAACTGACAAAAGAAACACAATATCAGCCAGTCTTTGAGACAGGAGCAGCACACGTTCAGACAGGAATTACTTGGATCACTGGCTCCTCTCTAAAGCTACTAGAGGAGGACACCCTGCTCGGCGTCACATCGCGCTTATTATCCTATTCGTTACTCTTACCTCTCGCCGAGAGCCTCCACGGCCGCAGATTTGCCGTAGTAAATCCCCTTTGCGTATCGCTCCTCGGCTGATATCACTGGCAGAAATCCTCCTCCGGCGCACCGTATTGGTTGCTGGCTGCCTTTTTTGCCGTCTGCGTGGGCTGGAGAATGACGGGGGCGGACTGCAGCACGCCATCTGACCGAAAAAGAGCCTTCCTCTCCCGGTAGAGAGGCGGCTTTCAAATTGGAGATGTGGGTGGCGGTATAGTGGGGGCTTGAAATTAACCCTCATGCGTCTTCGAGATTAGTCCTTCATGAAGAGGCTTCAGGGATTCCCGGAGGTTTACCGTGTCGAAAGACCCTCCAACTAAAAGAGTCATCGTGGAGACTCGCCTTTAAAAATGGCCAAGAAATGAGGGAGAGACTACGGTTCATGTCTTAGTGGGAATTTCACAAACTCTACCGCATTTTACTTGGTATTTAAATTGATAAACACAAAGTAGTAAAGTGGAACGACAATGAGCTGGTTTAATTAAAATACGTATGCGTCTAGAGAATTAAGATTCTTAATTGAATTTATTGAATTTAACTCTGGACTTTGACTGGACCATTCCAGCTCTCATCTTGCCAGTGACAAATAGAATCAATTGGAAATAAATGGTCCCTGAAATTGAGACATGTCTTTCTGTTTTGAATCAAGTTAGCAAAAATAAAAAAGAAATCATCAAGTTGGTAAAGAGGGCTAGCCCTGTTCTACTCTGAATCTTCTGGAGATGATTGTACAAGAAAGGGATATTTGTTTTTACAAAACTTTCAGTTTCTGTGACCCTTCTGGAGAAAAACATTGCCACAGCATCATGCTGCCTTCACCATGTCTCAATTTGGATTGTGATGACATGGTGACAGCAGAGTAAGTTTTCCATCACACAAACACCTTGCATTCTATGTTAAAAGGTCACATTTTCCATCTCATCTAACCATCTAACTCTTTGCTTGTGTCAAGGTGTAAAATTAATGTATCATGGCTTTCATTCTAAAAATAAACTTTGTTCACTGGTGTTTAAGTGTCAGAGTAAAATGGGTATCATATCCCAAATGAACACAATGAAGTTTAGAATTGCAAGGTGACAAAATGTGGAAAAATTGAAAGTTTGCAAAAGCTTCCAGGCCTTGGTATAAATAGCATTAGTACTACATTAAGTTAAAAAACCAAAAACCTTTAATGCTTGAAAATGAATAGACTAAAGATGCATTTTAGTTTATTGTACTGGTGAAAAACATATTTAAAATATTCAGTTAGAGAAACAATTCCCTTTCTACTTTGGAATAGTCCTTACATAGCCTATATTGTATTGCATGCTGGCAGAAAAGTTCAGTTTGGCTCCTGTCTGATACAGAACATCATGATGCTGTCCATTCAATTATCTAACAAATCACTGAGGACTTTGCAGTACAGCTGGGTTTATAGTAAGATTAGATTGCCTTCTTTGTTGCTATTCATCTGGTTGTATCAAACTTTTCTACTTCCTTCCCCTTCACTGTTCTGAACAGTGGGTTGGGTTGATCTGTCACATTAAATCACAATAAAATGCATCATAATTATATGATTGTAACATAAACCTGTGGGAAGGTTCAAAAGTTACATCTACAGGGCACCGTTTACTAGTCTACACCCAAGCCTCTCTAAAATTGCCTCTCTAACTAACTTTGGTGCCATTTCCCCCAGAGGCCACGCAAGGAAATTCAAGCTGAATGATATTATTCCTATTATATTATCAATTCAGATTAATCCAATTTTATTCCAGCCAATAAATTATGATTTAACTAACTCTAAGACTGCAACTGACTGACTACAGTTTATACAGAAATATGAAAAAACCCCTTTGATCCGGGTCTCTCTGTTGAACACTAGGTGGCAGCACCGCCCCACCGATGTCTGCTCTCTGTCAGAAAACCATAGAAGGAATTAGAGGAGGAAAAGAAACAGTTGGCTTTCTGTTCACAAACAAGGTTACACATTCATCTTAAAGGTATGTTAAATGATTCTCGTCTTTCTTGAACGATATATGTTAAGTGACTCTGGCTTTCGCTGTAGCTCGTCTCTGTTTTTAAGCTTGTCTGAGCTAAAAGGAAGAGGAAACAGGCGCTAATAATAGCAGGTTCAGTTGGTATCATTGGCTAAGAGTTAGCTTGTGGCGAGCTAATTGCGTTCAGACTTGCTGTTTTTTATCTTTCGTATTTTTTTCTGCAAGTAAGGCCGTATTTAATGAAATAATTTCTAAGTTGGACTCAGAAGAAGCTAATATTATACCCATATTTGTCTTCCTGCTTTATCATGCTAACACCCTGGCTGCTTGCTAACCTTCGTCGTTTCAAGAAAAACATCTGGAGCTTTCAGCAGGACTAAGATGATTTCTTGTGTGACAGCCAGGTTACTGTCAGAAAAGACTGCTTTTAAATTTCTTGTTTCTGCTCACGGTTCAGATAAACTCCTGTTGACTGCGTTAGTCATAAATAAAGCTGTGATATTTATTGTAATTTATGATCTGTGTTTGTATATGTTCGTGTTGGAGCAAGCTTTATAAGTTTGACTTGATCAAATCCCGAACAAATACAGCCATTCATCTGCAAAACACAAGTTAAGATGCTTTGCTTTTTCTGACGAGTTTCTTCAAAAACTTTAAGGTTTTGCTATTATTCAAAACTATGTAGTTGTGCATTATAAATTATTAACTTTCATACTTTTAAAAAGAATCAATACAGATGCATATCAGGCATTACAACCTTTACTCCTTAATAAAATTTGAAACAATTGATTACAAAAAGCCTTTTTTCTGTTGTTGTACTCCTGAATGATTAGGTTAATATTTGAAAGGCAATATTTGGTGTAAAAGCAAATGTTACACAGTAGACATAGTTACATAGTAGAGACTCAGCTCATTGTGTTTTCTTCTTGCTTTGAGTTTTAATGTACTGTTTGTCTTATCTTTTTTTACTGTCTGTTACTTGGCTTGTGACAATCTTTAAATGACACTCCGTATAGGTTTTATTTTACTTAATGGCCTTTTCATTGGCATCAGAGTGCAGGGTTTGAATAGAGATGAAACTTAGATTAAAGAAAAATAGAAAAGCCATGCAGGATTTTCTGTTTTCATAATTATGTGCTACCTTGCATTGGTTTGTAACATTAAATCCAAGTAAACTACATAGACGCTTGTGGTTGTATAGAGAGTTAAAATGTGAAAAGTTAAAAAAAAGTATGAACAGCTTAGCAAGACACAGTTTCTGCATCTCGATGACAAAAGTTTTGTTGGTTAAATAACATGAAATGTTTCTGGCTACTTTAGGAAACAAAACGAGTTATTAATATAATTTTTACTGGCACTGGAAGGAAATCTGGCACAGACACAGTAACATTTTATTAACTTATGTTGCCTTATGTATATATTTAGACTGTAAGGATCTGTTTCTTTGATTGAAGGAGCTGTTTTGTTTTCTGATATATTTCTTTTCAGGTGGCTGATTTCATAATGTTAGCTGTGAGGAACACCAGTTTCATTTTGGTATGAGCAAATGGAGGAAACTCTGCAGCAGATCATGGAGATAGGAAACTTTAGTCCCCTTTCAATCTGACAACTGTAAGGGACATGGAGAAGGAAGAGATGGATAATGAGGAGGTTTGTGATGGTGGTTTTGTCTCGGAGCAGCAGCAGGTTGGAGAGACTGATGAGTGCACGCTGGAGGATAATACGGCTCATCTCAACTCTCAGGAAACTCCAGTTATTGACCCTGGAATGGGTGACGTAGAGTCATGTGAATCCATGGAGGCTAAAGAGGACGTAGAAGAAGTTTCAGAAGGGTTTGAACAAGATTTGGAACATGAGAACCCACAGCTTATCAATCAAGAAGAAGATGAAGCCGCCAAGGAGCAACAGATGAACGGAGAGTCCGGCTGGAGGGCGCTGGGAGGCGGACGGAGGTGCAAGTTGAGGAGCGGCAGCTCCCTGTTTGAACAGAGCTTTCAGAAAGGCAGCGTCCCGTCCAGCGGAAGTCGGCACAAGCAGACTCGCAGACGCAACCATCACCACCATCAGCAGAGCCGCGGTCGCAGGCGGACGGGAAAACAACTTTTCTTTGCTTTCAGAGAGATGCTGTCAGACTCCCTGAGCGTCTGGTGCATTTCCTGCGTCCACATGCTGATTGAGATCATTGTGACATTAACTCACAACTGTGGAGTGGGAGTGGAAAGGGGGGTTTTGAAACTTTACAACTGCGGGAAGCAGGTCGTTGTAAAGCTCACAGATCTGCCTGGAATGAAAGCAGACTTTAGCCGGGTTTTGAAGCGGATGAAATGCGCTGGAGAAGACCTTTTGGACAAAACTATAAGGACTCTTAAGTGGATAAAGTCAGCCGTCTCCTCTTGTTTCAGACTTTTCTGCGCCTTAGTTATTTTCAGCTTCCAGTGGGTGAAGGGGTTGCTGCTGCGTGTTGGTGGTGAGCGGGGTAAACGCTATTGGACGGCTTTTCTGGAGTCGCGGGTCTGGAAGAGGCTGGCGTCTGTGCTGGAGAGAGTCTGGAGCTGGTTCAAGAAGTATCGCAACAGACCGTCATCGCCCTCGTCGCCCAGCAGAGCCGCAAGAGGGGAGCCAAGTCAGGAACTGGAGCGACTGCTGGCGCTGGCCGAGGTCCCAGAGGGGGAGCTCGACCCCTTCACAGTGCTGGGCGTGGAGGTGCATGCCACAGAGACAGAGCTGAAGAAGGCCTACAGACAGCTGGCTGTCCAGGTGTGTGTGTGTGTGGTTAATCGGAGTCAGGAGCCTTTTTCACCCTTCTTTACTTCAAAACCTCGACCTTTGTGCTTTCAGGTCCATCCAGACAAGAACAAAGATCCGCGAGCCGGAGAGGCGTTCAAGGTTCTGAGGGCAGCCTGGGATATCGTCAGCAACCCTGAGACACGGCGAGAGTATGAGCTGTAAGTAGGAGAAAGTCATCAGACTCCTGAGGAACAACGAATGTTAGGAAGGACATCTTGGCTTTTGTCATTTGCAGCTTAGAATTTATTACAATTCTCAGCAGCCTCACAAACTTGTGTTCGTATCATGAACTCTATTAAAATATGCTTTTCTGCTTTCTATGTAAAGATTTATTTTTCTTTCTGTGACAGGAAGAGTAACACTGAAGCCATTTACTCTGGCTGAGTGTGACCAAACCTGAGCTTTTCAGTCTGTGAAGCTGGAAAGAGGCAGTATTATGTTAAAACGCCTTTTTGAGCTTTACATCATGTTATAATGTTATTCCCTCATCAAAAACATACCTGGAATGTTGGTGTGATTCTTCATATTTGAGAAATCCTCTAATTTGCCATCTAAACTATTCAAGGGTGGCTAAAAGATTGATAATACAAAGCACACCTGGAACGCCACATCTGCCGAGTTTATCATACAAACTGCTGCTCAGTGCAACTCCTAACAACAGCTTCAAGAGGAGCATTGCTGTGATGATGCAGAGGTGCAGGAATCATATTTGATATTTATAGTATTTTTATAGCAACTGAAGGGAACATAATTACCCGACTGTGCTATAAAACGACACTTTGTGTCTGGAAAGCACAAATACTCCTTTAAAATATTGTCATGAGCAAATGGCCTCACAACCGACAGTTTGCTTGCATTTTCAGGAAGTATTATGTGTAGTTAAGGTGTCACCTACTTATTTTGTCTTATCTTTATGTAAATTACAGCCTGGGAAAAAAAGCCTTGCATTCTTAATTGTATTATATGAAAAGAAAAACAGCTGCTAAAAACTGGTGAGATTGTTGATGCAAGATCAGAAAGTGCATCCTCCCTTCTAATGAGGCAGATTTTTCTCATCAAATAAATTGCTTTCCAACAGACCCTAAACATGCCCAACTTGTCTACTGCCCTGAGGGGGAAACATGCACTGCAGTGAGAGATTTTACAATCTGCAACATCACTTACTGATTTATGAGTTTAAGGAAGGCCTCATCCAGTCTGAAGTTCTCTGTTTAGTAAAATAATCACATTTCAAAAGTACAACATATTTTTTTCTCTCTCTCTTTGGTCACTTCTGCATTTGCTTTCATGGCTGAAGAGAAGATGGATATAACCTAAAGCAAATCTAGCTGCTTGGATATGCTGGTTTGCATCTGCTTTCTGACTCCAGTGCAGAAAAAGGCAAATACGACGTATAAAAACAGTTGCTGAATTCAGAGAATATTAACACTTTTCCCTTTTGATTTGTTTAGCAGGTAACTTCAGAATGATCTTGAATCACAAGTTGTGTCTTTCCCTCACAGGAAGCGCATGGCAGCAACCGAGCTCTCAAAGTCCATGAACGAGTTTCTCACCAAACTGCAGGATGACCTGAAGGAAGCCATGAACACCATGATGTGTACAAAGTGTGAAGGCAAGCACAAGTACGTTGGTGCGCACCGGACATCACTGCATCGACACCTGACATCACTGCGTCGACGCCTGACATCACTGCGTCGACACCTGACATCACTGCGTCGACGCCTGACATCACTGCGTCGACACCTGACATCACTGCAGTCGACACCTGACATCACTGCGTCGACACCTGACATCACTGCGTCGACACCTGACATCACTGCTCGACACCTGACATCACTGCGTCGACACCTGACATCACTGCGTCGACACCTGACATCACTGCGTCGACACCTGACATCACTGCGTCGACACCTGACATCACTGCGTCGACACCTGACATCACTGCGTCGACACCTGACATCACTGCTTCGACACCTGACATCACTGCGTCGACACCTGACATCACTGCGTCGACACCTGACATCACTGCGTCGACACCTGACATCACTGCGTCGACACCTGACATCACTGCGTCGACACCTGACATCACTGCGTCGACACCTGACATCACTGCGTCGACACCTGACATCACTATATCATCCCGAATCCCTGAAGTGTTCAGTGTTCCTCACACCGCCGTCGTCGTGAACGTTGTTCTGTTTCAGTGTTTTCTCCTTCATGACCCATGTGTGCAGGCGGTTCGAGATGGATCGAGATCCTGCTGAAGCCCGCTTCTGTGCTGAATGCAGCCGTTGCCATAGCGCCGAGGAGGGAGACCTGTGGGCCGAGTCCAGCATGTTGGGCTTACGCATCACGTACTTTGCTTGTATGGAAGGAAAAGTGTATGACATTACAGGTGAACGGCTGTTTTTATTCGATTATTTCTGTCTAAACTCAAGACTAAGACAGACTTTCAAGATTCTGCTTCTTCATGAGAAATACTTTGCTTCTACCTTGTAAATTTTTATAAGAACGTCTCACAGAGTAAATAATCTGTCATCTGATGGTTAACAGCATAGAACATGTGGAAGAAGATGAAACAAATGCTGAATGTCACCCTAAACACACTGCCTCCATGGTGAAATACAGTGGTGGCACCATCATGCTGAGGGAGACTCTGTTCCTCTTATTAGAGCTGATGGTAAACTCATCGGATTAATTGATCAATAAATTAGTGAAATTATTGTCAACTAATATAGTATTTATTTATTTATTATAGTATTGGAGTATACAGACTCTGAAAGAAAAACACAATCAGAGCAGTAATTAAACTCTACAAAAATATACATTTTGCATAAAAGATAAGAAATAAAAACTACAAACTTTGAATATGGTAAACCCAGAACTCCTGAAGTCGTAGAGTTTAAGCTACTCTTGGTTCATATTGGGTATAGAAAATATCCTATTAAGGCCCTTTTGCTGTCAAACTATTAATCATTAATCCATATAATAGTCAACAGATCAGCCCTTTGCTGTATAAATATTAATTTTAGCAGAAAGGGCTAAAAATGCAAAAAAAAATACTTCCAACATGTTGATGTTGGAAGTATTTTTTTTGACTGCAGATTAATCCTTTGCTACAAATGATTGAGTGTACGCTGAAGGACTGCTCTGCTGTTTCATTTTAGGCAATACAGTTTTTATGTCCTTATTTAAAAAATAAGTAGTTTATTTATTTGGATTTTTTAAGCAAGTATTTCTAATTTTGTATGAAAAAGAATTAAGTTGTAAAATAAAATAATGTACACAATGTGCCATTTTTTTGATAACTAAAATAAGTTGTTTGGAGCTCTAGTTTGAATCAAATCATATTCATATGTTAAAATGGCCCAGTCAAAGTCTAGACTTGAATCCAATGGAGATCACCCAGCAAGACTTGGAACATTTTCCTTCCTCTCGGCAGAGATTGACTGCCTTGTGTCTTATCAGTAGGAGACACTGCTGCAGTTTGTGGTTGCAAAAGTGAAAAGGTTCATGTGCGTCCAGCTAGCTGGGGTTCTTGGCTTTTTTTTTCGGCCTTCACAAGCGTATTTACATCCTTAAAAGGAAAAGAAGGAAGTAAAGCTGTTAAAACCTACAAGCTATTTAAGAAATTTGCACTCATCCACACCCTGTAAGAGCTCTGTTGCGTCAGAACTGAAGCAGAATCGAGTCGTCACCAGAGCTTCACTCTGAACAGACGATCCAAACCCACCCTGAGCAGACAAGACTGTGTTGATGTAGTTTGGTTTTTATCCAGAAGATACTTTAACCAAGTTCTTGTAGTTTGTTCAGGTGTGGCTTTAAAAACCTAAGCTGTCATTTCACAATTTTCACTTTAAAATTTTCCTCATAGACTTGAACACTTAAAAAAAAAAAAAATGAGCCGAGGCATTCAGACTACGAGTGTTTGCAATTTCTCTGAGTCGTTCATGGTTTGAACTCAGGCTGAACTTGATTGGGACGCCCACTTTTGGGAGGAATGCTGATTTTCTTGAACGTCTTCCAGATTATTTTTGAATGGCTTCGTAGCGTTCCCCAGATGAATGCGCAACAATATTTATTTTTCTGAGAAATTTGTTGATGCCTTTTGCCCTAAGACTCTGTTGCTCAAACTATCTTTAATCTGCCTGCCAAACTGGCTGACGTGTTTAAAAACACCTTCATCCACCAAAACATTGCGCTAATATTTTGATTTAAGTGGCGTCGTGAGTAGTTCTGTATCTCTTTCTAATTTTAGATTAAAAAGGGTGAACTAAAGGTTTACCTTCACTCTGCTTACTTGTAGCTGTTTTTTTGAAATGTATATTTTTGTTATTTACAATGGTAATTAGTTAAAGGTTTTTGTTTTGTTTGGTATTTTTATGAGTACCAGAAACGTCAGGAAGTAATGAGAATGGATCTTTGTTGTTTGGAAATAAACTTCTTCTGGCTGTGTACAAAATAAGCCACAAAGCATCAATAACCTTTAATTTGCCTCCTCGCTGCCACTGAGCTGTTATTCTGCCATATTTACAATGATCCCTGATGTATAAAGTCGCATCGGAGTCCTCATGCCGGGCTTTTCCGATCTTTTCAAATGTACAGCAGAAGACAAAAACCTTTCAGTTAAAGTCTGTGTCTAAATACGTTTTAAATTTATCGAATGCTGATTTGAAAATGAATATGTTTGTATGTTTGCTGTCATGTTTCAGAGTGGGCAGGTTGCCAAAGAATAAGCATTTCCCCCGACACCCACCGCGTCCCGTACCACATCTCGTTTGGTTCAAAGAACAGCGGCAGCGCCACACGACACAGGTACGTCCCACCGACCGCGCAGGCGCATCACTGAACCAGAAGACCGCCGTTAAACACATTTATTTCATTGATTTAATTCAAAAATTACAATGCAATACGTAGATTTTGATTTTACACACAGAGTAATATACTCTGAGGGTTCATTTCTGTTAATTTTTATGATTGTGGCTCTGAAGATCAAAGAAGACAACTTACAAACTATTTTTTCTTTCAAGTTCCATTTGATTTACAGATTAAATGTAAAAGCAGTTGACCGTAAAATGAAACTACGCTCTGATTTTAGCCAGTTTTTAATTGAATAATACCTGTAGTGGCTGCAGTGACAGCTTTACAAAGCATTGAGTACCAGCTTGTTGTGATAAGGCTTGTCTTACTAAAATAAACCATAATTAATTTCAAGGATGCAATGGCAAATGGTGTAACTAATTAAAAAATTAATGCTATTAAATATTTCAGACTGAAAACTAAAACACAGGATGTCAGGCTTCCTGTATGTGATGCATAACTTCTCTACTCATCCAAATAAAGTTGACATGTGACCATTATAAAGCCAGTTACAGAGTTTTAAGCTCTGCCAGCTAGATAGGAATGATTTGCATTGAACTTTGGTTTTATTGTTCTCCTTGGCTGTCAAATATAGGAGGGAGTAATTTTTATTGAGCTGCTGTAACGAGGCTGAACGTATATAGAGAGCGAGAGGCAAAGTTGAACCTGTCACCAAAATTCAGACAATTTCTTTAGAAATGAGATTGTAGAAGCAAAACATTAAAAATATTCCAAAATGTTTGTCTAATTAAAAACCGTCGTTCATTTTTGGGGGTAAATGTTTTTTGATTGTGGTGGTAATAAAATGTTTCTGATCTATTTACAGTAATAAGAACGGATCTGGATCATTGTTTCATATAGAAAAGATGCTTTTTTTATACCCAGGTTTAGTGAAGAGGTATGATAAAATCTGCTTTTGATTGGAAGTCACTGAATGTTTTTTATTGAAAATAATAAAACCATTGCTTTGTTTTATCTAAGGGTTTTAAAACACAAAGTGAAAACCCACACCCTAAATAAAGCGCTGCCTGTGATGTCGAACCATATTTGTGGCGTTTTTAAATAGCGATCAAAGGCTGCATAAAAGTTTTGCAGACAGTCCCACTTTGGACTCCTCTGGTCTGAAGATGTTAGATTTTCCTCTTTATTGAATCGTAAACCAATTGAAACTGAGCGATGCACAAAGAAAACCTCAACAAAAGAAATCGATCCATTTCTGATTGAACTGTAAAACTTGATCCAGGAATGTAGAACAATTATCACAAAACATAATAAATTCGGTTTTTATGCTCATTAAAGTTTTAGAAGGATTTAGAGGATTATTTTTAAGTCTGATATTTTTCTTTTAATTTTATTGTTCTTACTTGAGATTCTACTTAATTTTTTTTCCCTCAGTGCACAACGTATGTAAGAAAGTCGACAGTAGGTGGCGCTGTATTTCATGCTTTATTCAATAAAAATGACAACAGGCTCCACTGAAAATCATTTGTTTGTCTAACATATAAACACATACAGAGAAACTGATTTTCTTCCTGTTTTTCTAAATAATTTCCCTTAGATATAAAATATGGTTGAAATGTAAACATGAATGCAAAAATGTGTTTTCTTGAGGGGCAAAAGGTCAGAGTCATTTATTGGGGGGGGGGAAGAGGCAGGATTGCTCACCGTTGTTAAATAATGAATCTTTTCTCTCTGGTTTTTACCAGAGATATTCAAATAGATCTAGAATTATAACATTTTTGTTAGGAAAGGAGTCAAAGTAAACATCTTGAAGTTGTAATAATGAATAATTAACCTGAACTTTAAACCGCTTGATGTTTAATTTAGAGAACAAGCTCAGCAGTAAGTGGTCAATTTTATGTTATTTATTTATTTTTAAAAAAAAAAGAAATTTACATTTTCTCCCAGATTTATTTCTGTCAGCATAAATAAACCTCTAATATTGATGTTCTTGTGAGGAACGGTCCCTGCTGCATGCGGTTCGTTACGACGACGGCACATTGTTGGTCTGCAGCTGTTAATTACAGAGATCACACTTTAAATGTGTGATCAGTTCACTTCCCTTCCTGCTGCAACATGATAGTCGTGTTTTGAGTTAAACTATCCAGTCTGTGTAAAACAGATCCAAAGCAGCATAAGATGTAGAACTGATAGAAAAGTCCTGTGTTTTACTTTATTGCATCTCCTTATTATATTGGTGTATTCCAAAGAGTTTTCTCATTATTATTGTTAATTACATTCTCTCTCAGCTTTCTGAAGATCAGGTTTATGACAAACATTTTTCTAATGTCATATTCAGAGCTGGCTGTTTAATTCTGTATTATGCATGGATGTAAAAAGTGTTTGCTTCAAATCCGCAGTTAACGCTGCGGGCTGACAGACATTGTGATCGACAGCTATTATCCATCGCTGCCGTATCTTTCATCATTAAATGTTACACAATAAAATTATAAATTTGGTTTGTAGCCTTGTCTGTTTCTGCAGCCGACAGTGCCACTTTTTCAGTAAATCTTTGTATTTCCTCGAATTTAGGTTTGAATTTAAGTATTCGTATTTTCTGAACAAAGCTTTTGATGAGAACCACCCGGAGGCACTAGAGAGCTGAGCAGCCCAGAAGTACCATTTAAAATTTGGCAAACCTTCTGCGGCCGACTATTGTTCCAAATGAAATTATTGAAGATTGTTTTGATCTTTGTAAAAGTGAAATCAACTAAATAAAAGTGATATTAGGCTACCAGCTGTCTAGTTTCTGATGAGCTTTAAAGGAGCTCTGAGGTTGTTTTAACGTCGGTCATGGCGGAACGGGTTGCGTTCTGAAGAGCGTGATGCCACGGGCGAAGGGTCGATGATGCTTATGGTTCGACATGAGCAAAAAGCAGTCCTGAACATCCTGTGTTCCCTTCCAGGAGCCCCTCGGAGCACGCCACCGGTCCTTCGAACCCGGCTGATTTGCAGGACTTCTTCAACAGAATGTTCAAGGGCGGGCCGCCGAATGACATGGCTGCCAACGGCGGGGGCTTCTTTCCCTCAGGTCCGCCCCATCACCACCCGCCTGGTGCTGGAGCTGCCCCTTTCTCCCCTCCCCCGGGTCAGACAGGTTTCTACATGCCGGGGGGCCATCGACCAGACTCCGGCGAGACGTGGCCCGACGGCAGCAAACCCCCCCGGAGGAGGAAGAAGGTCCGAAAACCCTTCCAGAGGTGAAGTCCGTTTACTCATTAGTGTGTCAAAACCGGGACACGATAAGAAAATGGCCATGTTTGTCTCTCGCCCGCCTGTCGGCGTGCCAAGATCTGAAGAGTGGTTGAGTGTGAAGCTGCAGTCAGATCCGCCAAGCAGAGAGGGACTGGATCACGAAGAGGAACCAGTTGGGTGAATCTCAGCGTTGAAGGCCGAGGAAGTGGCAGTGACGGTGCTTTATCTGTCATGTCATCCTGTTGTGTTGCTGGTCTCACTCATGACTGTAGCCTTGACAACCGAGATCCCTCTGATGCCGTAATGAAGCATTTTCTTTTTTCGAGAATTTCCTGCCAAATCCATTACTGCATGATTTACTCACCTTTTTGTAACGCTTCGGTTTTCTTACTTCTCTTTTGTATCTGGTTAATTTTCCACTTTGGGCTCCGTGTCGGGAGGGAGAGAAACGGTGGAGGTGAGGGTGACGCTCATTAAGATTTATAGCTGAGAAATGAAGGAGAGGGCTTGTGCAGCTTAACGTGTCAGTGTTACTGTTGTTATTGCCGTGTGTTTGCTGTTTTCTGC
Organism: Poecilia picta; assembly: GCA_033032245.1. Taxonomy (NCBI): domain Eukaryota; kingdom Metazoa; phylum Chordata; class Actinopteri; order Cyprinodontiformes; family Poeciliidae; genus Poecilia; species Poecilia picta. The sequence goes on along the minus strand of CM065357.1, from coordinate 14,237,085 downwards.
TTCTGGAGCAAAGCCTTTTCCAGCCCAAACAGGCGGGACGAATCTGAACCACGCTAACAGGACGCAACGACACGCAACACATCCGTTTCTTTGTTCTTATGTGGCTCGTCGTTACTGTGTCCTCCAGAAGTATTTACACCCCTTGGACGTTTCTGAATTTCATTTTAACGCGCTCACAAACTACTGGGGGTTTTACTGGGATTTCATGTGATAAACCAACACAAATAATTTTTTTAATAAGTAAAAAACTAAAAAGTGTGGCATGCAGTTACATTAAACCTTCTCTAGGCAAAACACACCACTGCAAAAACACAAAACCTTACCAAGTATTTTTTATCTAGTTTATAAAGAAAATATCTTGGTAAACTTGAAGTAAGACAAAACTAACTCACAAGTAATTTTACAGCAGGATATAGAGGCTTGTGTAAGTAAATAATTCCTTATTGTTGACGAAAAAGTACTAGATCCATTGACAAATTAATTTGTAACGAGACATTTTTTCCCATAAATTAATTTATCTGTCAATGGAACAAGTACTTTCTCATCAATTATTCACATAAAACAAGCTTCTATATCTTGCTATAAAGTTACATTTTATTTAGTTTGTCTTATTTCAAGTGCTTTAAGATCTTTGCTCCAGAAATCAGAACAAAATTTCTTGGTTAGATTTTGTTTTTGCAGTGATTTTGCTTCTAGTCTTTTGAATCCAAAAGATTGAAATCCAAACTGTGTCTGTGAAAATCAAATTTCAAGTCTTTCCACATGATTTCAGTTGTATTGAAGTGGGGACTTTGACTAGGCCATTCTATCACATAAATATTCAGCCAATTGGCTTCTCTTGTCTCTGGATGTTTACGGCCATTTCCCCTTTGGTGGATAGCAGCAGTTTTTTTTCACAGAAGCATCTATCAGAAAACTAGCAAACGTCTCTGCTCCAGCCAAAGAAGAGCATCCCCATAGCATGATGCTGCCACTACCATGTAATATATTGGGAATAGTATGTTCAAGGCTTTGCTTTTCGCCACAAGTGGTGTTTTGGATGTAGATTTAAAAGTTGTAGCAAACGTCAAATGGGATTTCTGTCACCTTCTTATTGACAGATTTGTGCATTGGGGCTCTTGGCTGCTTTTCAGGTTACTGGTTTCCAGTTGTTGGTCTCTACTGGTGAGAAGTCCGAACCTTGGAATATTGTTTGAGCCTTTTATAATCAGCATTACAGGCACTGAAAGCACCTTTTGATATGTATTTGTAAGGAAATAAATAAATTAACACTATTTTGTATTCCAGGAACCCAAATAAAAAAAATAAAAAATGTGGTTGTAATGTCACAAAATGTCACCAGGTCCAAGGGATGCGAATACTTCTGCAAGGCATTGTATGACAGTCTAATGATTGATAAACTCAATCTCCCAAAAAGCATAGAAAATCTTCAATATTTGGGTTTAGTCCTGATATTTTCTATTAGAAGCAAGTTTTGAAGCCTCCTATTTGATTTGCATCAACAGGTTACGCACCTGCCTCTATGATTACATGTTCATTTTGAATATTTCTAATGAATAATTGAGGGTATTTTTAATCTAAATCCTGAAGATAAAATGTTTTCAGATGAAAATACTTAAGTCTAGCTTCAGAAAGTTCACCATTTAAACAGAGGAACTATTCTCATGCTTTTTGTTCTGACTTAAGCAGCAAGGTTGAAGACAAAAGCAACAACAGGACGTGTTTGCTGCTACGTTGATGATTTGCTCTATATTTCTTACATAGCTGCTATCATTTCTGTTCCAGTTATCTAAATTTTCTCTGGATTTCCTCCTAAGCTGAAGGTGCTGCATGTTTTTAGCATGTTTTTACTCCATGATTATTGCGCTGATGTCCCAGTTCACATCACGTTCTGCATCTAGTTATTGTGGTTCAGATTTCCACATTACAGGTTCACAGTAAATTTTTCCAGTGCTTACTGGTTATATTAACATTAAAAAATGTCAGTTAAGTTCACGTGGGCCTTGCCTAGAAATTAATGAATAATTAATGAGACCTTTTTTGTTTCGCCTGTAGCCTTCTAAAAGCAACCTGCTGCATTGTTTACATCTGACTTGAAGATTGTGGGCAGTTATTGAAAAAGGCAGCTGTGTGTGTGAGAGAGAGACTGGGGCAGTTGATAAAGGTTATATTTTATATTCATAGGAAGTTTTCTAATGTGTTAATTTTCTTCCTTGGACTTTGTTTTTGCACACCCGGCGCTGTAATAAAGAGCAGAACTGATTTCGATTCAGTGGTTTTGAAGCTAAACCTCCAGCTGCAGGTGAGTGGGAGGTCTTACTCACCGAGCTCGACAGCAGCTCCCTTACAGATTTTACGTTTGCACAGCCACCGCGCTCCGGAGAAGATGAGTTTTATTGTAACAAAGTGAACACCTAAAAGGAGCTCTTGTTGCAGATGCCTGTTTCTGCAGGAAATCTTTGCTTCTCTGCACCTGCTAAAAAAAAATAAAGGTTTTTCCCTCACAAAAGGAAATGTGTGGAATCTGAGGCTTTTATGTAAAGCCATCTCTCCAATGAAGACAAATGTTCCAACTAAGTGAATTTCAGAAATCAGAGCAACTTGACATTTCTACAGCACCACACCCTGATCTTTAGTTCCCACAGGAACTGCATAGCCTCATCCATGATGCGTTAACTGTATAGCTTTGTTTTCAACTCTGATTTGAAAATATGAAGTGCTGCACATTTAAAGGTAGCAGATGAGTCCAAGAGGTTTGTGAAGGAGTCAACACGTCTGTTCTGTTTCCTTTGTTTTTAAACATTATGCAGAAATATTGCAAAAATTTGACAATCAGGGTTTTTTTGTATGAAGTTTGAAGGCGAGTTCCCAGTTGAACGGTTTTAAAGTAATAATCTTGGGTTTCTTTCCCCTGCTTTCTGGTTTTCAAGAATAAAGATGATTTCCAAGATGCAACAATGTTTGCTGTGTTTTCTGCTCATTTTCACCTTGTTTAACAAGAACATTTTATTCAGCAACCATCATGCAGTCGGTCCTTTTTATCCAACCTGACCTAAAAAAAGTACCTTCACTGTTTTACCTCATTTTCCACTCATCGACCTTTGACCGGCTGTGTTATGCTTGTGAAAACAGAGCAGGGCACCTTTAAGTCTCTGTTCCTTACATGGAGACATTTCTAAAAACTCCCTGATGTGAAGCTAAAAAACACCAGATTCATTGATGTGAATGTTCGAGTTTGTAAAAAGCAATTTCTGTATATTTACGTAGCACTTTGCAGATGTTCATTCCCCTTGAAGATTTCCATATTTTGGCAGGCTACCAACACAAACCTCAGGATTTCATATAATAGACCAACAAAGTTGTGCATACCTGCACATCTTAGTTTGGAGTTAAAAAAAAAAAAAAATAGAAACTTTCATTCCCCCCACTTGTAAGAGACTTTAAAAAAAAAAAAAAAATCATGTTTTCTGTGAATAAATCCATTTAATTTCATTAGTGATATCTTTTATAGAAAATCCATGTCTTTAGTACATAGGGTGACGATGTGCGAGTAGTCATCTTTGAGTCAGAAGGTAGTTTCCAGCTTCCACATGGAAAGGCACTTATCCTCCAGATCTCCATATAAACACACGTTTGAGTGTGAATGGTTGTAATGGTGCATTTACAATAACTAATTCATAAACAAAACCAAATTTTAGACTTTAAAATGTTTGCTTGCTTTAGGGACAAATACTGCAAATTTGTCTGTATGGGCTTGTCAGAATTACAGCACTTCATATTTTTTAATGCAATTCAAACACATTTTACCTCACATTTAGTTGGAAACACTCCATAGAAACCTGGCTAGACACGAGTTTATAACTAATATTTCTGTTCACACCCATCTTCCTGCACTAACAGAAAAGATAAATATGGCGGTATATTCAAACGCGAGTTTTTTTTTTTTTTTTTTTTGTTTTTTTTTTTTTTTTTTACACCTACAGTTTACCTCTCAGGGCTCCCATGATGCTGTGGAGCTGAGAAATGTCTCTGTAGGCCACTAGGCCACCATGATTGGCCCAGCGGTCTGCTCCCAATCGATCAGCACGAGGCTGGTGATATGTCAGTTCTGTCCTGGGATCCTGTGCGCCGCTCTCCAACTGCTGCAGACTCGAAGCCAAGTCCACCACGCCCCCTCCCAGGGCCCGCAGCAGGGCGTGAGGAGCGCACGAGTCCCACTTAAAGGTGCTGCCCTCTGACAGGACGTAGGCGTCTGCCAGGCCCTGGATGACGCACAGGACCTTGTAGCCAGCTCCAGAGGCGTACATGAGCTTGTCTGGGCCGCACACAGAGGTCAGAGCTTCCTTCACTGACTGCTTCTCGCTGGAACTCAGCACCACAGACAGGCCTCCCTCAGATCGCACTCCTGGTCTGGACTCCGAGCAGACGTTTGTGCAGCCGCAGGACACGCCCCAGTAGTGCTTTCCTCTCCAGCTGAGAACAGAGAAAAAGCCCAGCGACAGAAACAGTAAAGTCACAGCGGTCAAAGAAAGCATTTTATGACAAATTCACATTTTTATACATCTAGTTGGGTCTCAGCTGCTTCTAAAATAGCAGCGCTAAGAAAACACCATCTAGCCATTATTCTTTGGCAATAAGTTTTTTGGCGTCTGGAAAATGTGCCGTTTCAAAAACTGTCTGAGCCATTACCTAGCAACCCGAGCTGAGCTCCAGCATGTTTGGTCAGCTGGTTTTAACACCAAATGTACTGTATATGGCTGCTGGAAAAGATACATTTTGTTGTTCACTTGCCATCCAGAAACCACATGCTTCATTCTTGCTGGTTGTAAAGGAGGCTCTACTTCTGCTTTTCAAACATGTACGACTGTACAATTGCACACCATTTGGATTTTCCTGTGCAAGTGTAAACATTGAGTTGGGGGTGTGGCCAGCAGCAGCAACTTATCTAGCTTTAAAGTGACAAGAGGCCTTAAAACAGTTAATTCTGAAGAGAAGCTCAACATAAGCAGAACTGATCCAACTAGAACCTTATTCTGAAAATGCTTTTGTGCCAAAAATGCGATGAACATGTTTTGAATAGACCTATGAATGTTTCATGACCATAATCTGTAGAGGACGTTGTGTAAAAGCAGCAGAAGAATGATCTGAAATGTTGTACATTTAAGAAACTAAATATGAAGACAAAATCCCAAAAAATAGAGCAGGCAATAAAAAAAAAAAAAAAAAAAAGTAGAAGCAAAATAAATGCTCTCAGGTTGTCACTGTCTGCCATAATTTGTCCCCAATTAATGTATTTTAATTGCATATATACTGAGTTTTTATTTGGTTAGAAAGTGCTACTTTTTATGTTATCATCTCCCTGCACTTTCCTGTCAATTATCCGAAGACGTAGATTTGTTCAACATTTGAAACAAAGTCAAATACAAGGAAGTGTGAAAAGGTTTAAAAGTTTTAAATGAACTTATGAAGACGGCTTGAAAGATCAAACCCTCTAGACAGGAGTTGGAGAGGTAATGAGTTGCTCAACTCACCCTGTGCCAGGGGATCTTTGTTGTTGAATGGTTGGTTGATCACGCCCATGACGGGCTCACCTGTGCTCCGCAGGTAAACCCCGATCAGAACCAGCGCACAGTGCAGACCGGAAGGAGACAGGCGGCCCTCTTCCAGCACTTCCTCGCGCCCTTCTATGTACTGACTGGTGGCGTCTTCACAGATAATGAGACCATCATAAGCAGCTCTCTTAAGGAACCAACTTAAGCAGCTGGTGTGTTTTTTACCTATGGGGTCGATCCAGACGCCGAGCTCAGAGGGTTTAAGCGGAACCGTCAGTCCATCCATGTCCGCCTCGATGGTGGCCGGGTCTTGGTGGACGGCCCGAGCCAGCAGAGACGCCGCCGTTTGGTCGCCATCCAGCACGGTGGCCAGGAGCTTTGCGGTCTCCTCCTCTGTGCTGCACACGGTAACAGTCACACTTTCTCCTGGAGAAACAGTGAGGCTTTAATTTACAACGAATGACCTCATGTGATTACACAGCACACGATGTCACCGTGTTTAAATGTTTGGACTGTGACGCGCTGAAGTGCCGGGTGTTTGATCTGCATGAATATCAGCTCCGTGTCTAAAATTGCTGCCAGTCATGTGCAACATTGCAAAGGTATTTTATCATATTTTAGGGAAAGATAATATCTTTAAAGTAGTGAAAATAAATGCATCATAATCTGCTTTAAGGGATTCAAGTCATTTATAAATCCTGACAATAAAAACTTTTAACATGCCTCCATGACAAAAACATAGATAAAGCCTGATATTTACAAATTCAGAATAAGACATCCATTTTCCCCTCACTCTGAATTTAAATCCAACATGACTTCTTCAATCATTATTATAATTATTTTTGCTGAATACCAATACAACAAGTGAATCAATTTATCAGGATGAACAATATTTCTGAGGCTGTGCTTGACAGCCTCAGTCTTTCATATGAACCTGGAACCTTCAAGCATTTGAAAATTAAAGCCAAGGATGTTGGTGCAAATTCTCAGTCAACCAAGACAAAAACAAAAAAACCTTAAAGTGCCCAAATAGAGGAAACTTGTTTAGAAAAGATGTTTCAACTTTTGAAATGGAAGCATCAGTCTCGTGAACATGGTCGTTAAAGACAAGTGAATCGCTGAGCCCATTTATTTGAACGTTGTCTTTCAATACGCATCAGGAGAAATTACATCTACAGGGTTTCCCCCAGTGTATTATAAGCATGGCGACCCGCCATGCTTTCCTAGCCCAGCCGCCAGGCTAAGCACTGCGCCGTTTCAGCTGTTTGGGATTCCTCTCGGTAATTTCCCCTCAGAAAGCATGTGGAGAATCTGCGCTTTCTGATTGGCTGGCGTTAAGCTCCCCCCGCCAATAGAGTTGTAGGACTCTACGGATCGCAGCCTCCCCCCACCGCCAGGCTTAGCAGGTTTTCTGGGGAAACCCTGATCTACCTAAATGCAGTCAGAACTGCAGGCATTTTTTCAACACTGTGGGAAATTACATGCAGCGCTTTTAACAATTCAAGTGCAGTGCTGGTCTGTCAAGTCTCCAAGTGACAGCTTTAAAACTAAATGTGAGGATATGCAAGTTCAGAGTAAAAACTCTGAGCTGGAGGTTTTGCTTTCCATCTGTAGTGTCCGACGCAGTCAGCAAATATAAATACAATTATAATTACGAGCTGCAAACAAAGATTAAAGGCAAACATGACAGAAACAATGTTCACCAATAAATAGTTACCCAGCCCATTTTCAAACTTGTTTGACTCTTCTCCATGAATGAAGCCGGCCAACTCTGGGAACTGCACAGAAAAACACAGAACAAACCATGAGCTTAAAAACTCAATCTAGTTCTACAACTTTATTACTTATGGCTCACAATTTCCACCTTCTCTTACCCGAGCTCTCACGTCGTGCCGGATCAGCTCCTGAATCACCACGTCAGCGAGTGTTTTGAAGTCCTGCACGAACTTCTTGTTCTTGTCTACGCCGGTCTTCTCCTGCACCAGGAGCTGAAAGAGAGGAGCCTCTTGTCTGCAGATGCGAGCCACGTTTGCAGCCTTCTCAGCCACCCGCAGCAGCAGCCTCAGCAGGTCGGCCATGTCTGCACAAGAGAGGCGAAGAATTGTGTGAGAACGGGGGAAAAAAAAAGAAAAGGGGATGGAGGAGGTTGCTCGCACACATGATGGGCTAATTATAGCCTGAAAATGAAAACAGGGCACCTCTGAAAAAAGAAATGAGTGCAGTAGGGATGTGGCTGCAGGGCTTTGCATGCGACCTAGAAGAGAGGGTTCAAATGTATGGAGCTCAATTCAATTCCCAGGAAAATATTTTGAATTATGCAAAACTTTGCAGCACAGCATTAGATTAGCAGAGAGGCGCACTCTGATTGGAGAAACCAGTCATATCTAAACACTGCTGTCAAAAAGTTTTAACCAGCCCCAATTTCTATTTTGTTTCCAGAGACATTTTCTTGTGACCCTCAAAGTGGTGTTAATCTGTAAAGTATGTTTTAAGGTTTTTTTAGACTTTGTTTCTCTTACTTTCTGTTCTAGAGAAATTAGTTTGTCTTTTCTGTGTACCTTAATAATTCACTTAGGAAAAGCACCAATATCTTAAAGCTTTTAACCTCTTACTGTAAAAATCAAACTCACTTAAGTCTCTGCCAACAACTTAAATTTCTTCTAAATTGCACAATAAATTACTTAAGACAACGCAGCTGATCAAAGTTATGTTAACACGTGTTTTTATCCCTCAGTTTTTTGGATCTTTTTAAATGTGTTTGTATGTATTCTATGTGGCGCCAACAAAACATGAATGCAGCTCGTCAAGAGGAACACAGCAGACTGGAATGACCAGAATTCATTTTGAGATAATTGAAACCAGAAGGTCATTTTATTTAATAAAAACCAGATTGTGTGGTTGACGAGTTCCAGTGGGAGCATTTTTTAAGTCTCCACTGTTACATTACCCCCTAGTCTGGAGTTTTTAGATGTGCAACAGGTACAAAACACTGGAAGGAAATGGTTTAAATGCCTCTTATTTAGATATGTTCCCCAGAGCTTTGCCAAAAACCCCACTTTTTCTATTCAGGTGGTACAGCAGAGGCACATCTAAAAGTTGCAGGGGAGCGGCCCGCCAGGCCTGGAGTTTAAAAACCTGTGCAGCAGAAAATGATGGCCGAGCAGACAGACTTATGAATCTACTGGTTCCAGTGACCAGAAACAGGATACCGCCATCATTCCAGCAAACTCCAGGTGAACTAACGAGCACAAGCTGCATAAAGTTTCACTATGCTTACAAATACAACATCCATTCAAAGGTGATATGGTAGAATATGCAACAGCCAACTTCATCAAATGGAAAGATGAAAACAGAAACATAAGCAGAACAGCACGACTGAAGACAAAAGGCCTCAAGCTGTCAAAATAGTTTAGAACCTGTTTGTTGTAGTTTTTAACCAATGGCAGCTCTACTCTTGTAATGCCACCAACCCAAACCAAAGTAAAGTTGAAGAGGTTTTCAAAACTATTCTCATTTTACAAAATAATGTAGTATAAATCCATACTTTACTGCCTAGCTGTGTTAATTTGTTAGAGGCAAATACTACATCAGTTGATAGTTTAATAGTAAAAAGCAGTGCTGGTCAAAAATGTTTAACGATGAAGAGATTTTGGAGAACTACTGCTGCTTAGGACTCCTTTTTCCAGACTGAAACATAAACAGTTACAAAATATAGTCATTTTATTTGTTCTGACCCAAAAATCGTCGTCATTGTTGTCTGCTCAGCTGTACTATTAAAAGCGAGGACACGGGCTTAGCTTCGCATTCATGAGAAATAAGTATGACAGGAATTTAAATGAAAGCAAAGGAAAAAAGATAAAGTGAATGACTAAAACCTTACCAACGCCAGGTTACAGCCCGCTTTCTATCTCCTTCTCGGTGGTTGTGCTTTCCGGTTTGGCTCAAAATGCAACGAGCTCAGAAGGAGGACGCGGGCTTTCAGTCAAATTATTATATTTAAGATTTTAATTAATGCTGAGCTCTGCCTGTCCGCTCAGTTTACGTCAGTTTCCTACCGCAGGAAGGGCGGACGTTCCACTCGCAAGCTACGCTTAAACATCCGAGGCGGAGACGGGAGCGTAACGTGTGACGTCACGGCATGCGCAGCCGCTGTAGCTGTTTTTAAGGCGGAAACGTAGCGCGGCGCGTTCAAGTGACAATTAGATTCAGCTGTTGAGTCTTGCGAGGCATGATTGAGTTACAGGTCAAGTGTTTGGGCTTTTTGAGTTTTATCAATTGTAATTAGACATTTGCGGAGACGTTCTTGAGAAACAGAGGGGCTGGCCACTGTTTCTGTACAAAGCTACTGCAGTTACAAATTTGTCAATTTGTCTGTTTCTTATATTTGTATTGTTTTAACAATATTTAGTGCGGTGATGCCCAAAGTCGGTCTGGTTTAACGCACCTGGCTCAAATGATGGCTCGTTAGAGGAACATTGACAAGCTGAAAAGGTTGTTACTACCACCAGGGAGAGAACTAAAACGTGCAGGATGCCGGTGACCCTCAAGGACCAACTTTGGGCACCCCTGGTTTAGTGGAACAAGCATTCGCCTCTCATTTAGTTTTTTGGTGTTAGATACTGATAATTTCTTTTTCTCTGATTCTCTGGTGAAAATAAATGATTCAAACTCCCCAAATTAATATCCCACATGTTCACAGCCTTGTAATTTACTGTTAAGCAACAGTAATCATACATAATGACAGATTCATTCAAAAGAAAAGAGGCTGGCAAGTCCAAATTTAACAGCAGATTCTGATTTGACTGTTGCTGCAACCTCTATCTTTCTCTGCAAGACAGCATAATATATTTTAGCTCTGTAAGTGATGCCACAAATCAGCCACAAGCATCCCCACACAGCTTGCTGCTGAGAGGCAGAGAAACCACATATGCAGAGTTAAGTGCTTTTAAAATAAATATTACAAAAGCTTCAATTGTTAATGACCAATGTATTGGAGATATTTGACTCAGTTCAAGCTTTCTCTTATCAATAACTTTGCACCCATAATTAAGTAAAACAGTGACATTCATAGCTTGCCTACTGACAAAGATGTTTTGATGTAAATACCTTCTAATGACGCACGGGGTCTATTTCTTATTAAAAGGGAACCGATGGAAAACTATTTAGGCTTTTACGGGAATCTTATTTGAAAGCATCTTGCAAGACGGAACAGGATGCTTTCACACTCCATTGCATAGCATCTGGATATTGATAGGTCAACACAGAGTGGTAAATTGGAAGAGAAGTATTTGATTTAAGCTTTTTTATTTATTTATTTCATTTACAGTTTAAAATGAACATGTCACAAGTTTTGAAAGAAAAGGAGTAGTTGGAAGAAAGAAAATCTCTCAAAACTAAGCACCAATCGACAATTCATAGAAACACAAAACGATGTATAAAAACCCCCAAAAAGAAAGATCTATTATCTTTGTAATGATACAGCACTCTACTGAGTCAATGTACTTCATTATACCTTGATAGAATATAATGTATGCTGTGCATTTGCATTAAGCCTCAGTTACTCTGATCTGTCTATATCTAATCAGTGCAAACTGACTTTATAAGTACCATAATTATTAAATAGAGCACATACAGCATTACAAAAACTAATCAACACGGCAGACAAGTCGGGGAGAACGTCTGAAGCAGAATGGAGTTATAAAACACAAATCACAGGCTCTTATATCGCCTCACACAACATTGCTTAATCCATCACATGAAAATGGAAAGAGACTGTCCAACTAAACTGAGCAAGGAGAGGATTAATCAAACAGGCAGCCAAGTGGTCCATTGTTAGCTGCAGAGATTTAGAGCCGAGGTGGGAGAATCTGCTGACAACTTTTAGTCATGGACGCCACAAATCTGATGGTTTTATGCCATGTAAACCTGTTTTCTAGAAACCATGAAGGGGAGATAGTGTTGAAGAAGGTGCTCAGGTCTGATGAGACCAAAAATTTTATTTTTTGCCTATGGAAGGCAGAATCATTATGAAAATCACCCCAATAAGTAAATGTGATCTTGGTAGCATCATGCAGTGGGGATACTGCTCTTCAGCTATAGGTGAAGAGTTAGAGGTTTTGCAAGGAACTACATTTTGGAAGAAAAGTTATCAGAGTGCACGACTTGAATCTGGGTCAATTATTCACCTTCTAACAGGAGAAGATCAAACCATATTCAGGAGTTAGAACGGCCCAGTCAAAGTCCAGACATAAACCCAATTAGAAATCCATGAGACAATACAATTTATGTTTAAAGACATTCTCAAAGACTACATGCATGCATTAGTCTCTCAATCCATTGTAACTGAACATGGCGATTTATCTAAAGAGCAAATGGGAAAAATTTCAGCCTCTTCATGTACAAAGCTTTTAGGTAGACAGGCAGATAAAGGTGGTTCTACAAGTTACTGACTCAGATGTCTGGATAAACATGCACAACAACCCTTAAAGGTTGACTTGCTAAAAATAAATAAATAAAACAAGCATACTTTCTTATTTTGCATTTCAGTTATGCTTTTCTTTGCATTGGCCAATCACATTAACATAAATACAATGATGTTCGTGGTTAAATAAAATTAAACTGTGCTGTCAAAGTGACCACTAGTAGATACAATCTGAAGCTAATGAGTTCATACCGCTTTAGCAAAGACTCCTACAGATCTGTCAGGAGCAAAACGTAAAGCGAAGGCAAGGAAATGGAAAAAAAAGAAACACTTAAGGCCTCTCTCACGCACACACACACACACACACGTGAAATTACACTTTTCATGAGAAGATTGTTTGGTGATTGGTAAAAGAGTTGACCACTTGCATCCATTAAAAATGCATTATGTGCTGTATGACACATGAGAAGCCTCCGTGTGGTTGATCGATTCAGCTATGTGTCCATTGTTATTGGGCGAGGCTGACAGCTTGTTTAGTCTTCAGTTGCACTCAAGATCCTCACTGGAGAAAGCAGCTGCTGAAGATGGAGGTAAGGAGGACTAATATCTCAAAATTTTATTTTCTTTGAAAATAAATGGAGATTATTAATACAGTATGGTAAGTCATTAATGCACACATGTAGTGTTTTAGCTTACAGTTTAATAGAAAGAAACAAAGAAAGTTTCTGATTTTTTTTTAATTCATACTAATTAAAATTTGCATGTAAGGAAGTCTAAGCGGCGTTTTGGTTTTAAATTGTTTGCTGCAGGCCTCTGCTGATGATTTCTCAGAGTTGGAGAAAGGTATGGCCAGTATCATTAAAATTTTCCATAAATACTCGGGTCAGAACTGCACGCTGAGGAAGGCAGACCTTAAAGCTCTCATCAACCATGAGATGAATCACTTCATCAAGGCAAGTGATTTAATCAGATTATTTTAATCACAGCAGGAAATCAAACTCAAGATCTGCATGAGTGAAACCTCCAAGATCTATGAAACAAATGTCAAATGTCCATAGCTTTTCCATCTTGTCTGATTTATTTGTCCAGTTCCTGCACTTAATCAACATTTTTCCTTATAAGCAGAAAATTAAGGACAAGAAGATCCTGAACCAACTCTTCTCTGATCTGGACCAGAACGGAGACCTGGAGATCGACTTCAAAGAGTTCATAGCTCTCATCGCCATGGTTACTTCAGCATGTCATGACATCTTCAACAAGACCCACAAACATTGATCAGTATGTTTACACTAAATATTCATTAAACACCTGAGAAAATCTGGAAGCCTGGCTCCGTTTGTCTACTAATGTGACTTGATTAAATTGTATTTTAACCAACTTAGAGAGCAGGTTGTTATTAAATCTTTTTTCTGATGTGATGTTTTTCATAACGTGATTTATTCTGCTCGAGGAATTGGGACATTTTGCACGGATCAGTTGTTTGTTAAAAACTTGAATGGATGAAATGAAATGCCCAGTATTTGGATCATACGGCACAAAGTCTGAGAACTCTTTCAGAAGGCATCACCCAGTAGCAGCTCAGTTTCTGCAGAAGTTTTATAAAACATAATACATTTGAATCTTTGCTGCTGTACTGTGACTTTCCTCCTCGCTGATGTGTGTCCAGTGGTTGGCACTAGAATGACAGCTCAAACCAAGCAGCTCGCTCTTAAGGATGATCTACAATTTGATGCATAACAACAAATTAACTTATCTATTTTTGTGCAAATTGAACTCCAGCTCCAATTTACATTTCAGCGTATAAAACTTCCTCAAATCCAGCATCTCTCCAGATATTCAGCTTCTCAAATTTTTCTCCAAAAAATCCAGTATTTCCTTCCATGCGTCTTCCTGAGCGGCAGCATGCGGTGCAGGGTGGCCGCCCCACATCATTGTCACTGCAGCAGAAACATCAGATCTCATGTAATAATGGCAATAATAATTTAAAGAACATGAATGAAGTCATGTAAAACTGCAGAGGTAGCTCACATTTCTTGGGTTTGACGGACCACATGGACGCTCTTGCACACGGGGAGTAGGGCGGCTCAATCAGGTGACCAGCGCCAGGGTAGGACAAGCGGGTGAACAGGTGGGATTTACCGGCAGACCTTAACTTCTCCTCAATCTGTTGATCCAGAAACCAAGAATTAAAAGAGGCAAAGACATTCGATAGATTGATTACTAAAATTGAGACATTATTTAAAATATAGGTGGTACCCAGGATTATTGAAAGTAATTCAGAGTCACTCTCTCAACAATTAAAAATGTTATTATCCGTGTTTTCAATTATGCTGTATGGTGTGGTAGCGAAACACTGAATTTTTCGTGTAATACCAATTATCGCCAAAAGATGTCAGTAGTGGCGCATGAAAGAGAGACTGTCTTTAGAGCCTTATGCTGAAGACGATCAGTAAAACAAGCAGCTGTCAATATCAGGACATTAGCGAAGCCGCTACTAACTTTATGATTTCTGTGTCACAGAATAAAAGATGTGCAGAGCTAAACTGCAAATAAAATCATAAGGCATGAGAGACTAAACCAAATTATAATATTGTCTTTAAACGGAAAATTAATTGAAAGACAACTGCAGAAACTGGAGTGAGCAACCAGAAGAGTGGTAACTTTCTATGAAGTACAAATTTGCTTGTAGTTCTTTTCAATAGTCAGCGGTATGGTTGTATTTATGCCCAATACAAACTCGGCAACATACAGAGAATTTCATATATTTAGGTGACAAGAAGACATTTCATACTTCAAAGAAGCAGAGCTTTACAGCGGTTCTCTTATTTGATCTACAGGAGAGAAAACTGATCTGTTTGAGATGATACTCAAACAGGTGTGAGATCCTTGTACCTAACCATTACCTGTCAATTAGGATTTAAAGGAGTCAATTAACCAACTTTACCAGATCTGCGTTCTCAATGCTTGAGCAACAAAGGTCATCTTCACCCACTATGTACATCAGAGGACAGTCTAGCTTCTCCACCTGCAGGAACACAAGAAAAACTTGTAGGACATAATATAACATTAATGAGATCTTCTTATATTCAAACCTGGTTGTGTTCTCATAGCATTTTATGTAATTTTTTTTAATTAACAGTAATTGTAAATAATGAGTCTTTTAATTCTCAAAGAGACTGTTGCACATTCTCCTAGACTTTGATATAATGCTATATTAATGCTGAAATTTTGCTCTTACTGGACAGTATTTTTATTCTTTATTCAGTTTTAAAAAAATAAGAAAAATTATATTCCCTTTGTTTGAGTCTATTTGTTCTTATCGCCTATCACATTTGCTGCTGTTGCACAAAAATGTCACCACTGTGGGACAATAAAAGACATTTCTATTCTATTCACAGAGCTGTTTAGTGAGTTAAACAGAATAACAAATCTGCTTGATTGTGGCTCAATACATCTTAAATGGGTATTTCTGATTTAAAGTGGGATCTCGGGGTCGTCTGTTCTTGTTTGAGTGATCAGATCAGTAAAGGTGGACATTAAAACCAGGTGTGAACAGTTTTTGTCCTGTTACCTTAACAAAGCTCTCAGGAGGAACATTAGCAGGAAGAGTGGTGTCTTTGAGAACGACACAGCCCTCATCATCGAAATTCTGAAGTTCCTGGGAACTAAAAACAAACAAAAAAGAGGAAAACCAGGAGATTAATTGTATTCTTATTTATAACATGTTGATGAAATCTGTAGCACCAGCCATTACTAACTGCTCAGGACATATTTGTTCCTGAAGTTTAATCACGTTATAACTATAACGACCGTATTTAATTGAGATTATTTGTGACAGACCAACACAAAGCAGGTCTTGATTATGAAGAGTACAAACACAAGGTATGAGAAATGTGGAGTGCATTTCTGTTCAGCCCCATTTAATGTGTTAACTTTAAAATCTGGTGCAACAACCTGCCTTTGAAATTCAGGCAAAACGCAAAGCAGAGTTCACTTTTAAACGATTCATTTTTTGTATAAATCCATCAGTTCCGCATAGATCTCAGAGATTTGTCAGAAACTAAACAGCATCACGAAGACGAGGAAACATAATAGACAGATTGTATGGAAAGATTTGTTATAGAAAAAGCTTTATTCAGTTCATCATGTGAAAATGGAAAATGTTTGGCCCGACTGTTAACTCACAAAGACATGGCTGTTCAATTAAACAGATAAGATCATTAATGGACGGGGAGGAAATTATTCAGAGAAGCAGAGATCATGAAGGGGTCACAGCAAACGTGTGGAAAAATGGAAGAAGGCTATCTGATGAGGAAGAGAACAAAAGTAACCTTCTATGTTGAAACACAGAGGTGGCAGCATCATGCTGCGGTACTGCCTTCTTACGGCACTAACCAGGTAGCTGGTCAAACTTAAATAAATGGAGTTAAATAGGGAGCAATCCTTGAAGAAAAACTGAAATAGGCTGCAGATGTTCATCTTCTAGCATAATCACATTTTAGAGCAAAACATATTCATGTGTTAGAATGGCCCAGTCAAAGTTCAGACCTAAATCCATTTGAGTACCTATGCTCTCCATCCAGTCAGACTGAGATTGAGCTATTTTGCAAAGAATTGGTAAACGTTTAGTCTCTATACATTATTTGAACCAACATGCAGCCCTTTGAGTTGGTCCATCACACAAAATTTCCATTAAAGACGTCGTAGTTTGAGGCTGTTTGGAAAAATGTGAAACGGTCTTAGTGCTTTTGCAAGACAATTTATATCCTATAAATATATTATAGATTATCAGCATATTGAATGCAATATACTGACTTTCTTTGAAATCAAATCAAATAAGCCTAATTTCAAGATGTCTGTGGTCCTGAATCACTTTGTGGTTCACTGACTCATCATCATCATCACCATCACCTAGCTGATTACTTACCTGTCAAATTCTTCTGTCGTGCTATCTAAATTGAAGAGTGTCACTGTGCTGCCCACAGCGCCGTTGATGCACACCAAACAAGATGGCTGCAGAAGAACACAGAAAGACAGCATTTCAGTCAATTTAGATACTACGCATGATTACTGACCAACATAATTAATTAGAAAGAGAGTTTAAAATGAGTCAGTAAGCTTTGTGACGGACTTTAACTCCGGTTTTGATGGGGATGCGAAGCGTCAGGTAGCATCCAAAGGAGAGGCCAATGATGCCGACTCTGTCTGAGACGACCTGAGGGTGATCCTGCAGCAGGAGGAAGGCAGCCTGTGGGAGGAAGACGAGTAAAGACCAGCTACCTGTTTAGTAAGTAAAACATGTACAGCTCCCTGTGCTTGGTTACATATGTGCAAAGATTCATCAGATAGTACGTTAGCATAATCTTATTTTACTGGCTGTATGTTAAATGGTGGGAATAAAAGAAATTAAAGGTTAAGAAATTATAACTTTTGATAAAAAGCACCTTGTTGGTGTTTAGTTCCACTATGAGGAAGGAAGCTGGAAGGCAAAACTTTTCAGATGAAAGACAAATATTTCACCCACTCGGTGCCTATGAGGCCATTTGAAACTCATCCTTCACTCTTTGGACAGCCTTAAAGATTGTAATTTGTAATTCATAACTTTTTGTTTCATGGGATATATGTCTTAAACACTTTTCAAAATGGGAAAGACAAAAGAACATGACAATAAATAATTCAAATAGCTGCTCACTTGATCACATCTACATTCAGGTCAACAATCATAAAGGTTTAAATTAACAGGAGCTGCGATGGACAACGAGAAGTGGGAGAATTATCCTGCCTTAAAATATGAATCTCCAACGTTGAAAAGATTTGGTGGGCCAGGCAGATCTTTGTGCCCAAAGTAGGCAAGAGAAAAACTAACATAGCCTCTGGATGCAAGGAGAGAGGATCGGTATTCCTGCAGTCCTCCACCCATTCCCCACAGATCCAACAAGGCTGGAAACGGGCCTGGGCCTGCAGCAGGCCGGGACAAAAGTAAGTAATGTCCTCCACTGTTGAAAAGTCACAACATAAATGGATAAAAGGCTCACCGGGTGGAATGAACAATGTTCCTATGAGTCCGTTTTGATTAATCTCTATCCTCTTCACTCCTGGTGCGATGTACCACCGTTCGGCAGACACCGCAGCCAGCTCGGACCGCTGCCCTTTGCTGGCTGAGACGTGGCCTTCCAGCAGAGAAATACGCACCACGTAAGGACTCTCCACGATCTTCTTCCTCAGTCTAAAAAAAAAAAAACAGAGCAGATTTCAGTCAGAAAATGACAGCTTTTTATACAAATGACTAAATATCAATGATGAAATGTAAGAACCTAAACCTGGGAAAACATAAAATGGAAAGAAAAAAATCAGGGATTGTGCCCGTTCTTTTCTTTGCAGCACGTCTAACAATAAACGTAGCTCACCTTTTGTCTCGCAGTCTTAATTTGGTTTGTTAATTTCCATGCATGCTTCTTTCAGAGAAGATCCCAACAGGATGGATGTGGGCTCCTAATAATATGTGGCTCCGTTCATCTACTCTGACCAGCTTCCCATAGCCAACTAAAGAGAGACACACCCATAGCATTATGCTGCCACCACCATGTTTCACTGTGGCTAAGTTTCTTTTTTTTTCATATTTATGTGCAGTGTTATTTTCCCGCCACATAGAGCAGGTTGCATGTGGGCCAAAAATCTAATTTTAGTCACGTCTTATGTGTCTCTCTTTAGTACGTTTGGCATATGCACTTAGATTTTGCAGGATGCTGCATATTAACTTTTAATAATTTTCATCAGTGTGCTAGAGAACACATAAATGAGTTTAATGCCACATGTTTCCCCCTGTGAAGCTCTCGGTGGACTTGTTTCCATCACCTGCCTTAAACCTTCTCTTCCTCCAGGAGCTGGCTGCATACTCCAGAAGAGTCCCATTGGCTCGCAGCCCAAATAGGAGCCTCCCACCGAAGGGTCACGAGTTACTGGACGGACAAAAGGCAGAAATAAAACAAAAAACAAAACAAAAAGGGCAATTTAAAACCCTACGTAGTCACCATTTTATATTACATTTGATGTTTTCAAACATATTTGCATCATCGTCTTTATCTACCTGTAGACAATACAAATTGCGTTACTCATCAACACATATGTTCACAAAACAAGAATCACCAGTTAATAGTTTCACTCACAGCTAAAAGTCCCCCTCTCATCTGCGTTATAATGAGCGAATGACTCCCATAGGTCTCCCTCGTCGCTGTGCATTCTTGCATGCAATGTGACGGGACCACGTGGGGGCAGGAAATGTCCTCTGATATTGACCTGCTCGTCAACGAGGGCGCGAACAGGAGCGGCCGTCAAGACAGGAGCGGGCCTGGTGTTGCTCTTCCACCGAACTTTCCCTGCAGGATAAAAGCAGTGGGACTTTGTGACACGCAGCAGAGAACTCAGTTAGAGTAAATTATTGATTTCAATCAAAAAGGAAGTGGGTAAATGGAGAAGGAGGATAGAAGTGCAGCAGAGAATATACAATAAAAGAGAGAAAAAAACCTGTGGATTATTAGCATTATAAAAAAGATAATCCCTGTTTGTGACTGTGGAATTGAACTAAGTTAGTTTGGAGGATTTAATGAGAACATTATCCAAGTTTATTTATTTTTTTTGTCTGGTTGTATTTTGAGGGCTCACTTCATGCCCCACAGACAGCTAAACATTTTTTTTGTTAAATCTAAATCCTTTTTTTAGAGGCAAACCTGAGCAGTCCCAGTAAAATAGTAAGAGGAGAGTCCTCCAAAAAGGGAGGATCCTAATGTTAATATTTTAATACATGTTTATATAGCATGAAAATATCAAAAGATTCAACATTATTTGAAGAATTTGAGGTAAATATTTATACAAAAAAAACAAAAAAATAAACATTTAAATCAAATGAAAGAAAAAGCCAGTGAAGATAAGTGATTAAATTACTATAATAAATTCATATAAAAGTACAGAAGTTTTCTGAGTTATAGGTTTTCCTCCTTATGCGTTCACCTGTAAAACAAAGCGCTGGAAACCATAACTTCACCTGTGAGCCGCTGCAAACCTGCCGGTTTCCTCCAAGCGGTGAAGTCTGGTTTCATCTTGATGAAGTCAGAAAGCCGACCTAAGGCTTTCACACTCACATGTGTCCTGAACATGTTGTCCTCTCTGTGTGCTCTGCAAGCTGGAATGACTAACTATCAAGCAGAGAAACACCAGAAAAAGCATCGCTCACTGACTCCAAAGGCTTCAGTGAGTGGAAAACAAAGACATGTCAAATAGTAATCATGCTTTGGTCCGTTTGTTTATGTTGCTCAAGTGTTAGAAATTAACCTTCGACCTTTTGGTTCCAACACAGGAGGGCGTGTTGAATAACAGCAACTAAAAAGTTATACTTTATGTAAGCACTGAGAACTTTTTTTTTTATCATTAATAAGTTTGTATTTACTTTCTGGCTTGGACACAAATACATTCAAATGGATAATTAAGTAAAAACTAAATAAAAAAAACCTGCACATTTTGTTCTGTTTTGTCCCAGTTTGTTTTTATTGTGGTAATTTCTGCAACTCTGAATATCTGTTCTTTCTTTACTTACTGAAGTAAATGTGAATGTTGCTGTAAAAACCTCACATGTTCACGCGTTAAAGGGACGTTACACAGCTTCACACCAATGCTGAAAACACGTGAAAGTAATCTCCAGTAAAAGTAAAAGTAACCTCCATATCTGCATAATGCATGTCTTAAACATAATGTACAACCAAGAGAGCACTCTCTGTCCCTTTTAAAAGGATATTAGATTCAACCTCTTTCGGCACAATTTCCATCTGGAGAACAGGATAAAACCGGAAGTTTTCTGGCAGCAAGCAGTAAAAACAAGTTCAAGCCTGAAATGGATTAAAAGTTACCTTACCACTGACGGAACTCTTTCCAGTCGAGTATAAGATTTATACAAAAGAGAATAATTAAGAGAACTGCACAACTAAAGTAAAAGCTTGGGGGGCGATTATGAAAGGGGAGGGGCTGACACACGTCACTGAAACGTCTTCTTCTTCTTCTAGTCAATTTTTACTGGCGGTTGGCAAGAAACTTTAGGACAGCATTACCGCCACCAACTGGTAAGGAGTGTGGACCCCATGACAAAAAAAAAAAAAAAAACAAAAAAAAACAAAAAAAACTATATCTTCTTAAACAACTTACACTGTTTTAAGAAATAAAATAAGGCCTCATATCCTCTACTTCCTGAATCTTTTTGTAATAACTCAACAATATCAAATCTCATCTTCATAATACTAAGGTTTCTAATTAACTTGTTTCTTTGTATCAAATAGTTCCTACAACTCAATAGAACATGCTCCACTGTCTCGTCTCCCCCGCAGTCACATTTTCCTGTCTGATGTTTCCCTATCAGAAATAATGACTTATTTAGTCCAGTATGTCCGATTCTAAGCCGTGAAATAATGATCTCTTCTCTCCTTATTCTTTCTGTTCTTCTCATTTGACCAATATTCTTTTGAATTTTATATAACCACCTTCCTTTCTTTTCTTCTTCCCATAACTTTTGCCACCTCTCTCTTGTTTTTTGTTTAATTATGCTCTTTATTTCTGTCATACTATACCTAACATTAATATCTATCCTCACCCGATTAGAACTCTCTTTGGCCATTCTGTCTGCCATTTCATTACCCTTAATCCCATGATGAGCTGGAACCCAAACAAAATTTACCGTTAGCCCCATCATATTTATTCTGTAAAGTGTTTGTTGTATTTCAATTAATATATCTGGTCTACTATCTGATTTACTATTTTTCAAACTGAATAACGAAGAACTAGAATCTGAACAAATAATTGATTTTAATGGTCTTACCTCTTCCACCCATTGAACTGCTAAAAGCAAAGCAATCATTTCTCCTGTATACACTGAAACTCCATCACTGATCCTTTTTCCTACTTTAATTTGAAACTGTGGCACAATAAATGCTATCCCTACCTTACTGGCTGTATTTTTTGATGCATCTGTGTAAATTTGAATATAATTATAATATTCATTTAAGTATTCTTGTATTACATATCTATTCATATTGTTAAATTTATCTTTGTTCTTCTTTTCTAGAAAAGAAAAATCAATCTCAGCATCAGGAAGCATCCAAGGTGGAACTGCAGATAATGGAACTGCCTGACATATATCTAACTGATTTAAATTAATTTGATTAACTCTAGAGTTTATTATCCATCCAAAGCTATTTAATTGTTTCTTTTCCTTTTCCCAGCCATGTTTAAGTACTTCTAATGTTGGATGATTATTTCTTTGTCCCTGTAAATTTGACCAATAATTTAAGGATAATTGATCCCTTCTAAGTTTAAGAGGCATTTCTCCCATTTCAACCTGTAATGCTGCTGTTGAAGATGTTTGAAAAGCACCAGTACATAGTCTTAAAGCCTGATGTTGAATACTATTTAGCTTATGGAGGTTTGAATCTGCTGCTGAATTATAAACTATACATCCATAATCCAAGACTGACCTAATTAACCCAGTGTAAATTGCTTTTAATGATTTTCTATCAGCTCCCCACTCTGTTCCAACTAAACACCTCATAATATTTAATACTTTCCTACATTTATCAATTATTTTCTTGATATGCACTCCCCATGTCATTCTTTCATCAAACCACATTCCAAGAAATTTAAATTGTTTAACTCTTTCTAAATCATGTCCATATAATTTTAATTTAATTTTTCCATCAACTCTTTTCCTTGTAAAAAACATTATTTTAGTTTTCTCTACAGAAAGTTTTAAACCCCATTTAAACGACCATTTTTCTACAGCTAAAATTGCTCCCTGAAGCTTTTTAACAATAAATTCTAAATTTTTTCCTCTTTTCCACATTGCCCCATCATCAGCAAAAAGTGAAACTCCCATTCCACCGTCTACTTCTTTAAACATATCATTAATTACCACTGAAAACAATAACGGACTTACTATACTACCCTGTGGTGTCCCATTTTCTATATTTATTACTCTCAGAATAATCCTTCCCTATCCTCACTTGTATTTGTCTTCCTTCTAGAAAATTTTTGACCCATCTAAACATATGCCCATTTATACCCATTCTTCTCATTTTAATTAATAGCCCTTCCCTCCACATCATATCATAAGCTCGCTCAATATCAAAAAATATTGCCACAACACTCTCTTTATTCACTTGAGCCTTTCTAATTTCATGCTCTAAACATAAAACTGCATCCATTGTACTTCTCCCTCTCCTGAAACCACTCTGATATGATGTTATAAGTCCCTTCTTTTCCATATAATATATTAATCTTTCATTTATCATTCTCTCCATTATCTTACATACATTGGATGTTAATGCTATCGGCCGATAATTTTCTGGTTTGGATTCATCTTTCCCTGGTTTTCGGATTGGAATAATCACTGCTTCCTTCCAACTTTTTGGTAGTTCCCCATCCTCCCATATCCTGTTATATAATTCTAATAAAATACTTTTAGAAGATTCACTTAAATTACTAATCATAACATAGCAAATTTGGTCTTTTCCTGGAGCTGATAGCTTACATTTTTTGAGTGCCCTATTTAGTTCATTTATTGTAAAATACATATTCAATGGATCATTTGTATCTTCCATTTGTTGCAATAAATTCTTGTTCTCCAATATTGTCTTTTGCCTTTCTTTTTTCCCTTCTTCACTAATATTTTCAGAACTATGAATTTTAACAAAAGTCTTTGCTAACATTTTTGCCTTTTCTCTATCAGTAACTGCGGTTATTTCTCCATCATTTAGTATTGGACATCCACTTACTCTCTTAATCCCATTCATCCTTTTAATTGTTGTCCAGACCTTAGAAATAGCTGTCTCTTTCCCTATTGAATTACAAAAACTTCTCCAATAATCTCTTTTTGCATTTTTAATAATCCTCCTTACATTTGCTTGCAATTTCTTGTATTCATTCAGATTTTGAAAATTATGATTTCTTTTTAATAATTTGAATGCTTTATTTCGTTTCTTTATAACTTTAGTACATTCTGATGTCCACCAGGGCACCATCCTTCTGTCTCTTCTCCCGCCTTCCTTCCTTATAGCTTGATCAGCTGCTTCATAAACAGCATTACTTATAGAAGTATTTAAATCATCAATACTACTGTTCATGTCTACCTTTAACATTTTTATTTCACTATTTTCCCTAAATTTTCCCCAGTCTGCGGACCTAAAAGACCACTTCTTTATTCCTTTTATACAATACCTCTCTATATTTAACTTTACTTCAATCCTAATAGGATAATGATCACTTCCTATAGTTGTTTTATTTAAAACTTGCCACAAACAAACACCTGCTAATGAATTTGAAACTAATGTTAAATCAATTGCTGATTCTGTATTATCTCTAAAATTAATTCTGGTCCCACTTCCATCATTTAAACATACTAAATTATTAACATCCATTATTTCTTCTATTATATCCCCATTTTGATCATTATAATGACTCCACAAAGAGCTATGCCCATTAAAATCCCCACACCAAATAACTTTACCCTCTAAAAATACCCCAATTTCCTCCATTAAATCTAATGATAGTCTTTTACATGGATTATAAAAGTTAATTATTTTAAATCTTCCATTTACTGTCCAGATTTCAATAACAATATATTCTAACTCTCTTCCTTTAGCTAATAATCTAAATTGAATTCCTTGTTTAATAAATATTATACATCCTCCTCCAGATCCTCCCTCTCTGTCTCTTCGAATGTTTTCATATCCTTTTATAACAAAATCAAGATTTGGTTTAAGCCATGTTTCTTGAATACATATAATATCTAGATCATCTTTACAATCTCTAATAAATCCTTTAAACTCCTGTCCATTTGCAATAAGGCTTCTAGCGTTCCATTGAAAGATAATCAGTTTTTATCTTCCTGACCTCCGACCTTTCCTTCTGCTCCTAACCTTGTATTTATGTGTTCCCAAGATATGTCCTTAATACCAAAAAACCTCTCTGCCCCTTTCACAATTATTTTGATTTTCTCTGTTTTGTGCTTAACTTGATCTGTACAATTAATTACATATGCAATGAACAACAGAATCTTTTCAACTGTTAACCCAGTTTCAGTTCCACTCTGTTTCTGTTCTGTTGTTGGATTCGGTTGAACTTTCCTTATAATTTCCTTAGGTTTCACTCTTTTAACAGCTTCAGCATAACTTATATTATTAGTAGCTTTGACTTGTTCAATTTCCATTGCTTTCCTTCTGACTTCACATCCTCCATAAGTCACCCTGTGTTGTCCTCCACAATTACAACACTTATCCTTCCCATTTCTACATTCATCATAATTATGCTCTCCTCCACACTTTGGACATCTTTGTTTTCCCCTACATGCTGCTGCAATGTGTCCATATC
The DNA here is from genome assembly GCA_033032245.1 of Poecilia picta. Taxonomy (NCBI): domain Eukaryota; kingdom Metazoa; phylum Chordata; class Actinopteri; order Cyprinodontiformes; family Poeciliidae; genus Poecilia; species Poecilia picta. The sequence goes on along the minus strand of CM065357.1, from coordinate 14,211,708 downwards.
TCTGACATTTGTAACACCTGAGAGGAGGAGGGATATATGGCCTTACAGGAAAGCACATACACCCGACTCTGACCCTTTCAGGAAGACCTTGTGTTTTAAACTCCAACATTACTGAGAGGCTTTCCACTCTTTCACCTTCAACTGTTCTCATCAATCTTTTGATTTTACTTACTTCACCCCCATTAATACTGTGTCTAAGTTTTTCTAGATCTTCTCCCACTGGGATACCTGTGATCACCCCTCTTACTACTTTATCGTCTCCCAAAATCTTTACCTCGGTAATCAGTTTTTTACAAATACTTTGGGCGTTCATCACCTTGTTTTTCTGTTCTTCATTCCTCACTGTGATCAACAGATTCCCATCTCTCAGAGTCTTAGCAAGTGTCAGCTCTCCAAATTTCTTTTTTAATTCTCTTGATAAAGCTAGCGGACCAAGTTGTATTCCTTCATCCTCCTTCCTAAATCTTATGATCAATTTCGTTTCCTGCCCACCGATCCTCTTGCAAACTGCGTTATTTTCATCTGAACTATTTTCTTCTAGGCTCCGTTTGCTCCTTTGTGTCTCCAACAACCTTTCTTCTTTTCTACTTCGTTCTCTTTCTAATCCTCTACTCCCACGTACTGGAGTCCATTCACCAAAATCCATTTCATCATCTCCCTCATCCTCTACTTGAGTCGCCATAACAGTCCAGTCACAAACCAGTTTATGCCAACCGCCAAGATCAGCTATTTTTGTGTCACTTCTGCTCCGTCAACTCCGCGACCTACTGAAACGTCACGATCCAAAACAATATTTATCTCCTTATGGCAAGAAAAGTAAATAAATAACAAGTAAATAATAAAAATATGATATTAAAAGAAAGGAAAGTTAAAAATGTATAAAAAGTGTTGGTCAATTTACATCTGTATGGAATAATTAAATGATAATAAATGTTGACTGAATCACACTGTGATTTCAAATTAATATTTCATTTAATTTGATGTCTGTTCTCTTTACCGAAGCTCTTTAACTTCATTACAGTAACACACCTGACTTTGAACTTATTACTTCTTCTTTTTTTGGAAATCAATAAAATGCTACAGCCTTTACTGTATGAGGTAGTTGGTTTAAAAGTGACAAAGTGGATATTTGTTGATTATGACCCCTTCAAACTCACCAATATGGTCACTATATAGCTAAACATGATTTATGATTAATTCTAAAATACAGAAGTTACATTTGAAGAAAATTAGAGGAACCAAGTTTGAAGATGAAAGAAAAATGTTTGAAGATAAACTGCGAGGAGAAAAATATTTTTAAATGTACAAAAACTGATTCCAAAGCGGCTAAAGATAAATGAACAAAAAAAAAAAAAAAATCACACGAAGCAGGGAAAATAAATAGAAACAGTCGACAGAAAAGCGCTTCTTTTCCCCCATGAAGAGTCAGGATCAGGACACAGAATGACAGAGTCCACTGCCAAAAATCTTAGCTAAAGTTAAGTAAATATTAACATAAATATTAATTTTAGAAAAATATAGAATTTGAAAGATTACTAGGAATAAACCTTAATTAGAGATAATTAGAATCCAATAATTTCAATTTAAAGGATTGGACAAGGTAAACAAGGCTATGCAGTATCAATTATGCTCATATAAAACATGTCATAGGACACTGTAGTTAAATACCCTAAAAAAACAAGTATTCTACTCTACAGAAACTAGAACTGGACCTTCCTACTCTTTACCGGTAGGTGGCAGTAATGCACCACAGCGCTGTTTTCCTGCTTTCACAGAATAAGATGAAGTTTAGTTTAGTTTCCGGGTCTTTTGCTGTGACGTCTTTGTTGTGAACTCGCGTTAGTCCACCATCAATACCTCCACCTCCTCCCTAGAGAGGCTTAAACCCCGTGAGGGACCAAAGGGATTCCACTTGAAATTTCTCCTGAAGTGTCCGTAGTCCCGTTTCCAGGTGTGTGTCTTTTTGTCTGTCATTTTTAAACGGAACCTGGAAAACATGCTAGCACTAATCGTCTTCCGTGTTGTTATTGTTGTATAAAACCCAACGCAGTAAAACCTATTTTCTTGGATAAATGTTAGAGCAGTTTCTCCTTGTTTTCCCCGAGGAATCACGTCTGTTCGTGTTAATGTTTTAGAGGAGTCGGCTAATAGCTGTCTGTATGCTAGCAGCTTCAAGTCATATTCCAGTTCAACTAAAATGGCCCTTTAAACATGTTATAGTAACTATGAAACAATTCTTTTAAACTTTAATACTGATTGTGAGTTTTTTTTAATGTATCTTGTATGGGGTGAAATGATGATACCAAAACAAATGAATGATTTGGACAAAGAAATGAGGCTCGCCACTTTATTTTTATGATCAGTTTTCTCTAATCCATGAACTGTAATAGCCCCCTGCCCCCTATTTTTGTTGACTATCTCCCGTAATTCCTGCAGAATATTTGACCTTTGGTCTTTTTAATTGCACAGATCCACATCCTCAGTAGGGTCGAGGCTTTACGTTGATCCTACTGAGGTTTAATGTTAACCTTTCTTCAGGTCAATGCAAACTCTACAAGAGCAGAGACATTTATTTTCTCTCCTTGAGCTACAAGAGCATCAAGACATCTTTCTGTTCTTGTGGTCTTTTTTGTTATTTAAGATAGTTTGTTTTGGACACATCATCTCAGTAGAAGTACAAAGACAAATGGATATAACACGTGCAGATATTACACAATATACTGCTTAAGTTTTTGCTGTGTTTGCCATTCTTATATTCCAACGTCTACCTTATTAAATCAAAGATAACATAACTTGATAAACATACTTTTACAAGATAGTCAATGTTTTTTTCCTTCTTAATGAAGATGCATCATGATGTTACTACTACAGTGAATGTCTGAGTTTTTTTAAAGAAGCTGTGAGGGCAAAGTGTTTAAAAATGTGTTCAACTTATCCTGCATACCTTCTACCAGATTTGTAGAGCTACCATAAAAAATTGAGTGAAGTAATGCATTTAATTTTGGGTGAAGGTTGGAGGGTTGCAGGTGGTACTGGATGGACCAGCTGTGGATGCTTTGGGCCAGTTACCAGCACTCTTTGGGCCTGCATGTGGAGCGTCAGTGAAATATGGCCAGCAACTTCCGGAGCTACATCTGGGACCCGGTCCTCATTATCTGCCAGATTGTGTTGATGCAGTGCATCTACTACAGCTTCCTCGGCCTGTGGTTGGCTGGCGTGGACAGCCTTGTGCAGAGCAGTCGCTCCCTAGATCAGATCTTCAGCTATGAAGTAGGTCAAATTAATTCTTTGTGGTACATCTGCTCCTTTAAGCCTCCATGTTATTACATTTACTCTTTTTTAAAAAAATAGGTCCTTGGCTTTGCTACCATCCAGGGAAGGCTCTCGATGATGGCGTTTATCTTGAACTCTCTTACCTGGTGAGAAGCTCTGCTTTCTTTTTCAGATCATACACAAACGGATGAGAACAATAGGACGTTTTCATGCTTTTTCTGGAAGTTTTTCTATTCATTACATATAAAACCGCCTTCAGGTATCACAGACTCCTTAAATTATGACTCATGGAAGCTTTTTTGTCTCTTTCATTTTGTCAGTTCAGTTCACAATAAATATTTTACACAATAAGGCAGTTTAGTCTAATCATACAAACAGATTTAAAGTGAGTTACAAACATTTCAGTAGGATCCTAGTTATTACATAATACAATCAATTTCAATTTATTCAAACTGATAAAAACAAACAAAAAAACCTTTTTATTTAAATATAAACCTAGTTGATTGCTTGGAGTCACTGACTTACAGCAATCAATTCTTCCTGTTGCTTTACATGAGGTTGTTCACTTTCAGCAATCTCTCAAGCTGAGCCATTGAAAATGTGTCTCACATATGACCAAAAACACCTTTCAATTTGTAATGAAAATTTCAGAGATAAATAGTATGGGTGTAATTTTCAGCAAAACGTGTGATTCTGTGGCAACAAATGAAGCAAAAAGCAGCAGCTCAGTGAATTAAATAATTTTAGTCGCCATTCTGTCGCCGTTTCAGCAGTGTGTGTAATAATCAGGTGTCGGGGAAGTAAGTACAGTCAAACAGGCAGGGTTTAGTTTATTGTATGCCTGGCGGGTCACCAGCCCCACCGGGCTTAGCAAGTTTTTGTTTTTTTTAAATGCTTTCTTTTTTAAGACTTTTAATCTTTCATTCTTCCTATAACGATATTTATCAAGTGATATTTTCAAAATTCATGTCAATTTTAAACATTTTTAACTCAAAAACACGACGAGCCGCTGGATGAATGACCACGGGGCTTAGCACGTTTTCTGGGGGAAACCTTGAACAGATATTATAGTTGAATAAATTACTTGAAGCTGTACACAAATATTGAAAAGTTTTCCCACTTCTGACTTGGTTTGTCCTCCACAAGCATTTCTTTTAAAGGGTTTCTTTTGACACTCCGCAGAGAGGTTGTGTCTCTGACTACACCTCTGGAGGCCTGAGTGCTATTTTACTGGTGTCATTGATTTAGGAGTTTCTCTGCATTTCTCTGTTTTTAAGTTGATAGAAAAGGTATTTTTCTATGATTTGGTTTGAATATTTTAACAGTGATCTAAGGTTATTTGTGCTTCATTGAGTAGGAATTGACAAATACTAAAAACTGTTTAAAAAATTGTAAGTAATATATAATAGAGCAGTGACTGGGAAAGTAAATTGCAGCTATTTAGTATCATGCGTTTCAAGGTCAGCTTTTAAAATGTTTTGTAGTTTCAAGATTTATTACATGAGACACAAAATGCTCATCCAGCAGAGCGAAGATTTGTCTGATTAATGTTTTGCTCTAAATTTATGCAAGCAAACGTTTTGCCTTTGTTTGCGAGTCGAGTTTATTCTGCTGCCTTGGATCTGTTCCTCCTCCTCCCACTCATCTGCTTTTAGAAATAAATGTGTCGAGTCTCCGTTGTGTTAACTCTCCATTTGTCATATAGCAGCTTTTTAAAACCCAAATAGCTTTGAAATAAACATGTTTAGTCTTCGAAACAAAGTTAAGCCGACACCAATTTGTTTGACTATTTTTTGTTTTGTTCATTTATTGTTTTACATCCAGCAGCTTTTTAAAACCCTTTTTTTCCCCTGAACTTTGCTTGACTATGACTTGTCGATGTTCTGGCAGCGCTCTGGGTCTGTGGTTCTTCATCCGCCGGGGGAAGCAGTGCCTGGACTTCACCGTCACCGTTCACTTCTTCCACATGATCGGCTGCTGGATCTACAACTCCCACCTTCCCTCGGCGCTCTCCTGGTGGCTTTGTCAACGTGGCGTGCATCGCGCTGATGGCTGTGATCGGGGAGTACCTGTGCATGCGGACTGAGCTCAGGGCCATCCCGGTCAACACTGGACCCAAATCGAACCTGTGAACCGTTCAGATGTTTTTAAGACCCGAGGAACTCGCTGATAAGGTTGTTTCCCTTGTTTATAAGCCTGCGTGAACAGACGGACTGAATAGTTACGAGTCTTATAAGGTTTCCTCCAGCTGACTGGATATTTATTCGTAGCTGCTTATTATATGTTTGACAGTATTTTCTGTGTTTTAAAGTTTTTGAAATCACACCATCATCCCTAGAGCTGATTGAGTTTGTACTTTAATTCATGTTGATGTAGTTATCATCACAATACTCTGTGTCCACATTATCATCCTGTTTCAGTTCCTTCTTCTCGTTCATGGTGTATAAAATGTAGAATATAGTCGTTTTTATTCCTGTACATCCTGCGCCCCGTGGAATAAAGTCCTGAACTCTCAGGGTTCTGGTTAATAAAGTAACTATAAAGTTCCTAGCTTATTGCTGGATCTCTCAACAGCCACATAATTGAGTAGCAAGAAATTAACGCTTGGAAATTTGGCACCACAATGAGTCATATTCATCGTTTTAACACCTTTAATGTGAGATGAATCCTGTAAATTCAACTGAAAAACGATCTGCAGAAGCTCCAATAACCAGGTTGCATAAATGCGTTCACCTTTAAGCTAATGCTTTGTTGAGGCTTCTGATTCTGTCAGCAAACCACAACTTTACTAGGTAATATTTGCAATGTACCTGGTCTCTGGTCCACAGTTGTCTTCATGTGGATCCACAGATTTTTCTGTCGGATCGGTGAAACCACAAATGGGTTGTTATCTGGCTACACCGCTTGATTTTTAATGTAAAAAAATGTTTGGATTCACAGTCCAGACATCTGGTGACTGTCAGCCTCCCTGACTGGTTTACTTTTTGTGGTTTCATCAATTTTTGATCAAATGTCCAGTTTTTGTCACATTTTCTTGGTAGATGAGTATTTTTACTGTGCCATTACATACAGTCCATAATGTTAGGATTAATCTTATACATTTTTTATGTTAGAAATCAAAAAATTTTATTGTGACTGAAATCAATTTGGTTTTGCAAGTCGAGATGAAAGTCTGCATATTCAGACTCATCGCAGGACTTTCTTGTTAAGCTGGCGCTGCATTTTTCACAGCTATTGTTTGGCTTTGGGTCTGCATGTATTTATGTATTATGCAGAACAGTCTGGCCCATTTAGGGACAGTTTGTCAGCCATCATCTGAGCTCTGACAACAGGGAATACGACCGGGGGAAAAATACACGGACGTTTTCTGGAGCAGCGCCTCCATAATGCTTCTGAGACTCCAGCTGAATTTTTTAGTCTTGAGATGCAAACTCAGATGATCTCAGTCTTTGGGGTTTGCAGCTTTGAAAGTGCAGACTATGCATTATTTTAGTGCAATTAGAGAGCCGTTTCCCATTTGTTCAATATGGACAAGACTTAAAATCTCTGAGTTAGAAGCTTTTGGGTCTTTCTGTGCAGAACAGCGGAGTGTTAGTGTTTTCAAAAATGTGTTTTTATATGGTTGGCCAACAGATCCGTAACTAGTGCTGGTGTCATCTCAAGTAATAAGATGATAAGGATTTCACACTATGTTTTTACTTTAAGGTGGGTTAATGCAAGATTATACACGTTTAGACACATTTGTATAAAATATTGGTTGTTAATTATGGTAATTATTTTAAATGTTTTTAAGTTTATTGGAGCCAGACGTAAAAAACCCACTTTCTATAGCTTGTCCATATTACAGCTCATCATTTGTAAGTGACCAAACCTGGAGATATATTCGATCTTTTATGTTTATTTGACATCCTGACTGCATCATATGAAACATTTGTCATTATCAGTAAATAGAGAAGCTATTTAGATATTTAGATGCTACCACATAAGTTAGCGTCTCATTGTGAGGACCAACGCTGAAGGCCTTATGGTTCACACATTAATGTTGTGCTTCAAAGAAGTCCTTAAAACGTCTCATTTAGATTTAAGATCTAATGAGAGACAAATAAATTACAGTTCGTTTTCCATTTGCAAGGCATTTTCACAATAATTTTTAAAAATAAATATCAGCAAGTTTGAATTGGTAGTGTGTATTTTTTGTCCACTTGAGGTTGGATTTCAATAGATACAGAATCAGGAAATTGCCAGACTTTTTTTTTATGTTAAAATCATAAAATAAGTAGAGAGCGTACTTTGTTTTTACCACAATGTGTTTACCAGGAAGCGTAAGTCGATGTTCTGAGCTGAACATGCTCTGGTGCAGTTCAGTGATCTGTCCCTGCTTTTCCTTTTAAAGTAAACATAATAACATCCAGGATGTGGCGCAAGTGTCTTCCTGCAAAATGCAACAAATGTACCAGTTACTAAGCAAATAAACAGTTTCAAATTTGAACTTCTTAAAAAAAGAGATTTTAGAGTAACCTAGTCTAGTCAAAGTCCCAAACGAGATTTAGATGCTGTTGAGTGACGTAAAGCAGGTCAAAAATGTACCATTGTGACTGAATTAAAACAGTGCAGTGAGATGAAATCCTCCACATTGATGAGAAATTTTACATTTTGTTTGATTGCAGTTTTTCCTGCCAAAGGTGGAAGCAGTTGTTAGGTCAGGTGGCATTTATATTTTATACAGCATTTTTCTTAGTAAGTCATGATTTTAAAAGGTTTTCATCTCAACTTAAGAGAAGAAGGTTGAAAAGTTTTGGATTTACTTAAGCATAACCCCAAATAAGAAGAGCATGCAACTTGCAGTCGTCACCAAATGAGATATTTTTGAAAAGAAAACTTTTTTTTTGCATAACATCTACTGATCTTTACATTCATATGACTCATAGCTGCTGCTGCTGCTGTATTGTTCACCAGGAACGGCCTGGAAATCTAATTATGTTCCAGACAAAGACAGTTTCTCTTAATGAGGTGGGCATCATGAACATGTCGTTACCTCTTAAGAGGTTTTTCCACTACAGGCCGTGATCCTCACTTTGCCTCTGCAGGACGTATCCAGGTGGAAAGCAGCAGATGGGCGAGCGCTAACGAGTGAAAACTAAAGCTATTTGTGATCCTCATTACCAGCTCACTGCGGATGAGAAACTGAGACTGTGTGATGCATAAGTTGCACCAAGTTTTACTGTAATGTCCTGAAAGCAACCTAAACATTAATGCACACAAAAAAGTCTTGTGTTTAATATTTGTGCTTTATTGTTATAGTTACTTCATTTTTCCATATATTGCTTTACAGAGTTTTGTAAATGTGTAAAAAAAAAAAGAAACATACTGAACTTTTTTTTTTACATTCAGGAGTTCTTCCTATGATTAAACTCTCTTCAAAACTTATTGTACTTTACTGTGTGCATGATCACGATCATTTTCATGCTTTCATCAAACGCATACGAAGGGATAAAGATTCTCTCCCAAGATATTGCTCATGCTTAAAGGAGATGACTGTTTTTCTGTGTTTCACCACCAGGCACACAATGGATTGACATGATATTTACTCTTTTAAAACGCTAAATAAGTCGAATCAACTAGAACAAACATGCTGAGGAGATAATGAGACGACAGGAGTGGGGATAGTACAAATCTGCATAACAAAGGATGCTGTTACAGTTCATGCACAGGCCACCTTACATGACGTCCAAGCTAAAATTAATAGTTTTTCTGACACCTGGTCATAAAATATCATGCGAGGAAAAACAAAATCAGTTGCAGACACCTGGAAGGACCGTCAGTACTAAAAGAAATATGCACAATTTTGGTCTAATTTGAGCAAACACATGCTAAACAGGTCACTGTCCCTTGCTTCCTTTTGCAGTGGATGAAGAATAAGAAAAAAAAAGATGGACGAATACAGACAGCTGAAACATTGCATTTGTACCAGATGAGTGGGAACGGTGTTAGTTATGTAACTCCAAACTGCAGAACTCAGTTTTATTTTTGTAAAACTTGCATTTCCAAGTGCTGATTGCAGAGTTTTTATTACAATTGTTGGGTCTCTCTTATTGCCATGGTATTGCATAAATCAGATGCAACTATTAAATCTTTACTCCCCCACATGGCTTTGTCATGTTGTATGGGTACAGTTTGTGACCATATGGGTCCCAGATGTTTCTGTACTGATTTTCTTAAACACCAATGTGAGATCTACAGTTTGGTTTTAAATTATTTTTGTCGATATGGACTGAACTGAGGAAACATAGTGGATTCCTCATACACATTAAATGACTTCACATTTAATTTCTCGTTCCAAAGCCCCCGCTTGTATTTTGTTCATGTTTCCACTGCAAGTAAGCAACATTTCACGAGACGTACCGACAGTCACACTGTAGTTATCGTACAGGTAATTATTACAATGACAGCTGTGACTTAAAGCAGGAGGCGAAATAGTTTTAAAAGAGGTGCAACACTGTACACAACATGTTTGATTTTATTTTCATTTTTAGAAATAAGCAAAATGAGCACATTGTCAAATGCCTCCCTGATTCCTTATTAGCCCTGCATGGTTAAATCAGTTTAACGAGTATGAACCCGTCTGGATCTTTAAGTCTTTGAAACACATTTTAGGCCTCAAAGGAAAATTTTCTACTCCTTGTTGAGTTTATGCCATTAATAATTTAAACAGTTCTGAGGAGAGATGTGGCAGGTGTGCGACTCCTCATTAAATCAGATCCATAAATGTCAGGGGTGTCCAAACTTTTTGTCACATGGGCCAAAGTAAAAAAACCAAACAAAAATCATAAAATCAAGAAAATGAAGTAACCGATGTAGATCCAAAATGAATGAAAACAATTTTGCGATTAATCTCCGAAATTTTCTAGAAAAAATTCAAAAGAAAATGTTTGACATTTGAAAGATTTGTTGTAGAATATTTCTGAGATTATACTCAAAATTTACTGCAATTTTGCAGTAAACATTTAAACATTATTTATTCTTTGCCTGTGTTGCTTTGACGGCATCTGAGCAAAGGTAATTAATCCACTTAATGTTTATATTTAGCTTCACGTGGTAGGAAAAGAAAAATTAGGCCAAACTTTCTAAAAGTACTGATGTGACGGTAGAAATGAGTCAGGAACCAGAAGACCTCACTAAATGGCGCTTGAGTTGCCATGTCTGAATGTTGCGCAACGCTCTCATTACTCCAAATAAAGATTAATCAGCACATAGAGTAACAATGCACCGCTCTAGCCATGCATGTTCTTATTACACTTTCAGTTTCAAGACAACACATGCCTTTTATTTTCAAAAGGTGAGCTCTCCTTTTGAAAATAGAAGAGCTCAAATATTTTCTAAGGTTAAAAATCTTCTAAGGTTAAGATTTTTAGCCTTAGAAAAGACTAAAAATCCGGGAAGTGCGCAAACAATACATGTTTCATATATTATCCATGTATAATATATGAGCAGTGTGTAAACGACAACACAGCTTTCTCCCCCAGCAGCACGGTTTGGAAAAGAAATGTTTGATGTAAACCAGATTCAGATAGATTTCTAATCAGAGAGCTGGTTTCTCTAAGTCAGTGTTGTTTCTCTTCCAGATGACAGCACAGGGCAGACAGAAGAGACATTTTACTTTGGAAGTGTTGCTCCATGTTCATCTACAGTGAAAAAACATCCATACCCCCTGAACTGGTTTGTATTCGGTCAAACTTTAATATGCTGCATTATAAGTTAATGTTAAGACGTGGCATTGCACCCTCTTTACTCTGACACCACTAAAGAAAAGAAGGAGGCTCCATCTGTTCAGTGAATGCTTCTCAGGTTTTTCAGAGAGCGCTGCTCTTCACCATGAACACACCAGCCCTAATGGGAGACATGGTGGAGGTAGCATCATGCTGCGGAGATGCATTTCTTCACAGCATGGAGCTCGCAATGCATGCGAGGTTTAAGGGGTATGAATGCTTTTTCAAGCCGCTGTAATCTAAAAACATGATGTTCACATGCCCAGCTTCTGCATGTGTGCTTATCTTAGTGTTTAGAAAAGGTTACAAATCCAGGAAGTGCACAAACAATAAATAATAAAAAAAACAAGCTTGTGAATATAAAAATCAACAATTAGCATTTGCTTAATTTGCATGTTTGATATGTTTTATTCTGTGGCTGTTGACTTTTCATCTAGTAAATGTGCCATCAGCCAGCCAGCACTCGCATATGGGGCCCACATGGCTGGGAAATGGTCGGAAACAGGAAGACTTCAGGTTACATGATGTCCCTTTTATTATTACCTCCATAGGTTTGATGTTGGTTTATCAAGACAAAATCCAACAACCCAACAAGTCCCACGATATGAGACCCCCACACACACATGCTGGCTAGGCAGGTTAAGCTTTTATTTATTTATATTTGCTAAGAAAATCAAGTCAAAACTTTAAAAAATCAGGTGTGGTAAACTAGTTTTGGACCAAAAGTGATTTACTGTAATGCTTTCCATGTTCAAAAATGCACTTTTTATTTCCCTCCTAAGCTTCTATTTAATTAAGAAATAGGTTTTATCATTATCAGAAGACTTGAAGAGTTATCGGCCAAACTAAATTGATTGTCCTGCCACACAAAAAAACAGCTCAGTGTAGAAAAGAAAAAAAAAATCCTTTAAAATCATTTCAACCTTTTAAATCCTTGGCATTAAGTCTGAGCTCAGACGTACTGAAACTCATGGAAAAAAAGAAACCGAGCCCTGTCCATCCTACCCTCCCATCCCATCCGCGTCCCGTCTATGCAGAGGCGCCGCTCGGCCCGGTCAGGACCAGCACCAGAGGCAGGACGAGGGCGGCGAGGGGCAGACGGGCGCTGGGGGCGCAGCTGGGGCTGCACAGGTCGAACAGGCTTCCCTGGAAGCGGATCTTCCTGGAGTCCTGCTTCAGGGTCTCCCAGATGGAGCTGACTTCCTGCTGACAGTCGGACAGCGCCGTCAGCGCGCACGTGTGGAAGGCTTCCCAGTGGCTGCGGGCAAAACGACGAGCGGTCAGAAACTGGACCCGCGACAGCTTCTCACGAATTCGGCGGCGGCGGCTGTGGATTAATAACTGCCAGTAATCTGTTGCTCAGATGGCCTCGAGTGAGTCAAACCGAGCGCCGGTTGCCACGGCAACGGCATCCGGGAGCGAGACACTATCTCGCAGATGATATTACAAGTGGGCAATTTTCGGCAGAAGCTGTGTAGAAAGTGCAAATCTTTTCCTTCGGTAAACTCCCAGAGATGTGGCGTTTGTGCCGAAGAAATCGTCCCCTGAATTTCACTACGGCTGCACTGGAGTCATAAATTATTTAGCACAAAGGCTTTGTGTCTCAGTATCACTCATTTCTCCTTTCTCCCTCTGAGATTACAGCATCTGCTCCCCTCTCTGCAGTATTTGCTTATGACATGAATATTTATCTTCATTATAACACCCAGTTGTACTTATTAAGCTGCAAAGTTGGTAAAATGATTTAGATTTGAATTCACTCCATCTTTCAGATTAAACTCTGAAATCAGTTTTAGTTGTCTGTAAATAAAGGTTTCTGCACATGTTTCAGATTAAACTCAATATCCCTTGAAAACGTAAGGCTGCAATCCATCCTTAGACAAATTTTAAATGAGACATAAACATTTTCATTATAAAAAAAATCTGACTTATAGACATTATTTTCCAGTTTTCTTAGACCTTAGAGGTTATTTGTAAAATGTAAAACACCATCAAGAATGGCAGATCTTTTAAGCGAGGAGAGATAGAAGGAAAAGCACAAAATTGAAGGATGAAAAGAATGAAGGAAAGCAATGAAAACAGAAGAAAAATAAAGGAAGTGAAGGAAATTCTGAATAATGAATGGAAGAAACAAAGACAAAAAGGAAACCAGAAGAAGGGAAGGTATAAAAAGAAGAAAGAAAGATAAAAAAGAAGCAAAAGCAAGGTGGAAGGAAGAAAATAAATGAAACAAAGAAGGAAGAATGAGGAAAACAATGAATAAAGAATAAATAAACAATTGAATGATTAGAAACATTTAGAAAACAAAAAGGAATAAAGTCTGAAAATGACTGTTCCCTTTGCATTCTTATCCAAATCCTGAAAATACTTTATTCAAGTCGCATATTTTTTTCAAACGTTTTCCAGAAAACCTTTCAGATGCTCACATGTCGCCGCCCGGCCATTTATTTTTTTAAAATAAAATAACAAAGTTATTGCTGGCACCTGCAGACGGCCGCCACTCCCTGCTCGCTGGTCACGTTCTCCTGGTAGTTGTCCATGCTCTCCCCCAGCTCCAGGACGCACTCAGAAAAGTCCCGGTAAACGTTCTCACAGCTCACATCTACGCTGCCTGCAGGCGCCGCGAGGAACAGGAAAACTGCAAAACAGAGCAGAGACAGAACCTGTCAGGTCTGGATAAATATACCCTACAATCTGACACGTTTAAATATAGAAACCACCAAGTGCGTGCACAGTCTCAATGAAGCTATTTGTAATGTTTTACCATAAATTAGACTAACGATGCAATTTAATAAGATTTTATGATATAGATTATAAAATTATGAATAATTTTGCAGAGAAATGAACAGGATTTTCACTTATTTTTCTAAAAAAAAGCGCCCATTTTGCCTTGATAACCTTAGGGTTATCAAGCCAGTGCAACCAATTTCCTGTAGCTCTTTTCTCAAGATGGTTTGCAAGAGTTTTGCCAGAGATCATAAGTGAAAAGTCACCAAAACCAAGGAAGACAGCAGAAAAAGGTCAAAGTTTTGGAGAAGTTTAAACATTTGATCAGGTTTGGACGTCACTCTTCCACTTGGTAATAAATTACTTTAAAAGTTGTAGGTGTTGGTGCAGATTTGGCTGCCCTGGGACAAACTTGGAAACTGTGGGTGAATCACGCTGAATCACAGCAGCAGGTCTGTGTGAAAAGTAAAGGAGGGCTTTATTTAAAACTGGGACGGCCATCAAATTAATTTGGAAGACAAGTATTTGACAAAAATAATAGAAAAAAAAGGGGCAAAATATGGACTCTCCAGTAATAAAGGAATGGATTAGGAAGGGAGGGAGAAAAAAGAATAGAAGGAAGAAAAAAGGAAAGGAAAGAAAGAAGCTGGGTTAGATTGGGAACTGCAGAGCTAATGCACTAGTGTTTCTTTCTGGAGCATAACGAGAGCAAAAACCTGAAGAGGGATGTCATCTAATCTGCAAAAGATATGAAATTGGTGAGATAAACAGAAATAGTCGATGGACATGTCTACATTTTAAAGTTTGAACAGCACTTCCAGCTGTTCAAACTAAAAAGGATCTAGAAGCAGTTAAGCCAGGAAAGATTTCATTTCATTCATTTTTGCCCCATTTTGTCAATGGGGCTGAAGATGATCACAAAGAGCTGGATATTTTACAAACCGCAGACGATATTAACATCAAGACATTGATGTCCCATATGAGCAGAATATGGTAAAAGCTGAATGGTTGAAATAGCAGAAAGTAAAAAGCTGCCTTTGGAGATGCCTGCAGCGTTTACACTACCTAAATCCAAGTGAAAGCTAAAAACTGCACTAAAGCCTGAGCAAACATGGCAGCATCATGGCGTGGGGACGCTTTTCTTCAGATGAAAAACAAACTATAAATGTCATTTATAATTTTCCATCCACTTTCCAAGCATTGCTTAATATTAGTAGCCGCACCTCTTTAAATCCCAGAAAAACACTGCGGCGTTTGTGACTAAAATGTGAGAAAGTTTGAGAGGTGTGAATACTTCTACGAGGCGTGGTCTCATTGGAGAGAGTCTGAAAACAATGAAGTAATCTGCACAGCATGCAGGTTGGATATTTCCTCAGCAGTGGAGTTTACGGCTCTGCTGGATGCAAAACAAACGCTAAGCGCACGGATATCAACAAAAGTGGCACAGGAGTTAAACTATGTTTCTGTTTAAATATTAAAGCTATGAATGCTGTGCAGATTGTACCGGAGCCAGATGGAGACGGTGCAGGTCTCATATATCCACTCAGTGCTCAGATAAAGATCACACCCAGCCAGCCAACAAAGGGACGGGATTCACGGAGATAAAAATAAATCAAGACTATTAATAGCTGCCTTTCTCTGGACAAATAACAACAGCATCTTGCGCTACTTTACCAGAGGCGATCGCAACAATCCACCCGATCTTCGTCGACATGAATAATCCCATTTCATCCCATTTCAAGCGAGGCGGGATGCGATCGAGTCTCTCCTGGGATGAGGAGGAATCGCTGGTTCTCGTGCACGGAGCAGATTAGCTGCCCATGCTTATTTCAGTATGGAGTCTCGATACTGAAATAAAATCTCACGAAGCGTGCAGCTCCAGCACAGTTTCCCCTCTCTCTCTCTGTTTTTTTTTTCCCGGCTCCGGCGGACGGCTGACGTTACCTGCCCCCCGGGCGGCGCTGGGCTCATCCCGCTTCCCCCCCGCCCCCCTCGGCTCCGGACGGCTCCCACCTACCGGAGCCGCTCCAGCCTCTGAACAAGCTGTGAGCCATTATTATCTAGAGACCTTCAATCTGTTGATCTGTTTAACTCTTTCACACCCCGGTTTCAATTAGCAGGCTCCGTTCAAAGAGCTGGGTTATGGTCGTATGGATAGGGAGTGTTGGATGATGATGAAATTGTCCGTCCCATTGAACTTTTTTCCACATTTATTTATTTACTATCATAAACTCCAAAGAGGCATTTTTGACCCGAGTCCAAAATTATTAGCTGACAATTTGAAGAGAGGCGTTTTATATTATTCTAGTCCAATTTTTAAAGAGCAACTATTTTATTCATCTTTTTAGGTTTTAATAGGTTGTCACTTTCCTAAGATAATTCTTTCTTTTTTTGTTGTTGTTGCCTACTCCATCTTTTGGAAAAAAAAAATATTTTTTTTATCCACACTATAATGATTTTTAAAACATCCATTTTGTCGCTTAATTTATGTCCTGCAAATAAAAATCACATATTTATGACGTCAATTTTAATACTTTGTGGAAACACGTGTTTTAGGATATTTCTATCAAAGATATTTGACATTTTTGTATGTTTTTTTCTTTCTAATAGCGCAAGCTCAGCCAGATTAAGTCTTGGTGCTAAAGATCCGCTATTGGATGTAGGTCTGGACTTTGGTTATTCCAATACAGAAATATGTTTTGATCCAAGTGTAATGTGTGAGCTGTGTGAGGTCATTGTTCTGCCGTGAGGTGAAAGTTAATCTCATTCCCAGGGTTTTTGCAGCTTCAAACATTCTTCTGGATGATCTTCCTACCATCTCCCCCTGTAGTCTGATCAGATTACAGTTCTCCAATAGATACTCAAAACTTGAGTTGTTATTTTATGACCAGATGCTCCATAACTGAACAAATACTAGCAGCTATTAAATGGGAAAAAGTCACGAGTCCACCTGTTTCTACACCAGTACAACTGGATGAATGTTTTCTCTCTGTACTGATAAATGTAAATGTTTTAAAGTATTCATCATGTTGTCCTAGTTCTCAAAAACCAAATATGTTTACTCAATTTTGATACTTCTCCAGATTTGGAAACGTTTTGTGCCTCTTTGATCATTAAAAAATAAATGTTGAACTGGATATCTTCTGCATAATTAGGATAAGCAGTATTATACACTAAACAAACATTTGTGTACTGTAAAATATTCTAAAACACAAGCAAATGAAATAGCAGTGTCATAAAATACTGTGATAAAGTTTCCAAGAAAGACAGAAACAGGAAACACACCTTCTTTGTTCTTTTATTGCTTTTTCAAAAGGTGGTTTTATATAAAAAACAAAAGTCCCCATGTCACAGTGTTAAAACCAGACGGACAGGTTGATGTTCACCATTCACTCTTTGCAGGGCAGCAAAGTTCGGGTGTAAATAAGACACAGAGGTGCTGGATTGACAGAAACTTGATCTACAAATTCAATACTTCTGGTTTCAAGTCAATTTATCTAATCCCGATTACACCTCCACATTCAGCTCAGGCGTCGCAGCATCCATATGGCAGTCTGCAGATTTCACTACTTAAACCACGATTTTACAAAAATGCAGCTTTAAAACTTAGTTAAATGGCCTGTTAGTGTTTAAATGGCCGCGCTCTGATGAGAGCCGGTCTATAGACTTCAGACTGTCGATCCTTAGTGAATGGGAACGTGGATTTTGCCCAGTATGACCAGTCGGGCTTACTGGTCGACCCCGGCTGCCCTTTTGGTTCGTTTCCGTGGAGATCTTTTCGGCGAAGGTTCTGTAAAAATTGATGAAGAATCAGATTTGTTTTTTTTTAAATCAACAAAAAACTACAAGAAAACTAATATAACATAGTTGAAACTGTGGTTTTTATTATGTCTATAATAAGATGCAACATACTCATGGCATTGAGAGTCTCCTGAGGAATCCAGCTGATGTCTACGTCGTTCGCTCCAGTCGTGCCCTTCTCTATTTTCACAGGAAGCCGTTTCCTCTGCAGAGAACAAAACCAAAGATGACACTCATTAGAAAAAGGCCCTGCTAAAGTATCAATATCCTCTGAAGTTCAGTGCGTTTAGTTGGGATCTGTAGATAGAAACAGGCGCTTAGCTATGGGGGGGCCGAGGGGGCCGCTGCATCTGTAGTTGCAGTAAAATGTTGCTCTTCAAAGTATTCAGAGGGCCTAAATAAAGTGCAAGCCTCTCTTTTCAGACTTTCATTTGTAAAAAAACACAAAGAACAAGCATCCTTGTCCATCCATCTCACAATAAGGCACTACTTTGTTAGTCTATCACATTAAATCTATAAAAAGCAAACAAAAAAATCTCTGAGGTTTGTGGCTTTAAATAAAATAAACAGTTCAAAGGAACATCTTCATTTTTGCAAGGCGCCAAGTTTTATTAATAATCTCACCACAAGTTTTGAAGAAATACAGACAATGTAGCTTTTGTAGTCACTGACGTCTTACACATCTATTTATTGCATTTCCTGACATAAAGGGAAGGTGACGTCCTCATCCCATTAACTTCAGTCTATCAAGTTCATGTGTCGATGCATTCACAGAACAAAATAGTCCAAGTTACTGAGGAAATGCATACCGTTCTGCTCTCCAGAACCTGATACATCCCAAAGAGTAGCAGGACCACCAGCCCACCCAGGAACACGTACATGAACATCCTGCAAACACAAAACAAAATTATTTCTTCACCTGATGAATTACAGGCACACTGTAATTAAACAGAACATTAAGCAGTGTGTTGTTGTTCCGTAGACAGAACAAATTGTATTTTTTTTTTCCAGTGAGATTTGAGGAAGGTGAGATTTATTTGCTCATCTCGTTTCCCACAGACAGTTTGTGCATCGTGTAGCAACAGCTCAACACACACGTCTCGTTCCATTGTGTCATTTTCACACCTTTTTGACAGGTTGCTACAAGCTTTTTAATATTCTGGGGAAGCTGATGCTGTGAATAAGAGCTGAAAGGAAAAATAAGGGGAAGCTTGCAAAACTATTGTGACTATGAATAATTTAGACACAACTGAGTTGCATAAACTGGTTTAATTGCTCTAATTTGTCCATTAATGACCATGCAGTACTTTCAGAGTAATGCATTTGCTCGTTGTCTTCCTTGTGTTTCTGCACTTTGCAAACTTTGCAGCAGCAGGAGAGAACGCGCCTTATCTATGTGTTTGTATCTGCAAGTATGTCAGTGACAGGATATGACTGACATGTCAGCCAAGGGCCTTACGTTTCTCCATCCAGTCCGTCTTCTCGCTCCGTTATGGTGACAGTCTGGTTGTAAATGGCTGACTGGAACGTGTTGCCCTAAATAAAAACAAAAGGTTAAAGAGGAAATGCGTGGCTGGTTTGATCGGCGTCAGTTCACAAACACATCAGAGAAAAAAAAAGTTTTAAAAGACTACTCTTAATGTCATCTTAAACCACTTAGACATTATTAGTACTTCATTTCTACATTTCTTTATAGAAAGAGGCCAAAAGTGCCAGTGAAAAAAGCTTTTCCAAGTAATTAAGTTCATATGTGATACTTTAAATAAAAGTGTAATGAATGCGTTAATTTAATTGATAATATTTAATGCATAATCAAACATATAATGTAATCCACAATTCAATTTGTAAATAAAACAACTTTAGCATCACTAAAGGCATATTAAGTATTTCTTGTCCAAGTATCAATCTCAAAATAATATCAGTCATCTCTATAGCTCATCGTTATTGGTCATATTTGTCATAATTTTATGAATAATCTTAACATTTAAAAATTTCATTTTGTATTTATAGCTTAATTTGTAGCTTCACTTATGCATTTCTTCTTTAAATTGAATAATCACATAAATATGTGTTTATTTACATACTTATTGCTGCTTATTTATTAGATTGTGGCCTTTCTAGTTTGATTCTTGAAATTTGATTTATTTAAATATCTGTACAACTTAGCCTAAATTTTGCTGACAGAACACTAATGAAAAGTGTTGGACCGCCTGAGAGAACCAAATTTTTACAAATACAAAACAAAAAAGTAGTATAAATATCAAGGATTTTTGAGGACATTTGAGCATTATTAAAGGAAATCAACTTAGTGAAATGTAATAGTTGTAAAGCGCAACCACAACTAATTATAAAATAAACAGAAGTAAAATGGCAGAACTGCTGTGTTCAGACAGGATTTTTCTTTAGTTTCACTAATCACAAACATTTTCAGGTGAGCTTTAAACCACACATTATTGTATGTCCAAATTAAACACACAAAAAAAAGATTTACTGACATCTAGTGGTGAACACTTAGACTGCAACCAAATCTTGAGCTGTTTGTTCTGCTAGAACAAGAAACAATTTTCCCCTCACCTCAGGATCCACGTAGTTGAGGAGGATGACGAGACCAAAGGGCCGTCCGGCCATGGGCTGAGCCGGGATGAACGAGTACTCGAAGGAGGCCTGGGCCTGGGGCTGGACGGCCGTGTTCAGGGGCAACGCTGTGAACTGCAGACACACATAGGATTAGGAAAACCTACAGGAAAAAGGTCAACTAGAAGATCCGTAAAAGGTAAACGGAACATATTTAGTTCTGTTGTTTGTTTATAAAAATCTCTGGCAGATATTTTAGATATGGAGGTGAATAAATACGTATAAAATGTGCGGTGATGATAGGCACAGACGTCTCTTACATTCTGAATGTAGAACTGGAAATCTTGTGGATAACGGAAAGAAGCCTCCAGCGACTGAACCATGAAAGTCTGACCTCCTTTATTGGTGAAACCCACAAGGAACCTCACAATTTCATTGGCTGGAAACTCTGAACATGTGAAAAATACCAAACAGCTACATTAACCAACCAGTTTCATCACTTTAGTAAGCATTTCATTTTTATTTTAATTTATTAAAATAAGAAAAATGAACAACTGAGCAACCTTCGCCTGTGGTGAAGACGATGGTAGTGTCAGCATCGGGGTGTGAAGTTACAAGTTTTTCAACTGCTTCATCAGAGTCATCTTCACCTCCGTCCTGATGGCGAACACAGAATCGCACCGTAACAAATCAGCGCTTGACATTCTGCAACACGACCACAGACGCGCTACGTACCATGTTTTGAATCTGATCTTCTTCGACCACCATCTCGTCTTCATCTTCCTCCTCGTCTACTGCAGCATCTGCATCGTCGGCAGCGTCCTCGGCGGAGTCTGACTGCGCAGAGACTTGACCTTTAAAAACAGAAAGCAGCAAAGTGTCAGAACCACAGGATGGCTGCAGGTGGCCAGCTTTAAGGCTTAGAGATGTGCTGTTTATGTGTTCAGATTAAATGTTATACTCAGCGAAACCCTGGTTACTAGCAGGTCATAAGAAGAACACAGTTCTTTAATTAACATCATTTTCAGTTTAATTCAAGAGTAGCACAGAAAAAAGTAAAACATATATAATATAAACCAAACACAGAGTCCATATTAGCATATTCTTGGCTGGATACGAAAGTAATTAGACTTTTGTGTTATGGATATGGTCACAACTACATTATATGGTTAAATAATTAATAACTGAAAACATTTTTCAGTTATTAATTATTTAAGACATAAATATGAAAATTCTTTCATATTTATGTCTTATCTATGATTAAAATTCAAATAAAAAATAATCAGAAAATAAAGACCAGAATTTTCTCTGTCTTTTTGAACCCTGAGCAACACAGTGAGGTCCCACCTACACCTGTTGCTTCCTATATGGCTCCAAATAGACAACACCTTTCCCTCACTTAAATAACAAACTGACTTAAAAAAAATAAAAATAAAAAAAATCCAGAATAATCCTAAAGGCATACGCTTATCTGGACAAATTGTTGTGAAAAGTTCAAGCACTCTTCTGAACTTTCTCTTTTATGAGCGATACCACAATCAGTCGAAAAGTTGGCATATTCTAGCTAAACTGAAGGTCAAAGTGATATTATTTACTGTGTATGCATCTGAAACAATCTGGCAGGCTGAAACGACCAGCAGAAAGACAGACTCTGAATGTGCCAGTGAATGGAGAAACAAAGTGAGGTTCCCGTCTTATCTATGATGACGTGTCCCAGCGTGGGGAGCTGCTGCAGCTGCTGCAGCTGCTGCAGCTGCTGCTGCTGCAACCCCAACATCTCTACAACCACAAACTCCAGGAGCGTGAAATACCAGATAAAGTAACTTAATCATGGGATGATTTTTACTATAATTTATAAGCGGCGGTCATTTCCATCTAATTAGCTCACCAATGAGCTGCGTTTTTAACTCTACCGTAATGGGTTTACAAGAAAAATAGGCGCACATTTAGTTGCAGGCGCACTTCATGCAGCGGTTCAGCTGGTTCCCACTGCGCAGCTTAGTGGCTGTGCCACGTCAATATGGACTGATAACTTTTTAAAAGGCGAACAAAAAGCGAGGAGAAACCAAAACTCTGCTTTGAAGAGGGAATAAACACTCACCGACTGATATTAATCCGCAGGGGAAGGCCAGCAGAAAAAGCAGCAGGAGTTTTGATCCGAAACCAAACATTTTAGCAGAGTTACAGGCTGACGTTCATAACACATCAGCGCCAGGGAGAAGAGAGGGCAGCGCGCGAGCAGGAGGAAGGAGAGGAGGAGGAGGAGGAACCGCCTCTGGAAGGCTGTGGTGCGTTCATAGGCAACTCGGAAATAAAATAAAATAAAATCATTATTACTATTATTAATATGATCATTCTGCACATGTATTAAAGATACAAATTGATTAATATATAAAAAAATTAAAATTAAGAGTAAATAAAATAAAAACAGAAATCACAAACATGAGTCATTTATTTACCAAAAGTCAAGTCAAGTTTATTTGTATAGCAGTTCAAAGTGATTTCCATCAACATAAGGTCAACAAATCCGGAAACAAACAATAGAAATCACATCTTTGTTAAATGCTATTATCAAAATCATTAATATGCATCAAATATATTGATCAAAATTCCAGTTATTATTAATTAAATGAACTCTAAACTGGTGGTTTTTAAGCCTTGATTTAAAGGCTGTTTCAATTGTTTTGCAGGTGTCTGGATGTTTTTTTTTTACAGATATGTGGTGAATGGAAGCTGAATGCTGCATCTCCATGTTTGGTTATAAGGATTCTTCTTCTTATTATAATTATTAATAATAATTAAATTATTAATAACTCCAACAGTCTTTGAGTAAGAGGCAGGGTAGCCTACAACAGGACCTGCTTGATTGCCAAGACAGAGATTCACAGCTCAAACATTCATGCTATACTCATGCTTCAGGAAAATTTCAAAGTATTAATTCATGTTTCAAAATAAAACTGATATTTAATACATATTTTAAAACAAATATAAGACTGGAAAACATTTCTGTTAGCTCCTAAGTCCAGGCTGAAATAAAGGCAACATATAAGTGATAGTAGAACAACATGTGAGACTGAAGCCATGAATTATTTTTATTTGTTTATTGGTACCTAAAGACCCAGTTTTCACGTTTCTAAAGTTTCTTAGGCCCGTTGTCCTAATTTACAATTTACACTATATAACTGTTCGAAAACATGCTGAGATCTGTTTCTGCACTGTGTCAGTGAAGCTAAATTTAATTGTGGTTTCACAAATTTAGTATGCTGAAATTCTCAAAACATTTCTTTTGTTGTTTGATTTTAGCTCTCTGATATAATTACAATGCTGGCCACCATCTTATACATAACCTTAGTGCCTTGTTTATTTACATTTGAACTTCACTTTTTACTTTATTTTTTACAGGGAAGGGAAAGATGTTACAAAAAGCAACTAAGAGCAATAATCAGATGCAGAAGTTCCATTTTACTGCTGATTTTTTATAATTAAAGTAAACATGTAGTTTCATGTTATTTTTGGATATATGATTTCCATTTGCAGTGAAGCTCAGTGCTCTGTCTGAAAATGTGGGCAATAAACAGAAATAGGAGATGCTTTTTTAAATTAGGTGGTTTTCTGGCACAGAGCTGGATCTTACATTTTGTGTAGAGTTGGGTCTATTCAGCATTTGTTTGGATTTTGTTGGAAGTTTTACTCATCAGATTCAAAATGTCAATAACAAAGAAAATAAATTTGGTCACTTTATTAAATAAAAACCCAGGGAACGCCAAGGCTTTATCCTATGATATGCTAACAATGGCTGTAAAACCCATTCCGCTCTTCACTTTTGGGTACAACAGAGTGACAAATCAGGACAAAAGGATGTTTAAAAGCTGATTTCATGGCAGCAACCAGCCATGACCTCTCATTAGATGACCTCAGTGCTAGTCCAAGATCCGGTCAGTGATGCCAGAAGCTTTGGCCATCTGCAAAAGTATATTTGGTTTCTCTGGAAGTTGCAAAAGGGACACTTGGCACAATGTTGGAAGTGATGTGTGTACAATTTGGACCCTGGTTTAGCAAATAATTGCTTGAAAATGTCATTACAATTTTTGTGCCTTTGTATCGTCATTTTTCATGTGTATTTTTATTGCGGTGTATGGTTTCTGCAGATCAACTTGTTGGACTTAGACATTTTGGTCAACCTACACTTGATCAGTTCTTCAGTCAAAGTCTTTTGTCTCCTGGTTGTCTCAAAGATTTGTCATTACAGAAGTTGTTGCTGTTGCATGATCTTTGAAAAGTTGAAAGAGAAGAGTTCAAATGTACAACTAAAAACCACAAATTAAAATGTCACTCATGCAGATGGTGACTATTTTTTAGGTAAAGGTGTCAAACCATTAATGGGACTTCCCACATTTGGAGGTCTTAAAGTCACAGAAACCTTGTTGGGTAGCACTTTATTTGAAGGGGTTATATAAGACTGGCATAACGTTGTCATAAACATAACATAACATAACATCTGTCATGAACATGAACGAGTCTTTATGAATATTCATGACAGTTGTCATGAAGTGTCATCCGGTAAACAATGATGCTTTTAATGAAAAGTTGTTCTAAAAGTTACAATAAAAGTCCATTAAAAGTGCCAACTTAGCATCCATCCATCCATCCATCTTTTCCTACACCCTTGTCCCTTAATGGGGTCGGGAGGTGCTGGTGCCTATCTCCAGCTGGCGTTCTGGGCGAGGGGTGGGGTTCGCCCTGGACAGGTCGCCAGTCTGTCGCAGGGCAACACAGAGACACACACAGGACAAACAACCATGCACACACACACTCACACCTAGGGGCAATTTAGACAGACCAATTAACCTGACAGTCATGTTTTTGGACTGTGGGAGGAAACCGGAGTACCTGGAGAAAACCCACCATGCACAGGGAGAACATGCAAGCTCCATGCAGAAAGGCCGGGGCCGGGAATCGAACCCAGAACCTTCTTGCTGCAAGGCAACAGCTCTACCAACTGCGCCACTGTGCAGCTCCAACTTAGCATGATTTTGTAAATTATTATAATTTTGTAATTTATTTACCGAATGACACTTCATGACAACAGTCATAGACATTCATAAGGACTCGTTTGTGTTCATGACAGGTGTTATGTCATGTTTTTGACAGTGTCATAACAGTTTTATCCACACCCCTTTAAATAAAGTGTTACCCAAACTTGTAGGGCACATTGATAATCATTTTAAATTCCTCTAAATGCTCTTTTCCCACTCATTCCTAAGCAATTTTCTATCAAATCTAAGATTTAAAAGTTCACATTAACTTAGTAAGTTGCTTTGTCACAATTCAAACAAAACAAAGTGTAGATGGTAAAAGAGCTAAAAGAAATACTGAATAAATCAGAAGATAAAATCTTTGTGAGTTAAGGTTTTATCTTGTTATCTTCGCAGTAATTTAGCACACTGCTACTTTCTCCTCCTCGGTCACATATGCATGCAGTCTACATGCAATGTGTATTTCTGAAGATGCTCCCTGAGATTCTCCGGTTTATCTTGCCTCTTTCGCCTTTGATGCTCTTGGAGTCTAAAAAAAGCTTGTGGCTTTCTGCAAAAGCATACATCCTGTGACAGCCCTCTGAGAAAAAAATAAAACACAGACGAGCCTCCTGCATGCCATCAGAGTGTGCAAACAGAAACATGCATCGCACTCTGTAGAGGTCGTCTATCTAGCGAAACAATCAATTTAAAGAGTTGCTAATTTAATTTTAAAACAGGTTCCACCATGGGGAATTGCGACAATCGGACACAAGAAGGTAAGTGTTGAAAGAAGGAACACGAGGGATCATTAGATTCAAAAGTTGAATGTAAAGTTTAATTTAAAAATGCTAACCTTGAGATATTTTGTAATTATGCAAAGAATTTAAGAGAGATAACTTTATTTCTAGGGAATTTAATGCTACTCTCAAAGAATAGTAGACAACATTATGCTTCACAGCAGATATAGAAGTTACTTTTTCAGTGAATGCTACTTTATTCTACTTTATTTTAGAAAGTACATTACTATCTCTATTGTTTTATTAGCTTCATAGTTTCATTGTTTGTTCAATGTTTCACACTTGAAACCAAAATCTTGAATAGCTCAAACAGGAAATTGTACCAACTGTGTATTGTGAAATATGATAAACTTTGAGAAAAATACGCAACCACCTGCCAGCATTTTTTATTGTGCAACTCTTAGATCAAAGTTGCCAAATGTCTTTGTCTGTTTCACACTGTTCAGTTTGCTTGTAGGATATGTAGTTAAATGAAATACATTAGGGTTTTTTTTAAATATAGCAAAGTTATTTGAAAATAAATTGTTTAAAATGAAAAGTATATATTATGAATTATGGCACAGCAGATAAAAAGTTCTCTTTTATTGCTTACAGAAACAGTTGATATATAAATCTTAAGAAATATTACCAGTTTTCTGCAGTTGCTTGTAAAATTTGTTTGCTATTTGTATTGGAACAATGTTATTGGTGAATTATAGGGCAAGTCAAAATATGGACATATGTTTTTCCAAGAAGGCAGACATTAAAGCAGGAAGTATGAGTATCAGTGATTATATTACTAAACTCTGACTGGGATTTTTTTTATTGTTTGTGTTTGTGTTTATTTTTTGAAAACATATATGTTCCATAAGAGAAAAAATACAAAGATTGAAATAAAATAAATCCTATTTTTACATAACTATCCCAAGAAAAAGGATGAATGAAACAAACGGATAACTTGCATATTTCATTTTATAAATACACACCTCGCAGTTCATTCTAGGATAGATTTTAAAGTTGTGTTTTTTTACTCTGAGGACGTTTCACAGAAATCTTTGTTCTAATAATAACTTGCTTTTAGCTCTAACTAGGTCTAGGCTGCTGTGTGGAGCAGCTGCAGCTCCTGAACTCTGGACCAAGACAGTTTTCAGCCATCAGTGTTTTTAGATCACAGACGAGAACTCACTGACTTTCAGTACAGCATGAGATTTTGTATTTTTATGTTGTTTAGTAATTCACTTGTTTTATCTTGCATAGTTATGGTTCACCAATGCAGCAGTCGTTTTCATGTGTTTTAGTAAAGTTGAACTTGTAAAATAGGACAAAGGAAAATATGAGATATAGATCAAAATAGATGCAGAGACTCTTGATTGTTGTTTGTTTGTGGTTACGCAGTTGGTCAAAAAGGTTTCTAAATGCCCCTCACACCAACACACACCACTCTCAAGCACTGGTGACATTTTCCATTGAAGGAAGGTCTTGTCTGTAATGAAGCATATGATGCAACGAGGTTTTGTGAAGCACAAGTACAAGTGTTTAAAATCATAGCAAACCTTTTATCACGCTGAAAAAAACAGCTTACAAAAACTTCAACACACCTGCAATATACCAACTTTTATTCTGATGCTTTGGAAACTATAGCGTATCTCGTCACGATTATTGCAAGTACAGCGCTGAGTTACACTTTAAATAACATCATAGTGTGATCTAAACCTAAATGTAGCTGTTTATTGCTCAGTGGTCATAAATTAGAGGAAGATGTGTGGAATTAACACTTTTCCATTTCCTTTTTTGTCACAATGTGTAGCAAAATGAGGACATAATTGTTTATTTTAAAATAGGTTTATAACAACAACAACAACAACCACAACAATAATAATAATAATAATAATAATAATAATAATAATAATAATAATAATAATAATAATATTATTATAATAATGTAATTTTTTTGATCAATCCTACAGTTTGTATTCATTTTAAAAATATATATATTATGTGTTTTTTTTCCCCGACATCAATAACAAAAATGCCATGCGTGTCATTGACTGAGTCCATGGTAGCTTATTGACATGACAGACAAGTTTAAAAGTCTTTATTTGCATGACAGGAATTTAACCGTTCTACTATTTTCTGATTAATTTTCTTGAGGTTCTTGAGTTTGAAAGGCTTCCTTGCCATAACCCTAATCTTTAGGAGGTTGAGGATGGGACTCTGGCTGCGTCACTCAAAAGCATTCATGTTATTTTCAGTCAGAAGAAATATGTTGGTGAAATTTATCACTTTAAACCTTAGTCTGCCAGGGATGATTTTCAGCTCAACTACATTAATAAATCAACTTTTAATTTTTTTTTGGGTGCACAACGTTTTTAACTTTCATGTAATTTCACCTTAAAAGTATCTATTATATTGTTTTCTATTCTGTATAATTGCATTTAAACTATTTACATGCACTATTTAAAGGGTTTTCAGTGAAGATATTCAGAATAGCAAGGATTCTTTTATGCAAGAATCCCTGTTTGTATTATTATTTTTCCACTAAGGGACTTAATGTCATCCATTCTTTGTATCAAAAGCTCTTAGCTCTGCAGGATTCATGAGCTCCCCTGCGCGCACCGCTGTTTTGAGATCTCTATTTATGGCTTTGATGAGATTTAGGTCGTGGTGATACCTCCAGATCTTTTCTGCTAAGGCCCTCTGCTGCATATTTCATGGTACATTTAGTAATCAGTGTTATAGTTACATATATTCAGAAGAGTTTTCTACAGAAAATGGTGTGTTTGAAGGGAACAAACATAACACTGACTACTGACAACTTACCTTCTGTCTTAGTTAGGTCTGACGCTGTGTAAAGTAATCTTTAAATTTAAATTTGATAACTCTCATAACATCCATCCATCCATCCATTTTCCTACACCCTTGTCCCTTAATGGGGTCGGGAGGTGCTGGTGCCATCTCCAGCTGGCGTTCCAGGCGAGAGGCGGGGTTCGCCCTGGACAGGTCGCCAGTCTGTCGCAGGGCAACACAGAGACACAACTCTCATAACAAATGGCTTGCTATTACAAAATCAGATAAGAAAATCAAAAGACGGTTCATGTTGTCATCATTTACGCTTTAACACTTATCTAAGTAAATCCAACACACGACAGGAGGATAGGTTCAAGCTTCTGCGTAAAATAGTTTAACAACTGCCATGTAACATAGCAGTGCTGCAAAACAAATGTCAGGCCAGTAAATAACCCAACCCTTTCAGAATTGGTTTTTCAGGCAGGAAAGAAATTCAGCATGCTCCGCTGAATTCGTTTTCCCGCAACACCTAAAAAAAAAAGTTGCTTGCACATCCATGCTTGCAAAAGTTTCTGCGAAACCACATCTTCTGCTGACGACTGAGCAGAGCTGTGATGTAAATCATTTTGTCAGGATGCAGCGTGCATGACTCCAATACTTAGTTTGTCACAGTTTTGCTTCTTTCAGTTCAGTATTTATTCATCTGTACCCCGAGACGAGACTCGCCTCAAAATGTTTAAATGGATTTTTAAATCTTACTGCAAATTTAGTTTAAAATTTGAATGTGGATAAATTGCTAACGCAAAAGCAATTGCTTTTTTTTTTTTATCAATGACCGTGAAGCTGTGTTTGTTTTGTTTGTGTTTTAAATTAAACATTTCCTCTCAGAACAATACCATTGTTTCTAAAATAGGCATAGGGTTGACGGTGTGGTGGATTTGCGGTAAGCACTGACATCTTCACTGAGCAGGTTGGGTATTTCTTTGTAAACTTTGCCTCCTGCCTCTGTATCATACAAGGTTCAGGTGCCAGCTGTCATAACAAGTTGGGCAAACATAACAAATCACCAAATACATATTCAGAGTACATATACAGATGGAAGATTTTGCTCCTCAACAGCTAATTATTGCTTCTTCATGTCAGAGGAAACAATTTTTTTTTCTCCTGCAAATTCACATGAAAGGAATTAAGTATGGACATTTAGCAAGTCATTCCTTATAGTTGTGCTTTTATTTTTTTCACAGAGCATGATTGGTTGAAATCAAATGCCCACGTCATCGTCTATGTCCTCGGTACCACTCTGGCACTATCACTACTGTTTAACATGGCATGCTGCTTGTCAAAGATCTG
Organism: Poecilia picta; assembly: GCA_033032245.1. Taxonomy (NCBI): domain Eukaryota; kingdom Metazoa; phylum Chordata; class Actinopteri; order Cyprinodontiformes; family Poeciliidae; genus Poecilia; species Poecilia picta. Next base: position 14,181,636 of record CM065357.1, on the reverse strand, counting down.
CTCAGGTAATTATCTTTTTTTTCTTTCATACATCAAAGGAAAAGTGGTATTTTTTTAATGAAGAATAAATGATTACTTATGTTGCGACAGGGAAAGGAAGATGTCAGTGCAGGAAGAGACGAAGGTATGAAACTTATGCTTAGATTAAGTCAAACTCTTTCCTTTGACTAAACAAGAAGAAACTCATGGACCTTTTTCATCCTTGTCTCTAAAATTCAAGTCGGAGTTCCAGACAAATGGAAGATAATCCAATTTATGGGAACCTAAGCTACGTGGATGCAAGTAGGTACTCGGTGTGCATCTGTGTGTTCACATGTTGGCAGAAATATTTTTAAATAAATTGCAATGTTGTCAACAGGTGTAGCTGTGTACACAGACCCAGTTCCTCTTCACTCCTCTCTGAGCTCTTCATCTTTAAGGATTGCACACAGGATCCATCCTGACTCACAGGTAGAGCCTTTATAGGTTCTCCACTGAATGAAGTATTTATTTACCAAATACTGAAATTGTCTTTATTTTTTGTGTCCTTCCAGTCCAAAAGTCAGGAATGCTACGCCAACCTGACCCTGAAGGCTCCCAGGCCACAGTCTGGGCGCATCTCTCCACAGATCCTGGTCTCAGATATCGTGCATTTAGAGGAGGCCGAGGAAACCGGAGAGGCAGAGACGGAAGAACCTGTTACCATCGATGATGCTGTCTCCACCATGTCGGATCTGTACGCCTCCGTGCAAACCCAGCGAGCCAAAATGGTCGACACTGCGGACGGTGAAGAAGGCTACGCAAACCATCTCTGAGACGGCCTGTTGGCGCTCAGAGGAGGATGGAGGACGTTTTAAAAGCCTCCTCTGCCACCACAGGAGGGCGCTATTTGTCACCACATTGAAGTGACAACCTGCTTGCAGCAGTGAAGGACATCACTCAAAGTGTTATTCAGCCCCAGTGGACATGCAGACAAACAGGTCATTACCATCCAGTCTAGTATAATTAAATTAGAATGCATTTTAATTCAAGGTACAAATTCTGAAAAATTAAAAATAGCCACCTAATGAAACCAACAGGATAACTTGAAGCAAACTGAGAACTACTAAAGGGATCTATTATATCTGTACATGTATTAATGTACTAACTTTAGTTAAGTGCAACTTTTCACTCCTTTATATTCATTACTTGTAGGAAGGTTCTATGGGAATGATCCCTGTAAATACAAATTATTTGAATACTTTTGTTAAATTGTTGGTTAAATAAAATATGTTTCATACTGAATTATTTGTTTAGACCATTTAAAAGTGTGACACAGCAAGCAATGGCAATAATGGGAAGCTTTTTAAGTTCTTCTGCTCTCTTAAAAATATCAGGTGAACTCAAATCAGATCAGACATGTTACAAATTGGTTAATTTTTAATGTGTGCATTACTTTATCGACAGTGCAGAAACTCTTTAGACGTTGTTGCAGGTTTATAAAACTTTTAAAGGACCAAAACAACCACTTGCCCTCAGATGTCCAGCGGGAAGAAAAAGTGCTGACTCCCAGGAGCAGTGCGATAAATTTCTGCTCCTTCTTCTAATCTTTGCTAAGTGCACCGTGTGCGGTGTGATAGAAAAGTGTTGGAACCAGACAACAATACCTGACCTTTGACTGACAAAGAGCCAAAGGTGAAATAAATTTTACTGAGTTAAATAAAATTTCAACAAAAAGAAAACAAAGGCAGCATCTTAACGCTCATTAACAATAAATCTCTGCAGAACCTGATGACAAACTGAGGAGACAATTCAAACATTGGATTCAGCTGTGATAGAGAACAGACACATCAGCAAATAATCTGACAGTCCAGATAGGAACTGCCAGTGCAAAAAATGTGTGCACTTCTTAGAACAAAGAGTATTGCTGATTGTATATTAAATTTATCACAGTTGCACCTTTATCATATCAGCGTTAGCATTTATTGTCACTGTAATCACTGTGGGAGATAAGGAAGTGTTATAGCAATTAATGTTGTTATTTTCTAATCTGACAGAGCTGGGTAACATACAGGGGAGGAATATTGTTGGTGAATCTTATTATATAAATTTAGTTTTTAACTGCAAAGATGTTTTGGATGTTATTGATTTAGACATTTGTCATTCTTGTCTATAGTAAGTAAATCTTAAAGACAGACTCATGGCACAAAGATTACTGTGACTATAGATAATTTATAAAGTCTAGATGATATGGACATGCCTTAGTAAGCTTCTTGTAGGTTAATTCAGAAAATTTTAGTCAAATGGATGAATTTAAAGGCAACTTTTCAAAGGATTTCTTGTGTGACAAAGAGGGAAATAGAAATAAGAAATAAGATTTTGTAGCTTGTGGAGGGAAATAGAAACTTAAAAAGCAATTCTAACAAACACTGTAATGTATATACAATTATGCCTTTGTAAGTAATTATTAAAAATGATCTCTCTCCTTATTCTAGATTTTATCAATTATAAATAATTTTAGGAATCCTAAATGACCAAAACAAGAAGAGAGTTTTGTCACATTTAGCATAAGGCCAAAGAGAAAGGTTATTCTTTTTATACAGTGTGTGTAAATATCTGGCTTCAAGAATTATTATAAATATCTAATTATGTTCTTACAGGGTGGGTGTCAAAACTGAAACTTTGACAAGTGTAACAGTGATCTGTAAAAAATATATAAAAACATCTTTAATAATTTTGTAATATAATAATTAATTAATAAAAAGTGATGAACAGTTGGAGTCAAACGTCCAAAGAAAACATCCACATACTTTATATTAAAATACTTCAACCAAATGTGTTTGTTTATATGAAAAATTCAGAGCAGAGAACTTGACTGTAACAATGTTCATGCTCCAGTGTACTTAAAAAGACAACTAAAATTATTCAAGAAAAATATTATATTCAGCATGATTACATCCTCAGAGGAGGGATTTTCTAACTATAAGACCCTCCCTCCATGATGTCTGAGAAAGTACATTCTACATGGCCAGAGCGTTGAAAGAATTTTCTATGATTACATAAGTTGACCCCGTCACTTAAGAAAAGGTACTTAACCTTTGTATTGACAGTATATAGTGCAACACCAAGAAGCACAAAAACCAGCTCAGCTTATTTTCATTTATAGCCTTGGATGGAGGAAGAGGACACACTGATTTTACTCAGTGATTTCTCATTTTCAGTCTGTAAAGGAATCTAAGGTATCTCTGTAGATCTGTTGATGCAATCTTGATTAAAAACAACAAAACAAAACCAATTTATCCAAATAACAACTCAAATTTAATGTTTCTTGATAGATTTTAGAGCAAAAGAATATCTTAATGCCACCTGCTGATTTGTGAAAGTGTATCATCACAGTACAGACGTGACTCAATTTAATCTGCTGAGCTGGATTACATAGTCGACATTTACCAATTCAGTTTATAATTAGTAAGATTATAAACTGAATTTAAATGCAGCGTACAGTATATCGGACATGAGACTGAAGAGTATGTACTTGATTTGAAGGAAAGTGGAGAAATTCTTGTGAAATTAGTTCTGTAGAAATAGATTTGAATGAACTATATGTAAATGAAATTGCTTTTCCTTCTACACATTAAGATATTTCAAGATACTTGGCTAGTAATTGTTTAATTTATCAAAGGTAAAGATGAAAACTCAAAGAAAAAGAGCTGATTTTTTTAACTCAGAATTGAAGGGAGTGAGTTAAAAATGCTCAGTTTCAAATGTGCAACAAATGTGACAAAAAATATTAATAAAATGGTACACTTTTGAGTAATATATATGTACTGTATATATAATCAACCAATCAAATATCTTGATTTTACATTTTCTTCAAAAGTAAAATAAATGCAAATGCTGAATTGTTGCAGAGGAAAGATGCACTGGGGGCAAAAGGTGGATTTATTAGAATACATTCTAGCTGTAAAAAAAATTAGCAAGACATAACATCAGGATGAATGTTAAGATACAAAACACAAGAGTCACAGATAAATGAAATTTAGTATGGAAGTAAACAAGTAAAGCAAATAAGGTAAAAAAAGTTAGTGGTTATAAAAGCAGAGAAAACACATTTAAAATCTTTGCAGTTAAAAATGAAAACACTGAACCAAGACTAACCTTAAAACGTACCATAAAAACATGCCAATCATCGATAGGCTTCACTTATCTGTTCATATAAGTGAACAGATAAGTGTTCACTTATATCAAGCTAAAAGTCAATTAATTACAAAACTCTACTTCTATAGTTGCACATGTAAGTGCAATTACATGGAAAACAAACTACGTAAAAAAAATCCTCTTTGCATCAAAACCTGATTTTAAGAAAGAGGCTAGAAACATCAGACTTGGGTATTCAAAGTTTCTGCTTTTTCTGTTGCATCAAAGTTTTCGAGAGTCTTGAGAACCGCTCCACCGTCAAAGTCTGAAGGCACATCGAAGAAAAGCTCATCATCAAAGCAGTTCTCATCAGATGGTGACGCCATGAATTGCAGCTTCATGACCAGCCCGGTGAGCAGTCCACCAACTGCAGCTGCAGCGATAGTGGCAAAGACAGCTGCGACCTGAAAGAGAGCTTGTTCCTGACCAGTGCGGCCCAGACCTGGCTTCAGCCCGGGAATCAACTTTTGCAGCTCCAGCAGCTTCGGATCTCCCTCTGGTGGAGCGCGATGGGAGAAGATCTGATACATACTGGGCCCGTAGGTGTCTTCAGTGGCCATCAGGATAGCACAGATTCCTGCAGTGGACGATATGAGTCCGGTAAGCCCATGCAAATTGTGAATGCCACACTGGTCCTGGATCCTCAGATGCTGAGCCAAGAAGGGAGTGAGGTACTTGTAGCCAAAGAAGCAGGCAGCGCAGCCCATGATGCCCAGAGCGTATGCAGCTACCGGGGAGATCATCATGTCCACAGAAGCCCCAACGGTAACTCCACCTGCCAGTGTCACGTTCTGAATATCTGCCATAGTTAGCTTGCCTTTTTTGTTGAACATCGCAGAGAGGGCAAAGGCGGTGATAGTTGATGAGCTCAGGCCTAAGAATGTGTGGAGTACGGCTCTGTGCTGGTCGTCACCTTTAAATGTGAGAGCAGAGTTAAATGAAGGCCAAAACACCCAAAGAAAAAGCGTTCCCATCACAGACAGGATGTCGGAGTTATAACTCGTGGTCTCTTTGGGGTGTCCTTTATTCAAACTTGGGCGATAGAGGACAAAAGTTACCCCCAGCCCAAAGTAACAGGCAAACAGATGAATAAGAATACTGCCTCCTGCGTCATTGATCCGTAGATATTTGAGTACAGCCCACTCGGTGACGGCAAAGATAGGAATCTCCAGCAAAGCCATGACCAGGAGCTGAACAGGGCCGGTCTTCCCAAGCACAGCTCCAAATGAGATGAGGACCACAGCACAGGCAAACTCTGCATTTATGAGATTGATAACTCCCAAGTGGATTTTTCCGTCAGAGTAAAACTGGAAGTACCCTTGAATCAGGATGGCCCACTGGATGGCGAAGGTGGCTGTGAGGAAGTTGAACACCATCCCACTGAAGCCGTAGAAGCGAAAGAAGGCCAGCAGGCAACCGAAGCCCAGGAAGATCATCACCTGAATATCAGCAAAGTAAGGGTAGTCCCGATACATTGAGTTCTCCATCAGGTCGGTCTCGTTGTTTTGCAGCTTCGCATTGGAGTTATCATCGTAGGTGACAAAGATGCCGTAGAGTGCAATCATTACAACCTCCAGCACCAACACAAAGGTTGGCAAACGCAGCTTCAAGCTTGTTGATGCACTCATGATGATGAACGAGTTGAGATGAGAGGCAAGCTCCTCCAGCTACTCTAACACTCCTTATATGCAATTTCTTTCCCTGAGATAAGAGCAGCTAATGGCATTGGTGCATTATACTCCTCATATAAGGCCAGCCAGTCTTTAACAGAGCAGCATGTCAGATGAATGAACTTCAATCCTTCAGGCTCTTTACGATTACCTTATCTCTTCTTCAGTTTTTTATTTGACTGTTCCAAACAGCCGCACAGTGATCATATATCTGTACATCGTTCTTCAAACAGTGAACTTCAATTTTACTTCTAGTTTCTAGAATTTTGTTTATTGTTGGGGTGAAAACCAGATAGCATTTTGAGTCTAAATCTGAAATAAAAAATGAGTTTCATAAAGCAAAGAAAGTGATTTCAAATTATTATTCGACTCCTGGTCAAACTCTAATAGAATTTGCTATTCTGTTATTAGCAAGCACTCCAATTTTGGTTTATTAGACAACATAATGTCTGATATAAAATCGGGTATAGTAAAACATATTGAATTCATAGCTCAATTAATTTGCTTAATTATTCTTCAGACCTGAAGATGGATATGTACAGCAACATAAAATATTCCATTATCTATGTTACCACTTTTATTTATACATTGTATTACATTATTCAGAAGCTAAGATCTAAGTTGAACACATTTAAAAAATGTACATTTTCATAGTTAGGCATTTTTATATTTTGTTGTGTATAGGGTAAACAAAATATTCTTTTTAATATTTTATTGAGTATTGAACCTTCAGGACACCGCCTTTTAGTTATTTGTCCTTAATTTCGCCTATGTTTGGTGGCGATACATCATTTACAAAATCAGTTTTGTTGTGAGTGTTGTCTATGTTCTACTTGAATTGTTAATAAACTTTATTTTTTAAAACGACCACTGTCTCTGTCTCTACATAACTATAACTTTTTCTCAGCTGATGTTGGCACATTTTTACTTCCATATAACGTTACATGGTTTGCTTCACCGTAAATATCAACAAATGCTTTTTTTTTGTTAGCAGTAACACATTTAGACCAGCAGGTGGCGGTAGCATATTTAATTTCTGCTTTACCCTCGCACATTAAACTTAAAGAAGAAGAATTGAGGCTTGTCCCGTGATGCATTGCTCTGCCAACGTATGCAAACAGGAACATGGCGACCGGTTTTTAACGTAGGTGCTTTTTTATTAGTCTCCTTTGTGAGCCTCACGCAGCCCGTGACAGCCCGTGAATCTGCCACGGAAGAAAAGCCCACGGTAGAGTCCAGCCGCGGAGCGTCCGCACTGTGAAAGCAGCGTCCCGGTTGTTGTTCATCTGTCCCAGTCAGGTAAGGGCCGGTTAGCTCAATGTTAGCGCACAAGAACCCCTCCAGACAGTAAAAATATTATTGGGCTGACGTGCGTTTGGGAATCAGGATTTGCGTGGTAAATGACGCCAGAAATGAGTATATAACTTTAACCCGAAAACAAAAGAGATGAGTTAAAGTGATGTAGTTTTGTTTCACTAAAACAAAAAGAAAGAAAGAAAGAAAAACCTTGACACGACTAGACCAGAGCGCAAGCCAAAAAATGACAGCGATTCTCACGTCATGTTGCAAACATTACTGAAAATGTTTAACATTTTCTCACCACCTAACTGACTTGTCTGTAAACACTGGATTTTACAGAAGTGTTTGTGATAAAAACCTCAAACAACCGTCTTAAAATGAAAAGCCACATTATTAATGTCTGTACACTGACATTTATTAATTTGTGTTTTGGATGATGATGATTAAATCAGAAACTGAAAGCTGTTTGTTTTTGTGTGTCTGTTTCTTCATACTTTTTATTGAGATGCACAAATGAAGCTTTTTTTTGGTTCATACCAGTTTCTGGTTTTCTTTTTTGAGGTTTATATTTAAAAACATAAAGTAAATAAAGAAAAATTTATGGATCAAAATAAGAGCCAGGCTTAAACGATTTATTTTTGATTCACTTTTAAAATAATCAACTTTCTTCAGATGTAGTTTTAAAGATGGAGCTGTGATAGACAATTGAAGCTCATCATGAGTTCTTAGTTTCTCTTTATGTAAACTAAAAGCACATAGGATTCATTGGCTAAACAATTAATACTTAAAGACAAATAAAAACGGGTTAAAATAATTTCAGATATGCAGACTTTATAACAATTACACAAAATAAATGTCCTTTTTTGGTGCAGTTTTGATATAATTGCTGATTCAAACATATGTTGTTTGTCCTATTTAGTTTTAAACTAATTTAGGTAAAATTAAACCTTTTAAATAATTCCAATAAGAACATGCATATATACGCAATGCAATTAAAGGAAAAACCAGAGCCAAAATCCAATGAAAAGAGTCAAATGTACCTGGAAAAAATATTATATTAAATATGCTAACAGAAAAAAAAACAAGAAATAACAAATGTTAACAATACTTTTCCAAATGTCCTGGTCTTTATTGGTTATCGTGTGAACTAGTTTTTTTTCATTTTGTTTCTAATAATCTTGCCATTAATAAAAAAAAATACTTTAAAGAAACACACTTTTCCAAACCAAAAACATCAGGAGAGACTGTTTATCACCCTTCTCACTCAAAAGATGAGGATACAACAAAATGTGTGTCATCTTTTAAGAATTAGAACTAGAGTAGCATTAACACAAGTGAATGAAAGCTCAATATTTCACCATGTTTCACCATATTCATTTAATATTTATAGTCACTGATTTTGTCTACTGCAGTTTAGGCATAATGTTGTATAGCATGTTCATTAAATTTTTTCAGTATGGTCACAGCGATTTGTTCATTGTGTAACAAACGAATTTGAAAATCGCATTAGTTGCACTTGCTGTACTTTTCACAAGGACCATGAAACAACTGCAGGGTTTCCCCCAGTGAGAGTAAAAGAAACACTGTTTCTTTTACTCTCATCCTGTCACCTTTAGGTACCAGACTGACATTGTGGTTTTCATCCTGCAAAGCAAAGGCTGAGTCATCATCACAATGTGGCATTTGAGTCCTTCCAAATATTTATTTCCCCTTTAACCTTTTCTGGCAAGTGGATTTGGTTGCACTTTTCTTTTTGACTGAAAATAATCAAGACATGTCGGGCATAGAGAATAAAATACCCGGTAACAATAAATATTGCTGATAACGTGCTGCAAAATGGTCTATTTGTCAATTTATTTGTGCTTCAAATTTAACCCTTTTTAGTAATTAGGAAATTCTGCAAACTGCAATGTTTTTTCAGACAAAGATCTTAATGTGTAAATGACAGAAGACTGTAAACATGCTCATATAAAGATTGAAGAAACAGCAGCTTTGTGTAACATTGTTTATAGATTTCTCACCATTTGTGACAGGTAAAAGGGAAAAACACCCTGATTTCAAAATAATATTTCTGCTAGCACACTGTACGTTAAGAGGTCCCCATAACACAGTGAAACAATAGACTAAAACAATAACTGTACAACTGGATAATAATTTGTGCATATAAAAGTTTTTTTACAAGGGATTGGACAGTGCAACTAGGAAGAAATATCTATGATATTGCTCCTGAACAAACTGGAGGAGCATTAAATATTTAAAATATTGTGTAATTTCCAAGCTTGATAATTTAATAAGACTCATCCATATGTCCTCATTTATTTCTGTGCATACACATTTGAGCAACTGCTCAAATCATTAAAGGACAGCTGGAAATATTGCATCAGTAATTACAGAATGAAATATCCTCATTTTATCACTAAGAGTTAGAAAAGCAGAAAGTTCATGAACTTATAACGCAACCAGATGTGCAACAACATGCTACAATGTGTGGAAATTTAACATATTCTTATGCAGCACATTGACAACTGTCAATTCACAGAAACAATGTTCTGTTGGAGTGGTCTGCTACCTGAGGGTGGTTCTCGTTTTTTCCGAGCCTCGCTGTGACTCTTCCTGGACATGCCAGCGAGCTGTCGACTTGCTTCCTCCTCTTCCTGAAATAGATCTAGAGGCAGTCTGTACCGCTGCAGGTCCTGGAAGAGCCTAAACTCTCCAAACTACTTTCGTGCCCTGAGGATATTAAGAACCTGTATTCCCTTATAGCCGCTCTTAGTTTCTGACTCGTTGTCATTAATAAAGAACTGCCAGGTTAGGAAGATGCAACCTGTGTTCAGATCTGCAGCTAGAAAACTAGTTATTTCCTGGATGTCTTTTGGATCAGAACTGTAATGTAATTTATGCCAATTCACCTCTAATGTTCTGCATCCAATCACCATAGAAAGCCTGGCACTCACTGCAGTCTATGTGAAAAAAAGCACCTTGACTTTTCAATTTTAAATGTAAACTTTATTCTACGGCTAATAAATATTCACTTGTGATGATGAATCTTTTGTTGAGGATGACTATTGATTTAAAATTATTTGATAAGTTATTGCAATAGGCTTAAGTGCATCCCAATATATAATATATTAATCTGACTATGTTTTTTTTTCCAATAACAAACCTACATTTAGCTTCTCAGAAAATTAGAATAGAGAAGCAATTTAACGAAACAAATCTGAAATGTTGTTCTAACAACAAAGGAGTTCATTGATAGTACAGAGATCGGCTGCTGTTGACGAAGCTCTGGATGTTTTAATAGCATTAGTTTTTAGCTGGTTGCCACTGTTGGCTTTGGATATATATTTTTTTCTAACTCTTGGCAGTATGAGAAATATTCTTTGAGTTTTAGGTCAGTTTGCTGGCAAATCAAGAACAGTGACACCATCATTGTTAAAGCAATTATTGGAACCAAATCATCCTGGATAATAAAATCTGCATCTCCATAAATCTTGCCAGCAGAGGGAAGGATGAAATGCTCTAAAATAATAGACAGCTGTATTGATTGTGGACTTCAGAAAACACAGCGGAGCAACACTAGCACATAATGACACCACAAATCATCACTGACTCCTGGTTGGAGTTCTTTCTGTTGCTTGTGAACCTTTTTTTCATCACAATTTTTCCTTCTACTCAACTTTGCATTAATCAGATTGTTTTGTGAATAACCAGCTTGTCCAGCAATAATATTTGGGATTACCGATCTTCAGGAGAGAGTTGATGCATGATGCATCGGTTTTCAGTCCTGCTTCTCGGGTCCCACTGTCCTTATTCTACTGTTCTGTTGAACTGCTGATCTAAATTACGTCTCAATTATATTCTAATTTATAAATATAAACCTGTACCATCACATTGCTTATGTGCAACTTCAGTAACTGTACGTATATTGTAGTTATTGTAATCGTAATTACAATAACTAAAGTACTGAGTCAGCAGTTCAAACTTGATATTACTTATTGTACTAAAGATCTGGTCAAACTTTGTTTCAGTGTCGTCATGGCGAGTCCAAGGACCAGAAGAGTTCTGAAGGAAGTGAGAACCCAAGATGAGAATAATGTAAGTCCTCACACATTGGTGCATTTGTGTGATTTGATTTCATCCAAGAAAAGACATCTAAATATACCGTACTGAAAACTTTACAGAGAAGCTTGTCTGTGTTGTAGAGAAGCCGTTTGATGGTCCTTTCATCAGTGCCTAAATGAACCAGAAGTAATTTTTTGATGATAATTGTTCTGCCAGTGGACATTTGGTTGGCTGTCATTGTTGGCACACATTTTTCTGTATTATAACTTTTGTAAAAAACAAAACAAACAAAATACTTTTATTGCACCTAATCTGTATTCTGAAATACTAAGACTAGACTCAGTGTTTTTACTTTGTGAACATTTAGATCGGCGGGGGGGGGGTGGGGAATCTGATGCGTTTTTTAAAATTGTAACTCTCTGACATGTTCTAATGTTTTCTTTGCAGCTTTGTTTTGAGTGTGGGGCTTTCAACCCTCAGTGGGTTAGTGTCACATATGGCATTTGGATCTGCCTTGAGTGCTCTGGGAAGCACAGAGGCCTGGGAGTCCACCTGAGGTAAGAGGGGTGGAATACATCATGTTTTGGTTATATCGAGAAATATAATATTTTAAAATCTGCCTGGCTCATATCAGATCATTAGTGATTTTCCTGGTGTTTCAAAGCATATTGTTATAGCCTTTGATTCGTCCCCTCTCTTCAGCTTTGTGCGCTCGGTCACCATGGACAAGTGGAAAGATATTGAACTGGAGAAAATGAAAGCTGGTGGAAATGGGAAGTTCCGCCTGTTTCTAGAACTCCAAGACGATTATGACCCAAACTGGACCCTACAGGAGAAGTACAACAGCAAAGCTGCTGCTCTCTTCAGAGACAAGGTGAGCAGCACAAAACCAACGTTTTATAACTAAAACTTTCTATTTGGTCTGGAAAGGACACAGCATCCTATTGCACTTTTTTCCTGGTTTTGGACTTCCAATTTTTAAACAGAAATTATGTTACTAAATATTTGTTGGAAATGAAACAGCATTGTAAATTGTCTTGCAAAAACATCCCCACTCCTTTAACTTTTTTACACTACGTGAAATTACTACCACAAAATGCGACGTGTGACTGGATTGTAGATGATTAACCAAAGAAAATAAGATTTCTGTTCTGCAGTTTACTTTAGGCCCCTTTTAATCGGATTACTTTAAATTAAATAAAGTACAAATACTTTTTGGACAACCACCTGAGGTATGGAGAATTTTAAAGTATTCAATTTGATTGAGCTTTTTTGCTAAAAAGAAGGATGGGCAAAACTTAAATCTCTATGTACAAAACTGGTTAAGTCATTTCCAAAATACTTGCCTCTGTAATTGCAGCAAAACATGATTCTGTGTCATGTTGACTCAAAGGAGCTGAAGTCAATGCAATGCACAGTAAAAATTGCATGTTTATTTTTTAAATTTAAAATATGCATGGTTTTTCAACCACTTCACATCTGTCACTTTTAGATTTGTCACATAAAATCCCAATAAACTACAATAAAGTAGTTGTCATCTTGATGTAAAAACATTTTTGCAAGACACAATAAATTAATTAAATGAGTACACTTTTGTCTTGTGGTCTAAAGAATTCAGTCTTGATTGACTTTTCTAGGTAGCAACATTAGCTGACGGGAAGGAGTGGTCCATCGATACGTCCCCTGCCAGAAACTGGACTCCTCCTCAACCCAAGTCGGGCCTTTCTTCGTCTCACCGGTAACTTGGACAATTTGAACACAATAATGCTGGTTGATATTGAAACAGAGCAGCCATTAAATGTGTTGATGTATGCCATTAAAATCCAGATCTGGGGGATCTGGACAGAATCCAGTCAGTTCTGGTGACAAAGCATTCGAGGATTGGTTGAGTGACGACATCAACTCTTATCAAAGGTAAGATTTTTCCTGTCTCATTTCATCCTGGTTTCTTGTGCACATCAGGTTATGTGTCGGTAATTTTGCGAAACATGCTTTTACTGTTCCTCAGTGGGGGCGGCTACAGTGGGAACCAAGAGAATCGATATGTTGGTTTTGGCAACACTGTAACCCCAGAGAAGAAGGATGAGGACTTCTTGAACAATGCAATGTCTTCAATTTATTCAGTGAGTCTTTGTATATTTAACTTTTTCTTTTGTTTTGCTAGAGATTACTTATTATTCTTTTGTTGTTATTTAATATTATCTTTTGTGTTTTGCAGGGCTGGAGCAGTTTTACTGTTGGTGCCACCAAATTTGCTTCAATTGCCAAAGATAACGTAATTTAAAATGTTTCACATAAAGCTGGAGTTTAAACGTAACTCCCCTTGAAGACTTGTGAAACTCATTATCTTGTTTCTTTTTATGCACTTATGCAGACAACAAAACTGGCAAACCAAGCAACTTTAAAGGTAAGAGTAGCATCTCAAGTAGCCTAGTAAAGCCAAAGATTTCTTTGTGCTTTTCAGTCGTTTTTATTGAAATATTCCTTCCAGCTTGAGGAGATTGATGGCATGAACATGTAGTATTTTACTGGCTATTTATTATGCAGTGTATGTGGAACATGTTAGGCTGTGATAACAGTGTTATTACTAATATCTCTCTGCCCTCCTTGGACGTAGTTGAGGGGCTATAAAGCTCCCCCTGAACCGGTAAAGCAGTTTATAGCTGCATGCTCATTTTTGCACATCATTTATTTAAGGCTGCCCCATTTTTTAAAATTTATTTTTTAAGTAAATTTTAAATAGAGAACCATTGTGCAAAATGTTGCTGAATTACATGTTAATGTGCTTCTGCTTGTTAACACTAAGAGTTGCTTGTGTTGGTGCCTTGTGTTTATGTCCTGATGCAGGAGGTCTATTGGGACATAAACGATAATATTAAATAAGGATTGCAAATAATTCCCACTCTTATTATGGATATGAGTCGCTGTTTACTCGCTTCCATACATAATGGGTTATCCATTTATGCATGACTTCTTTTTGTCTTTTATAACCATTACAAGAGATGTAAGATGTAAAGATGTGCTCTGGCATGTGAAAACATTTCTTTATAGCCCCCAGGATTATCATGTTACTCTGCAGTGCATTCATTGCAGTGCTGGGTGCATTGTACATATAATAATAATAATGAATTATTGTCCAGTGTTATGGGCCCAAAGTGTCAGAATCAAATAAATACTTTGCTAAATAAGTATTTGTGGGGTTAATTTCTATTTCTATTGTCAATTGTCACATTTTCCCAACAATAAATATTATTGATATTTACTCTCTGTAGCTTCCATCTCAGCCTCGTCTATCTCACTTGTTGAAAGGGAAGGCAGACAAAGTGAAATAAATTGATATGCTGCAACACGACTGTTAACTAATAACTGAAACAATTGTGTGTCTTTTGGATGTGTAACGGATACAAAGTTGATTAGACATCCTTTCAGTTGATCAACTACACATTAAATAAATTAAAATGTTTACTTACACTTTTTCAGATTTTAGGTTCTTTTAGAGTGATTTTATTTGTTGAATTGTGGCACTTTTAGCCATTGAAAGCCCTAAACAACATTATGGCGGGGTGGGGGGAGATATTTTATCATTATCATGTCAGAACCACTGGGAACTAAAAATTGGCTAAATATTCTAAGGTAAATAAAAAAAAAATCGTAGAAAAGGGTTTAATGTAAAGCAGCTTAGAAAGTGAGTGGATTCTTAGCTTTAGAACTATATTCTATAAAATGTTTTACTTCTCAGAATATATTTGACTACATGTCAACCTTAAATGCCAGCCTGTGTTTGATGAGGACAGAGATGAATCGGTATGCAGTAAGCAGTGCTGCTTTTAAAAAGCAAGCTGATGTAAGCTTTTTTTTTTTTCCTTTGCGCCACTCTAGAGCTTTTTCAGTGTCATTGTGAATGCTCGGTGTTTACATGCAACTGAAGGACAAGCAGCTCAGTGTGTTGCGCTAATGTGGATCTTTAATTATGTTTTTATTCAAGCGAACTCTCCTCTCTTGACTTCCAACTAGGCCACAGAGTTAGGACAGACAATAAATGAGAATGTTATCAAACCTACCCACGATAAGGTAACGCTGATGTTTGGAGTCGCTGCTTTGGTGGTGGGCTGCAGTGCTTTTTAGGCTAAAACGGCTTCAGATGTGAATGTGCTCTTTCCTCCACTGCTCGTCTCTGCCAGTTTTTCTGCTCAATGCCAGCTTACACTAAACGACAAAATCTGTGGACTTTAGTATAAAAATTGATCTTCTGCCAATATCTGTGGATGTCTGCAAAAACTGTCTATGCAGTCACATTTTCAGTGCTTTTAATTGTTTAAGAGTAACATTTTAGGACTCTTATTTTAAGCTTCTTAGAGTAAAATTTATATTTCTCAAGTAAGTCCAATCAAGTAATTGCCTTTAATTGTCCAAGTACAGAAGGATATGAACAATGATAGAGATATGCTTATTCCGAAACCCATTGACTGACACTTTTGACAAAATCGTTTTGTCTTCTAATGTAGAGTTGGCATTGCTAATTCTGCTAATTCTGGTTGTCTGTAGTTATTGTGTGTTTGCTTTATTTAAAACTGTTATTACTTTCTTGCTTTCGCCTTCTTAATTGGTGGTGCTATCAACTAAACCAATCACTTTTCTCATCCAAATGTTACTGCTGTTACAACAGTGTCTGCAGTAAATTTTTCAAAGTTTCTAATAATAATTTGGCTCATCCAGGTCAAAGATGGCAAATTGATAGATGAAATGACAGTCGGCATCACTGGGCTGGCAAACAAGGTATGATGGGCAGACCTCTGCCTCTACGTACTGGTGCAAAACCAGCCTCCTGACTGACTGACGGAGGGCTGCCCCCCTCAAAAAGAGACTTTAGAGCAAAAACTTGCACAAGAACAGCCTGAGGAGGCTGGTTTTGCACTGACAATAAAAGCCTGAACAATGCTAATTAAATGTGATGTTTTGTTTTTCTTGCTGCCATCAATATTCTGGCGGTGAGTACACTGTAGACCAAAATGTATCCTGTAATGTTAATAAGACTATTTTTATCTTTTGAACAGTTAATGACAATGTTTAAGTTAATTTAATAACTTTAATGTGTTGCTTAAATCACGATGCATTTTATTTTTTTTTCTAGTTTGCATTGTTTACTGTGTGTTTTTTACAATTTTTTTGTCAGGATTTAAACTTGGTCTTACATTTGTTTAGGTTCAGGGAGCTGGAGCAAAATTGACAAACCTGTTTACTGGAAAACCGCAAGATGGGTAATTAATTAACTATCATATCTTTTCCTTCTTTTAAAGGTGCATTTTAGTAACTTAAAATGTAGTGAAAGTGCATTTGTTTTAGTAATTCTGTGTTAAAATGAAACTCTTGTATGATGTAAAATAATTAGAGGGATATATTTGAAATGTTAATTTTCATTTCGATTATTATGGCTCACAGATTAGCTGACCAGAAATTAAACATCAAATGGCAATAAAGGAAATTTAATATAGAAATGTTATGATGGTACAGTCATGACAACTACAAAATACTCAAGTTGTCATTGGTGACTTTCACAAGCAGAATAATACTCATAAAGTCACTATTGAAGAAACTTGCTGGTCAAAATTTAATATCGCAAAAGTTGCTTAAAACCCTGACCCAAAGTACTTTATTCTAATAATATGATATGGTCTTTCAGTTAATATTTGTTAATTTTCTTCTGTGTTCAGCTCTGCTGGAGAGAGCTACCAGAACATGGATGCTACTGAGGGGTATCAAGGCAGCTCCAGCCAACCCATGTCAAGGGATTTCTGGGAAACTTTTGGCAGCAACAGCTCCTTAAAGGAGAAGAAATCTCCCAGCAGTGACAGCTGGACCATGGCAGATAATTCTGCCAAGAAGAGCTCTGACAGCTGGGACAATTGGGGCTCTGAAGGAGCCTCCAATAACAAACACAGCACAGAGGAGAGCTGGGAGGCCTGGGACAACAACTGGGAGAATGCGGATGGTAAGACAAAGAAGAGTCCCTCGAAGCCTGCTGAGGAAGCCTGGGATAATGCAGGCTGGTGATTGCCTCACAAACTTACATCACCTAAAGTTTTTTTTTTCTCCCCCCTTTCCACCTTGTGCCAGTTTCTCTCCTGTTATTCATCTCATTTGCACTTTCTGGAAGAGAGTTGCATTAGCTTAATTCCTGTTTATGCATTCAGATTGAATTTAATCAATGAAACCTGGGGATGATTTGAGCTCATCAAATGAACACCTAAGGAACTGTTTACTGCCAGAGCTATATTTTATTAGGAACTGCCCCCATCTCAAAGAGTCACCTTTACTTAGTGTAGATAAAATCATGACTTCCTGTATGGATTGCCAACATGTTTTGGTTGTAAAGTAAAATAAAGCGGTGTGCCAACAATAAGTGGTTTGGCATGCTGTTGTTTCTCAACACTGAAATTATCGCATGGGGAAAAGAAAAAATCTGGTATAGAAAATGAGTCATTGTAAATATTACAGTATTTTTTTTCTGTTTAGTCAAAACATTATTTTTGAGCACCTGATGTCCATTTATCACTATGCTCACAGATTTAAAAGAAATTACAATAAAACAGTTTAAGAGCTCGTCTACAGGTGGTTAACCTATCAGAAATTAAAATCTTGTAATATGTTGATCTATTATTTATCGTTTTAAGTCATCGAAACCCCAAAACTGCATCAAAAAATTTGAGAGCTGCAGAATGCCTTTTTTGTGTGATTTAGACAAGAAAATGAGACAAAAGGATCATGCGAAAATTGGCTGTTGTTGCTAAGATACTGGGGAAAAAAATCTAAAACATTTAAATGTTTCTGTACAATTTGAATTAATTCCTTCTCAGTCATAGGAGAAAAGTGTTTATTAGTGGATTAAATGTTTTTACTGTTCTTGTATATCCTCCAGTTTAGCATAGAGTGAGCCTGGAGACTTTAAGAGACATGAAACCATCATTAGACATCTGATAAATTCTTGGTGTTTTCTCATTTTCATAGAAAATGCAACACAAGTACAACTGAAAATCTGATTTAATCATCAGATAAACTGTCCATCATTGTAAAGCTATCAAGATCTACTTTGGGGCTTTTATGCGTTTGTCATGTTTATTTTTTCATGCACAGTGGCACAGTTGGTAGAGCTGTTGCCTTGCAGCAAGAAGGTTCTGGGTTTGATTCCCGGCCCCGGTCTTTCTGCATGGAGTTTGCATGTTCTCCCTGTGCATGCGTGGGTTTTCTCCAGGTATCTCGGTTTCCTCCCACAGTCCAAAAACATGACTGTCAGGTTAATTGGCCTCTCCAAATTGCCCCTAGGTGTGAGTGTGTGTTCATGGTTGTTTGTCCTGTTTGTCTCTGTGTTGCCCTGCGACAGACTGGCGACCTATTCATGGTGACCCCGCCTCTCGCCCGGAACATTAGCTGGAGAGGCACCAGCACCTCCCGACCCCATTAAGGGACAAGGGTGTAAAGAAAATGGATGGATGGATAGTTTTTCAATTTCTAACATTTGTTTGAAATGAACACAATGTGTCAAAATCACTCCGTCTTTACCGTTCAGATCAGGGTTTTTTAATTAAACAAACTTGTATCATCAATCAGAAATATTGTTTAACCCTTATTTTCAACATTTTTGTTTTGAAGACATTGTGGACCTTTGGGGAAAAAATTGCATTGTATTGATCATTTTAAGTGAAGACGTCTTGTTGCAGGAAGAACTCCTAGTACTGTACGTGTGCATGAAGGCTGTTTCAGATACTGGATCCAGGGGATGAGTGTAGACTAGATTTTCACAAGGATAGTTTTAAAGCAGCAAATCTGTGAGCATTTGTGACATCATCTCAGGAGGTATTTCATCTCATGGTTACATTGGAAATTAGCATTACTGTTATTAACATTCACTATGGCCCATATGCTTGGATTATCATTGATCTTTAACACTTGTGAATTATTTCAGTGGCAAATTGGATGAGTGTAGGTGGCATTTGCACTCAGTGATCATCATAGATGCAGGTACATTATGAAAAGCTAACCTTATAACAAAAAGGCATGATGTCATTGTGAAACAGGCTGTAGCAAATTTAATTGGACAACTCATTTCCTGTGTGGATTTTCATTCTCTGAATGGTCCAACAAAACCACAATGGAACTTAATTAGTTTTTCTATTAGTGCAATAAAAGTTTTGATTTGTGTCATGATGAGCATTGTAATAGATTTTGTGCCTCTTGATATTTGTATTATTACTATTATTATTAGTGTTAATCAGTCAAAAAAAAAATGCCACTGAGTTGTTACAGCTCTTAGGATACAGTCTCATTAGGCCCAAAGTTCTGTTTTAATCAAAGAAGAAATATTCTTAGTAACTCCAGTAGAAACCCACTTCCCTACCTCCGAGAAGTCCATTGTTTACAGGTTACAATTCTTATTTTGAAGTCCCTCGGTTTCGTTTTGATGTTTGATTTCAACCGATTATTATTGTTATTTTTGTGTGTGTGGGTTTAAAGACGTGACTGGCAGCAGACTCGATTCTCCAGTGTTGATGTGTTTTCAGTGTCATTGCTGCGCTGCCTAAAAAAAGAGACCCCTCCTGTAACAGTCATGTTGCTGAAACTCTGCAGTCGTGTTTATGTACAGTCAGGTGTTAAAGCCTTAAAAAGCCTTTGTAACTTTCTGTTGATAATGATGGATGTTTGCTTGTGTGTGCGTCTCTCTGGTGCAGTGAGGTGTACATTTCAGTAAATGTTGCTCCTATTTCCCGCTATATTACTGACACATTGTGACGACCCTGTTACTTCTCTTTTTTTGTCGTTCTTAAGGTGGTATAAAAATTGAGAATATTGAGGGAAGACTCGCCACACTTTGGTTTTTAAAGACACAAGAGCATTAAACCAGCAAATGTCTTGCTTAGCCCATTTTTTTCCCCATAAAATACAGAATGTGTTAAACAAATCAAATGCTTTTAACTACTTTTGTAAAAAGTTAGGACTTTTTTTAATCAACAACTGATTATTTTTCACATTACAGTAATTTAATTTATACAGTTTCTCTGAGCATCAGTTGATCTGTGCCTGTGCAACATTTGAGATCGAGTGTGTGTGTTTAGCTGTGAAACTAATCATGTCAAAATACTATTTTTGATGTCATGCATGATATTTAAAGTGGCTATGAAAACATGACGTTGTTTCCTCAGTGAATTAAAGTACAGCTGTCTGCTTGTTTCACCAGCAGCATTCCTTATAAGGTGAACCTGTGTTGCCCGTCACGTTAGGGCTGTGGATAATTTTTCCTGTACACATGGTTCAGTGTAAAATAAAATCGTATCGTGAGTGATTCTGTGTTGCGGTGTAGTTATTTCTTGAAATTCATAATTTTCTACAATAAAAATCCAGATTTTTTTTTTTAATCTGCAAAGCTTTTTATGTTAAAGTATCACATGATTCTTTTATATGCATCTGAAACATGGTGTCCACGTATTTAGCCCTTTCGAGCCACATTTAGTGCAAGTCTTGCATGATGTAAGTTTTGTGTTTATAAGGACTAAAATATTTAGTCCTTTCTTTGTAAAATGATCAAAGCTTAGATGGGAATAACCTATCTGATGAGTAACTTTAAAATATTGATCTAAGCTGTTCCATTGTAGCTTAGACTGTATGTTTTTGGTTGTCCTGCTGAAAGTTTGAACCTCTGCTTCTCTGTTCCTGCTGAAGAAAATGATTTCCACAGTAAAATGCTGCCACCGCCATCATTCATCGTGGGAATGTTGTGCTCAGGATGATGTGCAATGTCAGATTTAGCATTTTGCATACCAACCAAAAAAGTTGAGTTTTATCTCCTCTACTCAAGATGAGATGAAACTCATCTACTTCCTATTTTAAAAACATTCTTTTCCCCTGTGGTAAAGTTCAAACGAGATTTATTAGGAATGTTTTTTTTTAACGACTTTCTTCTCGTCACTTTTTCATAAAGACCAGATTTGTGTGCTGTGCATAACTTATAGCTTTCCTGAGTGCAGTTGACTCTTTGCTTTCCTTTCCTAGCTGGCCTGATTAGGTAGTCATCTCTTGTTCGGTTTGCAGTTATATTATTTCTATTGAAAAAAAATAATATTGGTAGTCTGTGAGATATTGTGTGATCTACCACATTTATCCCTAACCTATTATGTTCCTTCATGATGCCGTTTGTTCACTGCTTTCTAACAAACCCCTGAGGTTTTCACTGGACAGCTGGGTTCATACCGAGAATCTTAGTATTAGATATGAGATTAAATCGGGTGACAAACACCAGCGAGTGCCCGGCCACCAGGAGCTCGCCATCGTGCCCCACCTCCAGGCCCGGCTCCAGAGTGGGGCCCCGCTGACCCGCATCCGGGCGAGGGAAAACCAAGTCCAAAGGTATGTTTCATCATAAGGGGTCTTCAGGCTGCACTTTGTCTGGTTCCTCATCTAGGACCTGTCTGCCTTGGGTGACCCTACCAGGGGCATAAAGCCCCAGACAGCATAGCTCCTAGGATCATTGGGACACTCAAACCCCTCCACCACGACAAGGTGGCAGCCCATGGAGAGGACAAATACTAGTACTTCATTAAATATGACTACTTTTCAGATTTTTTTTTGTAAAATAATGAGAACCCCATTTGCTTCACATTGCTGAACTTTTTAATAAGGTATTTTGAGTTTTGTTTTGCATTTGGTCCAGTCATTTAATCAGTAATGGAAGGCTAAATAATAATCCCGCCTCAAAGACCCCTTTAATCGCTACGACGGGGTGGTCAGTAGAGAAGTACACGTCTACGTACGAGAGGAAGATGTCGGCGTGAGGCAGGATGCTGAAAAGAACAAGGCTCTGCCTCATTTGCAGACGGTGACATTTAGATCGTGTCCCGCCTACAAGGCGTGGAGTCGTGTCTCCTTTCCACAAGTCTCTCACTGGGGACGGAGGGATTTACCGGGTGGACCATAGATGGCCCGGACACGGGGTGAGTAGCACGGATGAATGAAATGAGCCCGTTTGTACGGTGTGATTAAACCCAGAAGGGGGTGGGAAGCTAAAAGGCATCATCTGCCTCCTTGACGAAGCTGCATCTTGTCAGCAATGGAGGAGCGGACAGGCTAAAATGGATGACTGTGGAAACATGAGCCGCCTTTTGAGGAACAACGCTGCTGCTCGCCGTAACAGCGGAGTACAGTGAGCAAGAGCATCACTTTTCACGCAAAGAGAGACGGTATCTCTCAATCTGACAGCGAGGCGAGCTGTGATTGAGTTTCTCCACTGAACACAAGCAAACCTTTGCTGCACCGCTGTTTGTGGTGATCATTGATCCAGTCAAGGCTGGTCGATCACCTGTAATCGATCACAAACATTTCCAGAACTTCGGTGCTGCAAGATTTCTAAACAAAGAGGTGTGTCGTTTGCGCTTTTAAGGCGACTGTCGTAATCAGATAAAGTTGGCAAGTATGAGGACGTGAAATTGCTGATGTTGCGCTGTAGGCAACTGACTCCAGCTGGTTCCAATACATCTTCTCAAGTGTATATATTACAAAAAAATAATAATAATAAAAAAAATAATAAATATGCATCTTACCAGGGCACCCATCTCGTAATAAACAACATATGGCCAGAGGGGGCGCAGCTGCATCGTCTTTAACTTTTCATAGGAAGTTTAGGCGCCCCACTCTTCAGTTTCCCCCGTCAGTCAGAATCTCTTTATATCCAGTGCCCCCTAGCACATTTCTTTTTAAAGGAATGCTAAAATGGCGACAGAAACATCCGGGCCGCAGTGAAAAGCAGCTGGTGGGATACAGAGCAAGTCTTTTGAGTTGAGGCCACACTGTTCAGATTTCCTTTCAGTCTGGAGCTGGAGCCGGGCGACTGTTGCTAAGATACCGCAACAGCGCGTGCAGCCAAATTAATATTAACGGGTCGGAGAAAAGAAAACAAACATGGCGGAAGCCCGGAATCTAGTGACGTGAAAGCACAAGGAATGGAAAACAAGTTTCCGTCACTTTAGTTTGTGGGTTGTCAAATTGGGCTTAGGAAAGTGTCCACAACCCACATGACAGCTTGACTTACTGTACAGTTAAAAATAACGCAAAGCTTTATTCATTATACAGTGCAATATATAAGTATCTCCCCGCCTATTCACAGCATACCTAATATTACATCCAAAGTACTCTTTGTTATGGCAAAACTCCTCACATTAATATTGTAATAATTGAATTTCAACACATTGCAAAGTTCCAAGAGTTCAACAAAAAACTGGAAAAAGTAGATAATTAAATGAATCTGAAAAGAGTAGAAATGACTCAAAATGTCCCATCAGGTTTCTAAGTTTAGTAAACCTAAGGGTTTCCTAAAGATTAGGCAGCCTTTATCGAATCTACCTCTGAACGTGAAAATTCAGTTAATGTTCTTGAAAGGTTACCTGAAGGAGAAACATTTTAGAAAACCTTCAGCAAAGAAGGCTGAAGTCCTTGAAAATAAAAAAATTGTCAGACGTTCTTAAATTAAGAAATATAATAAAATATTATATTACACAATTTACATATCAAAGACATACTTTATATCTTTTTTTCTAGTAAACATTCCTATAAAAAGCATGTCACTCTCACTAAAACACTGTAGGAAAATGACTTTGTATTCATAATACTTCATACTCTCTTGAACCCTGTCACTCACTACGACTGTTGACAGAAAATATATTTTCCTTTTGTCTAGAAGCCTTTTTTATCATAAGGTATGTATTGGCTCTTGGAGGCAAAATTGAAAAAGGATAGATTCTGCTCTTGTGCTACGAAGTTAAGACTGATAGTGAGGACAAATTTTACCCCACTCACCAAAAATAATCTCTATTGGAAACATTTTCTCTGCAGGATTAAGGAAAGAAACAACTCAAAATTGTAGTATAAAGACACAACACAGTTTATGCAGCAGCTGCTATTAGTAGCTTAGACAGCCATACCAACCGAAGTGACTTTGGGTATTGTTTGTGAGCATAATGTTTATCAGATGAGAAAACAATGTACATTTCCAATAATTAGTTGTAGCAACATTATTTCTTGTTATGTGCCTGAGCCAAATGAAGGACATAACATTTGACTCTCATGCTAGTATTTTAACTGTCTCTCCAAACGATAGGTTATGAGAAAACTAACTAGAGATACAGTGAAGGACTGAAAGGCTTGACAAACTGTCTTTGGAATGCTGTTTGATGGCTACATTACTGCATTGTAGTTTAATTCTCTGTGCCACAATATGCTAGCTGCATGGACTTTATAGACAAACGTGCACCCGTTCAATCTTTGCACATCTAAACATTCACCCTCAGATGGGGGTGATAATGTGCTGCTTTCTAAACCGTCTTCTGAGAGGAGTAGAAGAAGAAGAAGTCTGACAAGAAGGAATAAAGCGATTTCTCACCAGAATATTAATGGAGTTTTCGAATGTGAGATAAATTATTCACACAAGAAAAACAGCAGGTCTTTCCTCACTATATTTGTTGTTGTTTTTCTTGTGCTCGTGGTCTGATCTGTAGTCTATCGGACGTATTTGGTTCCAGCTTCGAACATTTGTTGTCCCTGTTTGGACTTGTAGCCACCCGGTCACAAACATTTGGGATTGCACGTGGACATCCGCAGAGACCTGTAATGGAAAATAGTGGGTAGATGATGAGTTATGTCACACAGGCTTCGCAGTGAAGTGGATAGTAGAGTGGACTAGGAATTATGAAGTTGATATGGAGAAGAGTGAGACATACACATTGTTGTTTGGAGAAATAGGAGAGCTGATGCAACAAACTGGAAGGTTTAAATTGAATTTTAGCATTAGCAAATTACAGTTTGTGTTGTCTTTTTATTTCCCTGCTTTGTTAAGCCTCCAAGCTAGTTGTCAGCATCCATTTGAAAAATTGTGTCTAGCCTTAAAGCAATTAAAGGTTATTTAGAGAAACAATGTATCATTTTAATTGCATCTAACTCTTATATTTGACACTGATGACATATTTGTGTCTAGTGTAGATGAGAAGACATTGCTGTTGAAAATTACATTTAGTCAATCAGGAATCTGAATTAAAATGTTCTCTTTAGTCTCATTTAATGCTATGATTTAAAGCACTTGTGCTGTATATCGCCCAGTGTTCATCTGCTATGCTTTGTTGTGACAGATAATACAGAGAGCACACTTCAGTAGTCCCATGGCTCGGAGATACGGAGATCAAAGCACTCAGGCATGCTTGTTATTCTAGACTTGACAGCTTGAATTTTTATTCCAACTTTCCAGGATGTTTTCATCATGTGAAGCTGGTAATGATGCTGGATTCACAAAAGAGCAAAATACCTTTAGGACATTTTTTTCTTTTTAATTTATTTCAAAGTGGATCAAAAGGCAAGCTTGTCAGATGGCTCAATCACTGTAAAGTGGCAGGTGAGGTTATTTATAGAACAAATACCCAAACTCCTTACAAAGTTCGTGGTGCAGAGCTTAGTCATACTGCATCATTGATAATTCTCCAGGGAAGGCAATTATTGTTTTTTAAGTCCAACAACCCAGCTGTGATGAGAAAAAAAATAATTTTCATATGAGCCACACAGTGTTTTTTTTTATGTAATCCTGAAAGCAATCAGAATGCACTGAGCCATTTGGAGAACTGCAGTTTCTTCTCTCTGTTCCAGAAAACAGTTTTCAAATCGTCAGCCGAGCCTGTCATCTTTTATTTTGTTTTCTCTCCTTTTCTCCCTCTCTCTGTCAGAAAAAAGCAAACCCTCTTATTTGTGCCAAAAACCTGGTCCCTGTTGTTCTCTTGTTTCTCATTTGCTGCAAAGCTGTTGTTGCAGATTGGGAAGTAGGTTTGTTAAATTTAAACAGCAATTAAATGTGAGCACTGAAAAGATGATTTGCCTCTATTATAGATGCACAGATTCCTATTTTTTTTAAGAACTCATATAAAAAAGTAATAACATTCAAAATATTTTTTCCCGCCTTATTGGTGTTTGTGTGGTTCTTAATTTCATATATTAGGAGCAGATGCTGTGTTTAAAAGACCAGTTGTGTAAAGTTATGAATTTAAAACTAAGACAAAATGACTAGAGTTGAGATTTGAGACAATACTTGGAACTTATATTAGCAATAAGTGATTTTTTTTTTGTACGACCTGCCAATCCAATTTTGAGTGATTCAGATTTATTTTAATCTAAAATCTAAAATGTATACAAGAGAAAACGTGTGCTGCAGGTTATTTGATTAAGGTTGTAATTTTGAAGCGAGAATAAAATTAGATTACCAGATTATTACTTGTTTATGCATCAAGGCATCTTCCTAACTGCTAACTGATTTCTTCATTAAAGTGCATCAAGGTCTGTGTTGTCTGTCAGTTTATATTCGTGTTATGAGTATGGATACGTTTTTCAGTTTACAAAGCCACTGATCAGCTGGTGCTAATTCTCCTAAAATCCCTGTTGATGCTGATCAACAGGGATTCTTTCCTCTTTTTTCCTGTAGGGTGCTCTAACCACAACACACAGGTATGCCACCCCCAGCTGATATTGTGAAGGTTGCCATTGAGTGGCCCGGTGCCAATGCTCAGCTTATAGAGATGGACCAGGTATGTAGTAGAGAGAAACTTTAAATGCCTCTATTAATTATTTGCCTTCATTTGCATATGGAAAGTAATTTCAGTTAAGCACCGCTATTCATGTAAGGTGGCAAAAGTCTGATTTAGTCGTACTTAGACCTTGTCGATGTTAAAACATTCTTATCGATGACTCAGCGGTAGTCAACCTGCAACCAGAAAGTTGTACGTTTGATTCTAGGCTCCTCCTGTCACATGTTGATGTGCACTTTCACTTGCACTTAACCAAAGCTGCCTGAGTTGTGAGTGTAAATGGGGAGAGTGTTCAGTATTACTGGAAAGGTTTGATGTAAATTCAGATCATTTACCATGACTGAGACAGATTGTTCTGTTTTATCCATTCATTGTGTTTTGCTTTTACAGAAGAGACCCTTATCCTCTATAATACGGGAAGTATGTGACGGGTAAGATTGATCTCCTATAGTTTTTTATTTTACTTTTTCCAGATTATTTAAAATAGAGAAGTCTTTTAGTTTATTAAAGATTGTCAAAATTGTAAAATAGTTTGGGTTTTTTTTCAGAGGTTTTAATTATCCATTGATTTATGTTGGTTCAGCATGGGGCCAAGTTTAGGATGGGGATCGGTGTTGTCATTATCACAATTATCACTGTAATAAAAATCCTTTCATTTTAACATAAAAAATAAATAAAATACACAAGCCATAAGCAAAATGTCAAATTAGTAAGGTATGATATATGGTTTACTGGTTCAGAGTTAAAGAATACAGTGCCAGTAGCCAATGAATACAAATGTTGTACCTCTACCTTAGCTTAAATTCAGATTTAAATCTGAGTGGGTTTTCTGTTCAGTGTTATATGCCTTTAAGATTCACACATATCAGCCTATGGTAAAGTAGATGTTTATGCTTTCGTTTATCATTTAGGGTTGTTCTCTTCGTACTTGGTAGTGTGGTAAAAATGTACAAAGAATTTTACATTTTTCCCACCAATCCACCTCTGAACATGCCTGCATGTACTCACTGCCTCCCTCTGCCACTGAAAGCTGAAAATCCTTTGCACTTTTACTGCAAACGCCCACTGAAAACTCCCTTCACTGTTGCAGTTTGCCTCTCGTGTAAATACATTTGCCGGAGAGAATGGCCGGATTTGGCCAACCTTTAGTTCTCGCGCTCTCGAGTATGCTGCGCTCTCTAACAATCACACATTTTGCTACTTGCAATTACTCGCTTAAAATTAATATCAACGCATATTTATTAACTTTATCTCTCTATATGTGCGCCCTCAGGTGGTCTTTGTCGGGCTCTGAGCAGTTCGCTCTCCGTTATGCTGACGGTCCTCAGCTTTACATCACTGAACAGGTTTTATTCTCTGTTTTTATTTCCCACCACATTGTGTTAAAGTCAAAGCAAATATTAAAGTGAAGCAATATTGACCCTATGTTGCCCTTTATTTTTCAGAGCCGCTGTGACATTAAGAATGGGACAATCCTTCGATTAGCAATTTCCCCAGTAAGTCCACTTTGTTTTCATGAGCAGTGCTATAAATTAAACTCCTTACAAATTTCATTTTAAGAGACTCCTTAGAGAAATTTTGACCTACTTAATGTTGTCAGACCAATTGTGTTTAAGTGGGTTTTTTGATTCTACAGATTCAGGAATAATGAGGATGGGTGTGAGTGTTGAAGTGAAAAAAAAGTGATAACAGTTAATTAACGATTTAACAAGGGAGATGGGATGGGAGAGTAGGGATCGATTGCAGACAGTTTAGTTTGGATTGGGTTTTTTTTTTTATTTTTTTTTTTTTACTGTGATTAATTAAGTCAGGGCTTGAAAACTATATTTTTTATTTACAACAGATCAGAAATATTGGTAACACTTTATTTGAACGGGGTGAATAAGACTGACATGACACTATCATAAACATGACATAACACCGGTCATGAACATGAATAAGCCTTCATGAATATTTATGACTGTTGTCATAAAGCGTCATTCGGTAAATTATGACACTTTTAATACAAAGTTGACATTATTCAAAATGTCTTTGTTATGACAACTTGACATTAACCAAGAAATCATTACTGATATAAATTTGTAATAAAATTATTACTGATTGCACTTTAAAAATGAGGTAACTTCATGTTATTAAAGGTAAAGTTTAAACAGTAATGATTTATTGGTTAATGTCAAGTTGCATAACAAAGACATTTTGAATAATGTCAACTTTGTATTAAAAGTGTCATAATTTACCGAATTACGCTTTATACAGTCATAAATATTCATAAAGGCTTATTCATGTTTATGACAGACGTTATGTCAGTCTTATTCACCCCCCTTCAAATAAAGTGTTACCAAAATATTTAAGTGGCAAAAATAAACACAATAGAAGAAGTCTGTAGAGGCGGACATATTTTTTTCACAACCATAGAATTTGTTTTTAATTTGTTAGAAACTGTTTAACATACACTTACATAAAATATTAATGATAATAGTTTATTATGTAATTTTTGCTAACCTGTAGCCCTTTCAAGGCTTTACTTTAGACTGCACTTAAAAATCTTCAATCACTGGCAAGTCCTGAAAATTATAGCTTTACCAAGTTAGCGCGGTGCCAGGGGCACAGGCTGCTTTCATAAGGTTAAGAGGAGCTGAGGACATCTGTCGTGTTTAATAGCACTGGTCGCCGTCTCTGTAATCATATGTGATTACCTGCCTTTTCTAATCCCACCTTGCATCTAAGTGCTCTGAGAGTGAAGCTGATACCTTTATCTCCAGTTTAACAAAGGTGCTGAGGATTGCATTCCAGCTTACTTTTTTATTTTTAGATGCTTTAGCTCCCTTTTCCACATCAGTTTGCTTGTCAAGTTCACTGCTGTACTTTGGGATTCTGCAAACATTCACAGAGCGATTTGGGCCAAGCCGGAAGGAAATCTACCAGGAGGGAAAACATGACGGATAGCTGCAGACTGTATGCACAATGGAAAAACTGCGATCAGGAAAACCAGCTAAACATGAGAGGACACAGTGAACATAACCAAACGCAAAGATAAATCAGAGAATGTATAGAATAAGACAAAACTGAAATAGAAATCTCTAAGATTTACCAAAATAAGTAAATATTTGATGATGCAGGTTCACGCAGTAACAAAATGAGTTCAGAAAAATTGTTTCTTGTCTGAACCTAACTGTATCTACAGTCAAAGCAATAAGTAAAATACAAATGTTTAAAACAATGCCAGGTAATGGTCAAAGAAAGACGGTAATGCAATAAAAAATCTTTGACGCTTACTGCAGGGAACTGCAGCAAAAGACATTAGGATATTGGATTCACAGAGTTTCCATAACAACTGGCTATTTTAAGGCTTTTATAAATGTCTTAAGCAGGGGTGCCAATAATTGTGGCTGGTGCTGCAGGCATTGTAGGGGTGTCTTTGTCCTCTGCCACAAGTGGAAGAAGCGCACAATATAAAATAAAGTCTCATAGCTAAATCTCTGGTAAACCAATGAGATAAGGTAACAGTAGCATCAGTGAACGTTTTGACTTTTGCCAGGCTCGTGCTGCTCGTCAGCTCTTGGAGAGGATCCAATCGCATGGTATTGATGCACGCCTCGAGGCTCTGAAGGAGCTCGCAAAGTTGTCTGCAGACCCGACTTTTGCTGCGGAGTTCATAAATATGGAAGGCATAGGGACTCTGGCTCGACTTGTCGAGAGTGGCACGCAGTAAGCATTCATTTCAACTATTGAGACCCAACTCCAAGCCCTTCTTGTTTATGAAATCAATGTTTTTTTTTTTCACATTTCATTTTTAAGTCTCACCTTCTGTAAAATCCTGGACTAACTGTGAGTTTTCTCTGTCCAAGTTTTGGGGAAATGTTGGCCTTCACTCTCACTGCGTTCCTGGAGTTGATGGATCACGGCATTGTATCCTGGGATCTGATCTCCCTCTCCTTCATCAAACAGGTGCTTCCTCTATTGAACAAACATTTTATGTCACTCGTGGCCATTTTACACAAACTCTGTGTAGATGTTCACTGTTTGCGACTTCAAGGTTCGTCTTTCTTTCTCTTTTTATTCCTGCCGCTGTTTTGTGTGATTGTTTGCCCTTCCGTCCGTTTCGCTCACATGCCGGAAATGTGTGGGCGATGTTGCCTAGTAATTCAGGATTTTAATCTGCTGCAGTGTACATGCAAATAGCTTTCCTCAGTGAACCGCTCTGCAGCCTTGAGACTCACTCAAAAGAAACTTTGTTATGTTATCTTTTATAAAAATGTTTGAATTTTGTCTTGGTTTACAGATAAAAGCTTTTTAACTTCATGCACAGCTTCTGCATTTCCTCAGATTGCAGGGTATGTGAACCAGCCCATGGTGGATGTGTCCATCCTGCAGCGCTCCTTGGCCATCCTGGAGAGCATGGTCCTGAACAGCCACAGTCTCTACCACCGTGTGGCCCAGGAGATCACCGTGGGACAGCTCATCGGGCACCTGCAAGTGTGAGCACACACACATGCACAGGGGCTTCCTGCACTCTGTTTCTGGGGGGGAATGAGGGGAAAATGTTACACAACATGAGTTGTGTAAAAAAAAAGAAAAAAAGGAAAAACGATGTAAAAGCATGATTAGTAATGACACCAAAGATAAGGATTTTGTTTTTTAGACAAGAAAAGACAAACTGTATTAAGTTTGGTAGAACAGGGGGTGTAACGGCACAATAAACTACCACAGTGCAGAGATGTCTCCCACAGGTACACAGAGAGATGAAATCAGAATGAGTCACAGGTGATCACCACTCTCATTTAGAAGCAAAGATTTGTTTTTATTGCTTTTTTAAGTGCCTTAACTGAGAATAAGTACATTAAGCTACTGTATACAGCACTTTAAACAAAACTAGTGCAGGAATGATGGTAATGAAGACCTGCTGGAGACCATACTTTTTTCAGTCTGTTGTTTGTATCCAGTGCATACAGCAGCTGAGAGAAAGAAATATGGTAAGCTGGGTTGTCGTATCTTTCTCATTTTTACAAATTTTATACCAAGTGAGTAAGCGAACGTTTGTTTTGGCCTATTTATTTGTTATTTCTGCATCATTCGGTCTTCTATTTTGTGTGTATTTAAGGCCAAATTATTGAAACACTTTATTTTGTTCTAGTTTTGTTATTAGAAACAGACTTATTTGACATGTGGCCCATAGTTCACTGCTTCTAACACATTTAATTTGGCTTATTTGTACAATATCACATTTAAAAAGAAAGTTATATGAAGGCACTTTACATAAGAAATGTGTCCAGTTCATATCCAGTTACTCAATTCAGTTCAGTTTAATATATATATATATATATATATATATATATATATATATAAACTGTATAATTCACAACAAATGTTGTCTGAAGGCACTTTGCAACAAAAAAAAGAATCATTGATCAAACATACATTCGAATTTATTCTATTTGTCATCCAGTACAGTATGCTCAATTAACTATTGAAAGTATTCTACCAATGTATTGATATGATCCGTTGATTGTTATGAAGAATCAGACTCCAGTGTGGTCTGGATTCATTTTAAACCAAGCCAGTTCATTCCAATTCACCAGCTCCAGTCAGATCTGTATCCAGTTACATGCATTTCAATTTGACCCTAATTATATAACAGTACAATCAAAGTCTGTTGATTGTATCCTGATCAATCTGTGATAGCTGTACCGTTACACCCCAGGGACTACTTTTCCTCTTTTATTTCCAATCTCTGGCTTCTTGTCCCAATCTCAGTGGTTCTTCTTTAAAAAAAATATCTTGAAATAATCCTATTGCATGGTAGCTGTGAGCAGCAGCATCTGTACGCATAATCAAGTCTTCTTTGCGTTATCAATGTCTGACTCTATTAACTCCACCCCAAAAATGCTGCAGACCAGGAGCCACCAGAGCAAGATGGCTCCTCTTAAAATTAACATATTTAGTTTGTAATTTTCAAAGGACTGCCTCAGGTCTATAAGTGAAGAATATTTCCCACTCTATCGATTAGACACTTGCAGCACCTGTTAAATGCTGTTCTTTTTCTTCGGTTGCAATAAATTTCTACTAAAACAAAATTTTGGTGTCAAAGAGAAGCTTTTCTAAAAGCCTGCATCAGTCCCTTTTTTGTAGTCAGAGTAGTTGCTAGCTATGTTTTTTTTGAAGATCCTGTATATTTGTGGAGCGTGATGCTTCTAACTGGTTGTTGCAATCCTGGACATTTCCTCAGGTCAAATCAGGAAATCCAGACCTACGCCATCGCTCTCATCAACGCTCTTTTCCTGAAGGCGCCAGAAGACAGACGGCAGGTCAGTGAACTGCTCTCAGCGGCGATGGCTGCAGTAGAGAAAATGGCTGGATACTTACTGCTGTCATTACTTCATGCTACCTCCTAAAGAAAACCATTTATACATAGACTGCTGTTTCTTCGCTGCTATAGAGCTGCAGACATTCGCTCGCAGTAGCTGCTAATGTTAGTTTGAGCTAGATTCACTGAAATACGTTTGTCTGTATTTCTGTTTGGTAGCTGTTAATTAGAGATGCACCAATCAGGCTGAAAGTGAGGTTTGATTTTCTTTGAGGTCGTCTGACATATCAATGTAGGTTTTCACTAACTCCGACTTATTTTTCCAAATTATTATTCTACATAAAAAAGAAAAAAGGTTCTTTTATAGAGGTAGATGTTTTAAAGCCAACAGAGAATGTAGAAATTATAGTACTATCCCCATTTATCATGAACGCATACAGGATATTCAATAAAATGTGATATTATTAAAAGTGAATGTATTTCTGTTAATTTGATGATTTTCTGCTTACAGCTAATGAAGCATCTTAAGATTAGAATATTAAATCATACTAATGACAAAGACATTTCTCCTATGAAAATGTGGGTGTGATAATGTTTAATACCTGCTTAAAGATTATTTTCAAGTCTCATCTGACCCGATATTCTAATTTATTAGGTCCTAAAAAAAAGCCATGCTGCTGGTAAGTGTGTTTTTAAAACAAAAAAATTGCTGGGAGCTCTCAGTTGTAATAATTTCATGGATAAGAAAAATAGTCAATTTAATCAAGGGAAAATCAGCCAATTCCAACATCTGGGTGATTGATTGGTTCATCTGTCATTTCGATTTAATAAAATAATGAAAAACTAACATTTTTCTGAGATAACTAAAATAACATTTTGTTGAGTACCATATTTCAGCTAAGGTGCAGAAAAAAATAAACTTGTGTTAGTAGCAAAGACAAACAAGCCAAAACAAAAACTCTGTCATAAAGTCTAATTTCTCTGCATGATTCGTTCTGAGCTGTAATAACATTTAACAGTTAATTCTGTGCTGCGGTACAACTTACCTTGTATCCCTGTTTTATATTCTTTTACTTTGTTTTATATCTCGGTGAAGTAATTGGTAACCTAAAATAATGAGGAAGACATGATTAAATTGCCAGTAAATGTAAAACAATAAACTTGATTCTTTAAGTACATCATAAACTCAGAAGTAGTTAAAAGAATGGTTTATTTTCTAAACAGTGTAATCTCCCTGTCCACTTTATTAGGTACACAGTTGTTTACAAACATACAACACAGCAGGTCTTTGTGTGTGCTGGGATTTTCATGCACAGCCATCTCTCAGGGCTGCTCAGAGTGGTTAGAAAAAAAGAAACAAAAATGAGCAACACTCCCGTGTCGATGCCAGATGTCAGAAAATAATGGGCAGAAATGTAGAATACCATCCCACAGCTCTGTAAACCTCGGAGCAAACAGCAGCAGAAGACCAGACCTGTGTGTCAACTAAGAGCTTGGAAACTCAGGCTACAGTGTACACAGACTCACCACAAAAACACATGCGATTCTTCTCAATAATTTTAGAATAGAATTGAACAAAACAATTTTCCAAAAAAAGCTCGTCTTTTTCTTCTTACATGTCACAATTCAATTCATATTCATTATCAAACACTTGTGGCAACAGACCAGGAGCAGCAGCAGCAGCAGTTTGTGATTGCAGAGGGAGCTTCATGCCGGAGGCAGAAATCACTCAGAGTAACATCAAAAACAGGAAAATCATTTCAAATTATATTTTAAATAAGCAAAGATTTTTAATTTGGCAATAGCTCCTGGATTACATGAATCAGGGCTAAAGAAAATCCCAAAATAGAAGGTATCGTTTATTCAACTGTGTTCTAAGGTAACATGTTAGTTCATTTAGTTATGGAGGGCTGCGCGGTGGTACAGCCGGTAGTTCTATTGCCTTTGCAGCAAGAAGGATCTGGGATTAAATCTCAACTTGAAGCCTGTCTGCATTGTGTTTGCATGTTCTCCCTGTGCATGTGTGGGTTCTCTCTGGGTACTGCGGCTTCCTTCCACTGTCCAAAAATATCAATGTTAGATTAATCTGTCTCTCTAAATTTGCTTCAGGTGAAGGTGTGCATGGCTGCGTGTTTCTGGGTGTTTCATAGGCTCTATCTCTGGTTAAGCGGACGTTGGCCATGTTTGATGGATTTTATGTTACGTTAGAAAGGATGTGTGGGCTGTTTTTTTTTTTTTTTTTTTTTCATTGGTTCTTACTGACCACTGGAGGGCGAACTGAGTCTGATTTGATGCCTGAACAAGAGGAGTGGGACTAGAGTTGAGTCCCACTGCTTAGCTTGTTGTATTTCCAACCAAAACAAAAAGGAAAATCTTGTTCTAGTTTGAAGCTATTCTTTAGAACTGATATTACATTTTTATTTCTTCATATTTTAGGTGTGTGTCCCTTCCATTTGTGTGTTTTTTTTTATGCAATAAAAAGGAACAGAGTCATGTTTATAGATTTTTATGTCATGAGGGAGAATTATCTAGATAAACGCAGTGTGTGCAGGGTACACCAGCTGCCGTCAGCAGCCTGTTTTCTCATGTGATGTGAGTCATCTTCTTATTCCACTGCATGCTTGTAATGCCTGAGTCTCACGGTCCGTGTGTTTGCACTTTTTGTTTCCATTACTGTGGTGCCCATGCCCCTCCTCCCTGCACCCACTCATAGGAGGAGTGTACTAACCCACTGGAGCAGCACCTCACCGTGAGTACACGTCCTCTCAGCTGCTCATGCCGCCCCATAGCCCTTCTCCTCCCTCACTTCGCTGATCTTTTTTGTGTCTCAATCAGCCATAACATAATCTGATCATGTTAAAATGTAACCGCATCTTGTTGCTGCAGCAGGCAGAGTCTCCTAGCAGAATCATCTTAGACCACGTTAAATGTTATTTTGCAAATCCATGCCATTCAAACGCTGATAGAAATGTAGATTTAGAATTTATTAATTTTGTTTTTGGTGTACTTCTGTGAAGTTACTTCTCTGCTACTTCCCTGTCTTGTAAATCTTTGTCAATTATTTGATTTTCTTGTTGACGTGTGTGTATCCTCAGGAAATGGCAAGCACTTTGGCTCAGAAACACCTGCGGTCCATAATCCTAAATGTGAGTATTAAACTCTAATGTCGGAATAAACGCATTTGAGATGTGAGGAATTCAGTGTTTTGGCCTTATTAAATACAGCCTACAGTCATTCGGAGCATCCAGCTACCTCAAAGTCTTTCCTGTGACTAAAGGTTTGTTTCGGGAAAATCAAACGCTTCATTCACTCAGAAAGCCGAGACCCCAAACCAGTAAATGTGATACGGCATCGAGTCCGTGAAGTGGAAAATAATTTGCTCTGAAAATGATTTCTCTTGGCACTTGTCAGGAAAGACCTGCCTGAACTGGCTGTAAATGTCATCGACAAGAGTGCTGCGCTCCAGTTTCCTGGAGAAACTCAAACTTTTCTTTGAATAAAACTTTGTGATTCCGACCAGTGTTAAATGAGCCACAGTTACCTGAAACAATTCAACGTGTGCCGTCTCCCTCCGATCCCTTGCACTTCTCATGAATAGTGTGGGTACAAAGCACTAAATTTTATATATATATATATATATATATATGTATATATGTGTATATATATATTATATATATATATATATATATATATATATATATATATATATATATACACTTTCAAATAGTGCTTGAAGTATTTTTCACATTTTGTCACATCATAGTGACAAACTTTAGAGTATTTCATAGATTCTTAATTGGAAATGGGTTCAGACTTTAACTGAGACTGTCTTAGATTTCAATGAGATCAATTAACCAGAATTTTAATAATTACGTATGAAAGGAAATGTTTGTCTGTTTTAAGAACTACTTGGAATAGGGTTAGCATTTAAAGTAAGAATAAACATCCAAAACCACTTAATTTTCTTTTGTTTTTGTTTTTGTACATTTCAGTAACCTCAACTGATACAAAAGTACAACATCCAAGTACTTTTAAGACCTCCTGAGCTGGTCTTATATAATTAAAGTTTTCTAATGTTTTGTGGTCTCATTTTAGATTTGATGTCGGCCCATCACATTAAACCCAAATAAAACACAGTGATCTTTGTGGCTGTAAATGAAAAGGTTCCCAATATTCATTTTTTTAAATTAATTAGAGTCTAACATTTTGTATAGTTGAATTTTGTCTGCAGTTTATAGCAGAAAACAGGAATCCTCTAATAATTACTGTGGCTCTTTTCTCTTTTAGCACATCATCAGGGGAAATCGACCAATCAAAGCAGAGATGGCACATCAGCTGTATGTGCTACAGGTGTTGACCTTTAACCTTTTGGAAGAAAGGATGATGACCAAAATGGATCCCAATGACCAGGTGAGATTTTCCAGCAAAATATTTACCATTCACATGTTCTATAGTCTTCCTATAATGCATTTAGGCTCCACTAATTGCACATGAATGTGTAAAAACCCCCAACATGTAGACAATCTGCCGTTGCATGTTAAAATGAAAGCCGTGGTTAATTAAGTGGGAGTGGGTGCACGCTGCGAAGGTTTAATAGAGACATCCTATTACGTGGGTAGCACTCTCTCTGATAAATTTGCTTTAAGAGCAATCAGCAGACCGGAAAATTAAGCCTTTCCCGTTTTTGCCAGTACTTGCTGCAAGCCATCTGCTCATCGCTGATTGACCCATCTACTTTCTGGCTTCTTTTGTAATTTTGGTGCTATCATGGTAAATGTTTCCCTCTTTATGCTGATAAGCTGTTAACATGGTTGTTTTTTCCCCCCATCTCAGGCTCAGAGGGACATAATTTTTGAGCTGCGCAGAATTGCCTTTGATGGAGACACTGATCCCACCGGTACAGAGAAGAGGAAAGCAATGTACACCAAGGACTACAAGATGCTCGGCTTCACTGTGAGCAGATTTCACCAGATACACAATCGGATTCTAACAGAAAAACCAAAGTGCTGTGTTCTCTTTCTTGTGCCTCATTATCTCCTTCTGAAACACAGAACCATTTGAACCCGGCCATGGACTTTACCCAGACTCCTCCTGGGATGCTGGCTCTGGATAATATGCTTTATCTTGCCAGGGTTCATCAGGATACTTACATCAGAGTCAGTGCCGGCATCACACATGACTTTGACCCACTTAAGGAGCTGAAAAGCCTGGCCGGGCCTTAACTTGTCTTTCTATTTATGACAGATCGTGCTGGAGAACAGCAGTCGGGAGGACAAGCATGAGTGTCCCTTTGGCCGCTGCGCGATCGAACTTACTCGGATGCTGTGTGAGATTCTCCAGGTCGGAGAACTGCGTAAGTGGCTTTGCACATCTGCCTCTGGGTGTAAAAATTGTGTTAGGAGAGAGAGAAATAATTAGAGGTTTTGTGTCTGATTTCCCAAATTTTGTAAAGCTTGTCAGTATTCATTTTAATTGGCCATCCTTAGAAACCAGAAAGAGTATCATAATAATTCTTTATATGCTTTCTGCACAAAATGAATCTTTACTCCTAATTGTAAAGTTAAATAGTGATGGCAGCCTAGAGTTACAGGGATTTCACTTTCTGCATCAGAAACTTTGCAGACACAGTAAAATCCTTCAGGCTTTGCGGCACAGAGGTATGTAGAAATAAAACACCTCCAAGCAAAAGCACATTTACTCTAATACCACAAAAACTGTAACTTAACTTTTTGTTTTGTTTTGTTTTGCATGCCCCACAATAACAAGACATTGAGTATTCCCAGAGTATTTTTCTACAACATCTTTTTAGAATAAATAATAATTTTGTTCCACTTCACATTTTGAGACAAAAAGCTTTGGTGTGCTTTTTCTTTGTTTCTTACATATCAGATTGTTACATCATACATGTAATTTATTGTAACTTTAATATTCTTAGCATCTTTCCTGTCATAATCAGTAAACAATTAATTTATATCAGGAATGGAGGGGCAGTAAGTGTTACACTTAGGATTCCAAAACTATTAAAACAAAGACGACACGACTGCAAAATTGACATTTGAAATCGTCTTTTATAGCAATACATAATAATAATAGTAATATTAATTAAAAAACATATTTGTATGGTGCTTTTCTAAACTCTTAAAGACACTTTACAGGAATCAAGTAAAATTACGAACAGAACACTATGTACATCAAATAAACTCGTTAAACTGGCTAGCACTAAACACCATTCCAAGTATGTTTTCTAAGAAATGTTGACCCTTTTGTTTTTTTTAAGACTTCAAAAAAGGCTGCCAGTACTTGCAAACCCAGCATATTTCATGACAGACTGGGGAGAAAAGCTTAGATGAAAACAACTGTATTCTTGTTCTCTTTTGCTGTCTGACAGCCTGTGACTGCGTCAGTGTCCCTCAGTAACAACTTGTCCACCCAGCAGCGGTGTTAGCCACAACCCTTTTGGTGCTTTGGTGTGTTCGGTAAACAAAAAAAAGTGATCGGATCTTTATTTTCAAATCACTGATTAGGACCGCCGAACAATATATTGGCTGATTCTGGTCACCTGTAGATTTTTTCCAGTGTCTCTGCTAGTAAACTGTTCCTAACACAGCAACAGCAGAGCCAGTAATCAAGGCAAGATCAATCCAACAAAGTTGTTACAATTTACATGCTGATGATCAGGTTGACCAGTGTGTCTGTGCATCTGATTTCAGTGCAGCATCTGGCCAAACCCATGTTTACACATTTGAAATTGTTTTCTGTTTAGCAAACGAGGGCTGCAATGATTATCACCCCATGTTCTTCACTCATGACCGCGCGTGGGAGGAGTTCTTCTGTGTCTGCATCCAGCTGCTTAATAAAACATGGAAGGAGATGAGAGCCACGGCTGAGGACTTCAACAAGGTCTGAGATTACACAACGCTCGTATTTATATTCAGATGCACACATTAATTAAAAGCTCTCAGTTTTTTTATGCCTAAGCTTTCCAAAACAAACCTTAGACCATATGGTAGCAGCTTATTTACCCGCTGCGCTCACGGAAACTTTTGCAAACAGAGCAAATTTGATTTGTTCCTGTTTATTTTATTCGTCTGCTAATTTTAGAGGTGAGGTAATTAGCTCCTTTGGTTGCCATGTGCTTTAAACTGCCTCCTTCCAGTTATCTGGCTCTCCCTTTTTATTTGGGCTGAAGCCAAATTGTGCTGCTTTCAAAAAAAATCATGAATCAATGTGGATATTAATCTAAAGAATAATGAGTCATCCAAAAAGAAAAGGACATATTCACTGGCAAAAAGTGAATGTTGTTAAGAGTAAAGAGCATGTCCTCCATCAGCAGACGCAGTTGCCAGCTTCCTTTAATTATTGGTGCACAATATGACGAAAATCGACTTTCCTGGACGAGTTGAACTTCATGACCCGTACGGTCGCCCTCACGTAATTAGTTCCAACACCGACCCACCGTGACATCTGCACACCGCTCATGCAGAGCAATTATATGATGCGACTGCTTAAGCTCATACAGACCCACAATGTGACCCCTATCAAGCTCCATCAAGTGCTGATAAAACTGTATAATTTGTCTATGAGGCATCTTCTGTGTCCAGTGACCTTCACTCTCCATTTTTATGACCACTAAACACTCCAAAATCTGCCTCATAACAGTTTGTCCACCCGACAAACCCACCACTCATCCCCACTCGAAACTCGCATTTTCACTCCAAAGAGAGTCATTTACACGTCCATTGCTGGTCTGCACTGATGGGCGGACTGGGAGATTAATGTTTGGGCCAGTAGATAATAAGTCGTTCCTGTATTTTATTAGCAGAATCTCACTTTGAAGACAGCAGCTTCTGTTTCAGAAGAAAATTGCAATTTGCTTTAGTAGTAAAACAAAGAATGGAACAAGAAAAAAAATTATTGACATACCATGTACTGTATTAGGGATGGGCCATAAATCAATCATTGATCAAATTTTTTTATTTATGAAGATTTATTTATTAGAAAATCTGGATTTTTCTTTTCACTCAACTCAACTCTGATATGCTTGTTTTAGAAGACGAATGATCCAAAACATCTTTCAATAGAAATGGTTCATCAAACACAAAATCTTTGTTTCATATTTTTCTCAGTCCCTAGACCAAAGATGTCCAAAGTGCAGCCCGGGTGCCATTTGTGGCCCCTGGACTGATTTTGTACGTCTCCCAACTACAATTCAAAAATGATACAAATTTGATCTGTAGATGCAGATGAACACTTTTAATTTGTAATCAGGGTAAAAATTGTTACCAACATTATTTTCTTCTTAATGTAAAGTATAGTACAAAGTATTCGTATTTACATAAAAAAGTTTTTTTTAAAAAGGTAAAACTTGAAAAGTAAGACTTTTACTGAAAAGGCAACATTGCTGCACCCAAATCAGCTTTTATTTTTTCTTAAACTTGGCTAAATAGCAAACGCTTTGAAAGAAAATTACAAAATTTTTCTCTCAATACTAAAAGTAAATTTATTCAGTTGAGCCCAAAAGAAACTGAAAACTACATGTCTTTTTTTAATAAAACAACATGCAAAACGATAGTAAGCAGTTAATTTCTGCCAAAAACTCAGAAATTTTGAGAGTAAAATCATAAATTTTCTAGAAAAACAAGGGAACTTGCTAGGAAGAAAACATAAAACTTCTAGATTAATATCTCAAAATTTACAAGATTTTTTCCCAAAACATCTTGTAAATTTCTGTATTTCAAATGTCAAAAATTTTCTTTGAATTTTTTTCTTGAACATTTCTAAACGTTTGTCAGAAATGTACTCCTTTTTCTCTATCTATATATAAATATTATATAAAAATTATATAAATATTATATAAATATATCTAAATATATATATTACAAAAATTGTTTTCAAGTTTTGGATCTACATCGGCTACTTTATTTGCTTGAATTTTGTTTTTTTTGGGGGGGAGGGTTTTGGCCCATAATTACTTTTGAGTCTGTAATTTTTGGCCCATGTGGCCAAAAGTTCAGACACCCCCTGCCCTTGACTGAAATAACTGAGAAAACTTGTGGGACGAGCCAAGAGGAGAACATGAGATAAAACAGGACGACCCAAAAAAGACTGCAAAGATCTTCATGAATGCTCAAACCTTGTTAACTTTTATTGGAGAGGAATACATTCATTCTTTTTGATAAAAGAGGGATGGTAAAATGGAGGTTTACAGGTGATGTCCTAATGAGCAATCATTTATTTTTTCTGCACTGAATAAATGTACTGAGCAGAAGTCAGTCTATTTTTTGTGGATGGTTTTGCACACATGATTGTATTTCCCATCTGTTTAAATACAGATTAACACAAACCATTGAGTTCGCAGCTGGATTACTACATAT
Organism: Poecilia picta; assembly: GCA_033032245.1. Classification (NCBI taxonomy): domain Eukaryota; kingdom Metazoa; phylum Chordata; class Actinopteri; order Cyprinodontiformes; family Poeciliidae; genus Poecilia; species Poecilia picta. Next base: position 14,139,173 of record CM065357.1, on the reverse strand, counting down.
TTCCATGATTACAGTGAGAAAATGACTTCATAATTGTACAGCCTCTTATTAAATTGCATTTTCAATTCTAGTATCAATTTTCTGCTTTTGGTCCAGACCAATAATGTCAGATGAGGTTTTTTATTGTAACCAAATGAGCGCCTGGTGAGGGCGAACACTGGTATTATTCATGCAACACATGACCCTGTTAAGTTCAATAGAATAAAAAGGGATATTCGAAATAACTATACCTAAAGAATCACAAAAGAAAACTAGTCTAAAGAGTTCATATGCGTCTGCATTAACCCAGCTTTTGAGCTTTACATTTTTGCCCCATCAGCCCTCATTATTTGTGAATGTATGCGTGTGTGTGTGTGTGTGTGAACGCTGCCCAGGTGATGCAGGTGGTCCGGGAGCAGATCACCAGGGCTCTTGCCATGAAGCCGTCCTCCATAGACCAGCTGAAGAACAAGTTGCGAGGCCTCAGCTACTCTGAGATACTGCGTCTGCGGCAGTCAGAAAGGATGAGCCAGGACGACTTCCAGTCTCCGCCCATCATGTCAGCCTCAGCCTTTCCTGCATTATTCATTTTGTGTTCATGGTTTTCCAGTTCCTCATGCTGTGCTGTGCTGCAGAGAGCTGCGGGAGAGGATTCAACCAGAGATCTTGGAGCTCATCAAGCAGCAGCGACTCAACCGGTTGTGCGAGGGAAGCTGCTTCCGTAAACTGGGAAACCGTCGAAGGCAAGGTACCGAGAGGAACGCTGCAGACATTTGTCTCTCTGCGCAGAGTGTTGCTTTTATTCATTATTGTATATTTTTTTTAAATAGAAAAGTTCTGGTTCTGCCGATTATCTCTTAACCACAAAGTTCTGCACTACGGGGATTTGGAGGAGTCACCTCAGGGTGAAGTGCCTTTTGAGCTACTGAGTGACAAGAGTGAGACACATTTTTGTTTGTTTCTGCTACTTTTCACATTTTTTGAGAAAACACAAAGCAATTCTTCTGCATCTGGTGAGAGGATAAATTTCTCTGTTTTTTTTTCTCTCCAGTCCCTGTCTCAGACATCAAGTCTGTGTTAACAGGAAAGGATTGCCCTCATATGAAGGAGAAAAGTGCTCTAAAACAAAACAAGGTGCTAAAATGTTCATTTATATTCATGTCTAACATATTTTGCTGAGTCGTGACCTTGCTGTGTTGTTGCTGAATTTGTTTCGCTCTGCCAGGAGGTGCTGGAGCTGGCCTTCTCCGTCCTCTACGATCCGGACGAAACGCTTAATTTTGTTGCACCAAACAAATATGAGGTAAGATATTTGCAGGCTACGACTGTGTGTTCGCAGGTTTTTTGCTGCAGTGTCTGAATTGTGAATGAGATGAAATAATTGAACCCTGTATTCATTTTTTGATTTCGTCTGCTGGCCTTGGCTGACTGCAGTAATGTTTTGATGCTGACTGACTTCTTGTTAATCTGTCAAGTTGGTTCACTGAAGGTTTTGCATCTACAAAGTTCACATAAGCCAGAGTCTGAATGCCCATCTTGACTCTAGGGTTCATACGCAACCTGGAAAGGTTTGGAAACGTCTGAAATTTATTTCCAGTGTTTATTTATGTCTGAATAAGTATCAAAACAGACAATGGGAATATCAAAACATTTTTCTATTCTGAAACTTTATTTCTTATCACATTTTCCTCCTTTTTTTCCTTCATTCCTTCTTTTCCTCCTTCTATTCCTCCCTTCATGTTACATTCTGCAACAGACGTGAAGAACCGAAACCTTTAGAAAGTTGAGCCTAGAAAAGTTTGCATTTTTCCCATAAAGACGGTGTAAGAACCTGTGATTGACAGTCTCTTTTGCACACTTTGCTAACATTTTAATGGTGTTTCATGCTCGTTTAGAGGAAACTCTGCCCATATTTATCTAATTTTTGTAAAGCGAACAGCAATACTTGAGCCGTGACATTAGCGTGAAATGTGCCACGACCTCTGGGGGGTGGGTTTACTCTCACCAAGGAGTACAAACAGGAATTAAAGTAAAAATCAAAACTTTCTGCGCCGTTAACTTTGTTGACTCAGGTGAACTCGGGGCTGTTTGCTCAAGCCAGTGGCCAGAAGCTCTCCTGAAGAAGAGAGACCAACAGATCCCATAAATAGGCACATGAAGCAAACGGCGTACAATAGAAACCATTTACTCATTCACAAATGCACACAAATGATTCCACTAGACAAAAAAGCAGAGGACATTCAAAGCACCTGCTGACATGCCCCGGTTCGGCTCGCCAAGCAAATTGACCACAAGGGGCAAAAATAAGTCATCAAAACTCTAAAAGGAAGTCATTAGACCTACACCAGTAGTTTGCTGACATTAAAGTAGATGTCTGATCAAGCTGCACAAGTTTAGGTTTCGTGGGGGGTCTGGAAGGGGGACAACCAAATGCAGCATTCCTGGAAAGGAAGCTTATGCCATCTATGAAACATAGAGGTGGAGGTGTCATGCTGTGGGGAGGCCCCTCTGCAGCAGGATCTGGCAGTCTCACCCTCGTAGGTTGCAGTAAACCCTTCAAACATCTCACACCTCAGAGGGTAGAGTTTGGTTGATTACTGCAAGTGTCTCTGAAGTTATTTCATACTAGATAACTTTTCTGCTCACTAGAAAACACATCTTTCATTGCGATCTTTTGGAAAATAAGGGGAATTTTTGTTGTGTGAATTCAGTTAAATCTTTCTTTTCCAGAGAAAACAATATCAGAAATCAATATTTGAACATCTTCTGATAAAAATCTAAATGCTTTGTTCTAACTCGCTCCCATAACTGGGGAATGATTCCCCTTCACAGAGCTACTTGGGCCAGTAAATTTGACCGTGAAGGGTTCTCACTCACCAAAACTCCTCTGTGCATGTGTGTGTGTGTGTGTGTGGGTGTGTGTTTCTGTTTCTGTGCCCACATGTTTAGTATTGCATCTGGACCGACGGGCTGTGTGCGCTGCTGGGCAGAGAGATGGGCAGTGACCTGACACGCAGCGACCTAGATACCCTCATTAGCATGGAGATGAAGCTCCGCCTCCTCGACCTTGAGAACATCACGATCCCAGAAGCCCCGCCTCCAGTGCCAAAGGAGCCTAGCTCTTACAACTTCACCTACAACTACAGCTGAGTTGTGCGTGTGCTTCTGCGTGTGTCCGAATGCCATGCATGCATGTATTGATAAAAGACACGTCTACTCATCTGTCGATGAATTTAGCTGCTTATATTTATAACGGTTGATTTTGTTATCCAGAACTTTAAACACACACGTTTAGGATGCAGCATGGTTGTCGGACTTAAAACAAAAAAACAACAACAACAAAAAGTGATAATAGCTTTATGGTGGGGTCAGAGGTTAAACTTTACTTAACAGTCGAGAACCCCGACAGCATCTTCATCTCCTCTAATTCAGAAACGAAACCGGAGCTTTTAGTTTCTCGGTAAAATGAAGGCATTCTCGCTAAGTCGAGCTATGCGTGGTAGCCATGGCAACTGGTAATGAAGGGGCTACTGTTTCAGTTTAAACGTTTAAGATTTGCTGTTGTACTGCTTGTTCCTCCACTTGTACAGTAAAACAGAATCAGCTCTTCACCTTTTCTCCATTATTGCCTCATTAATATGAAGTTATAAACATGTTGGACCGTAATCAAGCTGCTTTCTTCATAGCAGCCCGTTTCTGCTATGAAATGAGACGTTCGTGTGCTAGAGAACTCTTCTGACGGGGATTAATTTTTGTCGACTATAAATATCAGGTCTGGGACGAGTCCAGGTGCTGAAACCTGCATTTGTGTCTTCGCAAAGTTTGTTGTTTTTCTGAGCAGTTGCTGAATCTCCTGATTTGAAGCCCAAATTGGATCACACAAACAATCAAAACCAGAGTAGATTTGGTCATTGTTACTGGATGAGGGCTGGTAGTAAACAGTTACCGGCACAAAGCTGAGTTTATACACCTGGTGTCGCTGATCGCTGACGCTGCCTGAATTAACTTCTTTCTCACATTTTTCTTGGCTGCTCTACAGTATCGGCTCACAAAAGGGATTCAGTTCCCTAATTCAGTTTTCATTCTTTGTGTGTTTCTGTCTGAGAGTGGACATCTTTAGGTTTTTTTGTGTGTTCATATTGGTTCCCAAACTGTGGTACAAACTAAAAAACTAAAAAGTTTTAGCACTCCTGGTAAACTGGTTTTTATGAGCTTGGTCGCTGTATTTACTTACCAGTATAACTTGGTGCAGCGTTTTGACAAACCTGCATGATGGTAGTTGTAACAAACATAAAGATATTTTAACAGAGAGCATTTTTGTGTATGAAGTAGAGGGTCACCAATAAATCTACCAACAATTAGGATCTGGCAGTTTTCTAAAAACTAAAAAAATAGTTTTTCCCTACTTATGAAATGTCTTTATTGACACATAAATTACATAATATTTTCTGTAGGATTTTAAAGTAAAGTCTCTGTCAAAGAACAGCACATTTGTTAAAGTTTTAAGGTCTTATAGTCCTTTGAATAAATCTTAATAAATCAAAATTGAAATTTGGAAGTCAAACTTAAAAATTAAACTAGAAATTGGTGTCAGCCCCCCCAAAAAACCCTAATTGCTCTAGAGATTAGCCAGAATAATGCATAAATTACACAGCATGAGTTTATAATATACTTCCATAATTAACAATTTAACAGTGTTAAAAGGTATTAATAATATTTAGTCAGTTCTCTGTTGTGTATAAGGTAAATTACTTCAATGTTTGATATCAGAGGACTACAACTACATTATGCTGGATACAAAGTAGGTAAAGATGGTTTTTAATATAAATGATATGTGGTGTTGTATTTTCGCAACTTAAAGCATGGTGTTTCAGTTTACATCATAAAAACTCATCTTACATTTTACGTTTTACCAGTTTAACAGTTTAACACGTCTGCTCTCACTGCATAGACCAGGGGATTTAAGGAGCTTCTCTGCAATCTACTATTGAAACTATCCTGGATTTTCCAATCCTTTGAAACTCAAACTTTCCAAAAAGTGGAGAAATTTAGTACTGCTCATGTGTCACATGAGCACAGGATTGTGTTCTTCATATTTAGCAGTGTTGCCATTTTCAATTTCCCAGTAATTCCCGGTTATGAACTTTTTTTTAATCTTGTGAGCCGATACTTAGCACTGCTACAATTTGTTAAAGCTCTATAGAATTATATTTTTGTAAATGACTTTACCTTCTTGTCATTATAACGCTCAGTCTTTCCAGTAGTTCCAAGTTTAAATATTAGTTTTTTCAGACTTAATTTCCCCTTAGCAATGTTAAAATGAAGAATACATTTCTAAAGAAAAGTTGCTCAAAGAAGCAGATTTATTCTATTTTTACATATAAAAGATGAACATTTCATATTTTTAGCTTTGTTTAAAGCTTTTATGAGCTTATCTAAGTTTGAAAATCTGATTTATAGCCGCAAACAATTTGCTATAAGTTTCACATACACAGCGCTGAAGTGTTTATGTTTTTTTCAATTTACCTCTGAGTTCAACATAGATTTACTAAATGAACCCCTTGTTGTATGAAAGAACATGACAATGTTCAGATTACAACCCCAAACTGAAAATGTAAGCATTTATCATGTTAAGATGATTAACTCTGTGAATTAGACTTTTATAATGTGAAGGAACCCTGTGTGTTTTTTGCATTCAACATGCTCAGTATACACTGAAACAAATCCATTATATTGTTTTTTTAAGGGCACCATCACCAGAACCTACTGCAACTATGATGTCAGCTTGTGTCAATAATCTGTGTTGATGCTAGTGGTAATAGCAGAGTTCAACTTGTATGCAATTTGCTCCCCCCTCCCCTCCAAGTTTGTTTTTAATCTGATTTTGGAAATTCAATGGGTTTAAAAATGGGTTGTGGCACCGAGAGTTTCTTAAAAGCTGTACATGTTCACCAGCTGAACATGTGCTGCGCAAAAGATGTAATGTGCTCCAGGCCTGTGTGTTTACCAAATGTTTTTCTAATTATAGTGAATTAGTGGGAAACGAGCTGACTTGCTTTTCCTTCTATTAATTCTGCATAAAGCATTGTTCTATAGGCCCTCTGAGCCACCGTACCAGCCCATAATCAAACCAGTAACTGAACCAGTTGACGATGTTCAGGCATTGACTTCTGTTGCCGTTATCTTCTACAATAACTCTGCCTTGAATGAACAAAAAATTAAAATTTTTAGATCCATTAACTGTTTTTACATGACTTACTTAAAAAAATGTATTTACACTATGTAGTGCTCCTAAAGAATGACAGAGTTATATAAATATTTGAATATGGTATTCATGTAGATCATTCTATGTATATACAGTAATGTCTTGCCTTATTGAAGAGTTGTATTGTTTTGTGTGAATAAAGAAGTCCTAACTGATGCTCAATGTGTCGATTCTTAACGCAGAATCACATTAAATCGTATTAATGTCTTTTAAACTTTCGCACATTTTCATCTTACAACCACAAGCTCCAATGCGTTGTCCAAAAATGTTATGTGAAAGAACAACATAAAGTAAAGTTTAATGATGGAAACAAGTATTTATTTACAGCTGCTAATCTGAAATGTGCGCTGTTTTCAGCCAGTCTTACTCAAATACCAGCAGATAAAATCCATCACAACTAATTACACTCAAGTGCCTCTGAGTGTAATTGATGCTGGTCAAGTCAGCATCATGCTGGGGGGACGTTTTTATTCTAATTCCAGTTGTTCTGTGAAAACCTCAGCGATTTGTCAGGTAACATTTTTACACAGCAGATGAATTTTTCTTTTAAAATTTTAAAGCAGTGTTGCTTTAAAAAACAATATTTCAATCTTTAACGATGAAGCCAGAAATACAGAGGAAGTGTTACTTCAGGTCAGATCATATTAATGTGTTGGAATGACCTCTTCAAATAAAGACCTACAACCAATTGAGAACTGGGGGAAGGACTTGAAAATGGATGGTTTTAGACATTCTCCAAACAACGTTTGCGTTTTTGGAAAGAATGGGTAAAAGTGGGCAAACGTATTCGAAAGATGCTGCTGTAATCGAAGCAAAGGTTGTCTCTCTTCTACAAACTCCTGACTCACAAAACGACACTCAATGTTTCAAAGTTATATTTGCATGAAATTTAGAAAACCTCTATATTTTCTGCTGTATTTATAAATAAATGTTTTGAATTAGTCTGTAAATCCCAATAAAACACGTTGGAAGTTGTGGTCCTAGCATGTCAAAACGTGTAAAAACTGCAGTATATGTGCAAAACCCTTACGTAAAGTAGTTGACTTTAATTCTCTGCTGGCTGGAAACAATTTGGTGCAACTAATCTGACAGAATTGCTGCTGATGTCACTCTTTGACCCTCTCCAATTTTAACTAAAAAAATTAAAAGGCAAGACCCTGCATTTCACATTTGTTCCTGTCCATTTGAAATACGTTTCTCTTACAGATGAGCAGAGATTTGATGCGATCAGATGATCAGAACTGATTAATAGATGTATATTCCACCCATCTATTGTCTTTACCTGCTTATCCTTGCAGGACCGAGGAAACACTCCACTCATCTCCAGCGGTCATGGGGTAACAGATGGAGTACGACCAGGACTTTTTAACATTTTCTATTTCTTACCTTTGAATAAAGCTAAATTGAGGTCCTGAAATCCAGTTCTGATAGAAGGGAAATTCAGCAGCCGCTTGAGTTTGGAAGAATTGCATCTTTCGGCCCTTTAATCTGGCCTCTCAGTTACATTCCTGCTCCAGCAGGGGACATTGTGTTACTGAGAAGGCGTGAAATGTCTAACACCATTAGTACTCATATTAGTTTGGTGGAGAACCTAAGCTTTGCTGAAATGATGAAACAGTATTTCTAAATGAGTTTTCTAAATCTCATGTCCTTGTCAAATTATTTTCCATATGTCAGTTTTTGATTAAAAGAAAAAACACGAAACACAAGTAGATGCAAAAAACCTACTTTAAAGTTCAAACTAGTCACTTTTAAATCACTTTTATTTTAAAACAGAGAGGGATGTTTTATCAGGGATGATCTCACCATATAGGTACTGCAAGATGGACGTGTCAGTCCAAGAGCAAAGCTAAAGCGCTGTGTACATCAATCACTTTGACTTAAACTGTCCAAACCAGCAGAAAGTCCTTTCAGCGTCCGTCGTATTGCAGAATTTTATCAGCTTGGGGAGAGTATGCTCGAGTCTGTGGAAACATGTTGACTATAAACAGGACAAAACCCCGGAGGTCTGAGCTGCTCTCTTCTGTAAATATCCATTCCTGAAATGTATGAAGCTCTCTTTAGTTTCAGTCCAGTGACCATAGGCAGCTCAGGCTCTGTTGTTTCCCCTGTGTTAAGCAGGAGTATGATTGTCCAGTTTTATTTCCCCACCAAAGGGGAGATAAGCAATCTTTACAACACATCTCAACACAGAAACAAAGTCAATATATACTTTATGCTTATATAAAATAAATACAAATCTCTCGTTGCACCATAATCTCTAAATCCTTCATTTGTGTGAGTGCTAGAGTATATTTCATGTCCCATGTTATGGATGTGTGCCAGTTTATCTTGTCTGCATTAGAATGGTGTAATTATCTCAAATGATGTAATACGATGCCAGCTTCTCTTTCAGATCTGTTGGATCTTCATTGCTCTCTTTTGTCTTCTGAGCGATAATGACAGTCTTTGGACCCTTGATATCCACACAAAGGGCGTTGTGATGCTTCCTCACTTCCTCGCCAGGTTCAGCATCCCAGCCCTGCACCGCTAGCAGCAGGATATAAGCAAGAAGCAGTAGGGTGACCGCTATGGAGGCCAGCTCTGGGTTGAGCTGCAGACCAGGCTGAGGCTCTGGCAAATCCTTGGTCCTGAACGACACACAACGAAGTTTTTTGCTCTCCCCCTCCGACCCAAGGTTGTCTCTCTTGCTGTCCTCACTGATTCCTAGATGTAGACACACTCTGTAAAATGTCTCTGCCTGCAGGTGAGTTAGGTTGAAGCTCTGTGTGCCAGCAAGTATGCGTGTGGTGTACGTTGGTGTATGGGAGCTGGACTGCATGGCCTGCCAGGATAAGCGAGTGGAGGGCATGTTTTGTCTGCTCTGCCAGGACAAGATAGCATAGTGCTCTCCAACCTCGTTCAACTCCAACCTGGCTTCTGCTCTCATGGATTGAAATTTCTTCGGTTTAGTCATCAGCCCCCTCTTTCTATTTTTCCCCCTGTTGTGCACTCCTACTGTAACGCTGCGTGTATCTGCTCCTAATGCATTCTCAGCCACACAGGTATATAGTCCTGCCTCTCTGGGGGAGATCCTGCTGATCTCTAGGGTTCCCTCAGGCTGGAGCTGGTAGTGTTTGAAGGACTGGCAAACAGTATCATTGTGGGCTTGCGGGTGCTGGAAACTGAGGGCAGATGTGTTGTTAAAGCCATCTGAAGTTGTGTTTCTACAGAGGGCAGAAGATGGAAAACCTTTTGATGTACTGTTTGCAGAAGGCCCAAGTCTGAGGCCAGAGGGCGTCACCCAATAGAGTTCAGGATATGGCTCTGCAAGTGCTCGGCAGTGCAAAACCAGTTTCGCCCCTTCTTGAACTCCGACATAGGAGGGAAGGGAACTGGCGGGAATAGTTGGGAGGCAGGATGCAGACATCTCTCCTGAAGAGACTTCTCTCACTCTACGTGCTCTCAATTCGGGAGGTGCAGAGCATAAGGTCGCCTCAGGTTGGATGAAGCGCACCACCCGGGCCACCTGGGCCTTCATTTGTGTGTCCCTTTCGATGCGAGGGTGAGAGGTGTCCCTGGCGGCCCAGTGGAACAGACAGTCACATCGCAGTGGGTTGGAGTGAAGGCTGACCTCCTGCAGACTTGGCAGGGAGAGCATGATGTTCTGGTGCAGAGCACTTAGAGAATTAGAGTTTAGCATCAGACTCTCCAGTCTGCTCAGCCTGACAAAAGCCTGAGGATGAACGTAGGATAAACGTGGGTTGTTGGTGATCTCAAGCTTGGTGAGCTCTGGCAGGTTGTCCAGAGAGGATTTATCTATAGACACAAGCTCCTCCATGTTGTTCAGGCCGAGCTCTTTTAGGTTCAACATGTCTTTAAAGTCTCCCGTCTCGATCAGTTTGATGCGGTTCTTGTTGAGATCAAGGAACTTGAGTCCTGGCACTCTTTTCAGGGCTTGTCGAGGAACCTTGGTAAGATGGTTGTCGTAGAAGGAAAGACTTTCGAGTTCTTCGAGCCCTTCGAGTGCTTTTTCAGCCAAACTTCTCAGACCCATTCCGCCAAGTACAAGGCTTCGTAGGGAAGTTAGGGCCACAAATCCCCTCTCAGGCAGAGCCTCCACAGGGTTGCCCCCAAGCATGAGAACTTCCAGCTGAGGCAATGCTCTGAAACACCGAGGGTCAATTGTTGCGAGTCTGTTGTTATTGATATGAAGACGACGAAGGGAGTCGAGGCCATTAAAGGCTCCGGGTGCAATTGAATGGAGGTTGTTGTGGCTGAGAAAGAGTTCTTGTAAAGCTGGCAATGATGAAAAAGAGGCTTCTGGCAGGTGACTGAGATGGTTTTCCTCAAGGTGTATGGACAGCAGAGAAGGCAGGGAGGAACTCTGAGTTATCATCCTGACACGACTGAAGCGGTTCTGTGAAAGGTCCAAGTCGGTGAGGTTGGGGAGCCCATGTAGCACTGCAGTGTCCAGCACTGACAGTAAGTTACTCTGCAGGCGAAGAGTGTGTGTGTTCAATGGTATGGGCAAGGGGAGCTTCGTCAGCAACAGATTGTTACAGTCCACTGTAGGTGCTTCGTGATAAACAGAATCCAGGGAGAACCATGGCTTGATCTGACACACACACCTCACTGGGCAGGGAACATACCACGGCAGTGCAGGTGGCAGGGAGCCCACAACAATGGGCACACACATCCCGCTAAACACGTACAAGAGACAATGTGACTGTAGGAGAGCTAAAGCTGGCCTCATAATCCTCTCAGGAGGTGATTCAGACAAGGTGAGGAAGACTTTGTTATGGAGATGAGGGATGAATCATTTGGACTGGAGATGTGTGAGCAAACTGTAACTGTAGAGCAGATGGTTTGGTTTCACCACTCAGCATAACATTAAGAGGTATTGGTTTAAGAGAAATATAAGAAATGGAAATGTGGAAATGTACTATCTATACAAGTCTTCTGCTCAACGTTTGCAGTGGCAACGGCTGTAGGATGGTGATGGTGTTCGCTGTCCGAACGTCCGTCTCAAGTGCTGGCTGCAGATGGACGACTCATTCCTTGGGTCACTGTTTATAGAAACATAAGAAAAGGATTCAGTAACATGTAATTTTTGTTTGGAAGTACAGTTCTGTGAAGCATTTGCTCATCTTACGTCATCAAATTGGCTTACCAATAGACTGAAGACAAATAATTAGGATATAAAAAGAAGTAGACTAAAAGATCTCAAAAGGCAGCACATTACGCCATGATCTAAAGAAATAAAACAGATTGCACATATGAAGAATTTTGGACTGTAAAGAAACATAGTAGGAGTCATAATCTACAAGTATAGAAAATATGGAGCAGTCGTACTTCTCAGGAGTCATTTTACTGAAATTATACCAAAATTACTCCAGGGACACATTGATGATTCATCCAGGAGGTGACAAAAGAACCAGTAAAAAACACTGCAGACCTCACTTTTCTAAGTGAAGGTGATTGTTTGTGATTCAACAATAAGAAAAGAAACAAAAACAAACATATTTATAATCCCCATGACTTTAGGGAAAATATCCTGAGGACTGACAAAACTGAAGTAAAACTTCTTGGAAGATATACGTCATGTTTTCTTTGGTTTTTATAATTAGAGTGCCCTGATTTCAGACTTTAGTTGTGAAGACAATCCTATTCGAACATCAGCAGCATAACAATGCAAACATATTTGGAGTGGCCTAGTCAAAGTCTGGACTTAAATATGACTCAGGAGTTGTGGTGTAACCTTCAAGCTGTCTTTGCTTGAAAATCTTCAATGTGGCTAAATTAGAAAACCAGGAAGAGAAGAAGAAAAAAATTCCTCAATGGCAAATGGCTGGCAGGAGTTATTACTGCCAAAGGTGACACAACCAGTTACTATTTTAAAGGAGCAATTACTTTTTCCAAATAGAGCCATTTTGGGTAGGATGGATTTTCCTCTAAAAAATAAAATTGTCATTTCAATGTGAGGATGAGAGGTGTCCTTGGCGGCCCAGTGGAACAGGCAGTCACATCACAGTGGGCTGGTCTGAAGGCTAGCCTCTTTTAGTATTAGTGTTTCAGGGAATGTTTGAAGTTGATTATCTGATTATTTAAACACACGTAAAAGAAACAGAGCAAATCTACAAGTGGCAAGTACTTTTTCACTGTAAATTATAGTTTAACGTCTTCCCTCATGTTTCCTAAAGCTTTCAGGTGACATTTGGAAGTTGAAGCATTTTGCACCGTCTATGTTGCATCAGTTTGCAAAAGAGTTTTTGTAATCGCACATTTTGCCTGCAAGTCAGAACAACGAGAGGAAAAAAATCAATCGGACGAAGAAAAGGTTTGAATCGTACAATCAGGAATAGCAGCTGTTTGAAAAGAAATTTTGCCGTCAAAATCCATTTAGACAGGCAGAATAATAGGACACAAATGATGACGGTTGTAAAAGTTAAGTGACTGTAATTTAAGAAAATGGCACTGGATTAAAGACAGGGAAAATGATGTTCTTCTGTAATCTTTCATGTTATTCTCAACCAGAGGTGATGAAATCATCCAACATGTACGTCAATATTTCATGGGAGTACTTCACATGAGATAGTCAGAATAGGGCCTTATTCATTATGAAACATGTAAATTAGACCCCAAGGATCATCAGTCTTCTGTACTTAAAATCTTAATGGGGACAGGAGTCTAAGTGTTTGCTGCTGAAACAAGCACACACACACACACACACCCACACACACACATGCACGCATGCACACAAATCAGAGTTACATCAGCTTCTGGCAGGCTTTCATATCAGGAACAATTTAGTATTCATGTTATTATCATTTTAACAGATCATAGATGTTTGGCAGCAATCAAAACAGTAATTTACTTAGTTTGAAGAATGAATGTGCCTTTCTCAACCTTGTCTCAACACCAGATTTTAATAAGAGGAATATGACGTGATCTTGATTATTACTCTTCCAAACAAGGTTACGTGTTTTTATTTCAATAGATTCGACGTGCTGGCTTTTTAATCAACTTTTTCATTAGTTGTTTTTTTTAAGTTGTTCCAAATTACACACACATCTGTTATAAGACAAATAATTATTTGAGTAAGGAGACATGAGAAGCATCATGCCTTTTTGATAGGAGCGCTGCAGATTTGGATGTTCTCATCTCAGCTGCTGAACACTTTAGAGCATCAGATTAGTATGCAGAGTTATGTAAAAACCACCTGGACTTTTTTCATGAAATTTGAAGAAATTAAAAGAGGAGGAAGATCCGGACATAATTTTATGAAGAACCTTGGCGGTGGAGGGCTCAAGTGACCTTTCCATTCCAAACTCATGATTCTTAATATGTTCCAGGCATAAAAAAAATCTGCACTGTTTTGTGTAATATTTATTCTATTATTCTATTTTATCAATGCATATGATACTTTTTCACCATTTGTATCTTGTCCTAATGCATTAACCAAGGAAGAGGCCTTGTTAAGAAACATTTACAAAACTTCATAACTTACATGACCTGTAAATGTCTTAGAGGCTCAGCTGTAAGATCAGTGCTTATTATTATAGCAGCTCAGCTACAGTAAATATCTTACATTTTGGGACCACATGCTACCACAGGAGGTTTTCTAATCTGATATGGTTTTTGTTTATGGGTGATCCGATTAGTCAAACTAGCCGAGTGAGGAAGCAGCATTTCTCCAGCAAAGGTTTAGCAAAAGCAAGTTCCCTTCTGCTTATTACTGCTGACATTCCACACTGTTTAAAAGAAAATTAATGGATTTTTGATATTCATCACTTAACGAATACAGCTTCAGGTAGGCATGCAGCATGTAAATCTACAGGTAATGAGACGGTTGTGTTTTTGGTTTTGATTGTTTTCACAACATTACCTGCGATGTAATCATGCTGATTATTTTATCCCTTCACTATTCAAGGTTTTGCTCTTTTAGCTATATTTTTACATGAAGCATTTCTATATATGACAAGGAACTGATCTCAACTGGATTTTTAAAATACTGATCTTCATTTAATCAATTAATCGCCACCAGGCTGGTGTTTTCATATGCTGAGCTAAAGTACATTTTTATAACCTTTTGTAAGAAAATATGACTACAGTAAGTAGTATTTACCAGCAGGAGGTCACTTAGAGTGGTTTGAGTTTGAGCAGGGTTTATAATCTGCTATAAAAGTCAACTGGCTCACATGGGGCTAAGAAGAACAATTAATGGAAACAGGGAGTAATATGATTTCTTTTCAGAAAAAAAAACACCATCAAATTACATTAGCGTTTGTATTTTTATGCTAATTTACCCCATAATTTACCAGAAAAGCCTAACTACCAAGTAAAAAGCAAAGTGAAGTGCAATGGTTTAAAGCACATTTATACAAAATAAAATAAGCAGAACACAAAATGCCTATATGTGGTTATAAAGTGGGGTGACAGAAGGGACAAATTAACCTTAAAGATGTATGAGAGGCTTTCATCCGTTTCAGCTCAGAGAGGTAATGGACGTAGCAGAGACCACCATCACCCGCCTGTCAGTACAACAGTTGGTTACCATGGATACTTATTACACACTGGTGAATCGGCGTTATTGCTGACGATTGGAGTTGCGCTGATATTTTGGCAGGTCTCTCTGCTGCTTTCACCTTATAGGAGCTGCCTGTTCTGAAGACGCTGCTTCAAGATAACTTCGTGATAACAACACAATTCACTATATTTTACTTATTTTTTTTATCGTTATTTCAGAATATTTGAGTACATTGTGAGAGTTTGTGTTTAACTTTCATGTTTAACTCCTTATTGTGAAAGCTAGAGTTTTCAATAAACTGATGATTTGGTATTCTTATGTCTGCTTTTATGTATTTTATATTTTTGTGTGAATCTGCTTTGATTTGCTGTTACTTTGGTGGTGTTGGACTTGAATTTCCTCACTATGGGAAATTAAAGAATATTTCTATTCCCATTCTGTTCCATTAAATATAATCTTCCCGATTTAATCTATTTAACAACCATTTCCAAACAAACTAGAAAATGTTGCAAGGCTGGTTTTCTTTCCCTTGTATCTACAAGGAGAAAGAGTTTTTGACAAAAGAAAAAGAGGGATTTTAAAAATTAATCTCCAGGGTGGATACATTCAAAAACAGCTTGTGGTTTATATATGCGCTTGGACTAGATATGCAGATATTTTTTTTAATAAAGGGAATAAAATAGAGGCCAAGTTTTGTTCATGCCTTTTTTCACTTACTGTGCTAAAAACTCTGAAGTCCATCTTTTTTATGTTGCTCTGCTTTCATTAAACGTTAAATGTAGTGAAAAAAATGAATGACTAAGAGGGAATGAATTACAGCTGTTAAAGAAAACAAGAGCCAGAACTGCTTTGGGAGAATCTGTAACCTGACACTGCTTTAACCATGCTCACAGTCTTCTTATTTCGAGTAATGCAAATATCAGCATTATCACCACTTAGAACAGGCAGATTTTACTAAATTTTCTGTTTGGAAAGATTCTAATAAAATCATTCAGTAAAATCTGGACTTTAAACACAAAATCTGAAGTACTCTAGTTTGAGACTCGGTTTGAGGTTAACACGTGTTTCTGTTTCAACCACTTCATAATATTGCAGATGTTCAGAAGCATACCATATCGTCCCACTGAATCTGTTCTACGAAAAATATGTTGACATACATATGTATGAAAATTATGCAGTAAAACTTGACGCATAATTAAGTTGCAGATTTATAAAAAAAAAAAAAAAAAAAACGGCAGCTTTTAAAACCAAATTTTCAAACCAGCTGAATTAATTTTGAAAGCCTCTTCACCTGCCTGGAATATTTGTGCAATCTTCAGCATCATTTCCATACTTCTGAAGCTGCAAAATGCCACCGCGATTCATAAACATCCATTTGCACTGCAACAAGAGCCATCCGTTTAATTTCTGTGATTAGGTTTTGCAAGTAGTTTGAAAAGTTATTACTGAACGATTTTATAACCTCTCCTGACATTTCCAGACTCGGTTCATCCTGCCAGCTGGTGTGCAGAAACTCTGCATGTATGCAGTTTATGTGGCTAACTGGAAGAAACAGAAAAAAAAACAACTTTAAAGCTTTGTCAGTTAGTTGCTCGTGTTTGAGGGGAAAAAATGAAGAAAATTCTTCTGTCAAAGCAGAAAATTACTAAAACATGGCCTTTCATCAGATATTTTCAAGAAAATAAATAAAATAATAGTGGGAGTTGCACTTGCTGTATATAAGTGAGTTTATAATGTGAGCTGTAAGAGTAACAGGGTGCAATTTCATCCTCCTGGAACCCATCATCCATTCACTTTAATCGCAGTACATTCATCCTTTTACATGCAACCTGCTCAATAATGGATTCATCATTTAATTTTGATATGCTCCCGTTTTTACTGCTTCTCCTGGAAAGCTTGTAGTGTTTACAGTCTTTTCAGAAAACCGAAATTGTGTGCTGATAAGTGCCAGTAAAGTGTTGCCTTGTCGCTTGAATTGTTCATAAAAGTAGAGTAAAGTAGATGTGTATGACTCAGCGGCTACCTTTATACCACAGTGCAATATTTTTAGGTTTGGATAAATGCAGAATATTTCTGCTTATAGGGGCCATTAGTACTCTACAAACTCTTCTGGCTCAAACTTAGAAAAGCTCACATTGTCAACAACAGGACTTTGCCTAGTTAAAGGAAAATATGTGGAAGTAACGCTCAGGTGGTCATTCAGTGAAAGTTGCTTTCAGTATTGACCTCAACTAGTTAAGATGTACATTGCTTACATTAATGGAAAGGTCTAAGTTTTTATCATCAATGGTACACCTCAACTGTGAGAGACTGAATAAAAAAGCAAACAAAAAAAAACTTAGCATTTTATTGCATGAAATAATCATTTGATGCAAAATAAAAATACAACTTAATATTTGGTACAGAAACATTAATTTAAATTACAGGGGTCAGACATTCCCTGCAGTTCTCAATGAGATAGATTTTCACTCCCTGTAGAGGGATTTTGGCTCTCTCCTTCACAAAGATCTTCTCCACATCTGTCGGGTTTTGTCGGGAAACACAAAGTTTCTGCTTCCAACCAAAGACTTTCTGTTGGGTTCAGATCTGGAGACTTGCTGGGCTACACCAGGACCTGGAGATCTCAGGACATCATCTTGCTGGAAGACCCAAGATGACCCATCTTCAGCTGCTGACATTGTCACCCAAAATCTTGTGAGCATTTTGGGATAATCCATGACGGCGTAATGTGTTTGTAGCCTTTGCAGCTGGTCCCAGCTCTCTTCAGGTTATGGATTCAGATCGCTCAGGATCTCTCTCTTTTCTCATAATCATTGATACTCCATGAAGCGACACAATGCATGTAGCGCCAGTCTGAGAGAGACTGACTGTCTTCCATTGCCTAATAATTGCACCATTAAGTGTTGCCTTCTCACCGAGCTGTTTATTGTCCTGTAGCTCATCCCAGCCTTGTGCAGGTTTCCATTTCAGTTCCTGGTGTCCAGAGACAACTTGTCCATGGGGGAGAAGTTGGATTCTCATTGAATGCTTGGACCGGTGTAAACAGGTGCAATTAATGTAGGTGCTGCGAGGAGGGTGGGAGGGCTTCTTAAAGCTGAAATAACAGATCTGTGAGAACTCAAATTCTTGCTGGTTACTATGGGACCAAATACATATTTAAGCAATAAAATGCTAAATAAAATGCTAACTAATTATTTACAACTCACACAATCTGATTTTCTGGATTTTTCTTTTAGATTTTGTCTCTCACAGCTCAGGTGTACCTACAATGAAAATTACATACCTCTATTCTTTGTATGTGGGTAAACTAGAAACATTATCAGTGTCAAATATTTATTTGGCCCACTACATGAACCCACTTCTGTAAAACACCCAGCAATAACCAGAACTACAGCAAAGGAGTCTCCAACTTGTGACTCCAGGGCCACATGTGGCTCAGCGTACTTCCCAAAGTGGCTCCTGATAATATTGACCCAGAATGACATGCAGCTGATCAGTGTTTTTAAATTAAAATATAATTTAAAGAATAGATTCTGCAGTTCTCTTGTCACGCAGGTTCTGCATGTGATCAGAATCACCCTGTTGATCCAATTAATACTTATTTTAATGTCATTAAATCCCAAACTGTGCTTTTTTTCTTTATTTGTGAAAAAATTTGGACTTCTAGAAAGTTTCCATTTGGTTTTTCACCACTGCCTTAACAGTGTATTTGCTCTGTAGAGGAATACTTCAAAAGCCAGTTGTTTTAGATTACAAAATTATATATTTTTTCTTCAAGCTCTGTTTTGTTTAAGACCAATGATAAAAAATGCTTAAGATCAACATTTTTCCTTTTCATATTTTATCTTGTTTTTGATTTTTCAAGGTTATTTTGTTAAAGCTGGTTAACATTCCTCATGCAGTTGAAAGTGTTTGATTCCTTGAAACATGTCCACTTTTAAATTGATCCCACTGGGATCCCACTGGGATCAATTTAAAAAAGAAAAATCGGTGTGATTGTCAAAGATGATGCAAGAATAAATGCGCAAAAAGATCTCATAAATATCTGCCTAATAAAACTGATAAAGGAAATTGTTCACTGGACATGTGAAACTAAATCTGTGACCCCAAGAGATGCACATTTCCTTTAATTTCTCCCTACTCAGCTCTACATTTAGATCAGTGGTGGGATAATTTGATGGTAATCCGTTGTAATCTCCAAGCTCTGACAGAAAACATTGGGGTGAAACTACATGAGAACTGTGAGCAGAAGAACGAAGACATGAGGAGGATTTAAAGTCATTTCAGAATAGTCACACATTTTCTCCTTTTTTTCCCTTTTTCTGTTCAATTCAGGATTAAGTCAGAGGCAAGCAGAGAGAAAATGGTGTAAAGCGGAGCTGCATGTATGTGGGCTGTGCAGCTCCAGCACAGAGAGGCTGAGCAACAGGGCAGAATGGAGAGCAGGAAAGAGGGATGATATGATGGAGATAAAGGTGCTGGATGCAGATTAAAAGAAAAGAGAAAAAGAAGAAAAAGAAGTAGAGGAAGAAGAAGAAGAAAAAGGAAAGACGCATTGCTCCAGCTGAATTTGTTTCAGCATTCACCCAGACACCCTCTGACACAAACATTTATTTTCCTACAAGCCTCTTCATTTAACTCATACACACACACACACACACACACACACACACACATGCACACGCACACACACCTGCTGTCATCACCTTTAAGTGGCTGCGCATGCATCCAGTGCTGCATGTGTGCATGTCCCTGTGCGTGCTGGGATGTCCTCCTAGCTCAGAAAATATCAACATATTTCCAGTCTCTTACCGCAACAGAAGCATTGACTACATCTCTCTCTGTCGCTTCTTCTCTCTCCATTTGTTCTCTGTCTTGTCTTTTTGGATGCTTCATATGCCAAGGCACCTCTTCTCCTCTGCCTCTCTCTCCCCTCTCTGTCTGTTGTTTGTTTATCAGATAAGATTTCTGAAATATCACTTCCCTGGCTCTCCCTTTCCGTCTCTGGAGCAGAGGAGAAAATTGGCACAGACTGAATCTCTTTCTCCCTCTATCCCTCCAGCTAAAGAGGAGATGAGGTGTGTTCTGCAGCAGCGCTTCTCATCTCTCCTTCTCTCTCTCTTTCTCTTGCACTGCTTGCCTGACTCTCAGCCTCTCTCTATTTTCCAATTTCACAAGCCAATAGAAAACCTCTTGTTTTGATAACAACATGCTGTTTTTTTTTTTTTTTTGCTGGATGAAAGGTTTGCTTGGGCTCTCAATGGCATTCTGAATGTGCACTGAACACCAAGGCACAATGCTGGATCATGCATACAGACATTGTGAAAACCAGTAGACATAATAGGAGATATGTTCAGCAATTGTTGCATACAGGTAAATCCCAATAAACCACTATGTAATCCAAAAATTATTATTTTTTTCAGTAATTCAAATCAAAAAGCTGAAACTTACACATGGATTCCTACAAATATTTCTCAGGAAACTAGACTAAAAACATCCAATAATAATAAAAAAAAAATAATGGTAATAATAATAAAATAAATGTCTTGTTTGACCATGTTATGATAGGTTAGCAGAAAATTAGGTGGAAGGAAAAAGTGGGGGTGAAAAAGCTGCCCATGTGTATAAAGCAAAGCTACATCAAGAGTTTGAGGGAGATTCACAAGGTGTGGGTAGTCAGAATCAGAGTCAGAGTTATGGACCCAGTAGCCTTAAAGCACCAATACCTGCTTTATTAATATCACTGTGTTCAACTGGCCAACAAACTGGCCTAACCAAAACCCTGTGGAAAATCTATGGAGTATTCACAAGAGAATGATGAGAAGACAACTCCACTCCACACTAAATCCTGTGTCTTTGTGCTGCACAGTGACATAGACACATTTTTGTTTGCATAACTTTTTCAACCACACTTTTTCCTTCCACTCAACTTTCCATTAACATACTTGGATACAGCACTCTAATTAACCAGCTTCTTCAGCAAAGACATTTTGCAGCTTATGTCACTTGCTGAAGGTGTTAGTCGCTTCTTGTCAAGTCACCACTTTTTCTCATAATGGTGTGTAGTGATGGGACATTGTATGACAATAGTTTTTATTGATTTTATGCAGTGTTGTATAGTAACGAAGTAAAAATACTTCACTACTTTACGTAAGTATATTTTGGAGTACTTCATACTTTCCTCCAGTATGGAAATTTTTGATAACTTTCACTTTTACTTCACTATATTTCCGAACTTAATTTCATACTTTTACTCCGATACATTTTCAATGTGTGATTTAGTTATTCGTTACAAAACAGCGAGAAAGAGAAACGCTCGTTTTTTGACCCAACTACTGATTGACTGCTACAAAGTCGGTAGCTACTTACCTGGGCTTGTTCATTACCACACTCATACACTCATACACTCATAGATATAATATAATATAAGAGCAGACCCCGCATTGGCTGCTCCGGCGCAGGAAATACGGCGGCCATCTTGGAGCGGCCGCCGTATTTCAATCAAAACAACAGAAGATGCCTCAGCACTGAGGGACATTGTTGTTCTGATCGATGGACTATTGATGTGAGGCTCCACAGACAACATTTCACAAGTAAGATGGACATATTATTGTGTATATATTGTGATTATAATATTACTTTACTGTATTTATGTCCACCGGCGAGACACCAGCTAATATTAGCTACAGTGCTTGGTGTAATACGGGTTCAGCCCCGATATGAAGGATAACTGAAATTCCGTAAATCTAAAAACATTAATTATTCTCCAACATTGACTGAGATTATCTGACACAAGAGCCTATATTAGAAATGAAACAATGTAACATATATTATAAAACTTATATTATGTGTTATAACATTCATCAGCAAAGTTTACACAGGTGCTAAAGACTATTATTATGTAATTCTTTCTCTAGTAAGATACATCCCAAATCTTCCGTTTTTGTTTTGAAAGTTTCATAAAGACACGATGTAAGGAAGAAGAAGGAGAATCTATAAGAGAGACGGGTTCACTGCAACACGGATGGATCTCACAACGGATTTTGGACTGAATATAAAATGAAAAATAAAGAGAACACTTAAACAAGGATGTGCAATTTGAGTGTTCCCTTTATTTTTTTGAGCAGTATATACAGTATATTATATATTATATAATATATATTTTATATATATATTAGTATATTATATATATATATATATATATATATATATATATATATATATATATATATATATATATATATATATATATATATATATATATATATATATATATAGCTCTGACTGAATAGCTCAATGCAAGTCACCAGTCTACCACCCGGGAGACCAGGGTTCGAATCCAGGCTGGGGCTGAAGTTACAACAGTCAATTGAGCTGTCAGTGTGGGTCCTTAGGCAAGACCCTTGGAGCTACATAGCCGACCTCATACCATGAGAGACACTGATAAGCACGACATGCCGGCTCAGACGTCGCCCGGCCAAACAAGGTCTGCGTCAGGTGCTGGGGAACCAGAGCACCTAGATGAAAAATGGGCTACTGGAACAAGACGGAAATGGGCGAGAGGTGAAAACATGGATCTGTTGGAATGCTACTACTCAAGTAACCCTAGTCAGAGGGGCTACATGCGAAGACTGTGGGAGGAATGGTTACTTCGACATCCCCAGTCAACACTAACTGCTAAGCAACTAGTGGCTCAGAGTTCCAACATCCGCAAACGGCAACTGCTGTCACAACTTGAGATTGACGAGGTTCAACACAAATGCTATGGCAAAGGGGAGGAGCCAGAACGCCAGGTCAGAGGGGAGTTAACTACCCACCCAAAGACTGGGTATGTAGCCCCAGTAATGAACGAATCATCAGAGCTGAACGAGGCAGCAACTGACCTGAGAGAGAGAATCGTGGCCGTAATGAACACCAGACAACCCCGACGCCAATTACAACGGCTGAGTGAAGCACCACCAGAAAGTCTAATTGAAGATGTGAATGCGGCATTGAGAACGATCCCTACCAACACCATAACAGAAACCAATGAGCTCATATACAACTCGGCATCAGTGATCCTTGAGATGCTTGGCTATAAGAGCAATCATGAGACCCAATACCCACCATGGAAAAGACGGTTAGAGGCTAAGATCAAGATAACAAGGAGGGAAGTGAGCCAACTGTCAGAGCTCCAAAGGGGTGCAATGAAAAGATCAGTACACAAGAAGTACAGCCAGATGTCCATACCTGAAGCACTCGAAACTGCCAAACAAAGGCTCCAAGCCTTGGCCAGCCGCCTGAAGAGATACACAGAGAGAATGAAGCCAGGAGGATTAACCGGCTCTTCCACACCCAACCAGCTAAAGTGTACTCTCAATGGCAGGGTACTAACAACAGAGCAGACCCACCAAGGCTGGAGACTGAACAATACTGGAAAGGCATATGGGAAAGGGAGGCGACCCACAACAGCAATGCAAAGTGGCTGACCTCTCTACGAGAGGAACACAGCAACCTCACTGAACAAGCCCCGGTAACCATCACTGTGGCAGATGTCCAAGAAAGAGTCTCGGGTATGAAAAACTGGACAGCACCAGGACCTGACATGATCCATGCCTACTGGCTAAAGAAACTCACTGCCCTCCATGAGCGACTGGCAGCTCAAATGAACCAGCTGCTACAAAATGGGACTCACCCTGAATGGTTAACTGAAGGTCGCACAATCCTGATACAGAAGGATCCCTCAAAGGGTTCAATCCCATCCAACTATCGGCCAATAACCTGTCTCTCTACAACATGGAAGCTCATATCAGGCATCATAGCGGCTAAGATAAGTGGTCACATGAATAAATACATGAGTACGGCACAGAAGGGCATCGGCTTAAATAGCAGAGGAGCCAAACACCAACTCCTTGTAGACCACACAGTCGCCCGAGACTGCAAAACCCGACACACCAACCTGTGCACCGCTTGGATAGACTACAAGAAAGCCTATGACTCAATGCCACATACTTGGATCATTGAATGCTTAGAGATGTACAACATCAATAGGACTCTAAGAGCCTTCATTGCAAACTCGATGGGGCTGTGGAAAACCACCCTTGAAGCCAACTGCAAACCACTTGCACAAGTGTCCATCAAATGTGGCATATACCAAGGAGATGCTCTGTCCCCACTGCTGTTCTGCATAGGCCTGAACCCCCTCAGCCAAATCATCAACAAGACTGGCTACGGATACCGACTGAAGAATGGGGCCACAATCAGTCACCTCCTCTACATGGATGACATCAAGCTGTACGCTAAGAGTGAGCGAGACATCGACTCACTGATCCACACCACCAGGATATACAGCACTGACATTGGGATGTCATTCGGACTAGAGAAGTGTGGTCGGATGGTTACAAAGAGAGGGAAGGTCGTCCGCACAGAAGGGGTCTCACTCCCAGAAGGAACAATAGCAGACATAGAGCACAGTTACAAGTACCTGGGAATACCACAAACAAATGGCAACCTCGATGAGGTCACAAGGAAAGGAGCCACAGCCAAATACCTCCAACGAATAAGGCAAGTCCTGAGAAGCCAGCTCAATGGCAAGAACAAGATCCGTGCAATAAACAGCTATGCATTACCAGTAATCAGATACCCTGCCGGAATAATCAGCTGGCCAATGGAAGAGATAAAGGCCACGGATGTTAAGACTCGGAAGTTACTAACCATGCATGGAGGGTTCCACCCCAAATCCAGCACCCTGAGACTGTACACAAGCCGTAAGGAAGGAGGCAGAGGACTAGAGAGTGTGAGAGCCACTGTCCAGGATGAAACATCCAAGATCCATAAATACATCAAGGACAAAGCCTCAACGGATGATATGCTCAGCGAATGTCTCAGGCAATGGGGAACAGAGGATGAGGGGCTAGAGGTTCCATCATGGGAGAACAAGCCCCTACATGGGATGTACCACCGACAAATAACTGAAGTGGCTGATATCAGGAAATCCTACCAATGGCTGGACAAAGCTGGACTCAAGGACAGCACAGAGGCTCTCATCCTGGCTGCACAGGAACAGGCCCTAAACACCAGAGCAATAGAGGCTCAGATCTACCACACCAGACAAGACCCAAGGTGTAGGTTGTGCAAGGAGGCCCCTGAGACAGTCCAGCACATAACAGCAGGGTGCAAGATGCTGGCAGGGAAAGCGTACATGGAACGACATAACCAGGTGGCGGGCATAGTGTACAGGAACATCTGTGCAGAATATGGACTGGAAGCCCCGAGATCGAAGTGGGAAACACCCCCAAAGGTGGTGGAGAATGACCGAGCTAAGATCCTGTGGGACTTCCAGATCCAGACAGACAAGATGGTAATGGCGAACCAACCGGACATTGTGGTGGTGGATAAAGAACAGAGGGAAGCCGTTGTGGTGGATGTAGCTATACCAAGTGACTACAACATCAGGAAAAAGGAGCATGAGAAACTGGAGAAATACCAGGGCCTCAGGGAGGAACTGGAAAAGAACTGGAAGGTGAAGACCACAGTGGTGCCTGTGGTCATCGGGGCCCTCGGGGCAGTCACCCCCAAACTGGAGCAGTGGCTAAAACAGATCCCAGGAACAACATCAGACATCTCAGTCCAGAAATGTGCAGTACTAGGCACAGCCAAGATACTGCGCAGAACCCTCAAGCTCCCAGGCCTCTGGTAGAGGACCCGAGTTCAGAGGATGAAAGAGAGAGACCACCGAGGAGGGTGAGGAGGGAATTTTTTTTTTATATATATATATATATATATATATGTATATATATATATATATATATATATATATATATATATATATATATATATATATATATATATATAATATATATATATATATATATATATATATACATATATATATATATATATATATATATATATATATATATATATATATATATATTATTCAGTATTAATCATTATTTATTTGTGTTTGTTTAGTTAGATAAATATGTATTATTATAATAAATTATACACACAGCCATTCACAATAATTTATCCACAGCTGTGTGATTTGTAATATGCTCATCATACATCGATATTAGAATATTCCATTCCTATTCTATTGATAGCCACTATGCATACACAGTAAAAATGCTGGTGTTGAATTAACACCCAAAAGTGTCTATATGTGTCCAAGTCAGCTGGTGTTAAATTCAACAATACAGAGTGTCACATTAACATTTACAACGGTGTTAGTGTTAAAATATATTAAAAGTAACACCAGTGTAGTTTTGATCACTAATCATAATCTGGTGTTAAAAAAGTAAATTGACCCACAAGGTGTCAATATCAATCAAATCCAGTGGAAAATATTCAAAACAATACACATAAATGGAAAGTTTAACTTTTCTTAAACCCAGTTCAGTATATAGACCAAAGTTAATTTAACAAAAAAATGGGTGTCAATCTTTTAACTCTTTCAAAAGTGTTACTTTAACACCAGCTGACTTGGACACATATAGACACTTTTGGGTGTTAATTCAACACTGGTATTTTTACTGTATATTTAAATATGCTGAACTATGTATTAAAAATATACTTAAATAATACAATTGTTTATAAATGTAGATTTGATAGATGTCTGAATATAGTTCCCAGTAACAAAAAAAGCGTGTTATGATCGATTAAATGCGCTGATATGTCATTTTGCCTGCTAAACACATAAGACTGAGTGGAGTGGTCTACCGCTCCAAGATGGCTACCCTAAATCTCGTCAGCGACAATAGGGGAGAGCGGCGCATGAGGCGTCTATCCTTATATTATGTCTATGGAAACACCTGTTTCGCTTCTCCCATTAAACACAAATCAAGTCTCGCGATGAGCAGCAGCCACATGTCCCTAATGCCACACAATGACCAGTTGTTGCACCAATAGTTTGTGAAGTAGAGTAATCATAACGACTATTTTTCTCATTTTCAGCACTGACCTTACTTGTAGGGAAAACTTAAGGCTTACAAAAACTTTGTATTTTCTGTCCTGGAGGGGAAACTAAGAAGCTGGTTCAGTTGTAAAGCAGGTTAAGTTAACCTTGTGCTATAGGTAAAGCACCTAATTTTCTTAACTAAATGATGCCTGCAGGTTTATCTATTAGCAGGTTTAATTTTGCCTGCACTTGGTTGTGTACATTACTTTAACTGTATTTGACAAGTTTATCAAAATATAAGAAATGTCATTCAAACTGCATTTGCCTTGTTTTTCTTTTTACTTATACTTTTCATTACATTACTTGAGTGCATACATTTTTACAGTACTTTCCATACTTAAGTACAAGAAAATTCAGATACTTTAAGACTTTAACTCAAGTAACATTTCAGTCAGTGACTAGTGACAGTAATATTTTGGAGAGGTACCTATACTTTTACTTGACTCTGAGATTCCAGTACTTTATACAACACTGATTTTATGTAATGTTCTAATTTTCTGTAGAACACAGTTTTGGGTTTAGGAGCATCGATCGAAAAAACTAACTGAAGTAAATACTTAAAAATAAATCACTATTTGTGCTATGCATCTACATAATAATTTTTGCTTTTTCCATTTATTTGCCAAAATAAACAAACTTTTCAATAATTATTCCAAATTTATGTGATGCACACGTGTTTAAACTCATTTTACAAATTCAAAAGGTAGGAAGTGGAGATGGAGTTGTGGCAGCATTAAATCTGAAACTAAAATCAGAAAAGTGGTTCTATAATCAACTTGTTCAAATTCAGGTAAATTGAAGTTTTGATGAGGACTCTCGAGTCTTATCCAATATTAATGCAGCTTTCATGAACAAGCCTCTCTGTGATGATACTCTCCTGGTCTCTACTGGCAAACTGACTTTCCCAGTTGCCGTGTTTTTTGTAGCATTCCTCCCATGTTTCCATTCTCTGTTTTTCTTAGATTCACAGCCAAAGGAGCTCTCAGAGTCTGTATGCAGCATTAACCGCTACGGCTACTGGTGGTAATTTATGTATGACAGTAACGTAATATGACTACAAACACTGAGAGGCTCTTACTGCAGCAGGTTTATACATCAGCAGCGGTGCCATAATTCTGCATGGAATAACTCATGTCATTACTTTGGCTTTATGTTGCAAATGAAGACAGCAGCGGGGGGAGCTGAGCCGTAACCTTTTTACTCTGTAAGGTTTCGCCAGGCCTCTGCAATCCACCTCAGACATGATGAACAGTTAGGATGCAGAATAATGTAGAGTCATCTGTGAAAATTAAAATGTCCACCATTCATATGCTGTAAATGCTCTCATTTGGAACTGGACATGAGGAATTTGTGTCTTCTTGCACCTTGCATCAAGTGCTGACCTTAAAGGTGATTTGAAAACCTGAATAGGATTAATGAAGAGAACTGGTGATGAGTGAGGAAGTGCAAATACTTCCTAAAATGCAAAATGCTTTTCATGTTTGCTGTAAATCACAGAGAAACACAACCTCGGCTCTTTAGAGAGACAAAAGCTCATGCTAGATGAATAGAAGTGAGTCTCATTATGCACCTCTACAAGAAAAACGGCACCGCGAATTGCTTTGAATCTTGCGTTTGCTCACTGGAGGAGATGAAGCCCCCTAGCGAACATAACAGTTCCTATATAACATGGAAGATAGCTGATGGTGTCAGTTTTTTGTCACAACCAGCGCTGTAGGACATCGTCTTCAGTCCGTCCTCACTGACAATTTCAGCTGAATTTATTTGTATATTAAAGGACCAGTGTACACAGGTAAAGCAGCAGATTGCAGTTAAACAAATACAAACATTTTGAAAACAGAAGAAGCCAATGTAAAAAAAAATTACTGTCCAACTCAGCTGAATCTAGAAGACAAACGCTATCTGAAGCCATAGGGACTAGCTCTAAAAATCACTGGGATTTTTAGTTGTGTTTAGTTGATTTTTAGTGTTGGAAAAGGAATCTCAACATTTTCCATAAATACAAAATCTACAATATGTGGTATGAATTGAATTGTTAAATAAAATCTAGTTTAACCAAATGTCTTTAGGAGTCACACAACGGCTGAATAAGGCTGTATTTATAACAAGATGTTTTGAATTATTTATTTATGCTAAATATTCGTATACATTTAGTTTAAAGCTAATATTTGTACTAACAATATTGTGACTGCCAAAAAAGTCTGTTAGAAAACATTAATGAACAGCCAGCATCATTAAGACCAAGGATCACATGTCTGCTTGGTCTTACTGGAGGAAATGTGAAAGCAGGGCTACATTATAAAACAATATTCCAAGCTTTGAACATCTCACAGAATTCAGTTTTATTTATTATTTAATATGGAAAGAGTACAGACCAGATGGAAAACTCTTAAGAAATGGTCACACACCTAAACTGGCAGAGAAGGAAGAGACCATTAATTAACAAAGCAGCCAAGAGGTGGATGACTATTAATTAATGAACCACTTTTCATGGAAGAATGTCAAGATTGTTCAGTTGTTGAAAGAAAGCCAAAAGGAGATCTATCTGCAGTTTCATATTTGCAGGAAAAGCAGCTATGGTCAGTTTATAGAAAAAAATAAACCTTTTGCCCAACATGCAAAAGCAGCAGCAAGCTAAAATCTGAAGCCTGTAGAAGGAGGAGTCATGCAGTTGGGATTAATTTCTTCTGTAGGGACAAAGTTAGAAGTGAAGGTAAGGTTGATCGAGCTAAATACAGGGCAATTCACCTTCCAGCATCCTAACCAATCATACATTCAGGGCTACATGAAAAGGTTTAGATTTAAGGACATTAATGTGACATAATTGTGGAATGATCAAGAAAACTCCACAGATATTCTCTGGTGCACCAGAGCTCAAACTGAGGTTAAGCTATTTTGAAAAAAATTGCAGGTCACTGTAGAAATGTTCAAAGCTAATTTCAGCTAATGCATCTTCAAAATCTTGACTTTTAACTATAAAAATGCTATGTTTTAACACGTGAATGTAAGCTGGTATTTATTGAAACGATACATTCATAAGGTGACAGTGAGCAAGTTTAAATGAAAATACCATAGAAACTGTCTGACAGGAGCAGGAATGTCAGCTGGATCTGGAACAAGAAACATCCTTCTGGGACACAAAATAGCAAAAAGCAGGTTGTACTAATAGAAGTTGGCAAGGGTGGTACCAACATGTTATTAATCAGGCTGAGTACACAATCAATTAGTTTTAAGTGCCTCATTTTTAACCATGCATCTGGCCAAAATGTCATAAAAGAGCAAGGCAGTTTGTTAAATAATAGCGGCGGTTCTTGAGTCGGTGACGGCCTGTTTTCAGCTCCAGGAATATAAGCCCTGAAGATCTACAGCATTCTCCTGATTTATAGACACTCCGGGCATTTAGAAAAACCAAAGTTTTAGTTGAAGCACATTAGTTCAGTGGTTAAAAAAATTCACGTTAAGAAATAAAAAGAAATATGTTTTTTTACTGAATCATTTTATTTTTACTTATTTTAGGATTGATCAGAGTATCTGCAAATTTTAACTGGGCAACCACTGATTCTTTGTGGTTTAATTGAGAAACAGAAGCCTGTTTCTAGGAGACCCTCTTCAGAATGGGTAAGACTAGAGAACATGTTATTAAAGTGAGGCAGATGCTGATCTGCATCAGGAAATGGTTACAATCATATCTGCTCACCTAAATTTCCCCAAATATATCATTTAACTTAACCTATTTTATTTAAATTAATTTCAACACTGCTCAGTATAGTTTAATTTAATTTAATAATGATTCCACAATTGCTGAACAGCTTTTTGAAAGGTTAGTTTTAAAGTGGATTTACAACAAATGTTATTGCGCTTTACAAGACAAACAAATTAATTTAAAGTATATTAAATATAGATACAGAAATACTTAATCAGTTTAATCCAATCAGATTGAAATTCAGTTGATTGGTCAAGACAGCAATTTATTTTTATCAGCTTTGTGAAATTCAGAAGATGTGTTTATTCGTGTCATGTTTACGTCTGATTTTGAAATACATAACATCCGCTTTTCAAAGTTGAAAAAAATACTGACATAAATTAAGTACTTTGAAAGACTCTGGTTATACATTAAACATGAAACAAACAACAACAAAAAACGAGTGCTGAGTGCTGATGTTGAGTCACTGATACATTTTTTAGTATCTTCACAGTGTGAAAACAAACAGAATCAGTGTGTGAGCTGTGGTATGCACCTCTGCAGTCTTGTTCAGAATAATGTACAATGCTATAAAAAAGTGAAGTTCATTACTTCCTAATTTTGATATATTTTATTTGGGCAGTTTTAAGTAAAAAAATGACCAAAATCAAGTTATCTTTAATGACTGCCATTTTCACCTAATCAGACTTCCGCTGAACTTTTCCCACAAGATGAAATATTAAATGCTAAGACGGAAAAATGATGCTGTAAAATTATATTAATACCAAGGGGTTCAGTTTTCTGCTTCAGTTCACACCAGAACTAAAGAGACAAGTTTCTTCACGTAAAATATCGCTAACCTTTTATCTGCTAACTAGTTAGCACAAGCTAGTGGCAGTTGTGATCTGCATACCTGTTAGCTGCAGTAGCAGCACCAGGTGTGGTCATCTGCTGCTGTGTCTCAGCTGCTTTAAGGTTTTTTGTGTTCACTTACACTGTAATTCTGAGGAAAACTAAACCTTCAACATTTTTTCACTTGGAATAGAACAGAATAACTCTTATTGGTCCCTGAGTGGGGAAATCCCTCATGCACAGCAGCAAAACTGTGGGGCAAATACAGGCACATACTATTTTCCTTTAGCTCTTGAAAACAGTAAAAAAAATATTTGCAAGAAATAAGGACACAAACAGAAACAATTGCTGAGTGAGGAGTAAGTAGTAAAAAATTAAATTGAAGAAAAACATCCTCAACAGAATAAAATGCACGGTATCTTTGCAAATTACATATTTTGAGCAGCAAATGTTAGCTTGTAAACAGTATAGTTTTTTTCTTTGTTCTTTTGAGTGTTGGCACATTTTTCTTCATGTTTTGATTTAAGATATCAAAAACAGTGTTCCCACTACTTTTGCATGTCAATAAATAACAGCTCTTATAAGGGTTTTGTTAGGTAAATTGTATGATTATCAACTATTTGTTATGCCTTTATTATGTTCTTATTGCTTAGCTCTTAGTTTATGTACTCTTATTAATTATTAGTTACTCTTATTATTACTCTTATTAGTTTAGTGATGTCTATTAAGAACATGTGTCTGTATTATTAATCACCATGATTTTCTCTCCCAGAGGGCCTCTCCGAATCAGAGGCAGTGACAGTAACTCTCCTCAGGAGGCCCGGCTTTGGCCTGTGCCCTGCCTTGACCTGTTAGATAGCTGTAAAACCATCGCCGTGAAGATATACAACGCAGCCTGTTTTGATCCTGGGACAGGAACTAAATAATCTAGTGCAGGATAGAATGTTTTGTTAGCTAGTGACAATCTGTGGCGCTGTAACTATGTGATGAAGTGTCCTTCCCCCTCCCTTTAGAGTTACAGCGCTCCGTTTGTGATTAGGGATCCTAAAAACAATAAAAAGAGAGGGGCAGGCAAATGTGCTTTCAGAGCGGTAGGAGATTTGTAACTGAAAGCACATCTCTGTCTGTTCTCCTCGCGAGTATTCAGAATCTAACTCTCTTGTCTTTCCTGTGTTATTTGCTGTGTTTAATAGGTGTCAACTCTGACAGTTTTCAGCTGTATTCATTTTTTAAGTACACCGTTATTCTCTTAAGAAGAATGTAGGTTCTGTCTGTGCCTCAAATATTTAGTTTTTTTTTTTTTGCATAAACAGAAATGTGATCTACTTCAAAACGCCTTGTAACAGTAACGGGCAAAACAAAGCAAGCTTATTAAGTTTCTCGTCAGTTAAACAAAAAGAAGAGGAAAAGGGAACGAAAAGAGGTTAGATAACTTAAATTAAAGAAACTGCAAACTTGGCTCTCTAAATGCTCTCCCTTTCATTTGCCTGATTCATTCAAGAGCCAACACACAAGAGCACACACACCCACATGCCCTGCTGACTGAAAGGCAGCAAGGATAAGTGGTAGCTTGCTGAAGAGAGGGTAGCGAGAGCAGGTCGCCATGGCAACATGTGGGGGGTTGTTGCTATCACTGGTGAAAGAGAATCAGCTTTGACTGTCCCTGCTTCTCCCCTCGTCTTCTCCCGTCCCCATCGCTCTCTCTCTCTCTCTCTCTCTCTCTCTCTCTCTCTCTCTCTCTCTTCCTTCTTCTTCGTCTTCTCCTCCTTCCCCCCGTCTCACCTTTTCTCCCTCTGTGTGTTTTCTTTTCATCTGACGTCAGCTTCCTGGGACATCTGCACAGTACGTGAGCATTCAAGTCACGTCTGTTGTTTCAATCTCTTCATGTCAGCACAACAAGTGATGTTCAGCATTGATTTGAGTCTCATATTTACAGATTGTGAGTAATTGTTGCATTCTGTTGTCGCAGTGTAAAAAGCCATGAATCTTTTTTTTAAATTATTATTATTTATTTCCCATGCATGCAAAACCAGCGATATCTCACTATAGAGTACTTTAGAGGACCGGCTTGCACACGAACACCTCCACACGTCTCAGTGTGCATGAGGGATGCATGTTGATGTGTGGAAGAGCCTGTCTCCCCTCCTGTCAGGGCATTTGGATTCTGTTCACAGGTGGGTCCCCCCCCCCCCACCCCCCACCTCCACGCCGGACCTGAGAAGACTGAACAACTCAAGGACAACCCTCCTCCCACATCACAGCCACCTATAACGGCATGCGTGGACGGGGGGAGTCTGTACGCGAGAGTGTGCATCAGTAAAATAGAGAGAGAGAGAGAAAAAAGAAGAATGATGGAGTATTTGCTGCCATGGTGACAAGCTCAGCGGTATCTAATAGCAACAGGCTGTTGAGAAGCCTGACTTATCTGGGTGAGTGGGAAGGTGGAGGGGGGTTGGGGGGGAGGCGGATGAAGGTGGACAGAGAGGAGAGGGACAGAGATGGAAAACAGAACCGAACCTCGGCTCAGCTTTTTTTTTTTCCACCCACAACATCCACATTCAAATAATAATAATAATAATAACTTTTGGGCATTTCTGTTTCCTTCAGAAAAAAATGCATCTGTCACAATACCGTGCGGTATTTTTTTAGTGGCTTTTTCTACATTTTGAGTAACTTGGAAACAACCAAAATGAATCTGGATCCGTTTGGTTTATAACATACAGTTCAAACTGGGCTCTATATCTCACTGTCTGCTGCTTCTCCCTGCACACGGAGAGAAAGAAAGACGAAGAATCTGGTTTGAAGTTCAGTAAGTTCACTGTAATTTCATTTTGGGAACAAAAGAAAAAAAAAAGAGCAAGATTTAATTTTTTTTCCTTTTACATAAAGAGAAGCTGTTCTGCATGCAGCTCACAGATTCTGACCATTTCATAGAGTTAATATAACATCTTTTGGGGTGGGCTTAATGGAAATCTGTTGTTAAGGAGGATCTTATGTAAAATATAGTTGGACTCCATGTGACGTTTCAGCTCTATCTGGTGGTCAGATGTGGTGATGCAGCCATAGAAAAACTTATTTTACTCCTCACAGAAAATGGTTTGTGTCTTTATAGCATTCCTCAACAGATGATGCATTTTGTAAAAGTACGTTTTGAAGAAATAAAATCTTGTATTTACGAATTGTTTTGTAAAGAATTATTCATTGCTGTTAGATGATCAAACTCTGCCTGTAAGGCTTTTTGCTTGCTACCGAGGTCTTCCTGCTGTCACCACATCTCCTCAAATGAGGCTACCATGGTTGACCAAACATTCTCTTTCTTCCATGGTGTTTTTAGTCGCTAGAGCTAAATCAGAAAGCCTGCTGATTAAGCTAAAGATTAGAGATGGTAGTAACTGTGGTTACAAAAGGATGCATAGAGCTTTTACTTGGGCACGAGCCTCAAGGTGTTTCTTCTGTGCCCGAGTAAAATTCCTTATCAGTATTTAGCGAAACGTTGCATCCATATCAAAAACACAGTTCTTAAAGAGCCACTGTGCACTGGTTGTGGGATTTGGAAAGCTGTTTACCCTTAAAAATGGAGAACAGCAGTTCAAAACAATCAATAAATGTCACGTGTTAAGTTAGGAAGCCAAAACTTGAACTCTAAATGGCAAAGCAGTTTTACTAAAATATGTTATTGTGATGGAGAAGAATACAATAGGAAACTTACTTTTTGTTCTTCATGTTTCTTTTTACGTGCCCTCTAATTTCTGTAGACTTTGGAACATATTGATGATTAAGCCAGACAAATAGGATAAATGTTTGTATTTAAAATATATATATAAAACATTGAAAAAATGTTGAATGTCTAACATACATATCATACTTTTTCCCACATTTTTGCTATTATTCATGTAGTTTTCTTTATGTTGTAGCTGTGGTATGACTTTCAGTGTCAAACATGAACATCAACCTTGTTCTTCACAGACAACATATGATGTAATGATGTCATCGCTAATGACATCATTAGCGATGACATCATCCATGTGTCCCAGGATGCTAAAGCTCATTGGGACACATTAATTCTTTCTGGGAAACAAAACAACATAAAATGCAACACAAACACAGGAAATTGTTTTATATCTGAGTTTGATGAAGGCATCTGATGTTGGCTTTTTATTGACATCTTAAACATTAGTGGTACAAATACAGAATAATAACACATTCATTTACAAAAATCGTAGATTAATTGAAATTTTAAAATATAAACATGCACGGTCGATTAAATGTAAACAACAGAGTTACTAGCTAACAAACATATCAGTCTAATACATAAAAAGCTCCAAAGAACTATGTACATAAACAGAAGGTGACATTGGATTATATAGTAAAATTGTCTCATATCTGATACGGCAAAACTTGTGTTTAACCTGGGAAGGATGCTGCTGCCATGAGGAAACCTAGCCGGGCAGAGTGTGTGTTTGTGAGTAGAGCAGCCAGCAGAGAGGTGTATTCTCACTCAGGTAATTAGGTGGCAGATACAAAGGCTCTGAAAAAGACCCTGAGGCTCTCAGGACAATGGTTATCTGACCGCTCAGAAGAGGTTATGAAAGAAAATAAAAAACAAATATCAACCCCTTCTTTCTCTCCTCTGCAGAGCTAAATGGAATAATAAAACCAAATGGTATGTCAGACGAGAACCAAGGAGGGTCACCTAAGTTGCTCTAAATGGATTTAAGCCTCAGCCCTAAAAAAATAACTTTTTTTTCCCCACATTTTTGCACATTATTCACAAACCTTTACAGGGATTTTATTTGAGGCACCAGGACAAACTAGCATATAATTCCTCATGCCCCCTACGGAGTAAAAATAGTGTGGTCAGGCATGTTTTGATTTACCTACTTTTTGTTGTCTGCAAAACGTTGGTTGTTATTTAGGCCTCGTGTGCATTTATCCACATGACAACACAATGTTGCTGATCAAGATCGTCACACTGAGACAACGGCAAATTATCACCTCGTTCGGTATAGTAAAATAAACAAAACATACAATCAAACTGATCAGATTTTTTTTTTTTTACAATGCTACAAGTAAGTTTAAGTTTAGATTACAAACACTATTTGGTCCCACAACGCATTTAAATAAAAGTAATCATGCTAAACATTTTTTTTGTTATCTTTTTTAAAGCATTTCTATAGATTGAGAAAGATGCCACACATACTCAGATTAACCGTTAAACAGACACATTAAAGGAAGTTGCTGAAGCTCTCGGCAGCCTCATTGAGGATTGTCCTCTCTTTGGACACGACCCTCTTTTGGGTAGCGCTCTCCTCGATGCATGTCCAGCAAGGGATGCCAGTCCTTCGATGGGGCAGACATCAATGTCAGTCGCTGGAGATATCAAAACATTTGAAATCATGAAAATGCAGAAAAATAGCACACATAAGATTTAAAATTATGACATGCTTACTTACAGATACAAGGGTTCCTTTAACTTTTCTCAAGTGATAGATGGCAACAATAGGGAGCCAGATCAGGACGAAAAAAAGCATGAGCCATCCCAGAGCTAACCCCCAGCCTGGGTAGTGGATGTCTCCATATGTGGGGGCTGTAAAGGTCGATAGAGACCATGCCAGGATAATCTAAACAACAATGAAGTATGACTTTAGAGAGAAAAAAACAAAAAACATTGTGATCTTCTGTATCTTTATCTGCATCTTCAGATAAATGTTGCTCAAAATTACAGTAACTGTGAAAAATTTACATCCAAATATTAGGTGGACAAAAGTAGACCTAAGTCTAGGTTTTTCATTATTTATCCATTTAAACTGCTCTTTTATACTTTGTTACACCTAAACATGATAAATAGAAGAAGCAGAAACAATGTATAAGTTCTATTTTTTTTTTTTTACCAGTAAGATGAAGGGGGTGAAAACGAACCAACATATCCTCCAATACAGCCAGAAACGGGGGGATTGTTCTCCAATCATCATTTGGATGTCGTCTATGAAACGGTCCAATCCTGTTCAAAGTAAAAAAAACAAAACAAAACAAAACAAAAAAACACCCAGACTGTGGTTTGAGGGAGTCTCTCGCTTTCATAAATGTGTAAACCGATTTTTGGAGGTCATGTTTACCATAAATGTAGGAAACACCAACGACCTCTAAGAGAACCAAAAATAGCACAACCCAGCTGGCGAGAAACGAGTCCATGAGTGTCACCCAGTAGATTCCAGCCTTTAATTCAAAGGAACAGATAAAACTCATTGCCAGGTTTTAAAATAGGGAAACGGAAAGCTGCAGTGAGACAAACTTACTTTTGTGACGCACGGCAGGCCCAAAATGTAGATTAATGCACATGTTGCTATTGTCAGTGAGGCTCGCCTGGATTTGGGAAAAACTTTGGGAAAAGCATCCTGCAGGGAGGTTAATACCACCTCTATGGACAAAAGGAGAGGCTTTAGAAAATGAAAACCCAACAGTTTGACTCTGAGTTGAAGATCTAACCTATTTCTGCAAACAGAGAGTCCAGACCGATAGTGAGAATCATGAAGAAGAACAAAATGGACCACATTGGTGAGATGGGGAGCTTAGTGAGAGCACCTGGATAGGCAATGAATGCCAAGCCAAATCCTGCAGAATAAAACACAATGACATCAATGCTGACAGTTTCATACACTAGACCTCAGGGCCAGCCAAACACTTTGAATGTCTGACCTTCCTTTACCACTTGTGAAATTGGTAATTTATAGATGTGAGCCATATGACCCATGATGGAGAAGACTGCAAAGCCAGCAAAGATACTAGTTGCTTTAAAGACAAGAGAACACGTCACAAATCGGTGCCATTTTAACATTTCTTTTAACAAATAGTGTAGAAATCTGGACTCCTACCAGCATTAGTAATCGACACAATTAATGTGTCTGCGAACACATTGTTGTGGAAGTTATTATAGGAAGAGAGGGCCATGAGTCCTCCCAAGCCAATGGAGAGAGAAAAGAAGATCTGGGTTGCTGCGTCTTTCCACACCTACCATGCACGCATGCACACACGCACGCACGCGCACACACACACACACACACACACACACACACACACACACACACACACACACACACACACACACACAAAATGCAGCAGAAAAGCATAAGCTAATGTTACATGACGAGGCAGATAATGGATGATTGGACACCCACCTGGGCTTCAGCCAGCTTTGTCAAATTGGATTGGGTGCCAATGTAGAACTCAATCCCATCTCTAGCTCCCTCTAGTGTCACTCCTCTGATCAGCAGGATAAAAATCACCACATAAGGAAATGTGGCCGTGAAATACACAACCTTCAGAGAAAGAAGATGAGTTTGAAATCGGAGGCTAAATATAGTCTTAAAATGTACACGACATGATTTCACACATGCTTGATGCAAGACACTGGACAACAGAGAAACAACAGAAAGGGTGAAAACATAAACTGAAGGCATGTTGCTCAGAATTAACTGGAAATCTCATTGTTTATTAATTCCATCCATCCATCCATGCTGCAGAGGTCTGGAAGGGAAACCCAGACCTCTCTCTCCCAGCATCAACCTCCAGCTCAGTCCTGGGGCCAGATGATACGTTTAGTAAGACGTGTCAGATTTACCCAGGAGTCGTTCTTTTTCCTTGCAGCAAATGGGTGGTGGGTTTTAATCCCAGTCTGCAGTCTTTCTGCATTGAGTTTTTATGTTCTACAGTGAGCAAAGTTGGATTAAAGTCAGTGTCTTCAGTCAGAACCGTCTTCAGTTTCACTGCACTACAAACAGCTACAGGAGATCTTTCCTTCCCAGTCATTAGCATCTACAACGACGTTTTGAATGCAACTGTATTTTTCCACTGGAATTAATAAAGTATTTTTTTTTAAATTAACTGGATAAAATAATACATTCAAACTTCTATAAAAATCATTAAATTTGTACGGAAAGTTACATTAGGTAGTTATTCCACCCCGGACAAAGATAAGTTCAAACTAATCATTAATTAATCCTTAATTAACATGACATTTGCTCCCTTGAGTGAACATAAACGTCTTTAGAGAACGGCATTCAGCATTGTGCAAGAGTTCTTCTTCAGTCAGTTATGGCAGAACCTTTGATTTTCCACTTCAAATTATGGACAAGCTTATCCATATGCTGTAGATATGAGGACATACTTTTCCTGATGACTTGATGCCTTTGATCAGAGATGCACCTGCAAGGATGGTGCTCAACAACAGGCAAAGAGCAAGGTGCCAAACTACTGGTCCTGTTTGCTCCAGCCCACCGGATCGCTCCAGAGCCACGTGGCTAAACATGACAAGAGACATCTTTAGCATGCTAGCATGCAGTAGGGTCAATTTTAGTATGCTCATTAGAAATGTGTAGCTCTTACTCCCAGTAGTACTCGCTCGGGCTCTGGACATCCAGCTTGATTATGTTGGATGGTTTACAATTCTTGGTCAATTTCGTCAGCATACCACTGACATTACAATATACTAAAAAAAAGATAAACAGTTAGTGAATGGATCACGCATCTTTTGATTGGATTGTGTCATTTGCCACAATGCAACCGTTTGACATCTTATGATGTTCCTAAAGGGTTCAAAACCTCAGAGAAATGGCACCTCCTTCTAAACCGCAAAAGATGCAACTATGACATTTTAAATAAGCACCGAGAGGCCGTTCACTGCAGGGAGGGATGGTAGTGGTGTTTGGGCAGCTGGTCCATGGAAGAGGGTTCTGCATGGAGGCAAACATGTAGTACAGGCTGTAGCCAATGATGACGTTGTAGTAAATAGCTATTAAGAAAGTCACAATCACCATCCCTATGCCGACACCTGGAAAGAGAGGCGAGAATATAAACTGTAAAATGATGAAAACACCTTAAAACCTAAACATTTCATTAGTTCTATCAGTGTACAGTGCATTTCAAAAGCCAGAATTCAAACCCAGGACCTTATTGCTAGGCAGAAGCACTAACAGCTGTGCAGCCCCTCAAAGATTTTCATTACTTATCAGTATTTACATGTATATTTAACTTGTTTTCATAGACAACAAATGATTGAATAGTGAATGACTTGTCTAATGGATGATAAAATAAAGATATTTTACTTAAATTGTACTTGTTAAAATGTTCTTCTTGTTCTTTCACCAGCTAAAGGAGAATTTGCATTACCAAAGTCTTAAAGAAGCTAGCATATGATCAGAGCTGGGCTGAAGTTAACTGTTGCTAATAGAGCCGTTCACTAACAGCGGTTCTCTTTAAATATGAGAACCGCATTCATTTGTGGACTCAGCGTTGACCATTAACCACATCTACCTTTCATCACCCTGAAATGAATGACAGATGTTTTTCTCTAATCTCACCCTGCAGGATCGGCACTGCTCTCCAAATATTGACTGGACCCTGGCTGCAGAACTGACCGAAGGCACTTTCAAGGAAGAAAAGGGGAACCCCAGTCACCACAAGCATTGTGAAGTATGGGATGAGAAAGGCCCCTATATGACAATGGCACAGAATAAAATAAACAAATGATAGCACAATTAATGACAAGACTGAAAAGGAGCCCTGGCGGATTGGATAATGGATCTGAGAATACTAATGTACCCCCTCCATTCTTGTAGGTCAGGTAGGGAAACCTCCAGATATTTCCCAGGCCAACAGCATAGCCGATCATGGAGAGGACATAGTCACGCTTGTTTGACCAGTTTTCACGGGTAGGATGTCCATTATTGGCCTTTGATTCATCCTGCTTTATGACAAAGTATAGACAATGTAACAAACGAAAAATACTGATCATTTTGAAGTCTATTTTTATTTATCAATCCCCCCAAGAAAAAAGCAACACTCAAGAAATCATACTTAAGAACCATTAAGTCTGATTTAACCTAGTTTTTGTTCAAATAACCTTGAACAAAAACTAGGTTATTTGTTCAAGTTTTTGAGAAAAGATTAACATGACAGCGTTTTAGAGTACATTGGCTTGCATAGTTTTGTAGCCACCATATTTTCTTCCAAAAGGGCATTACTGTAATCGAATTAAAAATCAGTAATGAGGAAATCAAGTTATTGTACTTCTGCAGTGATCAAAGTCAGAAATAGCAGCAGAACATTCCCCATGCCACTTTTTCCAAAGTTAAAAAACAAACAAAAAAAATTATAACTCCTGGATCAAACCTACCTGATCAATAGGCTTCCTCCAAATTAAATTCTTAAAACCTTTCCAGCTGTACTTCTTTATGCCCTTCCACTTGTCTGTTAAACTCTAAATGAGAAAAACCTGAATCCCCTCTGCAGGTTTGTTGTAATAGATCTCCTCCTACGTATCACCCGCTTCGACCCTCTCTTTGTGGTCTCTGACTGCATCCACAATCCCCTTAAACAGGAATATGGTGCATGATACAGTTCTGGACTGATAAATGTTTTATTAACAGAGCTTATTTTTGCAGGTAAATACAGTACGGATGATTCCTCTCATTGTCCTCTTGCATAGAGATAACGTACAAAGAGAGAAATTTATTGATCAGAATCAGTGAAATCTCAATAGTCTTCGGTACAGTCTAACACCGCTTTCTGCTGACGCATGGCGCTTGGAGCTCAGATAACAGCTTGTACACACATGTGGTCACATTGTCAGCATATAATCACAGCCTGACGATGGATCTGATATCTTACCCCATAATCCCTGATACAGAGGTAACTTTGGTTTCTGCTTTTGGTAAGTGCTGTCGACAGTTGTGTGATTAAACATCAGATTCCTTTAAACCAAGCCAAATTCATCACACACTATTGGAACCGACAAATGGAATCGCTAGGTTAGAAGATTAACAAGTCCAAGGAATTTAACTACTGAGAACTGGTTCTCTACAACCGGCTCTTTCCAAAAAATGATTCTCCATTTCCATCCCTAGCTGACGGTTGTTGTTGTGCACGTCAGAAACCAGTAGAGTGCAGTAGTCTGCGAATGCTGTTGAAGCTGGGGCGCAACTACATACTTTCTGAAGTCCATGCGGTTACATTACAAAATATTAATGACTAAATGAATAAATTTTGACATCTGAACAGCAGCCTGAACTGTCCATCCATCCATCCATCCATTTTCTTACACCCTTGTCCCTTAATGGGGTCGGGAGGTGCTGGTTCCTATCTCCAGCTGGCGTTCCGGGCGAGAGGCGGGGTACGCCCTGGACAGGTCACCAGTCTGTCGCAGGGCAACACAGAGACACACAGGACAAACAACTATGCACTCACACCTAGGGGCAATTTAGACAGACCAATTAACCTGACAGTCATGTTTTTGGACTGTGGGAGGAAACCGGAGTACCCGGAGAAAACCCACGCATGCACAGGGAGAACATGCAAGCTCCATGCAGAGATGCTGGGGCCGGGAATTGAACCCAGAACCTTCTTGCTGCAAGGCAACAGCTCTACCAACTGCGCCACTGTGCAGCCTCAGCCTGGACTGCTAACACTAAATTGTTACATGTCTGTTTTCACTCGCCAATTTGTCCAGAATGGCATCAAATGAAACCGAGTGCAATATTGTTTTCAGTAGAGATCACTGCTAATTGTGTTTTCATATGGTTAATGCTACACTAGGTAACTTTTAAAAAAATATGTTTTTAGATATTTGTTAAAACATGTGTATGAGGGTGATTGACAGCACTAAGACCGTTCTCCTGGCTCTGATTGGTTGTTTCTGACAGAGCAACATATTTGTTCAAATGACAGCAGGTCCATAGGGAGAAAGCAGAGGAGCTTGATTTGTCTTTTTTTTAGATTGTCCTATATATAATGCTGTCACAACATAGTGATAGTTTGAACAAATACGTAAAAAATGTTTCATAAAAGTTACAAACTGCTGTTTTAAACAAGCATTATTTAAACATTTAAATAATGCTTTAAAAATTTTCTAAATGTCCATCACTTACTAATGCACTTTTAGAAAGTAAATAATATTTTAAAATCAAAATTTGGGATTAATTGCCTGTTTCTACACCACACTTCCTCCTAATATTAGACCAACCTTTTCTCTCTGGATCCTCTTTTCCTGATCTCCGACTTCATAGCTAAATGACATAAACTTTGTGTTAATTATGTTTTAAAAAT
The DNA here is from genome assembly GCA_033032245.1 of Poecilia picta. Lineage (NCBI taxonomy): Eukaryota > Metazoa > Chordata > Actinopteri > Cyprinodontiformes > Poeciliidae > Poecilia > Poecilia picta. The sequence continues at coordinate 14,095,849 of CM065357.1, read as the reverse complement.
ACAGCACTTAAACCACATATGAAAAACATGAAATCTCAATTTAAAATACTGTCCGTGAGGGATAACAGCCACTGACTGAACTCTGCATCTGATCATACTTCACAACACTAGTGTAGTGTTATATTGAGTGAAGAAACAAAATACCTGGATTTACACTGAGATTGTATTCCTCAAAATTAGACACGGTTTACAAATTAGGTGACTTCTGTAGTCAGTTGGTTTCACTGGATTGTATTCATATACAGCAGAGTAAAAAGGGCTGAATTCAAATGCAGATTATGCTGTTCAACTGTATAATTGTACAAAAATGAAATTTGATAAAAGGGGTCTATGCAAAATTCACATATAGTCGGTATTTATTGCATTGTTTACCATGTATCGTGATCATAGATTCCAGTTAAGTATGATTAAACCCCACAAAACTATCTGGGTCAGGATTGTGAGTTTTAATATTTTCTCCAATCAATGAGTATCAGTAAAACAAATTTGAAAATATGATTAAATGTAATTACTGTGTGCAGATTAGTGATATAAATTACACTTCTTTATGTTACTGGAGTCCTAAAGAACTTTACATGTGAGTACTTTTCAAAAGCAGTATTTATGTTTGTGGGGCTACGATTGCTCTGCCACGCAGTCAGATCCATACAGTCACCTAATAAAGATAGAATAAGTAGCTGTTATTGTCACAGCCCAAGCTCTTAAAAATAAAAAAGAAACTGCTGTTTTTGGCAAAAAGTTATTTTTTGGTGTCTGACAAGCCAGTTCAAAAACCTCTTTAACCTAGTTTAAAAACAACCAGCAGCTTCATATGTCCTGAGTAAATAGCCAGGGATCCCGTTTCCCCAGCACTAGTCTGTCTGACAGTCCTTGTTCATCCTGCATCATACCTTCGCCAGTAGTCAGAGGAAAGGAGACCCATTCCGCTCTGTGTCCACATTGAGAATAAACTAAATAAATCACACATTTGGAGGCCATCATCACTTGTTGCTGCGGCCACGCTAACTCTCCCAACTCCCAAGTCGGTTATGTGTCTGAGTGAGATGGTTTATTCCCAAACGCGGGGCGCTTAGTGAGAAAAACCCGAAGGTTTGAAACAAACGGACTAATTCAACTGCTAGCACCGTTAAGAGGAAAGGTGCCGCACTGAGACGGTTTTAGGCAAAAAATAATGCGAAACTAAAGAGGTTTTTACAAAAATATCAAAATACAAAATAAAGATAGAACCATAGATAACTTATTTAGACAGTTTATCCGCAAAACAAAAGCTGATTTGAGGGGCTAAAAAAACTACCTGTATCATCTGCCGTTGATTTTAAGCTAGTATCAACGGCTCTGCGCCGTTACCTAGCAACCCCCCCAACCCCTTAGCTAACCAAGTTGAGCTACAGCACTTTTGATCAGCTGGTTTTGCCGCTGTATGCAAAGCACAATGGGTGGTGGGAAAGGCAAGAGTTTTGCTATTGACTTACCCTTCAGAAAGTACTTGCATCGCTTCAAAATGTACGTTTATATAGTAGCGCGTCTAGTTACTGTCATCCTCAAGTGCGAATGTAAACTTGAGTTGGGGGCGTGGCCAGTGACAGCTTACTTTGATTTAAAGGGACAGGCCCTCAAGTGTAAGATCATTCTGAAAGATCTCAAAATATACACAGTCCAGTCACATTAATGTGACCACCACGTACTTTCCACTTCAGAGTTAAATAACCAATCACAGAAGGCAGGTGGCAGCACAGTGCAGTTGAGCGTATATAAAGGGTGTGTGTGGGCTTCGGAAAACATTTCAATCGTTGGCGTAATGCAGAAACGAAGCGATTTATCCGACGTCCAAAAGGGCATGATCATTGGCTTTCGGGCCAAGGGTGGAAGCATTTCCGAAACGGCTGAGTTTGTGAACTGTTCTCGTGCCGCCGTGGTAAAAGTGTACCGTGCATGGCAAAATGGTACTGTCCAAAATCAACGACGTGGCAAATGTGGTGCACCACGGGCCATAGATGACAGAGGCGAACGACGGTTGCGGAGATGCGTTCGGGCAGATAGACGGGCTACCGTTGAGCAACTGACCACTAAAATGAACCAAGGGGCTACCACAAGTGTCTCCCAAACCACTATTCAGCGAACATTGCTGCGTCTGGGCCTCCGAAGCAGACGCCTGGTTCGTGCACCTATGCTGACTGGTGTTCATCGACGACGAAGGCTAGAATTTGCACGCCAGTACAGCAGCTGGACGTCCACTGAGTGGCGACAGGTAGCGTTTTCAGATGAATCGCGTTTTATGCTCCATCGGACAGATGGACGTTGGCGTATAAGGCGTGAAACCTCTGAAAGGAACCACCCTGCAACCATTGCAGGAACGGTCCAAGCTGGAGGCGGGAGCATTATGGTCTGGGGAATGTTTTCCTGGCATTCTCTGGGTTCACTGATTATTGTGGAAGGCACGATGGATCAATACAAGTACGCATCTGTCCTTGCGGACCATGTCCACCCCTACATGCGCATTGTTTTTCCTCAGGACGATGGCATCTTCCAGCAGGACAATGCGAGGTGCCATACAGCTGCCAGTGTACGTGCGTGGTTCGAAGAGCACCAAGATGAGTTTACCGTCCTCCCCTGGCCAGCAAACTCACCTGACTTAAACCCAATCGAGCATCTGTGGGACCATCTCGATCGAGTTGTTCGCGCCATGGATCCTCAACCGCGTAATCTAGCGTAGCTGGCCACGGCATTAGAGTCGGCATGGCTCAACATCCCAGAGAAGACCTTCAGGGACCTAAGTGACTCTCTTCCTGCACGTCTCGTAGCAGTTCGCTCTGCGAAAGGTGGTTATTCTGGCTTTTGACAGATGGTCACATTAATGTGACTGGACTGTGTAGATCTATCTATCTATCTATCTATCTATCTATCTATCTATCTATCTATCTATCTATCTATCTATCTATCTATCTATCTATCTATCTCTATCTATCTATCTATCTAATCTATCTATCTATCTATCTATCCTGTTGAAAATATAGCAGGAGAGATTTAAAATAAAAACATGGACGTATATCACCACCAGCCATACCGAAAGTACTGACATCAAGCATGTCTAAAACGCATTTGTGAAGTGAACAACACTTGAAAAAGTGATCAACACGTTTTAAAGTTAACAGAGTTAAGTCACACTAAACTCTATTTTAAAGCTTCCAAGTATAATAATAGTGAACTTCAGTCATAATACGTGCATCTTTCCCACTGTATTAGTTTCCCACACCCTTTTTCTTTTCTTTTTTATTGTGTTTTACACTTTACTTAAATTAGACCAATGAGCATAGAATTTGAATGCTTATAATGTTTTCGCAGTCTTAAGATTTTGAGCAGGACTTTATATTATATATCAGAGACAACAGAGTAAAACAGAAAGAACTATAGGAGAAAACATATAAAGAAAAACGGAAATTAAAGGCAAATAAAAGGCTATAAATGATCCTCACAACACAAAAGGATCATAGTCACAGACATATCATATAATACACATTATATTAAAGCTCATAAACTGATTTTGAGTACAACATGTAATCATGATCAAGTGACTGCTCTTAACTAAAGCATGTCAATGTTTTCTGACTTTAGATGCAGAATAATACTGCTGAAGAAACATCTGTTAAATTTCACATTTGAACAACAACAAGTGTGTGTGATAACATCATAATATGCCACTGAGCCTGCACTGATTTGGGTTTGGCGATTCTCGAACAGTGGTCTAATGCACATGGCTAGATCTGGATGCTGGAAGCCCAACGCAGACAGAGAGCAGACTCTGACGGGATGTCCTCCTGACTGATCTCGTTCCCATCCAGTCGCAGCGTCTGCAGTCTGGAAAAATTTGTCACGTCCACAACGGAGCAGAAGCTTCCCAGGGAGAATTCTGCAATGACAGGACAGTGACTTATAAAATATCCCTGTGCCGTGAGGGATATGTTATTTTCTCGCAATATGGCTTAAAGGCCATTTACCTTTGATCTGATTGGCTTGCAGGTAGAGATGCTGCAGTGTGGTGCTGACAGTAGGGATTCTCTCCAGTTTGTTGAAGCTCAGGTCCAGCTCCACCAGTCCAGTTACATTGAAGGTGTTGGATGGGATCCCTTTGTCTTTCAGCAGATTGTGAGACATCCTTATATACTGCAGCTGAGCTAATCCCCCCAGGAAACCCTCAGGCAGAGAGTCAATGGAGTTAAACTCCATGTAGAACTGGTGCAAATGTTCAGGAAGAGCATCTGGGACCTGAAGCAGAAAAGAAAAGGTTTATTTGCATGACGTCATTCAGGCACAAGGCAAGTCAAAGTCCTTTAAGGGGAAAATGAAAAACAGCTTAAATATTTACATGACAGACTAGTAAAAATAGTAAAAATGTAAATTATAAAAAACCCTAACCCTAGTCAAGACAGGAAGAATGTGGATGTGGGAAAGCTGCTCTTTATGGAGGTATAGGTTAGTGTGCTAATTGTTGGTTAACAAACTGTAACAAAGATTTAATTTAATTACAAATTCATAAACATTATAAGACTTAGGGAAATAAGTTTAGATATCTAATTATATTTTGAATTAATTGAAATGTATTTTTCAAAATAGCAGAGATAACTTTTATTTTGAAACAGGAAATGGAAGTGAGAAGTTTTGTTTTGAACTTGATTTGTCTCGGCAGTTTATTTCTGTTATTTTCTGTTATTGGTCCTCTGATCTGTCCTCTGCAGTGTCTGATTTAACTGTTGCTCCCTTTGCTTTACTTATTAATTAGTCTGAAACAATGAACAGCATCTATCAGATAATTTTGAAACTCCACTCTCAAGAACTTCTGTTTTCTACCTTAAAATGAATGGAAAACTGTCCTCTCACTGATTCAACCCACATACAAATCCTGCAACTGGAAGAGATTTTGGTCATCTTTTACCACGGACATCTAAAGTTGTATGCTATCAGAATAGAAATGCCAGGAAATTTTGTAGTACTCTGATCAAACCCCACAATATCTTTTTTTGTTGACATTCATGCTTGAACCCCCCCACCCCCCCAAAAATTTGATTTATATTTAGTTGTCTAAATACCTTTATCAGCTTGTTTTTGCTGATGTCAAGCAGTGTGAGGGATTTTAAAGCCTTCAGTGATGTGGTCATGTCGGTAACCTCATTGTCATGAAGATGCAGGATAGTGAGGTTATCCATTCCTTCAAGGTCTGTTGGGATTACCTGGACAAGAGTGAAGTTACCAAAGCCAATTTGTTTGTCATGATATACACCCAAAGCATGCAAACGTGAACAACAAAATGACTGTTTAGGATTATAGGTAGAGTGAAGCATTACCTTTTCAATCCTGTTGTGGTCAAGCCTTAAGTCCCGCAGTGAGGGAGGAAGGTTTGGTGGAACGCTGGTCAAGTTATTGTGGTGTAGAAACAAACGCTCCAGTCCTACCAGCTTTAAAAATGCCTAAAATAAAAAAAACATGTTTAATTTATAATGGCATGTAAGATTAGCAGCTGTACTTTCTATTTCCTTCACATGTTCTTTGTATTTGTTATGCTGTTAAAGGGCCATTTGGTTGAGTCAAAAAGTCACTGCTCATCTTATTAAAGAGAAGAGAACTTGGTCTTTCCAATGTGAGATCCTGCTAGCAGAAACCGTTTCAGGAGGCTGTCATGCAACCTGATGTAATTAAGTTTTTTCTTAGCAGTCGGAGAAAAGTGCATCTTCAAACAATAAGCGGAAATTTTACATCTTTGGTAAGTGGCTGCTGCTGAGCATCTAATTAGTCATTTAGCACAAAATGATGAATATTTCCAATATTTGTTTAACTGGCTGCTGCAAAAGAGAAACTAAATAAAGTATCTTGCAAAAGTATTCACACCCCTTGAATTTAGCACATTTTGTCTCATTGCGACCTCATTGTTTAATTTATTTTATTGGGATTCTACGTGACGGACTGAGATCCATGTTTTACAATTCAAAACTAGAAAGACGAGACATGCATTCATGAGCGAACTAGAAACAATGAACTAGAATCAATGCGCAGCTTCAGTTATTACAATTAAAAACCAGCGATCAGGCCTGAAACCTGGGAGTAGTGATGGACTCTGACTTGAACCTTCAGAGCCACATTAAGACAGTCACAAAGTCGGCCTTCTATCACCTGAAGAACATCTCCAGGATTAGAGGACTTATGTCTCAACGACATCTAGAGAAACTCATCCATGCGTTTATCTTTAGCCGCATTGATTACTACAACAATGTCTTCACAGGTCTGACTAACAAATCAATCAAACAGCTGCAGCTGATCCAGAACGCTGCCACTCACGTTCTCACTAAAACCAGGAAGATAGAGCACATAACACCAGTTTTAAAGTCTCTACACTGGCTCCCTGTAGCTCAAAGAATAGACTTTAAAATACTGTTGTTAGTTTATAAATCACTGGACGATTTCGCACCACAATATATTAAAGATCTGTTATTTCTGTTATTCTGTTAAGATCTGTTATTTCTGTACCAACTCAAAGTCTGACTCCTCAGATCTTCTGGCTCTGGTCTGCTCTAAATCCCCAGAACCAGAACAAAATGAGGAGAAGCAGCATTCAGTTTCTATGCACCACAAATTTGGAACAAACTTCTAAATAACTGTAAAACAGCTGAAACACTGGGTGCCTTTAAATCTCAACTTAAAACTCCCTGTTTAGAGTTGCTTATGGCTAAATTAGGGTTAGAGTGCAGGTTTTGATGTCTAAGATGTTTTTAATGTTTACATTTTTTTACCTTTACTTTTTATCTATTATTAACTTCTTTTTATTTCTCTTTCACACTGTCTATGTAAAGTCCCCCCCAAAAAAGTCCCAGTTAAACGAATCGATGCGTTTTAACTAAAACTCTGAGGTGTGAGAATCCTTGTTAAATGACGTTTTAACTATAACTATGAAGTGTGAGAATCCTTGTTAAATGGCGTTTTAACTAAAACTCTGAGGTGTGAGACGTTTAACTGAAGCCCTACAAAGGGTGCAGTTGTTTTTATCTTTTTAAAAAGATAAAAACATTTTAATGTTTTTATCTTTTTAAAAATCTTTTTCGTTTTAAAAATTCTCTTTGTCTTTCTAACTGTTTATTCACTGTCACATGCTGTTTTTATTTTAATTATGTAAAACACTTTGAAATGCCTTGCTGTTGAAATGTGCTATGTAAATAAAATTTGATTGATTCATTCATATTCAACCCCCAAGTGAATCTAAAGGTCAAAGTGTTTTGGGATGTGATTCCATTAGCTTTGCTCATCTACTGATATGTTTGCATAATCAATAGATTCAATCATCATTGCAAAATAAATCAACCTTAGTCACTCTGAAGGGAAAGTGCCTGAGCATAATCTCCTTTAGTCTTGGTGAATGTAATCAATAGAATTGTTGTTGTTATAAACTATTTCTTTGTAGATCTGGCTGCATGTTTAGGGCTACGGTTTGGCCGGAAGGTGAACCTCTGACATTGTCATTTGCAGCATCTGAAAGGTTTTCTGACAGTATTGCTAAGTAAATATAGCTTCCCTGCATGTGATGAAGAAAAGCGTTCCCTGCCCCACGGCATGATATTCGTTTATTGTGTGCACTGTACACCTGAAGCCTGAAAGCTACAGAATGGACATTATGTGGTTTCCTTCACTAATAGGATTTTTATGGCAAAATAGTTCAAACTCACAAAGATCATATAAAATATATAATTCTCTTATTACAGATTATCACTTGAATTTAACTCTGGACCTTTTTCCTCGTCCATTCACTAATATCACTACAATATGTCAGAGAAAAAAGGGAATGAATTATAATGCACAGAACACTTTTTTACTTGATAAAAATAATGACAACCAATCATAACTTTTTTTCCATTCTCTCTTCCTCTGAGAGAACAGACTGGTTCAAGGTTTGTTAGGATAAAGAATCACTTAACTTCTCTGACATACACAAGAACAAAAGTCAAACGACAGGCTGACAGACATCTGCGGGCCATCTGTCAGCCTCTCAGACCCGCATCGTTGCATTTAGCCTCGCACAAACACACATCTGGGCATAGTTTTGTGATCACATTACGTTACCTCCTTTCCAATAGCATCAGACGTCAACTGATTGTGATGCAACATGAGCCACACCAGACTGGTTGCGTTGACCAGAGCTGCGTCAGGCACAGCTGAGATAGCGTTGTTCTGGAGGTACAGGTACTTGATGTGGGAGGGAATGGATGGAACGGTAGTCAGGCCTCGTCCATCACAATACATGGCTATGGGGAATGTTGGCGGGCAGTCGCACTTATCAGGACACGCCCCTCCCACTGTATCTGCCCGCAGGAAGCCAACCTGTTGTCCTTGGCCATGGCGGTGAAACAGCCAGGCCAGAGGGTCCCATCCATGAGAGAGGCAGAGTGGAAGCAGGGCAGACAGGAGGATTACAGTCTCCAGACGCATTTTCACAAAGCACAGAAGCCTTCACAGTTGCCTGAGACAGAAATAGAGAGAACATATTCAGAGTAAGTTCCTTCATGCTGCACTAATTGGTGGAGGTTTTATTAAAAAAGAGATTGGTAATGACAAAAATATCAAAAAAGAAAGACAGGAAAAAGAGCCACTCGTATACGCTGTTGAAATTAAAGCAAAGATTTTTCCAACTTTTATGTGACACATATCAGTGTTGTTTAACTAAAAAGTGTTTGAGGGGAAGTTTAAAAACTAAGAAAGGTGAAATATGCAGGCACACCCTTAAACTAAAACTTTGCTGAACAGCATCTTGAGTTCACTCCTGTTATCAAATATAGAGAATTTGACCAACGTAAAATAAGGCGTACATTTCTCAGTACATTATTAGATTTTATTCATTGTTTTTGTTCATTTGTATCTGCTAGCTAAAGCCTGCAGAGAGGTTACAAAGTATTTAGATGATCTTATTCTACAAAGGAACCAGTCAGAATCAGAGTATTAAGAAGAAATGAAAGCAGAAACAGGACGAAAGGGTGGAAAGCAGCAGCAGCGCTGAGGCATTTCTGGTCATTGCTGGTTGTGTTCCACATGTGAAACATGGTCCTGGCAGAATCATGCTGTGAGGTTACATTTTTTGTTTGATAAAATGAATGTCAAGGTGGATGAAATAATGAATAGTTCTAAATGTTGTTCATTTCATTCATACAGCTTTGATTCAAAACTTTCAAAAATAAGAAATTTTGACATGGCTGGATTTTGTATGTAACGAAAACTTGTGATTTTTACAGGCATGTTTATAGTTTTTAATATTTTTCAAGAGTATGTTTCTACTCAAAAGCTTTTGTGGCTCACCTGCTGGGGTTGAATTATCATTCAGAGCCTTTGCCTTTGTTTTTGGACATTGTGTCCACAGGGAGGCACATTTTTAGAGGACTAGGCCCACAAGGAGCCTGTGAGGAGAATATGTAAAAGTTCCAGGTTCTGTTTTCTGAAAGTTATGTGATTTTTGTATATATATATATATATATATATATATATATATATATATATATATATATATATATATATATATATATATATATATATATATAATATATATATATATATATATATATATATGTATATACATACTGTATATATATATATATACACTGGACTGTGTATATATATATATATACAGTATATATATATATATATATTTTTTTTTTTTCCTTCAAAACCTTGAATTGAAAGCTGGTTAAAGTCAAATCTTTTAAATGCAGCTTGTCTTTGTCCCTTCATCCAAACTATTTTTATTTCCATATGGTCCCATTTTACAAATCACACCTTAAGCTGCTAACTGTCGAAGTGTGTTTACGTTTGACTCTGTGTGTTTTGTGCATTTATGTAAATATATGTATTTTTAAAAAGTACCTTGATTTACCCAGCACAAAAGTCACTGAGATCAGTAGCCTGTGGTACAAGAACACTTCGTGTCAGAAAGCAGAATACACAAAGAACAGATCAAACTGCATATATAAATATATAAGTATTCTTGAATACACATACTTAATAAACATTTTAGCCAGTTTGGTAAACCAGATAAAGACAAATGTTTCTGCCTTAAAGTCATTGAAAGACCACATCCTTAATTTGCATGTCCATCATATTCTTCTAACTCTTCTTAAAAATTTGATGCAGACACAAAGAGAAAAGTCAAAGTGGAGGACAAAAGAAACAGTAGACTGTCATCTAATGCCCATCTAATTCAGGTGAACTGAGTCTGAAAGTCATTTCTTTAAGAAACAGAATAAAATAAAAAAGACAAGACAGGATTTAAGAGACGCCTCATCTCTCAGCTGATTGTCTACTGCAGGTGAAAATCAGCTCTTTTTGAATCACCTGGCTGGTGCCTATGTTCTATTTTCTCTGACAAACTGTTATCTTTGGTATTATTTGCAGACTCAGTGAAAGAAACTGGAACACATTTAGTCAGAAAGTGTGAAAAATCCATTTAAAAGTTGTTGCTTAGTTGTTTTTATTCTTGTAGCACAACACTGTTTTATCCCTTGACTTTATCTGCCTGAAGGATCCACGGGTCGTGATTGAACATCTTAATGGAAACGTTGAAAACCAAATTACATCAGAATGGAGCAAAAGTCCAAATTAAAAGTGTTCAAGTGTTCAAGACCTCCAGTGAGCCTGGAGAACCTGCTGATCAAAACCAACCAAGATCTAAAAGTTTGAAGACATGTTTAACTTTTTTCACTGTTCTGTAGTTTAGCTGCAATACAAAACGCAGCTCTACCATCATTACCTTCATTCTTCTCCTTAAAACCACAGACACACACACCTAAACACAAACACACACACACACACACACACACACACACACACACACACACACACACACACACACACACACACACACACACACACACACACACACACACACACACACACACACACACACACACACTCCTCACCTGATCAGAGAGACTGGTCCTCCTTGCCTCTGCTTTCTCTGTGTGCCCAGGAGCGAAGGGGCCCCTGAGAAACACTTTATTAAAAAAAAAACAAAAACGTTCTCCCCTCCCTGCTCTCCGTTCCGTTGTCCCAGCCCTCATCCCACCCCTCTGTCTGTTCTCCATCTGCTGGTCACTTTCTCCCCTTTATCCAGTCGCCGGCACCCCACTTCTCTCAATTTAGAGAGAAGCAGACGGTGTGAAGGATTGTTTCCATCTGTGTTCCCCTCACGTTCTCTCTTTTCTGAATCCCACTGCTTTCAAACATTTTGTGGGACCTTGTCTCACTGGATCAGATTTTTTTGGTTTTCTGAAATGAAAGGCTGGACAGAACCACACATCACTCATCTAACCCAATATCCTTTTTATCTAAGCAAACTTTTGGATGGTCAACAAAAAGATTAGTGTCATAATTATGACCAACACTGTATGAAAAATGCAAGTGTGCACTATAATAACAAAACATGTAAAGACTATAAAAATCATACGACGTACATTTTCAGGAAACATACTGAATATGAATTCATTAATATTCCCAGACATTGAAATACAATCTCAGTGCAAAAATATTCATACCTCTTGAAATGTTTCATTAATTTAGTTACAACCTCAAAATTCAATGTTTTTTTTATTTTATTCTATGTGATTAACCGACACAGACTGGTGCATGGATGATATGTGGTTTTAAAACTATTTTATGATTACAAATCTGAACATAGTGCATTGCATTTTTATTCAATACTTTCTAGAAACAGGTGCAAAGCTGCCCTGTGGATCCAGAGTGAGATTGTTCCCTTTCTTCTTTGCAAATTAGTCAAAGTTCAAGCCAAGTTGGAGGGAAAACATCTGCAGTTTTTAATTGTCACCACAGATCCTTAGATCTTCCATCCTCACAGCATTCCTACAGTAAAATATGGTGAAAACATAATGTTTTATTGTAGGGTGTTCTGTACATTGAAACATGGTGGGAGAATGAAGAAAGAAGTTTGAAAGAGAGATATAAGTCTGCCGTTTTTTAAGCAGGTGGTAAGCAGGTTGTATTATGACCGATGAGCCAAAAATATATTGTGTTGTATTGTGATTATGCAAACTATGCAGAAAAAGAAAAAAATCAGAGTTGTTTTTTTTTTACTTTGCATGAAAACATAAAATGCAATGTTTTTCAGCTGCATGCAGTTTTTGAGCAGCTGCTTCAATTAAAAGATTCCACATCTTATCCTGTGTAGCGATATTATTTTCTGAAATTCATATGACTAACTTTAATGTGTAAATTAAACATACAAGGGGTAAAATCTGAGTTTTATGTACTAATATTTGAGGAAATAGAAGTAGCACTTCAGCCTTACTAAATGAAATACTGCGTAGGTTAAACCACAAAAGGTTTTGCCAAATTACTTTGTAAATTACATTCTAAACTTTGAGAGTATAACCATAGTGCTACAGCTGGTAAAAGCACAGAATTCAATAGGAAATATCAGAATGTTTCCGTTAATGAAGAGCTGCAATTTTAGTAGATGTAAAACACTTTTTCCAAGGAGCTGCTGCTGTTGTAAAGAAAGTAGTGAGTGAATCAATAACATTTAAGCAGGTGTTTATGTAAAGACAAACACTAGATGAAAAGATAAATCCCTTTTCACTTTTATATTATTGCATTTTGTACTTTGCTCCCTTCAGTGGTCCTTTTTGCTCTTTTACGTACATTTGTGCAAACTGTCAGCAGCTCATGTGAAAAATGTCAGCAAAACTGTAAATAAGACTCATATATTTTGAGTTTTGACGTGGGATGGATCCGGCTTCCTTTGACTCTCTGCAACACTTTCACATCTTGTAGAGAGGTAAACGAAAACAGCTGTCAGCCCATCCTCTTATGGTGTCTGTCTGGTTTTGATGTGGGCCTCTTCCTGCCACAGAATCCTTCAAACTGGTGCCCCATTTGGACCGAAGTTTCAGTGCATAGTTTTGTCTTTCATTTCTCAGACAAAGTAGTAAATTTCAGCTTGTTTTGTCAGGTCTGACATATGTTTTCATGTGTTTTATTCTCGGAGGAAACATTTTACATCTACGATTATCATAAAGGAAGAAAGGTCTTGCTGCTGAAAATTGACATATTTACACTTAATGATGGAGCGACTAGTCAGATGAGAGAAATTCAGATGATCTGAAAATAGAAAAAACACAATCTATAAAATATAGTACAACTTCAATGTGTTTTATGTCAGCCATAAACATAAATAATGTTTTTCAAAGTTTTTCTTGCTACTTTTATGGAGGAAAAACAATGGGTGACTACACAGTATTCTGCATGAAATACTGTATCTCAAAGTTGCTCTATGGATTTTGAGGTCAAGACTCATGGAGGTTGCTTTGTGGACATGTTGAAAGAAGGAGCAGGTCACAATAAAACTGTGTATAAAATCGTCCATTAAGTTATGTATGTTCAAGCATAAAATGGGGAAGTATTATGCAAAGTTCACTACGCGCATGTTTTTTGTGCTTTCACTTGGGCTTCTGCTTCTTTTAGAGACAGTCCAAGTGTTTAATAAACTCCACTTAGCTGTTTTCTGGCAATATGTTAACGTTTTTTGGTGTCTGGAAAACTTCTAAATATTACATCACGTCTGGTTTTACCGCTGTACGTGATGTACAATGGCTGCTGGAAAGGACAAGTGCTTTGCAATCTTGTTGGTTGCAGAGGAGGCTCTACATCTGCTTCTGGGTCTAACACAAGGTTAAAGGTGAGCCTTTGTACATTTAAAGTGATGTGAAACCATAAAGCAGCTCATTCTGAAACTGAGCAAAGTGACATCTCATTACTCAGAAGAACATGTTACATTGTAGCTAAGTTGAAGCTGCTCCTAGTTGCTTACACTTTGCTATAACAACACCAACAGTTGATTGTATATTCTTAACAATGAAGTGATTTCATGACTGGGCTAACTGGCCCGAGCGCATCCATAGTACTCTGGTGGGATCCAACGTATTGCTGAGAGCGACCAATTCTTCTTGATTGTAGGAGAAGCCTGCATGCCTACCGACTGGATTTGCATGAATTCATGAATTCAATCATTTGGATGGCAGCCCAATGCTTTTTGCAATAAAGAAACAAAGACTCTCCTCCAATCTGGAGGACTGCATTGAAAAATGCAGAGAACTCAAAAACCAAAGTCTGTACCGTGATACTAGGTAGCCAGTCAAGAACAAGTCAAGAACCTCACTTCCGTGCAACACACTTTGCAAAAATATAGCTATAAGTCTTCTCCATGCCCACTAATCTGCCATTTGAATTCCTCTGTATATTTGCAAAGCTAAAGATATTGTTTGCTTTTGTCCCACAAAGACAAGAGTCAAGCTGTTCCTCCTTTGAATAAGACACTGGAGTAAGATCTACCACTGGAGCAGATTGATCTCTGTGGATTTGTAGCAAATAGTACATTTGTGCTTCAAAAGTATTAAATATTAAACTGGTAATGGTTTGTGACTATATATATCAAGAAAAGCCTAGTGAGAATTATATTTGGAGCTTTTGCACACTTCATATGACGAGGCACTTGTACACACTGACCACTTTATCTTGTACACTCTGCTAGTTCCCTACTGAGCCAACTTTGGCCTTCAGAACTGATTTTACTCTTTAAAGCATCAGTTCAATTCAGTGTGGAAAGCATTCTTTATAGGGACTTTGATACATATTGACATAATGGCATCACACAGTTGATTCATATTTGTCTAGTGCATATTTATGATGCAAACCTCCTGTTCCACTACATCCCAAAGATAATCAACTGGATTGAGATCTGGTGACTGTAGAGACCATTGGAGTGAAGAGAAATCACCACCAACACCTTGAATAATTGACAGATGGGAGGATGAATCCACACTTTCATGTTAATCTTTCAGTCCATCCATCCATCCATCCATCCATCCATCCATCCATCCATCCATCCATCCATTGCAGGGTTTCAGAGGGATTGGTGTCCATCTCCACTGGTTCTGAGGCAGGATTTGTCCATCACGTTAGCAGAAATCTAACTACCATCAAAATGTTGCAACTATCGAGACTCATCAGACCACATGAACCCACTTTTGTTCTGCAATTGTCTAGTCTTAGTGAGCCTGCATGAACTGCTGTCTGTGTTTCCTGCAGCTGACAGGAATGTCGCCCAGAGTGACTTTCTCAATGGATATTTTTGATTTTCTGGAGAGTTCTCTTTAAACCTGGGAGATGATGTCAATGTCCATGTCAATATTTCCACTGTTCCTATGAAAACATATTAAAAAAATCCATCCACACATTCATCATACAGTCAGACTGTATATTTGTTAAACATCTAAATTTGTTTTGCCCAGAAGTTACACAACTGGCTAAACATCCTCCACATGTTGCGATTCCTTATGTTTTACCATCAGTTTTTCATCTGGGAGCTATAAGGATGAGATCACTGACTGGAAAAAAAAGCTAATTTTATTTAAATTACATCAACTTATGTTTTGATTCCAGTGATTAAAGTCTCTCAGTAAGAGATAACAGATCTGCCCAAAAGTAAAAACCTGGTCTATTGATTTTTGATCTTTTCTGTGGCTGTGCCCCCTGTAGGGCCATCGAGTGGCTGTGCGGGAGAGGAAAGGCTTCATTGCAATTATCTAACCCCAGTAAACTACCACAACTTTTTTTTTTGGTTGTGGTAGTAATAATCTATACTTCTGACTGCATACCAATAGCTAATACACGTCTGTGAGCAGGGTTTTGGAAACTTGTCTCAGCACTGCATCAATCCCAACTGATTACAGAGCAATCTAGTCAGCAGTAAAGCACTAAATACATAAAGGTCTACGGACCTTTCAGCATTTCAATTGGTTATTGTTGACTATAGGGGTTGTGTTCAACACCAGACAGTAAAAGCTTTCATACAACCATCATGTGAAGACGCCTACAATGCATTGAACTGATCCAGACATTTTGCTTGCTCTGTTTTGATGCCTCAGGTCGAAAAATTCACCCGTCATGAAACCTTTGAGCAAGAATCACATACTAATATTATATTCACCAGTTTTAAAGTGTTTTGTGTGACACACATACTCTACTCAGCATCACAAGCCTATTTAGTTTCTAAATTTAATATATATAAAATTGGTTTATGAGATGGTCAAGCTGATAAACTTGTGAGTGATACAGAGAGATAAGCGATATAAATAAAGAACACAAAGAGACATAAACGAGTGAAAGGAAAGAATACAATACTTAAAGAATTGATTTACTTGACTTCAAAGAAAATGGCTAAAAAAAGACATAACAGTATCCTCAAAACATCCAACCTCCATTGTATGGTATGTGAAGGACTAGAATGGGAGATGGGAGGTATATGATTTTATTAATGTTTTAGAAATAATCTGAAAACTGTGGTATACATTTACTGTAGAACATCCTTTGCATTTATATCTGTGGTATGCCTATCTGGCAAGTTTGTACATTGGTTCTTCTTTACAGCTCATGCTCGGTCAGAAATGATGGATTGTAGATAGAATTGATCTGTAGATAAAGACTTTCCCACAGCATGATGCTGCCATGTATTATTAGTTTTCTCCCACACATTGCTTCTTATGCTCAGGAAACAAAGTTTTCATCAGACCAGAGAACATTTTTTTAGTATGTTTGCTGTGTACCCTACATGACTAATGCTGAACTGAAATACCATTTTTTTCCCATTTTTTGTAGGTGTTCTTCTCATCCCTTTCTACAAAGCCAAATTTGTGGACTGTACACCTTTAAGACTTGTAGATCTCTGTATCTAGTGACCATGCAGCTTTTTGCAGTTTCTCTGATCAATGTTTTAGATGTACAGCTGTTTCTTGGTATGTTCTCTTTCCATTTTCAACTTGTGAATTCAACAGTGCCCTGTGGACTGTTCAACTTTCAAAATAGTCAGGCATATAATCAGACACTGTGTGCATGCTTGTACACAAAGCATTTACATCTCTTAGGCTTCCCTACACAATATTACAGCTATAACAGGCTGTAAAATCCATGAGTCATTATAATATAAGGCGTCCCAGTTTAACAAGTTTGTTATTTAAGAAATTACAATAAAAAGGGAAACAGAGGAATGAAAAGCATTTTATTTTCTTTATTGTAAAATATCTGTAACTTGTATTGCTTGACAGATGTTCTTTAATTTTATAGTTTTCCATCTTTAAGTCTAATTTCCTGAGGTTTAGCCCTATACTTAACCTTTATGCTCCTTAACCTAACCCTGGCCTTAGCCATAAGCTAACAAAGGTCTCATGTTTATGGTCTAATTTAACAAAGATCTAATGTTGATGGTGCATGTGTGTGTTTCTTTAACTCACACACACACATAAACAAATACAGTAACGACCCCTTGGAGGACCTCCTTATGCAGGTGATATTTAAATCTAACCCTCCTCCTTCATCTAAACATGCAGTTGTACGTATTAAAACATACACAACAAAGGAATTTTTCTAAGAAATGAAGTTTTCAGAGATACTTGGACATAGTGACTCCTGGAGGTAATTTGAACCGTGGCGCTCCAGGGCACAGGGGCAGCAAAACCATGCGATAGAAAGCAGATGTTCACCCACATGCCGAATCACACAGATGTTCATCGTTTTGCAGGATCTTATAGTTTTACCAAGAAAAACAGTTAATTTCCAGGTGCATGACTTAATTACAGCACCTTCATACCATTTCTGTATACTGACTAGTTTTCACCTAACAGAGCTTTTTTTTTTATCAGATACCTGCACTATAGAGCATCTGGAGATCAAACATGATGTTTGAAATAGCAGAAATATTCACTTTAGCAAATAATTTTAAGTAACACCCAGCTAAGCAATCAGGATCAAGAATCTGAGGTCAGTTTCAATGGAGGGTTTTGCATCTAAAAAGAGGTAGTCTTAATGAAGAGGGTTGGTTTTCATCTCCTCCTCTTAAAATGTTATTATACATGATATTTAAACATGCTGCGCTGAGAGTACACTACAGTTTATATGGAGCTGCACAATACCAGGAAAATATGTAATTGCAAATTGCCAACAGATAATTGGAAGTCACGTAATTAATGAGTCTTTCATCCGTGAGGTAATGTCCCCTCCAATCTCCTTGTGCTTCAGTATCTACAATGCAAATCAAATCATTTAGTCAGAGTTAATCTAATATTAACTCTAACATATATTCTCCTAATAAGCAAAGAATAAACACATAGTGCTTAAAGTGCTGAATCCTACAAAGTGTTGCTCCCAAGCAAAATCCTACAAAATGTTGCTCCCAAGCAGTTCTTTGTGATGCAATTTTACACACAGACACTGCCCTCTGGTGTCAGCGACAGGAACTGATGAGCTGCAGGTTTGTGTCAGATGCAACATGAGGCTTGTTCACATACTGGACTGGTTTAGCACGTTGCAACAAGATGCATGTTAACATGGATATTTGTAGATGTAATCAATAGATAAGAAGGAGCAAGTCGTTTGGTAGCCTGAACACTTTTCAAAGAGCACACACTGATCTTTGCACTCTTGTGTATTTTTGTTAGAAGCTTTTAATAAAACGACAAGTCAAATTTTTTTCTCGTCCTTTTCTCCTAAAAGTACTTAATTAATTCTGAATATTCTTCTTTTGAAGAAGAAAAACAATAAAACAATAAGTGAAATTATTTACATTCAATAATATCTTGTCCTTTATATTGTTTTACTGTGGCTTCACTCTGATGTTAATAAAGTTTTGGGATTTTAAGGCAAAACTTTACAATATATATCTATTGAGTAACAAAAATCATCTTAAGCAAAGCTCTTTGCTTAAGATGATTTTTGTTACTCAATAGATATATATTGTAAAGTTTTGAGGCACCAGCACCTCCCGACCCCATTAAGGGACAAGGGTGTAGGAAAATGGATGGATGGATGGATGGATGTAAAGTTTTGCCTTAACATCCTAACTCGCAATAAAATTTAGATGTTACATGAATGAAAATGTGAAAATATGCAGGTACTCTTTTATATTTTTTGTAAAACTGCTTCGAATTGACAAAATAAAAATAAACAATTGCACTGGATTATTTTATACTCTCTATAATAATCTTTTCAGATTTACTCATCTATATTTTTACAGCTGCACTCTTCTGCTCCTTTGTAGCAAACTATACAACAGATGGAGGTGTAGATGCCATCTGCTGCATGTAATAAATAACATGTAACCTGATAGCACACAAAACTAAGATATTTGTAGAAGTGACTTATGGTAAGTCATCCACGTCTCAGTGGTGCAGTCATGCTTTAATTTATTCAATATGTTTACCGTGTTGCACGATGACATTAGTTTTAATCAACATTTTGAAAATCTGCTTTGCGGAAGTTGGCATTTCCTACATGCTTCAAACCTGTTAGGGCAGATTTTCAGATATTCCGGTAGTGTACCAAAAGTGACCTGCCTCACTAGTGACATGTGCCACATGATGAAAAACTGCAAAGTCAACTTCCCGGAAAACATGTATGTCATGTGTTCCTAACATTATCAACAGGCTGATGACAGATCTGCTCAGCAAACAGGTTCCAAACCTGCATGAGCAGAAGACTGTGTATTCTTCTTAGATTATTTATAAACTAAATAGATAGACTAACTGGAAGAGAACGCCATTACTTCCCATTCACACTATTGTTCTTTTATGTTGCAGTGCAGACATTGTTTATCTCCTTATGCTTTCTCAAACAGATGTTAACCAAGTTATTAAAGGAGATCGAAGTGAGAAATGAAATGTCATATTTTACTACCTTTTAAAATGTAGTAAATTTTGATAGTGACCTTCTCACTTTACAGCTCTTCTGACACTAAAGCGGGAAAAGTTAACAGAATTCAAAATATTTATGTGATAAATAAAAAAAAATACAGAAAACTTCATCTTTTCAGTCTTGTTTTTGAGTTTAAACAGTGTTTGGTTCAAATTTTCTTTAAGTATTAGGTCTATATATAATTTCAAGCTGTACTGACTTTTCTGACAATTTACAGCTGAAGTTTTCTTGTCTGTTTTTTTAAAAAAGCACGACTACAAATTGATACAACTGAAAATGTAGCATCTCATAAGTTTTTCATTATGGGTTTTATTAGAACTTCAAATGTGACATTACCAAAACTTTGAATTATGACCTCGGCTAACTCAGCTTTGCAGTAAGTTTTTCAAATTTCCCGAACTGTGATGGAACTTTTATCCATCTGATGTGTAAATCTATACAGTCATTTTTATGTGTTGCAGGCATCAAAATCCAAAAAAAGTGAGTACTTGTAAAAAAAAAATATGTTTATCCATTTGAACATTAAATATCTTGTCTTTGTAGTGGATTCAGTTGAAGGTTGAAAAGGACTTGCAAATCATTGTACTGTGTTTTTACTTGTTTTAAACTAAATAAGAATTGGGATTTTGAACAATAATGCCTCTCTATAGTTAATGTTGCAACTTTAAACTACCAAAGAGAACCAGCAAATCTCCTGCAAACATAAAACATCTTCAGCAATCCTTTCAGCTCGAGTAAGATCGTGGCTGTTCTGTAAGTCACATTAGATCAAATATGGGGCATAAAACTTACCTGAGTAGCTAAAACACTAATTGATACACAACTACTGAAAGAACTTTACTATGGCTGGAAAAGGTCCAGTAAATACGTAGTTACTCATTATTAAAAGATAAGCAATCACATGGCTAGTTGATGGATGCAAGCTGAAAAGTGTTTGTGAGAAACCATCTGACCAAACAAAGTCACCTATAATTGATGCAACTTATCCTGTTAGATTCATAACAATCACAGAAAGTTCTTTAAGATCCATAAAAATGTCCTCCTGTGGGAGAGAAACATTTTATTGCAGGGTCCAGTTTTAATGTGAATTGTTCCTAACACCACTCTTTTCAAAAGATGCTTTTAGTGGTTTATTACCAGCATGCTTGAGGCAATACAGTTAGCAGTATATTCAAACTATCCAAAGGAAGAAATCCCTTGGAAATTAATCAGACACAGAGGTAGCTCTGCTGGAAACACTTCTTCATTATGTTTGGAGGAATATCAGTGATTGGGTAAAGATATAAAAACTACTAATGACTATTTTATTTGTAAAACAGAACCATTTGTTGAAATTACACCAGATGTGTATTATCCTGTTCTCTGGAATAAAGCTGAGAAGCAGAAGATCCAGAAGATCCAGAAGACACACAAACTAACCTGAACAGTGTGTGACTACCTATAAACTTCCTGCATATTCAAAAAACAAACATGGCTACTTTTACATTCTTTCCAAGATTTGTACAAAAAACACTTTTTTGTTTTCACAATAAATGTTTGACTGAATTCAGTTGATGCACATTTTCACCTTCATTTGCAAAACACAGTGGGAGACACCTTTTCTACATTTTGTACATGCATAATTGTAGACATTTTCTGGCAGTAGGGTGGTTTAGCTGGCAAAGAAGATTGGTGAATTGGTTAATACGTGAATGCAAATCTAAAAATATCCCTATTTCACACACAATTTAGAAGCTGTCTGAGAAATGTGTGTGCAAAGGTGATGCAAGTCCCATTTCTGCAGCGTGAGTCAGTGTCTGACCTGGCATGCACTAGCACAGAGTAGTATGTAGTCACACATTTAGTTATTCTAGAGCATTGCTGCCAAACCAAAACCAAACCAAACCCTGGAAATATTTTGGCTTTTAATGCTTGAGCTTCAAACATACAGCTTAAGCCAGACGTTTTCATACACCAAATAAAAACAATTCTGTAGAAAATGTTCTTACGTTTTCTGGCATTTGTCAAATAAGTAACAATTTTGGGAACTTTATCTAAAACAAAAGAAATTTGTGTTTAACTTCTGACAGTAAGAAACAAAATGTGTATCTGTCTCTTTATTCAGTGTATTTTTGGAAAGCATATTGATGGCTGTTCTTGAAACTGCAGCATGTAAATATTTAATTTCTCCGGCACCAAATACTTAAATTAAAATATCTGACAAGTCAAATGTAAGACATCTTAACACATTTACTATCTGCTGAAATTCTGCTTTAAAGTAAAAACTTGTAAGTTTTGATTGTTGCGACTGGTGAGTCAAATGTTTTCCCAACTGTAACCAAAGATACAGCTGATGGTTTGATTGCCCAGATTCTTCTTTAGTTATAGCTTTAGTTATCTACAAAAGCTTCACAAATGACAAATATTGTTCATGAAATCTGACTCATCATAAAAAAACACACTTTTATTCTCTGATATGTTGCTATTGGGTTAGAATTAACTGCTGCCAGCTGTGGATAGGTCAATTGGACAAACGTGGATAAATACAGGTTATTATTATTATTATTATTATTATTATATTATTATATTATTATTATTATTATAAATTATTCTCAAATCTGTCTGTGTGGCTGGTTACCTGTCACTGACTGTCACATAATGACAGTGTAATTAAAGTACCAAGCGCTTTAAACCAGGTTAAAAGCAGCAGGAAGCAGATTTTAAAAATATCTATCACAGATATATTATGGACAAATCTTTGATGGAAATCATGTTTTTTTACAGACTCCTTTTTAAGTACACTGTGACATACAGCTCCATACCTTGTGAAAATATGGTGAAACTGCAGTATTCTTCACTTGTTTTATGACAAGAGCCTTTTCTCCAATAATGATGAAATAAAAAAATCTCAAAAATGTCTGTGTCTGCACGGCTTTCCTAGAGGGCGCTGTTTTTTTCCAACATCTACTTCTATTAAAATGCTCCCCAGGTTTATGGAGTGAAAATAATCTGGAACCATTTTGCTCACTTTTGCACAGATGTTTGCAAGAAGCTTCGGTTCTTCCTTTAAGACACACTTGCCCAGAGCATGCGGTAACACACATACACACACAATGGTCTCTTTGGCTCCCCAGGTACTCTGTGGCTTCTGTGCCTCCAGGCAAGAACACATTTTACACACCACACGCACACACGCAAACTGAAATATGTGCTTATTAATATCTAAAACAACTCACACTAGCTAGACACCAATGACTTTCTTAATTGATCAGGACTTTTATGTATTTCTGTGCATCCCTTCAAAGCAAGTCAAGACGTTGCCATAAAAAATATATAAGTTGAACAACTGCTGCAGGGGGAAAGGAAGACTCAACTTTGGGAAAAGATTATGGAGGAGGTCTGGTGTCTGGGATGTGGGGAGTGTTTGGAAAGGAGGACTGCATCAGATAGTGGGCAAACACTGCTGGTAGCTTAAAAACATACCCACACACACGACTCCCAAGGGCTTCAGTGAGAACGAGGAATAGCCCTGTCTCTGCTGTGTGTAGCTTCTGATCAAACAGGTAAGTGTCACTTTGCTCTTTGTTTCTGTTGTGCTGCCGTTTCCTCTTTGTGTGGTTGGTTAAGCTGGAAATGATCATCACTACAATGCATGCTTGTTTCATTACAGTAAACTCTTGACAGTGTTCTGAGTTGTCATTGCACTGCAACGCAGCATGGTGCAATCATGTTAATCGAGTTCTAGTTCCTGATTGTTCAGATCTTTCCTGCAAATTACCTCTGCCTAAAAACCTTTTGTGTGTGAACAACTATTATATCTGTTCCTGTAACCATCCATGCAATCAGGAAATTGTTACCCTATTTCCTCTAATAGATGGCATGTTTAAGAAGCCATCCACTACTGCAACTCAAACCAATGTCTCAGTCTTTTTTCTTTTTTAGTGTTTCAGATTAATAACAATTGTTGAACCTCGGCTACAGAATGGGACTTTCTATGTGAAAATGTGTACTTTTGTGCAATAAAATTCCAGATGTACATAACGTTATAATTTAATTTGGATTCTTTGAAGGGACAGCATTATGTGTTTTCCAGCTGCATAGTATCATTTTGTAGCACAATCAAGTAAATGTTAACTTCAGTTGTGATGAAAATTCGGTATTTATCAAACATGACTTAAAAGAATTTAGCTTCGTAATGTAGTGCCTTGAAACTGGGCCTCTTTTTCAGAAACTCCCCATCTTTCCAACACTCCAATTTCAGATTTGCATCACATCGTCTCTTCTCTGTTAACCTCTTAAGTACGTTTTTACCTGCGTTGAACTGAGAAGTAGCTTGTATGGTGAGCCTAGCAGATGCTCTGTTCCTTCAGGTGTTGGCTAATTGTTGCTCTGTCTGAAGGAGCTGAGTGACCTGTCCTGTGGGAGGGGTGAGTCTGTAACATGAAAATCAACCCTCCAAGGGGGAGCTGTGCCTCAAAGGCGGAGCTAGGTCCACTCGTGGTATTTTGCACAACTAAATGGTTGCCACGGAGATCAAATGATTTCTCAAACATGCATGTTGGTGGTGCAACACTCCAGGGATGTCTTTGATGAGGAAGTAACATGATATAAAGCTAGAAAAGATAGATTTTACATAATACTGCACACACAATATTCCTCTGGCAAGACAAGAAACATAGAATCAATTATTTGACCTACCAGATTAGAGAGCAGCTTTGATTATCTATTTTCAAGTTTTGTCACTTTATGTTTAAATTGCTTTCCTGATGGAAGACACATTTCTTCGTCCTCAGTCTTACTGCTCCTGCAGCCTCTTAACAGTTTTACCTCTATGATTGCTCTTTTATCCTCAACTTATTGATTCTAATCAGCTTTCCTGTTGATGCTCTCCACACTGGTAACAGGAGAAATGACCCCGCCACCAGGAATTTTTTGAAATTATTTTCTGACCTGGCCAATAAACTGTTAAACAACCTACTTTTCTCAACTTTTACCATTAGGCCCAGATACAAAAACATTAATCAATGATTATGTCCTTGTTTGATTCATTGACAGAGTTGCGAGTCTCATCCTCTGGCTCCATGGCTGCCCTGTTCTGTGGCGTGTTGGTGCTGCTGTGTGGTCTTGACTCTGCATGGGCCACATTAGTCACCGATATGGACTATGGTGGCATTCCTCTGTGGATTAACCGCCTGCTGGGCGAGCCCAGCGTTTTAAGTCTGCAGGGAAGGATTGACCCAGCCTGGTTTAGAGCTAACAATGACCAGGCCTGTCCTGAGCAGTGTGACTGTCCCATCCACTGGCCGACGTCACTCTACTGCGACAGCAGAGGCCTTGAAAGTCTCCCCAAGGGCCTGCCGCAAGGAACCCAGTACTTGTTTTTACAGGTAGAATAAAAAAGAAACACAGAAATGTTTTTTCTTTTCCAAGATGTTGTCCATTCACCAATCTTCTTTACCTGTTAAACCACCTTACTGCCAGAAAATGTATAAAAACAATATTATTCATGCAGATTCAAGGTTGAGCAAATATTGTTTTAATATTGCACATACAGCAGATTTAAATTTAGGTGTTTAATATACAAAATTAGAGTACCGTAATTAAGCATATTGCGTCACAACTCCAATCATTAGACAGTGGCAAATTTCTTCCAATACAATCCCTAGTATTTCAAAATGCATCATTTGGCATTAGTAACATACAAACTGTTTATGTTTCTGAGTAAATACCTTTTTTCTTTTTTTTAGCAAATTTTCATAGGTGAGTCCTGTTTGGGTGATGTTCATGTTTTAAACTATGCAGAGAAGCCAAAGTAGCTCAATATAAAAAGATCTAAACCTCTTACCTTTAAACTGAACGTGTCACCAATGGAGACACTGTGGAGCCGTGTTCATTTTCACATCTTACTGCATTAGAAAAAGAGATCCAGCATATTTAGGGATGCATTTTCTTTTGTTCCCAGGGCAACAAGATCTCATCCCTGTCCTACCACGTCCTGGCTAACATCACGGGGCTACGCTGGCTAATCATCGACAACAACCAGCTGGAGAGCAACAAACTGGAGCTGGCCTCTCTGCAGAACCAGACTCAGCTGCGCTACTTTTTTGCAAACCGCAACAACCTGATGTGGGTGCCTGGCGGCTTACCGGCCGGACTCAAACAGCTGCGGCTGGCCTACAACCGAATCAGCAGCATCAGCCCCGGAGCTTTCCAGAACCTGCAGGACCTGACGCTTCTGTTGCTGCAGGGAAACAGGCTGCAGACCATCACAGAGGACGACCTCAAAGGTGGGGTCATGTGTTAGTTCTGCTCTTCGTACATTTGGACTCATCCTGTGACATCTGGAAAGGGAAGTGGACCAGTCCCACCTGGGAGTTTAATATCCAAAATGCATTCAAAAAGTACATTTAGATTCAAGCTTTTATTAAATAAAGTCACATTATGAAGAAACCATTAGGGTTTCAGAATTCATTAGGGTTGCCACCCGTCCCATAAAAAACGGAACCGTCCCGTAATTGGCTGTTAAATGTAGTGATACGGGACGCGATTTGTTCTGTATTCCATAAATATGTATGTTTAAAAATAAAGAAGTGGTCCCTGAGTACTTTAGGCTTCCCCGGTCATTGTTTCACTCACAGTGTTGGTGTTGCGATATTGTGCACAACTGTTTTCTGGGTAACACACACTAGCCGATACGCTATGCATGTCTTCTGCAGTGTTTGTTGACTTGGGTATTTATTGCATATTTTATAAGCACAAATTGCAATATCTGCAATAAGTGCAAAAAAGAATAAAATAAATTAACTCTGTTTGTTTTTACTCTGTTCTCATCTCTCTTCGGGATGACAAATCACATTTTGTCTGGATTAACTGTGAAGACGTTCTCCTGTCTTTCAGGTCTCGTCAGGCTGAATCTGTTGGACATCAGTGGAAATTTGTTCTCAGCCGTCCCGAGCCATTTACCTCCCTCTGTCCAGCAGCTTTATTTGTCCTACAACAACTTCTCTGGGCTGGACGAGGGCAGTTTTGAGGGTTTCCTCAACCTGAAGCACCTGCGCCTCAGCCACTGCGGCCTGCAGAGCAGCAGCGTCCACCCGCAGGCATTTAACCACCCCAGCCTGGTGGAGGTGGACCTCTCTTACAACAAGCTGACCACCACCCCCACGGTTCCAACGACCCTGCAGTACCTCTACCTGGAGGCCAATAACATTCACGGTAATGAGCTGATTCACTGATATGCACATGCATCATGAATGCAGAGGCTTTGATTCAAAGAGGGAGAAAATGTAGCAAAAAATTGTTGCAGCTTCAGCTCGTTGTAGACAAGTTTACACCCAACAAGTCTACAAGTTTGGGCTGCCTGGCAAAAGGCTGAGACAAAGATGTAAGAAGAGAGTGGAGAAGGGGAGAAAAGTGACTGAATATTAATTGGTTGGATGTGAGGAAAGTAGGTTAAAAGCAGGGAGAGGGGTATGAGAACATCTGGGAGAGATTCAGAGGTAGGAGTGCCAGATGGAGCAGAAGATGAAGCTGCTCCCCTCCCCAATCTGTGTTGCTCTGTGTTGTCTGTCTGCTCCCTGTTGCTTTAGCTGGTTTGATGGTGCAGGAGACAAAATGTGCCTGACAAGACGTCCTACAGCGCATTTCAAAAGTATTTCTGCTCTTTGAACTTTTTCACATGGTCCTATTTATTAGGCTTTTATGTAGACATCACAAGTGCGTAATTATAAAGGAGGACAGGAACGCGGTATTCCACCAAATATTAATTCCTGAACTCTTCCTGAGTTAAAACAATAGATTTGTTTGTTTCTAAATGAATATGAACTTGTTTTCTTTGCATCATTCAAGGTCTGAAAGCGCTGCATCTTTTTTTGCTATTTTGAACAGTCCTCATTTTCGGCAAATGAATACAAAATTTTTGCTTGGAATTTCAGAGATATGTTGTCAATAGCTCAAAGAATAAAATAACAAAGTTAATGTTACTCAAACAATGTGCATGAGTAAAATCTGAGAAACTGATCATTTTAAGTGGTCTCTTAATTTTTTTTCAGACCTTTATATTCGTACCTCTGAAAAAAATCTGGTTTCTTCATAAGTGACCTAATTTGTAAACAGAATCCATCTGTGATTTGATGGAAATACAAATCTGTCATTAAATCTGTCCAAAAGCTGGACAGATTTGATGGAGAGAGACAGTGAGAAAAATAAGTAACAAACACATCACAGGTTTTTTTTATATTTGACATGCATATTTGAAAACATAAGCAGGAGAAAAGACCAATCATGCACTTTTAACTCAAAACTATTTGACGTTAACAACAAGATAACATTTTATAAAACACCTGAACGGCACACAATGAACAAGATTGAATCTTCACCTGTAGCAATCAGTACAGGATCACTAAAGACATGATGTCAGATCAAATCTTTGCTTTTTGTCATTTGTGCATTTACATTCACCAGTTTAGTTGTAAGGTTGGTTAATGTTTATCTCTAAGGAAGTTTGGACAGGTTGGACCTGCTTGGTAGCAGGGTCACCTCCATGTTCCTATTTGTCTAAGAATTTTGCACGCTTCCTGTGTTTGGGTCTCTTTATTACACGTTATGACAGCCAGAGGTGACGCTTCAAAGTATTTACTGGAGGGCTCAAAACATACACACATTTCAGAGCTGTGTTTGCAGAAAAAGGTGCAATTAAAATGTTGTAGAAAAAATCAATAGAATACATTGAAGTTTGTGGTTTTATTGTGATAAAGTTTAAAAAGAAAGGATATTTGTGCAAGGCTCTATAATAACAGGAGCTGCATAGTCTGTTAGTGAGTTCTGGCAAAAATGAAAATGTGCTCTGGTTTTATAATCTGCTTTCGCAAAGAACAAAGGAACTTTATCCTAATGAGACAGACAGTCAACAGAAAAACTTCAGCATAAAAACACCTCACTGCCTCGGAGGAAGAATCTCTGCAGTGGGTTAAAAAAGGAAATGGGTTGAGTAGTTTCCACTGCTTCTTTTTTCACCTCTGCACCTGAGACCTCTAATGGTAAATGCAGACTCTGTGAGCGGAGGACCAGACTGCAGCAGGCTGTTTTTGATAGACAAAATTGCATAATATGTCTGAGCTAGTCGAACTTAGGAGGTCACGCATGCAAAAGAAATGCTACAGCGTGAAAGTGATGCTCTGTCAAATACAAACAATGTCCTCACCGACTGTCACCCTGGGAGGATAACAAGTTTCAAAACATAAAGTAACCATCTGAATAACGCCATCTGTTTTCTACAGAGTTCAACGTGAGCAGCTTCTGCAGAGAGGTGGGGCCTCTGTCCTACTCCAGGATGAAGATCCTACGGCTGGATGGAAACAAAATGGCACAGCACCAGCTCCCCCCTGACTGGGTTCACTGCCTCCGAGTGCTTCAGAGAATTTTCATCTGACTCGGAGAATTAGTTTGTACACCGTGTACCCCTCCGACCCGAACAGGTGCTCCAGAGAAAAACACGACTAAACCTCAGCTTGTTGATGTCCAGCTAATCGTGTCTTTTCTTCACATTAAAGCTTGAAATCAGACAGACGACTTGTGATTCACGTTGTCTTCACTGTGTAGAAACAAACCGAGTCGTTTCAAGAAAAATAAAAGCTTAAAAGAGGACAAAGACTAAATTTATCTCAACATTGTTGTTTTAGGAAAACTGCTGATAACATTATTATTCCAATCCCATTTCTACACAAAATCCGCTACTGCAGGGTTGGACATCTGTGTTGTGTTACTGGATAATAGCATTGGCAAACTTTCTCTTCTGAATTTACTGACTCGTGTGACTGCCGTGTTTTAATAACACGGCAGTCACATATCGAGCCTAGCAGAGAGATGAATGAATTGTCTCGAGATGAATATTGGACTTAATATGAAGCCTAAGGATGAATATGACAAAAATGATCTGCAGCAAAGGAACCAAAGTCTTAAATGAAACAATGAATTCATGTTAATAGAGAAGGAGGATTTTAACCTGTTCAAAGTCTGGATGATTAATTGAGCAAGAATGTCAGAGAGTCAACAAGGCTCTATGTTCAGTGTAAAACTGTATTTAACAAGTTTACTGTTAACAGATGGCAAAAAAAGCTTACTGTCTATTAATGATGAGATTTCAGAAGTTATAAGAGTTTTAGAAAGTAAAGTAACGGCAGGGGAAAAGCTGATTCTAGTTTGTATTTGGGTAACAAAAGGTACAATAATCAAGTTCATTGACTGGCATCAGCATCATGATGAAGGAGTGACTCGATTATGACAAAAGATTCAGAATCACTGAAGTTGCAGTTTAGTTGCATGAGGTTCAAGCTCAAATGTTGGAGCCAAAGTCTTAATGCAGTTTGTTTTGTTTCCTTAGATGGAAAATGTTCAATCTACTCCGAATAACTGATACAGGGGCGGAGCTATAGGGGGGGCTGGGGGGGCGGTTGCCCCCCCGAACCAGGCCGGTGGGGGCCCGGGTCTGGAGGAGCCAGGGAGGGAGGAACGGATTCAAGTCGCTCGAATGTCGGACTATAGACCGAGAAAGTGAGAAAGTGCGCCCCCGCCTGTTGAGAAAGGTGTATCAATGTCCAGTAGTTGTCCAAAAATAATTATTTTTAAAATCAAGAAAACAGCAAACATTTGACCGCCTCCAAAATTTGAAAATTCGCCTGTCTTAAAAAGGCAAAAAACTAAGCTTATTTGTAGGTCTACAATGATCCTAGTTGTTATCTTAGAGTACTTTGTTCATTTAATTAATGCATGTGTCTTTAGTTTAATGTTGAGAAAGTAAAAGTATTAATAAAGAAGTCATGTTTCTTGTTATCCTTTTTGTGGGAATTATTTCATTTAATGATTTAATTTGGACACCATTGGTAAAAGTTTCATGCATGCAGTAGCTAACTGGAAAACATGTCATTGCTGGGCTGCTTGTTCATGTCAGCTCCATCTTATCCGACACATTGACACAGTTTAAGTGGTTTCTCTCTCTCAGCTTAAGATCTGCTGCTCTTTTAAAAAGGTTACATTTTTCTCACAGCAGAAGAGATGCTTGGTTTCCAAGTGCCACTTCAGCTTGAATTGCTTCATGCTTCATGCTTCAATGGCCAGTTTTACATAACGAACTCAAACTGAGAGCCATTATTTATCTCCTGCAGATGAAGACACTGGACAAATAACTTTTATGAAACCGTGTCTCATAATGTTTTAATCTTTCTTTTTATTCCTTTTTTAGAACACTGTCTGTACGGGTCAGGTACAGTTTGCTCCATGTAACAAATCACTTAGCGTCCTTCCCTTTAAAGGCTCTGTTCTCCTCATAGATTGAAGTCAGAGCTACTGCTGTGTCACATTACTGCTGCGCAGACATTACATAAATGGGATCAGCTTCAATTCCACATATATATAAATGTCCATTCAAAGTATTCCCGTAGAACATAAGCATTTTAATATTTCTTTGAAGGATTCTGCTTCAATAATAGAAGTCATATTTTTGAACAGGTTTTATGTTGCAACAGAAGTTGGGAAGAGGTGAAACAATGTCAAAGAAAAGTTCAAATACAGTATTTTGGGTTTGAGCCAGCGTCAGTAAAATTGAAGACAGCGTGCTTTTCATTATGAAGGCGAAGCAGACAGGAGTTGCCAAGCCCAGTAATTGAGAATTACTGGGAAGAAGCCAGAAACGACCCAAACTGAGGGGACGTGGCGCCGATCCAGAGACGTGTCCAGCAGAGGAGAAGGACATGTGAAGTCAGACGAACCGAGGTTAAGGAAGAAAAAAATGGCCAAATAGAGATTAAACATTACAAGCGGCACAATTTTTTTCCCCTTGCAAAACAGGTCAAAAGGCAAAAGAGGATTTAGACAAAGTTATTGGATTATAACACATATTTCAAAGTTTAATGTCACCTGAAGTGAGCAGCTAAATTTATACCATTTGTGCTCATGAAAGGCATCGAGTCTGGCAGCATGAAATCATTTAAAGTCATTTGGGTTCAATCCAAATAAGAATAATAAATATTATAAAAGTCCCTGTGTTGCTTCTCTCATGAGCAACACAGGGCATAACAGATTTGTCCAAATGACAAACTAAATAGTTTATAAACATCTAACAAATATTTAGTTCCACTACACAACAATACACTTAACCTTTTTAACTATCTGACAGTGAAAAAGACCAAGCCTTTCCTTTTTTAGATGAATCAGAATGATCAAAAATATCTATATTTGCTAAATGCCAAAATGATAATAGAAATGTTCTATAAGATTTACAGTAGAAATCTTTGATTTGCCCTTTTTTTTCCTTATTCCACTTTGTAACAATTAATTTAACTTCAATTAACCACAATTAATTTATCTTAAACATTTTGAGTTAACCTATCAGAAGGTCACAAAGTCATGACCTTATCGTCTGGGCTTCCTCAGAATGACTAACTAACAGACTGACTAACCTAATTAATTTCAGCTTCACAAGACTGCAAGAAATACCCACAGGAAATCTGGGGTTTTTATGAATATAGATATATATTTTTTCAGGTAATGGCTTCTTCCTCACTGTCTTTTTGTCAATGCAGACAATTTTTTTTACCATGATAGAGAGCAAGGCATTTTGCTTTTGCGCTGCAACTGATGCACATTTTGGACCAAAACCTGTTCATCTTTAAGACGTAAAACCCATCTAGTTTTTATATGGTGCTATGCTTTGTATGCCTGTGTAAATAATTGAACAGACGAACCAGAAGCCTCCAAGCATCTGGAGATTGTTCCCAAGGATGACCCAGACTTATGGAGTTTCAAAGGGCCTCTTCAATTAAATCCTTTCAATTTTCCCATAATGTCACAACAGGTAGGAGTGTTTTTGAGGTTCTGGATTAAAATTCATTAACTGGTTTGCCTCCGTTTAACTTAAACATTATGAGTTAACCTATCAGAAAGTCACAAAGTCCTGACCTTATTGTCTGGGCTTTCCCAGATTGATTAAAGCCATCGTAATCTTAAAGTCAGAGCTACCTTAAACTTAAACATAGCAATAAACTGCTTCTTTGGCTTGTTATTCTGGCATTTGGCAAATAGAAATAATGTTGGTAGTCGCAGAAAACTATACAGTACATGTATACAAAATGTTTTCAGTTTTTAATTCTGATATTTTTAGAAGCCTTAAGAGACGTGAATAAAACCTCTGTGTCAAAAAATAACTACTGCATGTGTTTCTGGGTAGGCATGTTCCAATATCAGGCTTACTACCATATTTTCCAGGTGACACCATGTCTTACTGGTCAGCTTTGCCCTGTGTCTGCAGTAGCTATTACCAGAGACAGGAGACATGCAAACAGCTGCCCAGGTAGGACGAGCATTAGCCATTAACCAGCTTGTTCCATGAATGGCCAGCAAACAGTCTGCTGGGTGTCATGCAGTCATGAAGGACGGACAAAGGTTCAAAGAAAAGACCCCACGATTGACCAAACAGCAGTTATTTATCTTCCAGCAGTTTGTTTTAGTTTTTGCTGTGTTTTTAAAACACAAGCTCTCCTTGGTTCTTTTTTTTTACGCGGGCACAGCGCTGCATCTGTCCTGCCCAATGCAAACCAGCCTGGACTCCCTCCATGCCCACACACACCTCCTTCCTCCCTGCCAAAGCAAAAACAAGTTCAGTGTATGAAATGAATTACTGAATTATCCCAGTGGTCAACATGCAACATGCAAGAAACACTATAAAAATCCATTAATCCAGTCCAGATATGGCCGGTTATAACACTTACATGCAGAATTGAGTAAATATATGTGGCTACAGTTCAACAGTTCTCTTAAAACTCACTTTTTCTAAATAAATCAAGACTGAGTTGGTGAGATTTTTCAATCACAAATTCACTTCTAAGTAACTTACTACAAATTAGTGTTGATAGCAATTTGATTAAAAGAGATTTGAATCAATTTATTATTTTCCATTAAATGTCACGTTTGCATTTGCAGTGTGACCTGACATGAGTGCTTTTGGACTGTGGAAGGAAACTTGAATACTTGTATAAACATGAAAACTATGCAGCTGTTTTGGCAGCGCTAACCATAATAATCTGTACAAGTTTAGTTTGCTGTTGGCCCCTTAACCAACAGGCGACATTTTTACACACACATGACAGAGACTGCAGAACAAAGCTAAAGTTAGGTAATTATGATGAAGCACTGCATGCTCCAGCCCTCACTTCCCAGCTGCCTTCCCTGGTGGCTCTGTGATTTCAGCTCTGTGATTTCAGCTCCTACTGCAGAAGAAGAAGGAACCCCAACCAAAAGCTCTGCTCAGGATGAGCCTCAACATCCCAAAGTGTCTGATGTCCAGATGGCGTCAGCTGCCACGTCCATCCAGCATAGTCCTTCTGGACATTTTAAAGAATAGAAAATGACATATTTGGATTTTAATCTTAGACTATGTGAGCTTTTTCTGTAAACATACTGGAAAAATAGACGTTTTTTTTCCTTGTGCAAAATGAAACTATCTGGTGGAATCATTAACGTACTGGCCATTCCTCTCTTCTGAACTAAACTCTACCATGGAAACCACAGTCCAAGCATTCAGCCGTGAAGCTCCCTGCGGTGTCGTCACATACAGAAGCACAAAGCAGGATGTTTTGCATTCTAGACAGACTCAAAAACGTTTCATAAAAGCAAAATCCTCTTTGTGCATTTGAACTAATTGAAAAATCATTAGATGAATTTCATGAAAAATTTTGAAAAGTTCTAATTCTGGCCAACTTGTCCCAGAAAACAAGGGCTGTCCCTGGTTTTTGTTGGTCTGTCCCCAGAAATATCCAAGTTTTTTCTCACGCTGAAAAAAGAGGAAGCTGCCAGTTCACTCTTTTGTATTAATTAGTTTTTGTGATACTAAATAAAATACTTCCTGACAAGTGAGTTTTTATAAAGCACTGAAAAAAGCACAAAAAAAGTCAGACTTTTGCAGTTACATAAACTCACCGTGTTTTCAGGGTCTTTGATCTTGAGATCACTTCATAATTACAGCTTCTTTGTTTCCACAGAAAAGATGGGACCTCATGCACATTTATGCACAGGCCATGTCAGGATTCCTCAAATAGTCACAATTGTATCATAAATTAACATGTATCAGTTGTGCATTTTTGCCCCTCTATGTTGCTCTATTTATAAAACCCATTCATATTCAGAATAATTGGCCTATATTTACAGTAACAATCACTGTCTTACATAGTGGAGTGCTGGTCATTTTTGATTTTTATACCCAACGTTTGAAGAGTGAATGGTGGTGTCTACAGTGGAGTGTCAACATTTGTACAAGGCAGAGTTTTGTGTCTTTTTGACAAACAATAACAGTAAAAGTAAATTTCTGTAATACTCTAGGCAAACTATAAAAGGATGTTTTTTAGATGTGGAGGCACTCCAAAAGTTATGTACCAGCAGGAAGGTTAGTTTGGTTCGATATAAGGTTGTATGTTGTGTAAAGGTACTAAAGAATAGTTTTCTCCCACATGTAGTGGCAAAACATGGGGTCTAAAAATAATGATCTTTTTGCTATACGATGGGGATTAGGATTAATCTTCAATGATGCGTAGAAGATAAGAGACATCTTCCTATGCAGGAGAAACTACATGTGACCGACTGCTGAGGAGGCAAAATCCTAAAAAGTTAAATAATTAGTGGTTCTTACTTTTACTGAAACTATTATTTTGAAAAAGTCACACATTCAGGTTCATATTAAAGCTTCAACGTCATTATTAATACTCAAAAATATGACAAAATAATGGATTTTTTAAGGGTTTTGAATTTCTAAATTTGCAAAATAAGGTAATTCAGGGCAATATCGGATTCTTTTAGATCTGTCAGCAGCTTTCAACAGGAAGAGGAATAATAAGTTGGTTGCACGACCCTACGCTACCAAATTAGAGAGTTGGGTATTATTGATATTTTGGAGATGTTAGGAAACTCACTGTGGTCACAACAAGTTATTTAGATCAGATCTAAAAGTCCAGCAGGAACATCTTTAGTAAAAGAGAAGAGAGAAAAAATGCAAAGTAGGTGAAAGGTCATAACCGAGAAGGCAGCGGGCTCTGCACAGAATAGGAGATTTATTTAATAAAAAAATAAATAACATTACTATTTTGAATTTTTAAAAATGCCAGAAAAGTTAAACAACTCAGTATAGCAACAATGTGAAATTAGTCAAATAAAAACTATATAATGTAATGAATACTACAAAGTCCTTCTGGTGACACGGGAGAAAAGAAAAAATAACAACAACTTGTTGATAACTTGTATAATTTGTGCCCACGACTTAATTACTGATGGCTATTATTACTTGTTATAATTAAGTTGTTCCCACAAAATACGTAACTTGTTAATATGAAATATTAAGTCGTGAGCTCTAATTAAACAAGTCATGCCCACAACGAGATGTTAAGTCATGGCCACAATTTTTAAAAAATTTTTCTTCGGTGTGTCCAGACACAATCCATTGAATACTGTTAATAATCAATAGTCAGTCAGTTGTATAAATGGGTCATCCTTACCCGGAAACATGCATTTCGAATCTGAAT
Organism: Poecilia picta; assembly: GCA_033032245.1. Classification (NCBI taxonomy): domain Eukaryota; kingdom Metazoa; phylum Chordata; class Actinopteri; order Cyprinodontiformes; family Poeciliidae; genus Poecilia; species Poecilia picta. The sequence continues at coordinate 14,059,529 of CM065357.1, read as the reverse complement.
CTAAAAGTGTAAAGTTCAAAGTGTACCTGAACTGAGACGTCCCGAGGGGAGAAACTCTCTCTTTGAGTCATGCGGCTCTCGGTCTGCCTGGAGGAAAGGAGGAGAAAAGTGACCGTCCAGGGTGAGAGGTGGGTCACCTGTGATGCTTCTCCACAACAAACTGTGCGTTTGTCCTGAGGCTCAGGAAGGAGTGACCTCATCAGCTAAATGCCTCGTGCAGAGAGAGGAACTGCTGCATGTGTGTGAGTCAAGGGTGATTGTGACAGACATTCTTGGGGGGTGGACAGCTCTTACACACAAAGCAGAAAACAGATTGTTTTAAAGTAAAAAAAAAAGTCTGCATAGTGATTTGAACAGGTCATCTTTTCTTATATATGTCTATATAAGAAGTAAGGACTGTGTGGCTGCCTGTTAGATACATCCTACCAATATATTATTAGAAATAAACATTATGTAACTGGGGTTGGCTTTAATTCAGTCAAGAGAGCATTTGTGACATCGGGTCATGAGTTCTGGCTCTCTATCAAAGTTCCAGTTCGACTCAGAGATGCTGGGTCTGTGCCGCGTCCAGACAGAGGATGCATTTCTCTTCTGGATGAAGGTAAGCAGGTTTCAGAGCAGTCAAAGATGCATAAACAAACAAAACAAAAACAAGACTTTAAATGAAGTTCTTGTGTTTGGAAGGATTGCCAATTTCAGTATGTTGTACCCTGAATCCGATTATGCTTAAATAAGATTGTTATAATCTTAAAAATAATCAGCACAGTGCTAAATGAGTCTTTTGCTGCCTCTAGTTTGCAAGTATTTGCAGTAATTCAATCAATTAAAAATGCTTTCTGATGAGGTTTATTTATAAGAATAATAGTACTTTTTGAAAAAAGTACATTTAAGCAAGTCTCGAATATACTTTTTATAATATTTTCTTTTTCATTATTGATCTGATTCTAATGCTAATCTTGTCATGAAACTTAAGCAGAAATTGATCATAAATAAAAACAATGAGTCTGAGTGTAATTAACATATATGTTGCGTTTAGTTTGGTGCACTCAGTTCATGAAGTGGATGAACTTTTCAATAATATTCTAATTTCCTGAATATGATTGTAGGTAAAATATTCTTGGAAATGACACAAACAGGGAGGATTTTGTTGCCTCACTGAAGCAGAGATGTGCAAAATTAGAGCAGTTTGTGTTGAAACAAAAAGAAAACACAGACATGAAGTTTCATGTTATTCTGTTTCTATGTCCGTCTTCTCAGTAGACTTTGCTGTTTATTAAATATGATGGGATATTCCTTCAATGAACTTGTCAAGAAGTGCAACAACAGGACGGCTGTTAGTAATTTTCCTGTCCTTTAGCTGAACGAAGATGGTGAAACTTGTTTCTGTTGGCAATAAATAACTTTAGTTTTCTGTCTCTGGTGTGTGTCATGTCATGACTGCATGTTCAGACACACCCTTGCTGATATAGGCGAGTCTTGGAAAAAAAGAGTAAAGTATTACCGAAGCTCTTTCTTCTTCAGTGTGATTCAGTTTGGGATTTTGGGTCATTCAGCTGTTTTATCAGCTGCATTTGATTTTATCGATTGCTTGGCTAAAACTTTCTCATCCTACCAATTTGGATAAATGAAAAGTATTTTCATCCAGTTCTGAATGGAAGATCGGTGATGAGTTGGCATCCTGGCTGTGTGAGGAATCTGTTGTTAGACAGGAGAACTGGGGGTAAATCTGCTGCAATATTGTAAGACATTGTGGTTTTGGCTGGATGACAGAGGAAGCTTGTTAGCTTCAGTTTTACAGGCCTGTTTATAAGGAAGATGAAGACCTCCAGCATCCTGGCTGAGCACACACTCAGCTTTTAAACATGCTGCTTGTGCTGACTGCGCTCTCTGTTCTCCCGAATGCACCGAAAACTCATTTAAGTTCATTTTTAACACAAAACACAGAGAGAAATTAGTTGTCATATTATTCTGCTATTAATCTGAAAGTTGTGGACAGGAAATGAGAAAACAAGATTATTCTGAATGCAAAACCTGCAGAGGTTAAATAAGAGCTCAGTTGACACAACCTTCCCATATTCGTCATCCATCAATAGGAGATTTTATAAAGTAACCCATATCATAAAGAAAAGTAAAATTCACAATTATCTAATAATTTTTTTCCAAAAATATTTTTTTCTGCTTTAACATTACTAGCTTGAAATGTTGCAGCTTATGGTCCAGGTTGGGCTGTGAGGAGAAAACTCGACTCCTTTGTGAAATCTATATTCTGCATTCCTGTTATCAAAGAAAACGAGTCTTGTACTTGAAACATGTGCACATTACCTAACACAATATGGAAAAAACACACATGCTGCTGCATTTCAACAGCCTACACTGCCAAATAGTGATCATTCCTCTTGAACCTTTTCACATTTTGTCATGCTGCAAACACAAACTTTGAAGTATCTACAGTTTAAATTTGACAGACCAACACAAAGCAGTGCATCATTTCAAAGTGGATGTACTTTTCACAGTTGCTACAAACAAAAAATCTACTGTGGTAGCAGCAAACAACCTTTTTCATCAGGGACAGGAAAACTGGCCAGTTGGTCTCAACCTAACTAGACTGAGCATTCAGTGCCACAGGGAGGGGTAATTGACAGCACAAAGACCCGCCTCCTGGATCCGATTGGTTGTTTTTAGACATCACTGGAAGAAGACACAGGAGCTCAGTTTTTTTAATCTGTCTCATATTATATGTCACAACATACTGACAGTCTCAGAAAATATGCAACAAAAAAAAAAAACATTTTATACTGCACCTTTAAACAAGCAGCCAGAGCTGCAATGGACAGTTTTGAATGTGTTGCGCTGCGTGAGCATGACACTGAAGTGACTGTAGTCATGTTAGCATCTTGTATGATGGAAGATGTCAGACTGCAGGACTTGTTACTGCAGCAGATTTTCATCAGACAGATCCAACAGATATATTATAAATAAATCAATAAATGAGCAGCAGGTAAAAAAGAGACAGGAAACAATGCAAAAGTCTTCACGTCATAACAGTAAGTAAACAGATTCTTCTAGAAAAAGAAAGAACCGGTTGATTTTAGGTAAATGGCTCTCTGCTTGTGCCTTATCAAATCCAGAGGAGCCCAAAGCTACAGACCCATTCACATTCACAAACTGATGGTGGGAAGTCTGACAGAAATGATACTGCTATGCGATACCCTCTGACCCTCACCAGCAGGCAAGATGGATGAGGCTTCTTGCTCAGGGACACGTCAACGGAGGCGGGTGGGGCGACGATCGAACCAACAACCCGCCTATTGTGTGACGAATTCCTACCACCGTCGCCACCCATCAGACCCATTTGTCAGGTCTTATTTGTCTGGGAAGAACTAAATTAGCTGCTTTCACGCTGAACAACCGCAGACCACCCAATCCTGCTCACGACCAGAGTTTTTATTTTTACAACAAAAGGTTTTGGTTTTAACGGCCTCGAATGGCACAGTGTGAATCTGGCTGCAGATTAAAGAGCAGATGTGTTAGAATGACCTGGTCAACATTCATAGCAACATTTAAATGTGAATCTGTGACAAGACTTGAAAACTAATGACTGACTTGAGTTTTAATTATTTGGCAAAGAAGAAAGGGCAACAAAACTTAAACCTCTGGATTTTAATTGCAAAAAGCTGCACAAAGTATCGACTCACTCAGCCAAGCTGATTGTACACTTGGTAGAGTTTTATTTGTAACAAATGTTTAAAAATTGCACTTCCACTTCACAATCATGCATCTCTTTGTCTTGGTCAATGTCATTACAATCAGTTCCGGTTTGAGTTTGTACTCAAAATTCAAAAGACTTTAATGGGTTTAATATATATACATTTGCTGCAAACATTTACAACCTTTCCTCCAAATTCACCACAGACTCAGGAGATGATCCAAACTGCAGGATATGAGATTTGTTTCAAACAAAAAGTAGACTCTGAGTCTACGTGGAGGCCAAGCAGCTTGGCCAGGCTTTGAAAGCCTCGACATGCCAAAGCAGTGTGAACTCTGCTTTCACAAGGGGCTGGATGCAATCAAGGCAAACTTTCAAAGGATCCCTTCTTCGAAATGAGTCAGCTGGAAACATTTATCTGGTGAGACGCCAACTTTAACTTAATTAGGCTGACAGCTGATTGAGTCAGCCGGCAGTAGTTGTCATTCTTACTGGCCTGAAGTAAAAGAATGAGCAACCGGCTGATAGTTTCTGCTGTCTAATACCAGAGGCTGGAAATATTTACAATTTGGGTGATTGTTACAGTGCTTAAATAATGAAAAGTAAATATAGTTTCTGCTGCATTGTCCCCAGAACAATTAAGACACAATTTGAACGAACAATAAGTTAAACAAAATGTCTGAGGTAGATGAAAGAAGAAAAATTAGCTTAGCAACACTGATTATCTGCGTGGAGTTTAGACTTTCAAACCTAAAGCTGAAATGTTATCTATTTGTTCAAACTCAATGTAGAAATAAAAAAACAATAATAAAATCCTTTACTGGGATCTTATATTTTAGAAAATATAAAAATAATTAAACCATATCTGGTGCCTTTGTCTTATGAACAAATAGTTTTTGGTTTTCTTTTTTTGATTAACTATAATGTTTTGATTATTCGTCAACTACAAACCTCAAAGTCCACTTAGTGAGTAAATTATAAAGAATTAACTGGTTGAAGGTTTATGAAATAAGCTGCTAGAACCCCCAAATTAACAGCAGGTACCCAAGAGCGCCTGGATTTAAGTTTACCGATCTTTTTTTTGTTGAATTTGCGCAGTAATTTAAAAATAATCTGCCTTACTAGATGTCATGTTTTTCAGATTGCTAAGACTTTTCTGACTGAAGCATTTAATTGTTTCATAATTAACATCATAGTGGTAACATGGCTGGTTTTACATCTCTACAAACTTCAGGAGTAGGGATGATTTGGGGTATGAGAACATGAGGAAAAAATGCAGTTTTTCCTTGAAACGATCTTAAATAAATCTTTAAAAGGGCAAAACATAAATAAAGGTATATTCTGTTCTAATGTGAATCAATAATAAATCAATTGAAGCCACAGAACAATTTCTGTAAGAACTCAAGTAAATTATACTGATTAAATTATATTCAAATACTTTCACCTTCCTAAAATAATGGTCTAAGTTTTTGTTTTGTTTTCTTTCTTTTTTTCCCCAAAACGTCTTTTGGACAGAAAGAGGCAGTGTTTTTTTGTTTGTTGTTTGTTTCCCACCCCCAAAATCACTTTTGCTAAAAAACGACTTTGGCCATTATTTTAGGTGACAATATACTCTTTTCATTCTAATCATTGTCAGTATTTGAATCATGTGACGTTAATGTAACCTGAACAAAACACTTTTGGTTATTAGTAATTAATCGAGCTTATCACATGATTAATACTGCTATGTTTGTAAAATATCATTATAATTATATTGGATGTATAACATTTAAATGTTTAGTTTAGCTGGGTTGACTGAGCTCTAATGAAATTCTGTTCAGGTCCGTGTTCAGCTTCGGAGCGACTCAGACGAGACCGGCTAAAGTACAGTTTGATTTTTTTTTTAAAAAATGCCAACATTTCACAGCTTTCTTGACATCTTTTCACATTTTCATGAACAGACCAAGCAAAGCAACACGTTTGGTGGAGTCAGTGATGTGACCTACGGGTGAACCGCCAATGAGCTGAAGCCTGTCTGGGCAGCTCAATGTTTGACTTCATAAATCCTGGATAAGTTTTGGTTTGGAAGCGTCTCCTGATTTTTTTCTCTCTGTTTTAATAGCTTGCTTATGTCAAATGAAAAGAATTTGAACTTGCTGACTTTTGATTGACATTGATTTGATGAGCAAAAGATGTGTCTCATCAGCTGCTATTTCAGACTTTTATTTACTAGAGCTGAATGAATTAAGCTCACTTGGTGCCCTAATAGACCTCACTGGGCCATGCCAAAATCAGTTCAACTTCACTGCTTTATTGGTTTTGTATCTTAGTAATTTAATTTGCTAATTGCTTTAATTAAGCCTATCAACAATATTATGAGGCTTGGAGATAATAACAGCGTGTGATTATAAAAATGCATTTGGCTATATAATTATGTGTTACCTTGTATGGGGAGTTGGCTGCTTTCTGTCTGTGGTAGAGCTCAGTATGGAGGCGTTTTAGAGTTAGATTATTTGCCTAGATTAGTATGATGCTGCGTTCAAGTTGCACTCAGAACTGGGACATTTCGACTTCACAGTCGGAAAAATCAACTAGAACTCCTTCTGTAATCGGATTTCTAACTGGGAAGCTGGAAGCAATTCCGACTCCCCCCAGTTACGACTTGCAAGGAAAACTTGAAGGAAAACTTCGTGTTTCAACATGGCCGCTGCGTACATGAACAGTTTAAGGAAATGTGTATTTCACAAGACAAACATGTAAACGTAGATCCAAAATCACTAACAAATTAATTAAAGCTTAAAATGATGTTGTGGAGAACGTCGACGTGTTGAAAATCTCAACTAAAATGCTGTTAAATTCAGCGGATAGTTCCAACTTCCCAGGTAACATGAATGCAACATCAGTTAATTGTATACATTTTGCTTAAATGGTCCAACCATTTATATAACTTCTCTTTCAGTTTGTGTCATGATTTGGAGAATGGGGGTTGGTGAGGATGAGAACGCAGGGACCCAGGTTGTAGAAGAAATGATTAATTTAATTGTGAAAGCTCAAAACACAGTCCAACACAGAGAGATTAGCACACAGCTAATTCCCGTAGCAAGTGATACACAGAGGACTGAAAAACGAGAGCTGACGCTAACCAGGACTTAACAGTTCAACTGGAGCGCATCAACGTGAGACAACAACAACTGACATTAGCAGGACCCGATATAAGACAAAGGACACAAGTGGACTTAAATACACAGGGAGGGTAATCAGGAACACTAGACACAGCTGGGATCAATCAACAGGGAGGACTGGACATTACAGAGACTCACAGGGAACAGGAAAGATAAAAACAAAGAAATAAATACACAAAAACACAGTTTGCTCAGTTTTGTGAGTTCAGGTGTGTATATTTTGTTTGCTCAGTTAATATTTAGGAAGTTACTTTTTAAGTAGAGTTGTGTTTTGTTGATCTCTCTTAGTGATTTAGGTGGTTCCTCCCAGTTTGGCAGGACATTTCACCTGCGTGGCCTGCTGGTGGTCTTCCAGACAAAGCAGCCTTACTTCTGTCAGTCTGTCCATGGCAGCTTTGGTTACAACATAGTTTATCAACGTCAGTGAGTGAGTTTCTAATTGTAGCATAAAGCAGAGCAGAGAACTCAACCTTGATAAAGTGCCATCCATCGTTTATGGCTCCTTATTTTGGAGCTTTGTTGTCATTTTTGAACAACAAAAATCCATTTTTTTTCCTGTGTCCTTTACTAGTTCCCTCAGACACTGATTATATTTTCTTAGTAAATCTAAAAATAATGATTTAGTCTCTCAATTAAGCAGTGAGCCAGCATGCTTTCTGGGATTTTTTTTTTTTTTAGCAAATTAAGTATCTTAGTTCTTTATTCTCCCGCAGGTGTTCCTCATCTGTTCACTAAGTCACCAGGGTCATGTTCAGTAATCAAACTCCGTTGTTTAGATACTTCTTTGTTCGGTTGTTCTGTTCTCAGATCCTTTGTTGTTCTCAGATTTTATTGCATTTCCTGAGTTTGATCCATCGTTAAAATCTAGTTTCAAGATGCGCTTCCCATCGTAATCCATGTGTTTTGGCTTCCCAACCACGCCATGACATGACCGGTCCATTCACATCCCTTATATGTTACTTTTTTTTTACACACATTTGTTTACTTTCTGTTTTCTGTTTATGTCTCTCTGAGGCTTGAAGAATGTGATTTGAAAGAAATAATATAATTTTGACCAACTAGATGATGACTCACACAGAGGAGTCCAAGTTGTGGCCTCCTTCAAAGAAAACGCTTGAATTGCATTTTTAAAGGTTCTTGCTGCAAATGTTCAGTTGTGAAAGAAATTTGCTAAACTTTCAGTCTGCTAGAAAGTCATCCATGAGAAATATTTAATGTTTGTATTTATTTATTAGAACATTGTTGTTGAACTCTCTGGCCTGTCTAAGTCTTTTTGTTTTACATTTCTACGTCCACTGATGATTAGTCCAGTTGTCTATATCAGATAGTAACTAAAACCACTACAATCATCTTAAAATTATGTGTGAGATTTGTAATATTGTGGAATTGAATTTTAACCCGTTTGCCCCGCTGTGCCTCTTTTGTCTGCGTTGTTCTCTCAGGACGCCGTCTCCTCTTCGTTGCTCCAGCAAAGCTGTCTGCAAACTGTAAGGATATTAGTCTTATTCTGTGGGAACATTTCTGGCAGTCTCGGTATCTCATTTAAGCAAAACAACTTAATCACACAAATCACTTGGAAGATGACTGAACAGACCGTTCTTGGACAAGTTCCAGATGATTTAAACACATTTCGGGCTCGAGTTGCAGTCCGTCTCTCTCTCTCCATCTGGTTGGAAAACAGCTGTTGTGGTTCGTAATAGCACTGTGAGGTACGTCCGCCTTAAGATTTCCTCAGAGCGTAAGCAGCTTTCAGCCTATAAATATGGATCTCCCATTTTGAATTAACAGGTTGAATCCAGCCCTGACAAGAGTTACGCCACTGGCCCATCATTTCCTCCCACACCCTGAAAGCTACAATACACAGGTGTGATTTCATGTCTAAATGAAAAAAACTGGATCCTCTTATGTGAGTTGAACTGTTTCAGATGTGGTGATGTAGGTGAGGATTACATCACAATGCACCTTGCTCCTCAGGAAACTGTGTTTTTATTGTTCTCAAAGCAGAGCACTTAAAGGGCGATGAGGTGTTAAAGCTGCTGCTGGAAATGTTTGTAAATGTGTTATTTACATATTTGATAAAAAGTGTCACTATGGCCTGAGAGTACAATAATATGACACAGAAAAGTTGAGAAAAATTCCAGCTCCTCAAAGTGATCCTACTGACATCTGCAGAAATACACAGCTCAATGAGAAACAACCAGTCGGAGCCAGGAGGAGGTTTAGTGCTGTCAAATGTTTCATGTATGCACTGCTTACACCCTACTCTTGTTTTCTGCTGGATTACACGTTCCCCACAATGGCAGGGAACGTGCTAACTAACGAACTATCATTAGCATCCTACGTCACAATGTTCATCTGACATCATCAGCTGTCGGTGACATCAGATAAGCAGTTTTCCTGTAACTTTACGTTGTTCCACTGTCATTAGCACAGCTGTAGCAAGTTGAGTGTAAGAGTGTGAACAGCACATACACGAGCATGGTTGACAACGCTAAGACTTTCCTCCTGGCTCTGATTGGTTGTTTCTGACCGGGAGCGGGGCATTTCTGCAGGTGACAATAGGGGAGCTGGGAGAAGGTGGAGGAGCTTTTCACAGATTACCTGTCTCCTGTCACAACGTGGTGGCAGTTTTAGTAAATATATATTTGTTGTTCTGGGTTCTTCAGTGACTTCCGTGGTGTCACTTGATGCACTCTTAGAGCATTTTTCATGGGTTCACTGTTAAATATTTTCTTCTTTTGTGGATTAAAGCTCTGAGTGGTTTTTTGAAGACCAATTGCCTCACAAATTACTCATAAATGTTGCTGAATTTGTTCCTATCATCGTGTTGATGCTCTATTTAACTGCAGTTGTGGAAGTGGGTATGGCCAGTGAAAATGAACTCATGAACTCAGCTTTCCAAAAATATATAAAAAAATATTGCTTAAAAATATTAAATTAACAATTTCATAAAGAGAAAGGTAGCAAAGGGAGACATTTTTCTAAATTTTTCACACAGGATCAGATGATGTTTGTATAGCTTTTTTTCCAATAAATAAATCATAAATTTTACACATCATTTTATATTTACTTTCTGTTATGTGACAAAATGATCAAAACCAGAAGTCATCTGTAAGAGAGTAAATACTTTACCGTGGAGCACTTGCTACTAAATTTGCAGCAGCGGTAGCTCGGATGAGCTTATGCTTGAAACCGGGAAGCATCCAAACTTTTATCAGACATGAGCTCACTTCATATAATCAGGGAAGTGAATGGAAGGCGTTCCTCCAACCTGTTAGTTGATAGAGGAGGAGACAAAAACACTTAACAAGAAAGTGACGTATTGATTACATAAACCCTTTTCTGTGTGCCTGATGTGATCCTTTCCTTTTTGAAGTGTAGTTTCATCTGGACCTGGTATTAGTCCAGTAGACTGGCAGAAGCCTCCTGGAGGGAGGAGTAGCGAAAGAGAGGGAAGAAGTGGAGGAACGTGTTTAAGAATCCGATCCGCAACTGTGATTGTCCCGTTAGCTCACAGCTGTGTCTCATGCTGCAGGATCTCAGTCATGCAAACACGCACACACACCCTGAGCCACATGGATCACATGAAGTTAAATGCGTTTTAATTTCGGTCTCACTCTGCGTCACTTCCTGAGCTACATCACTACATCTGCTTCCTCACCCACACTTGAATAGCTTCCTTGAGAATGACCAAAATGCTCTGGGAATTTAATGGAAACTGAACGGATGCCAGAACGTCGGTGGGACGATTGGATCAGTGGAAAGATGCAAAAGCACATCTGTGTGTTGTCATCCCAACAATGTGCAGTGGGTGGGAGATGTACTTTCAGCTGGACTTTCCTAAACAGAGCTCCACAGTTTACAGCATTTCATGGAGACTTTTGCATTGGAACACATTTGCAAACACAACCATGGCACATTGTGTTGTTTTCTGTTTTGTGGGATTTATCCATCCGTCGTTTGGGGAGGAACACAATTACAACAAATCATGACTCATTTTAGTCACATGAAAGAGACTGCAGCTTTCCAGAAGGGATTAAGATTAAATCTTCTTGGACCGAAGCCAAGCAGAGCAGAGCAGAGGAGGGGGGACCACTGTGACCCTCAGAGGGGACGGAGCCAGAGAACAAACCCAAAAGGCAGGCCTGTCCAGCAAGAAGGAGTGAAAGAGGGAGGGAAGCGAACAGAGGAAGAGAGAGTGAGAGAGAAGGAGGGAGGGGTAGCAAAGGAGTGTGAGAGGCAAAGAGGAGTAAAGACACTAACTTGTGACTTGACAAAAGAGGGCAGGTCCCAGAGACAGGTAAGAAAGTTTGTTTGTTGTCCAGTCGGGGGGATTTTTCATGAGGAATCATAATCAGTAAAAGTTGGCAGCAGTCAGGAGTGTTTTGTGTGTGCAGCAGAAGGAGGCAGAGGGAAATGTTTGTGGACTGAATCCTTGCACAGGAACAGCTGAGCGGGTTTCTGTAGAAACACTCCAACATACAAAGTGGTGCTCTGTCCTCCGGGGAGCTGCAAGGACACTTTGAGTCCACCATACTGTCCTCTTCACCTCGGCTTTTTAATCCATCAGTCAGAGAGCATGACTGCTTCTGCACTAAAATGAAAGGAAATGCAAATTGAAGATTTTCCTCTTTGCGAAATCCAGATCCCGTGACTTTTCATGATGCTGATGTGGCTCTTCAAGGCTTCAGTGAAAAGGGAGCATTTTACTCGTCGACTTGAAATCCTCTGGACTGATTTCAGATGGATGCAGCTCCTAGGTGGGTGTGAACCAAAGGCTGTTATAAAAGTGGGAAGGAATAGTCTGGAAATCTCTTTGGAATGCAAGTTTATATTTCTTTTTTTTTTTTTGTAATCAAGCACATTTTGTTCTGATCCTTCATGTTCTAGGTGGGTAAACTACATTAAACAGTATTTGGAAGAATGCTCAAAAGTAAACATAAACTATTTTTCACTGATGCTTGGAATAAAGATGTTGGCATTAGAGGCGCCAGTAAGGGCAAAAAGTTCAAATATATTGAACCTTTGGACAGAACAACAGACTATCAGCTATGGAAAGTTTTTTTGTTTTTTTAATATTTTTGTAGCTGATTTTGGTCAAATAGTTCATCTTGTTTCCTTAAAAGGTTTTATATTATTTATGTGAGACTGGCTAGACTCCACAGTCGGACAATTACAACAGCATCATAACAGCCATTTGGTCGCACAAATTGCCAAAGTCAGATAATTAATTTCTGCTGAGAAATTTCTGTCTCTTGTCCAAAGCTCCAGAGTTTTGGCAAAGTACTGATCTTGACTCTGGACCAGCAAATGACTATTCCTACTTGACCAAAACAAAGGAGAGGCTGGGGAAAAGCTTATTACCAATGACTGCTGCAACAAAAGCTTTTATTAAATGCTCTGACCGGTGAAACAAATGAATTGAAATTGCTTTTTTTTTTCGGCATTTCTTAAAACACAGGAGTGCACTCACTCAAATGTTTCAATCTTTGGTTTGATAGTCTTGTACATCTGAAGCAAGCTAATTTTGTTTTCTATTTTATTTTAGATTTTTTTTTAAATTGCCTCAATACTAAGTTAGTTGCTGAATGCAAATACATTTTGAGATGTTTGGCATTCACAGGTCAGACCAAAATTTTAATAATTCTTAAATCTTTTTCCCAGACTCTGCGTTGTATTCTTGATATGACTTTTAATAGCATAACTGTTAAAGGGCATATGTGAAGTATAAAATTTTCAATTGTTTTCAGGACTAAATAAAGATGGAAATGTTCAATTTCAAGTGTGAAATCAAGAAGTAGCTTACAAGTGTGGATAAAAGCAATCAGATGTAGGTTGGGAAGAGTAGTGATGTTACATTTAAACTTAGACCTTCAACACAAACGACATACAGACGAGCAAATATAGTGACAGCAAAGTGATGTTTAGGCATTTATCCAGAGAAGAGGAGAAAGCTTGGAGACTCAACAAACGGGCACCTTACCAAAGTTTTCAAAGGCTCTGTGATGTGTGACGCCTGAGTCACCAGTGGTGACTGACAGCTCGTAAACAAACGACTGTCTTTCAAAACCCTGAAAATACAAGAAGATTGATCAAGTGCAATAACTTCTACTCCAGTTCTGACTAAGATTATTGCTTTGATCATCCCAACAACTGTTTCACTAGTGTAGCCTCCTCTGTGCCATAATTTCATGAAGTGATAATGCAAGCCTAATATCTTTAAGCCTGACCAGTCTGTGTTTTATTCATATGGATTAGCAGCATTACTGTAAAATTGTTTTAGATATGTTATTTACGAGGACACTGTCTGTGACGGGTCTGAATCCAGTTAGCTGGAGAACAACATGTCACTTCAGAGGTCCCATGTGGTGGATGAGAAGGATGTTAATGCACTAAAGTACAAACTGCAGATGTCAAACAGTCTCCCCTTCATTTGGCTCAGGCACAGGGAAAAAATCACTTACAGCTGGGGTTAATTATCATGCCTCAACATTCAGATGTGGCTTTGGAGGCTAGTGACTTTACATGATCTCTGGACATCAGCAGACGTTCTGTACTTACATCAAATGTAAAACTCTCTGTAAAATAATGTGTTTCTTTTATGTGAAAAATATTAAATTCACCATGCGTCTGTCTCCTTGGCTATCTAGTTGTTTCCTTTCTGCTTTGTTTTTAAGAATTTTGTACTTTTCAAGATAATTGTTAAACATTTTCAGGATGTAAAAGTATTTTTTTACCTTTGTTGTCATTTTTAAATATAACAATAGCTCTTGAAAAACTGGATCCAGATGACATGCCTTCATCCATATGTGGCACTCACTTCCTGTTTATAAAACAGACAAAGCTAGACTTTTTTGTTGTCAAAAAGGGCTCAGAAATTATTTATCTGTTTTATATAAACAAAGGCTTTAAATTATATTTTCCCTCCAAAAATCTGGATTTTACTTAAGAAAATAAAACATGACTTTGCAGAAAAAGAGTTTAGAACGACCCATTCAGTGACATTTTAGTCTCCAGTTACTGTTTGCTTAGATGGTTTGCCATATGATTCATGCTTAATGGACGCCAAGAACATAGTCCTCCAAGTCCAAATCTCATGTTTTTCAGTCAGACTTACTTATCAAGGCGACACATAACATAGCAATGAATCAGGCCTCTCTGACACTCACAGTTTTTAAGCGTTTGCCAGATTTCTCTACCCAGAATAGCAGAAAGAGGACAGAAAGCTAGTTCTGGTTTCAAACTAAAGGGCTGTGAAGCTCTGAGAAGGAAAAAAGGAAGGGCAACGCCAGGGAACACAGGAAACTTCAGATGTGTTTTTTCAGGCAGAGCCTCTGGATCAGAACCTCATTCCTGCAATGGGATGTTTATGTGATGTGTCAGTCATTTTGTTTTTGTGGGACCTTGTTTTGTTTTCCATTAATTTCCCTTTTATTTGTTTTTTTTTTTTTAGTTTTGCTACTATGTTTTATTCCTTGAGTTTAGCTTCTTTCTGTTTGTCTCAGTCTCCAGTATCATTCTTCTTTGCAGGTTTTTGATTGTATTTTTGGTTTTCACACCTAGTGTGAGCGACATCTGTGTTGTACACACTAAATGTTGCAAGAAATGCGTTGCTGCAGGGTGCTGCAGGTTTCCTACAAAGCCAGAAGTTAACATGATGTTTCTATGGTATTTAAGAAATGTCAGCTGCATTTTATCATCTGTAGTTCAAAATCTGAAATACTTCATATTTTTCTCAAATGTTTTCACCCAAATCAGTAGATAACAGTAAAATATTCATGCAGGCAATACCCAGATAAAAGCTGTAATTATTCCTCTCTCCACAGCAACAAGGACTGCCACTGTTTTTGCTTCCAGTGAACTTTCAGATGAAATGTTCAGATACGACACTCTGTTCTGTTGTAGTAACTTTTTGTGCCGTATCCTCGCTATGGAAGGTGCTTGGCAGTCTTCCTCATATAGACGTAGCATTTCTGTATCAAAAATAGTTTTAAAAAATAGCTTTCAGTGAGTTTATGTGACATTAAATTTTTTTTTACGAAACTGAATTTTCAAATCAAGTTACTTGAAAAACATTAACTTTGTGATTATCTTTAGACTGATCAAACTGTAATGATTTAAATCATTATACTTTGATTACTGAACCTATACAACGGTTTTGTAAAGGTTAAAACCTCACTGGATAAGTAGTGTCTTCCTTGGTTAAAATAAATGCATTGCTCTACTTAATCAGCCTTCCTCCTTTTGGATCCTCCACTTCATCACTTCAGTGACATAAAGTCTAAATAAAAGTGGGCAGTTTTCCAAAGCCAATGCGATCAGGTATCATTGGTGCCTCAGAGTTTAATATTTGTCCTTAAAGTTTTGCGGTGATTATTTCCAGCAGGGCATCTTTGCCTGTCCAGGATGTTGCTTGTTAAAAATACGTCTGCACACCCATTCTGTGCAAGCTGAGTCCCTTCATTGAATCAGATTTTGTAGATGACTGTGTTCCTCCTGCACACAGCTAAGCTTGTTTGCACATATGTAAACTATATTTCTAAAGATCAGGGGTTACATTACCCTTTAAAAATCCTCCCACTCTGTTCTGCTGCTGAAAAGGAAAACTGGGTGTGTCGAAGAAGAATCCACAGCAAAGATTCCCTCATGCAAGCGGACTAATTATTTTAAACCACTCTTATCAAGGACTTGTTTTTTTCATCTGGTCATTAAGGAGCAAATAGCTTAGCAGATTTTAATTATTTAGGCTTCCTACACTTGAGCGAAAGTTGTGTAATGTACATATAAATGAATATATTCTGTATTTATTTATTCACTATTTAAAATCTCCCAGATTTTCAGGTTTGTATTTCATTTTCAATTTTTTCTGTCTGTAGGCAATTATTAATATAAAGTTCTTTTTTGGTCATTTTATATTCAATGGGATATATTTTGTCCCATTGGGGAAATTAATTTTCCCACTGTGGGATTTATAAAGGACTATTCAATTCTATTCTATTCTATTCTATTCTATTCTATTCTATTCTATTCTATTCTATTCTATTCAATAGTGTACCTACATTAATGTCTTTAAATTTGTCCACCACAGCCTTCTCTCTGGTCAATGTTGATTTGCAGATTTTATTCATTTTTTTTGCGGTATTTTATGTATCATTATCTGATCTTCTTTAAGAATTTACTCAAATTTGACAAAAAAACAAAACAACAAAAGCAAAACTCCCAGTTTCATCCTTCACTATAAAGTGAAGACATTTCAGCTCTCATAATGACCCTAGCTCAATTCCTTAAAGTACATTTTATAACACACTAGTACTATTGCTAAATAATTAGGATATGTTTTGGAAAATTAACTCACACCCGGCCTGTTAGAACTGAACCAGGACAGTCTTTGAGATTTGATGATGGCTGAAGATCAAAGCTGATGTGTGAGGAAGACGTGTGTGGATGTGGAAAAACAGCAGTCACTTGGAGTGGAGGGAGAAACAGTATGATTTTAGTTAAGACTCTGAACCTGGCAACACGCGAGGAATCCAAGCAAAGGGAAGAAAATCCTCTTCCCAAGGAGTTATGATGAACTTCAAAGCTAAAAAAATACTGACAGTAAAGTATGACAACCATCTTCTTTCTCTGCAAGTACAAAATGAAAATATTTGACTTTAAGCTCCCCTAATGAAACCAGTTTTTGGGAAGCTTGAAATGCTTCTGTCCTATGTGCAATAAAAGAGCAACGTCACAGTATTTTCCAAGCCTGAGATGCTGAAAACAATGAACTCAGAATAAATTGGGGACAAAAACTGCAACAACAAATCAACAGTGACATCATTTACTGCAACAGGCGCCTTAAATAATGGCTGTGAAGGGAAGATTTAGTCATTTGTTTTCCATCCATCCATTTTCCTACACCCTTGTCCCTTAATGGGGTCGGGAGGTGCTGGTGCCTATCTCCAGCTGGCGTTCCGGGCGAGAGGCGGGGTACGCCCTGGACAGGTCGCCAGTCTGTCGCAGGGCAACACAGAGACACACACAGGACAAACAACCATGCACACACACACTCACACCTAGGGGCAATTTAGACAGACCAATTAACCTGACAGTCATGTTTTTGGACTGTGGGAGGAAACCGGAGTACCCGGAGAAAACCCACCATGCACAGTGGAGAACATGCAAACTCCGTGCAGAAAGGCCGGGGCCGGGAATCGAACCCAGAACCTTCTTGCTGCAAGGCAACAGCTCTACCAACTGCGCCACTGTGCAGCTTCATTTGTTTTCCAAAGCACAAAAAAGTTAATCACCAAACGAGCCAGTAAGAAAGTCGAGTCTTGCAGCGCTGAATTGCAGAGCCAAATCACAGATCATGATCATGATAATTAGGAGATCAATTCTAAGGTTTCAGACGTTTCAACAAAATTTTATTCAGATTCAACGAGCGAGTTATTTCAGAATATCCTCTTCTCATAACAAAGACATGGATACTTGTGTAAATTATTCGTCTTGTCTGTTATGTGTTAGTCTGACTTTTTTCTCTATGCACCCAAACAAGATCCCAGATTCACTGAAGGATTTCACTGCTTTTGAACATTTATCTAACTCAGATCTCTGGCATTCACCTCAACTCGTACTGAGGAGCAAATAGTTTCTCCAGGTGTTATGCGTGACTTCAAAGGCAACGCCAGCAAAAATACATTTACATTTTTATGAATTACGCATTGGAAAAGACCAGCAATAGTCACCTGAGAGGTGGATTTAAATGCAGCTCAGGAGAATAAATCTTCCTGCTGCTTGCTGGCTGTGCAGAGCCGGTGTTGGTAATGAAAGTCTAATTCATCCTTCCAGTAAAGAGAGACTGGCATTTTTCCACAAATAAAGTCTGTAATAGACAAATAAACCTTTCAGTTTTGTCAGTCACATAAGAGTGCTGTAAAAATAGTTTGTCTCTTAAGATTTCTCCTTTTTGCTTTCATGTCACAGTTAGATGTGGGCAGAAAACCAGCAGTAGTTTTGGCCTTTGAACTCTGCCTTGTCAGGCCTTTTGGACTGTTCTCGTCGTGACGTCTGATCAAATGAGGCACGGCAGGACTGAAGAGATTTAGATGTTCTTCTGGGTTGTTTTGTGACTTCTGGATGAGTCGCTAATGTCCTGTTGGAGTCATTTTGGTGCTCCACAGATCCATGTTTTCTCCACTGATGACGCTCATTGTGGTTTGATGCACTTATACAGCTCGGAAATGGTTTTGTAATCCTTTCAAGACAGATAGTCAGCGGTTTTATTTCTTGTCTGTTTTTGACTTTCTTTAGGCTGAAGTGTGACAGGTTTTTAATGTGTGACGTTTGAGCCTAATCCTGATGTCAGAGAGATTAAATTTAAGAGATTTCTTGATTCTGCAACTCTGGCAGTAATCAGGCTTGCAACCATATCATGTTCTTTCAAGTTAATTCATGATTTAACATGAATTAAACCCATCCTTGTCCCAACAATAAATAGGATAATAACTAATCCATTTTCTCTTAGGAAATTATGACTTTAAAACCTCCTTTGCAGAATTAAATGTAATTGAACTGAAGTGATTTGTTTTTATCTCTTTGCTTGATACAATATAGTGCATTTTACTTAAAAAACAACCAAGTTCTCTTTCATGTTCTCTTGTAGGACAATGAAGGCTGGTGTGGGACTTATTTCTTCATTACTCCTGTTCCTCTTAATGGGAGCAGTCTTCACCCAGAGACCGCGACCAAAGAAGCCTACCAGGCGTCCAGCCACCACCAGGAAGCCTTTTGTCCCCAAGCGTGTGGAGCAAGCCGTGCCCGAACCCCAGGAGCCCACAGATTTCCCTCCACCCATCCTCGGCCCGCCCTCCATCTACTCTGATTGTCCCAGAGAGTGTTTATGTCTCCCAAGTTACCCAAATTCTCTCAATTGTGAGAACCGGAACATCCGTGTGGTCCCGGTCATCCCATTCAGAACTCATTACCTGTACCTACAGAACAACTACATATCTGAGCTCACTGCTGAGGCCTTTAACAATGCTACTGAAGTCCGCTGGATCAATCTGGCAAACAATCGCATCCAGAAAATAGACAAACAGGTTCGTCAGACGGTTTTTTTTGTCTTTTAAAGCCTCTAAAAATCTGAAAAACTGGTTTAAAATGCCAATCTGTTCTCCATGTCTGCAGGTCTTTGAGAAGATCCCGGGTCTGCTGTATTTCTATGTCCAGAGAAACCAGCTGAATGAAGTACCGTCAGGCCTCCCGACAAGTCTGGAGCAGCTTCGTCTGGACAGGAACCGTATTTCCAAGATCCCCGCTGGTGCCTTCACCAAGCTGGAGAACCTGACTCTGCTGGACCTGCACTACAACCAGGTGAACCACATTTGGCATCCTGCGGAGGCAGGAGAGCCAACTGCATTATGGGAAGTAGATTTTCAGTGTGTGGTGTCTTTTCGGTCAGCTGAGCGACAGTAGCCTGGGAAAGAACACACTCAAGGACCTGAAGAACCTCATGCAGCTCAACCTGGCGCACAACGTTTTGAAGAAGATGCCCGCTGGAGTGCCAAACAGCCTCATCCAGCTGTTCCTGGACAAGAACCGCATAGATGACATACCAAAGTAAATACTCACGATGCAAACATTGGTTAACGGACATGTGTGTACACAAATACGCCAATGTACTGTGACAGTGTTGGCCACACATATGGGCTGAAATGTTGCCAAAGAAATTAAGATTTCTAAGATTTGCGCCACTGTCAGAATGATTTATGTTTGGAACATTGAACATCGCAGATATGAACCAGAAATCTGCATTCAAAGCTATTCGTATCTCCGTATGTACCTCTTTAGTTAAAAGTGCTAACTTTTTATCTCAAACCGTTAAAAACTCTGAAATGCAAAATATGTTAGGCAGTTTAAATCCTTTTGCAGTTTCCTTCAGTGCAACAAAAAGTGAAATTTAGATGTATAAAGCTGCTTTTGACTCAAATTTGTGCCAGTATAGGCTGATTTGCTGAGGAGTACCAGATTTGTTTATGTCCTGCATGCCTGTGCTGTCCAGGGATTACTTCAAGGACTTCACCCACCTGGCGTTTGTCAGGCTCAACTACAACCAGCTGAGCGATAAAGGAGTTCCCAAGGCCGTGTTCAACTTGACCAGCCTGCTGGACCTGCAGCTGGCTCACAACCAGCTCACAGTGATTCCCCTCTTCAACAATCACCTGGAGCACCTGCACCTCAACCACAACAGCATTGAAAGTAAGTGACAGTCTTCTACACACTGGTGTTTCCACATGTGGAAGAGTGTTATTATACAGGTCCTTCTAAAAAAGTTTGCATATTGTGATAAAGTTCATTATTTTCCATAATGTAATGATAAAAATTAAACTGTCATATATTTTAGATTCATTGCACACCAAGTGAGATATTTCAGGTCTTTTATTGTTTTAATGCTGATGATTTTGGCATACAGCTCATGAAAACCCAAAATTCCTATCTCAAAAAATTAGCATATCATGAAAAGGTTTTCTGAACGAGCAAGTAACCTAATCATCTGAATCAGCGAAGTAACTCTAAACACCTGCAAAAGATTCCTGAGGCTTTGAAAAACTCCCAGCCTGGTTCATTACTCAAAACCTCAATCATGGGTAACACTGCTGATCTGACTGCTGTCCAGAAGGCCATCATTGACACCCTCAAGCAAGAGGATAAGACACAGGAAGAAATTTCTGAACGAATAGGCTGTTTCCTGAGTGCTGCATCAAGGCACCTCAGTGGGAAGAAAAAAGTGAAAAGTGTGGCAGAAAACAACGAGAAGAGGTGACCGGACCCTGAGGAAGATTGTGGAGAAGGTCCGATTTCAGACCTTGGGGGACCTGCGGCAGCAGAGTCTGGAGTAGAAACATCCAGAGTCACCGTGCACAGGCGTGTTCAGAAAATGGGCTACAGGTGCTGCATTCCCCAGGTCAAGCCACTTTTGAACCAGAAACAGCAGCAGAAGCAACTGACCTGGGCTACAGAGAAGCAGCACTGGACTGTTGCTCAGTGGTCCAAAGTACTTTTTTCGGATGAAAGCAAATTTGGCTTGTCATTCGGAAATCAAGGTGCCAGAGTCTGGAGGAAGACTGGGGAGAAGGAAAGGCCAAAATGCCAGAAGTCCAGTGTCAAGTACCCGCAGTCAGTGATGGTCTAGAGTGCTATGTCAGCTGCTGGTCACAGGCTGATTGCCTCCATGCCACGCCGCATTGAAACATGCTCAGTCATTTCTGCAAAAGGATTCCCAACCAAGTACTGAGTGCATAACTGTACATAATTATTTGAAGGTTGACTTTTTTGGTATTAAAAACACTTTTCTTTTATTGGTTTTCATGAGCTGTTTGCCAAAATCATCAGCATTAAAACAATAAAAGACCTGAAATATCTCAGTTGGTGTGCAATGAATCTAAAATATTTGACAGTTTAATTTTTATCATTACATTATGGAAAATAATTAACTTTATCACAATATACAATTTTTTTAGAAGGTCCTGTATTACTGGTGTAGTTTATTTTCACTCTGCACTGGGTAAATGGGTTTGGACAAGAACAGGTGAGGAGATGCATAACCACCTCCTTGCCTGTGGGGGCACTGCACCAAGAACTACTGAAGGAAACGACGCAAAAAAACTCTCAGATGAAGACACAACTTCCTTCTTCACAAAATATAAACAAAATTGGAATGGTATCAGATTTTAGAGGTTATAGAGTTTCTCTTTTGTCTTTGGCAAACGACCACGAGCCATTTCCCCTGCAAACAATAGACTTTGCACATTTGTTTTGGTTGTATTCAAGCATATGTAGATGCAATTCTGGTCAGCTCTGGTATGCATTCAAGCAGCGCCAGAGTTCACTTCACTTGAACCAACACCCGGGACCAGATTTTCTTCTGGTCCACATCAGAGTTTGGTTGTGCATTCACACCTCAAATGAAGCGAACCTTCTAGACACACAAACTAGAGTTTGATTAAACCAGACTAAATGGGGCAGGTACGCACCTCAAATATTCGACTTGCACGTGACTCAGGATTCAATTAAGAAAATATCACATTTTTAAAGTAGCGCTGAGTTGGCTGACAAGCTGCCTGAGCAACACAACAATCCACAATTCAAGAAACTCACCGGTGCTTAAAAATGTGAAGTATAGTTAAAAAAAAAAAAAAAAGTTTTTATTTTGCATCTGTAACCATTTGTTTTACTGACAGGCATCAACGGAACTGAGATCTGCCCATTCAGCCTGCTGGCCGACCTGACTGATGACCGTCTGGTGCCACGACTAAGGTAGGCCAACACGTCAACGTGAACTGGTGCTGCAGCAGCTCTGGACGGGAGAAGCAGCCAGGTCACATGCTGACGCATTTTGTTCTGCTGCCTCAGATACCTGCGTCTGGACGGGAATCATTTGCAACCCCCCGTCCCTATGGACGTCATCATGTGCTTCAGACACCTTCACTCTGTCGTCATTTAGGAGGAAGGGCGTCTTCTCACACAAACCCGCAACACGTATGAAAAACCGAATAAACGACAGCAGCGCACAACGGGGCAATTCGAGCTAAAGCGCGCTCACCGGAGCACAAGGTTTTGAGCTTGAACGAGTTGCATGGCTGAAAGAGGAACTCTGCTCAGCTGCAAAGCTTCGAGTTTGCTTTTTAAATGGCTGAAAGTGTCATTCTGCCAGAATCCAAGCAGTGGACTGCAAACTGGCAACAAGAGATTATAGGAACATTTAGCTTATGGTTTGCATGGGAGGTTTAGTATCTATTCAGTAAAAAGAAAAAAAATAGAAAAAAAAATTAAATGAGCAAAACTCCAACTTAAGGTGTAATAAAATACATACAGCTGCATTTAATAAATTAAATTTAGTTACATTTGTGTTTATTTCAGTAATTCAATCTAAGAAGTGGAACTCATATGTTGTACAAATTTATTACCCAGCTACACGTCTAAAGAAGTTATTTCTGGATGGATTTGGGGTGGATATGAATATTAAATAGGGAAAACAAAAACCAATATTCAATCGATGAAAGTATTTAATGCATAAAGTACATCTACTTTAAGTCATAACCCCATCCATCATTGGTTGGAGCTCTTTTTGCATGAATGAGGTGTGACGTGGTTCAGCAGTACCTTAACACAAAGATGAAGCTTCAGTCTGTCCACAAATCCCCATCCTTCACTTTTGAGCACATTTTTTCCCACCATACTCTTAATTTACTTTAACTTTCCTTTCAATATGTTTAGATTGCAAACTTTGTGGACTGCAGGGTCCGCTGGAGGTCATTTAACGATGAACTTTTGTGAGTTGCCCCTCTGGTGAAGTGTGTCAGGAACAGCTGTTAGATCACCAGACTTCCCCATGATTTTCTTTTTTTTTTTACTGATCTTATGCAATATTTACATTTACACAATCATGAAAATGTAGAACATGTCACTCTGTTTGTAATGAATCTGCATATGAGTTTCACCTTTTCAGCTGAGTGCCTAAATTAAATTAATTTCATATTTGAAGTTCCGGAGATGCTCCTCCGCTCTGCTACGGAGGGCAGCTTTAAGGACCAACACTTGCAGTGCATAGACCTGAATAATGCCTTCAGTTTCCAAGGTGCTCTGTGTAAAAATTTTTTTGTTTTTCCTATTAATAGACTTTTATGTTATTCCTCTGTATAAAGGCACTTTGTACAAATACTGAAAAATAAAATGTCTTTGCTGATCTTTAATCATATTTTTTGTTTCATAGCTCTGATACATTTTCTCCACCTTTGAGTTTGCTGGGTGGTCCTGAGATCAAACATGTTCATGATTTGGGTTTCAGGAAATGTTGAAGTATTTGTATTCTTAGAGTTCCCAAAATGTTCTCAACACATTATGCAAATGTATGTACAGTCATTATGCAGGGATGAACTCTGCCAAATTGGCAAGGGGAAAAAATTTAATTGTTTCTAAAAACGGAAACGTTTTCTGGAAGTTTCTCTCTTCAAGTCAGGGTGCAGGAAGAAGTCTGTGGCAGGAAGGATGTGAGCGTAACCAGGAAGAAGCTCCATCCCTTACATTCAGGTACCAGAACCATGACTCATCTTGACTTTAGTCTTGAATAGATGCTAGTAGTCACTAAACAAACAGAAAACGGCGGAACATCAGTACAGAGGCACACAGAGAGGGAAAATATGTATTGTAGTTCTTTCTAATCATTGACTCATTTTCACTTTTCTTGTAGATGTTTTAGTTTTTTTTTTTTTTTTAAAAACCTCCAGGTATTTTAAAGAGGTCATGATTCATTGCACTTTGACACAGTTTCTAGAGCTTTTTGGAAAAAAAAACAAACAAAAAAAAACAGGCATAAAGCATGACACACTCTGCCGCACCAGACATTTTCAATAATTCGTCCTTTGTGTTACTCCAAACCCACCCGAGAAGTTTGTCACAAGAAAGTCTAATCATAGGCTCATCCAAACAGAGCAAACTGAAGTCACACCAGAGCTCAATTCACTCATTCACTCAAATTAAAGGTTACACTTTGATATTTCTACCTAAAATAAGCATTTATTTTAACACATCTTTTCCAGGTGGCAGGCATTGATCAGTGCATCCTTACAGCAACGTCTCAGTGTATTTCATTGCAGTTTTCATATAATAGATCAGCATGAAGCCGTGGAGGGATTAGGATGTCTCTAATAGTTTTCGATGATATTCACAAATAAGGTCCTAAACTCTCTGAGATGCATTTGTATTCGTCCCCTTGAGGCGGTACTGTAAAGAGCTGTCTTCTCCTTCAACCAGAGCTCCAAGTCCCTTTGGAAAATATCTCCAGCAGCTTCACTGGAAACTGAAACTCTGGAAACACTGGAAACTCATGCAGCTTCGTGATGACCCCTACTGGCTACTTACTGTATATCACTAACCCTAGGCTGGAAACTTTTCCCTTTGTCTGTACTTACAGTTACAAATGCTGACACGAGTTTCCTCCACCTCGAAAGACCCTCAGGAATTTTACGCAGACACTCCCGTAGTAACAGACAGTGACTCAAAGTTATTCCAAGAACGCAGGCAATTCCTGTTTTCATCTGACTTCCCTGAAGACATTTTTTTAAAGGATTCTGTCACTGCAAATAGATGAGCAGGTTTAGCAAGCGTTTCTTAAAACGACTTGCCTAACCTGTGTTGAGGTAATAGACTTCGACCTCGTGGGGTCAAAAAAAGGTGCTGACTGACGGATTATTGATGTGCAGCAGCAGAAGGAATGATCAGTACTCTCCAAGAACCAATCGACTGGACAATTTTAGGTGCAGGGACTTAATTCATCCTAAAACTGAGAAGAAAAAAACCCTCACAAATAATCTGGCAGATTACAAGGAAGATGTACAAACCAAATGATGACACTCTAATCTGATGAATGACTCATGAACACATTCAGAGAAAGTCAGTGAGAGTTTTTCTTTTCTCCACAGTGACACGGGGTTTACGTCACAGAAAGGGAGGAAACCCTCAATTATCCACTATCATTTTCTCTTACAATAGCATGACTGAGGAGTTCCTCTTAATTGCATCACTTCCTTGTCCAGTAAACAGAGGCGTGTTCGCCTGCAGCGTCCGTTTTGAGTCGAAACATGATTCGAAAACCCCCCTCGGTCTACTATAAGAGCAGAGAGGATGGAGGCTCAGAGACACACATCCTCTCCAGGACTCATCCTCTCAGGTAACACACAGGTGAGTCTGAGCACAGGTGATGCTGTTGCTGCTCTGGGTCCTGCTGACTGTTCCTGAACTTTGCACTGGCTCTGTGCAGTTTTCTTTAATCTCGTAGGGATGTTCGAGATGCTTTATAACTATGTAGTGCAGTAACTGCGTACGTCCTGGGATTTAGTCATTGCTGATCGACCGTTGCAGCGTTTTGCCAAGATGGGTGATAACTACATCCTTACCCACAATACTCTCCTGTTGATACACTGTAAAAGCTGACAGCACCATAAAGTTAAATGCACTAATTTTACCTCCTAACTCCTGATGTTTTACACAGAAAGTTGCTTTAAGAATTTTTATCACGCCTAATTTAGTGTTAGGGTTAATTGTATATCTTAAGATTAACTTAACTCATCATTTTAAGACAACTTTTAAACTTCCATTGCTCAGGACTTAACATGTTGCGAATCAAAAATGTCTCTATTCAGCTTCTCCTGCAGGTAACCACAGTGATGAAGATGCTGCTCAGTTCTTCCGTCGTCCTCCTCCTCCTCCTGGGTTTTCTGAACGGGACCGCGGAGAGCCGGACGCTGCACATGGACGGCTGCTCTGCCAACGTTCACGTCCATGAACTACATCAGTACTTCTCTGAGATAAAATCAGATGCGGTGAGTTTAATCAAAACACACACACACACACACACACACACACACACACACACACAGACATGCCAGTGCAGCTGCTCATCCAGAGTAACATGGATGCAGACACAGGAAGTCATTCGCTTCATGTTCAAGTGTTCTTTATTAGATGGGAAGAAGCCGCCTGAGAGAGATTTTAATCCCCAATTTTCTCACCTTACATGTCAGATATCAGCGGACGGCGAGATTGGAGTGAAACTTCTGGATGCATCTCTGATGAAGAACGTTCAGGTGAGCTCTTCAGGAATTCTCGCATGAGAACATTTCCATCCTGTTTCTTAATTTCCCGACGTAGTGACGAATACTTTCACTCCTGACACCTGCCTGCCTCCCTCCACCAGGAGGGCCAGACGTGCTGCTTTGTGCGCCTCCTGCTGCGTTTCTACGTCGAACGAGTCTTCAGCAACTACGAGTCCTCTCAGCCAAGTCAGCAGCGCTGCTCCAGCGCCTTGGCAAACGCTTTTGTCAGCATCAGAAGGGAAATGCATAAATGTGTACGTTAGCCGTCCTGTTTCAGCTATGACATCACCAGACACAGCTCTGGGTCATGTTATTGACCTTTGAACTCTTTTTGCTTTTCGCAGCACTGCCACTGCGGAGAAGAAACCCAGAGAACGATTGACTCGGTGCTCGCCAACTTTGACAAGGTAAGCTACGCCATGTGTGCTTTCTGTACAAAATGCAAAGATCTTTTCTCAGCTCACATAACAACAGCTGGATGTAGAAGGTTTCAGTTTCAGTGGGCAAATAAATAGCTTTGAAAAGATTTTGCATGTCAGGAATTATTGAGCAATTTTTTTCTTGTTACAAACAAATTCAATGTCTCCCTCTACCATAAAGAAATCAACCAATCAGGCAGCATAGGCATTTTTCATCAATTAGCAAGGCAATTAAAAACAGCCAATCAGTTCGCTTAAGCCACTCTAATATTGCTTTAGTGTTTTTTAATTTCTGCTCATATCTAAGCCTCTTTGCTCTCTTCTCCTGCTGAGCAGCTGCAGATCCAGCAGGCGGCGCATAAGGCTGTAGGGGAACTGGGCACAGTGCTGGACTGGCTGGAGGGACTGGGATCTAAATCATAAACACGAAGCTGACCCGCACAAGAGCTACTCGTTCGTTTACCCCTGAGCCGTTTCGCATTTCTGTGTGTTTGTACTTGAATTAATTTAAACCTGTATATATTTGTATTCTCTCACATGTTTTTGGTAGAATGTCTGAAGCTGACTTTTAGAAGGATGTATAGTCTTTTATAATTTAAAATTACTAATAGGTTCTTCTGTGAAATTGTAAAATTTTTTCTTTTTTATCAAAACAAAGCTTTTATCTCCATTGTAAAAATAAATAAATGCAATATATGACTACACTTTAATTTTCTTGCAGTATTTGTTGTAATTTACTGCCACCTGGTGGCTTTAATAAGAATGGAACAACTACACAGAAAAACAGATATTCACATCAGCATGCAACACCCTTCACAATCATTAACTGCCCTGGTAAAGATGTGCAGAGAAGCCCATAAATAAAAGATTGTTATGGAAATGCTTTTCTGAAGTTTTTTAAATGTATATTATGTATTATGTATATTATTTCCTGAAAAGGAAAATCTCACAGCCTACAGCTGCAGGTGCTACTAAAATAATCCTTAGTCACTTGGAGGCAATTTAAAATCACAGAAAAGCTCCAAAAGGGAATCAAACTTAAAACTCTGAACTAAGAACTTCTGATCACATATTAGCAATTAATTAACCATATCTGCAATGGTAAATCATTACTGATAACTAGTATTCCCTGACATTAATATGATCAGGCAGCAGGTAATCATATATGTATTATTGTTATAAAGGCTGAGCCAAGAAAATGCATGTCTGTATCAAACAAGTAGCCCTTCGTGTTGCTCTGAACCTGTGAAGTAGCTCCCAGTCTCAAAAAAGGTTGGTGACCCCTGCTAGACTGCGGATAAATGCCAACCAACCATATTTTAACTTGTTTATGTTTTTATTTATTGTTGTTTTAATAGTTTCTTTATATTGCAGCACTTATCGTGGGACAGGGAGTAATTTCAATTATCTTATGTTCTTCTACATATGGCAGAATTAACAATAAACCTGATTTAATTTGAACTGTATTATATGTTACATAAATAAATATTAAAACCAGAGTGACAAGATTTGATTGATTTATGAAACACTCACCTTTATAATTTGAAAGCGGTTAACATTTTATGTATAGAGAGAAGTACATAAAACTAAGAGTCCACTGCACTGAACCCCATTGAAAACCTCCTGCTTCTTCCACCAAACGTTGATTTCTGAACTCTTACTGAGTTAAAACAGGAGTTTTGTTGTTTCTAAATTAATCTGAACTTGTTTTCTTAGCGTTATTTGAGATCTGACAGGACTGCTTCTTTTTTATGTTCACCATTTCTCATTTTCTGCTAATAAATAAATTTTGCTTGGGATTTCAGAGTTCAGTAGTTCATAGAATAAAAGAACAATGTTCATTCAACTCAAACATAGACCTACAAAAAGTAAAAAAAAAAAAAAAAACAGAGAATGTGATCATTTTAAATGGTCTCTCAATTTTTTCCAGAGCTGTATCTTCTTTGGAGAATGACAGATAATGGAGAAATATATACCTAAGGAACATGAGTAAAATATCCACCACCTGTTAAATGTTTTAAAACACCCTATTAGGGCAGGTTTTTGGGTCACTATCTTCTAAAAGCAGTGACTGCAGATTGAACGTAGAAGCTACCAGCCCTGAATCCAGCAGAACAGCCCAGACCATCACTCTTCCTCCTCCGTGTTTGACAGCGGACGCCCCACCCTGTGGAACGATCCTTTCAGCTGCTTCACAGCGTAAATGATCCTGAATCATGAACTGAAAATGTCAAATTATGATTCATCAGTCCTTTTTCACCACTACTCCTGATGGTGGCATTTCATGGCGCAGATGCGCTTCTTTTCATCAGTCTGATATGATTTTTAATGTTTTGTTTTTGTTGCTGCAAACCGGTAGTCTGAAGTTTTCTCTGCACAGTTGAAACTGAGACTTGCTTCCCACTGTCTCTAGTCTATCTCTGTGAGCTGCCCATCAACAAGCTGCTTGCTCTAAGGACTTGCCCTCTGAATCAGTTGTGGCTTTTGGTCTGCCAGACCTCTTCCTGTCAGAGTATACCCCAGTTTCTGAGTCTTCACCGACTCCTTAACTTTGTTTTCCAGTGTACATCTCTAAGTGTTACGTTGGTCTTTCTTCCATTGATTAGTGCTTATTCCCTTTGCTTTAGTAGTGACAAGTTTTCTGTCTGCGGTGCTGTTCAGCAGATGCTAATCTGGGAAGAGCAGTTTGCTCCATCACTGATTTTATGAGGTTATAAAATAATCCAGAAAGTTTGGACCAACGCGGATTTTATGAGGTTATAACAGTGGTGAGCCGTCGAGGCCTGCAAGGCCTTCTCTGCTGGCCTAAAAATATCTGAATCACAGACTGATGTTAATTATATTTTGTTAATGAATATGTATTAAATAATTCAAAATGTTCTGTCCGCTTCCTTTCATTGCTAGCCCCCTGGTCGCGCTGCTTCCAGACGTGTATTTTCATATTTAAGCATTTAACCAATCACATTTCAGCCACTATTTGTTGCCAGGGTCAAAGAAATCTGCCTGGAGTTCTTCACAATCAGTTCTGCGGCCATGTAGCATAAAATAAATGTCGATCCAGCTGTTGCTTCAACCAATCAGATTTTGAGTTGGCGACACCAAGGCCCTCTAGCAGGCGTACGGAAACGTCAGCGTATTCACACGCTTTGATTGGATAGTCAAAGTGTACTAGCCAGAGCTAGCAAACTGCATCCATCCCCTTGTCTACTGCTTCTGTTGAACGGACATTTCAGCGCTTAAGCGAATTAAAACTTATCCCAGAAATATGGCAGGGCAGCCTCGACTTTGAGCATTAGCTTTGATGGCGATAGAAAAGGACTTCTTGATGGAACTGAAACGCAACGATAACCTGCGTAACAGATTGAGGAAAAAAAGAAGGATGGATATTGTGTACAAATCATCAGGACTTTTGGTGAGTAAAATGTTGCTATATTCCTAAATAATATTGCAATTTTATCAGGTTATTTTTGATGTTTTTTTATGTGTGTCGCAACTGTACCTGTACTATAAGTTCTATAGCCATAAAATAGTTATTGAGGGTTGGATTGATTCAGACGGAGCACTACTGAAGGCCTAGGTGTGAACTGCACGGCCC
This sequence comes from Poecilia picta, assembly GCA_033032245.1. Classification (NCBI taxonomy): domain Eukaryota; kingdom Metazoa; phylum Chordata; class Actinopteri; order Cyprinodontiformes; family Poeciliidae; genus Poecilia; species Poecilia picta. The sequence continues at coordinate 14,029,011 of CM065357.1, read as the reverse complement.
GCCACTGGGTTATAAAGTAATCCACAAAGTTTGGACCGCAGCACCAGCTTTCAACTTTCAATTTAAAGTGAGTTTTACATTTAAATTAAATAAAATTTTGTATTCCCTGAAAAATACCTTATTGTACAATTCTGAAATGTACATTATTTTTCAGTTCAGTTCACCACTTACGTTTGTATCATTTCAAGCTCCTCATTGGGCTTGAATGAAAAAAAAAACAAACTTGGGGGAAAAAAACGGCGTTGTTTTTTTAGAGTTTTCCATATTCAACAAATTCCCAGGTAAGAGAGGCTCACATGCGTCCAGCAGGGGGGGCTAGAGTCTGACGCTCTCAACCCATTGGCGCCATGAACGACGTGCTGATTTTGTGAAAGTATGTTGGCTCCCCAAGTGTCTCACTGACTGCTGTTTTAGCAGGACGGCCGCATGCACAAAACCAAGCCAGAGACTTTCAGTGTTGCTGAACTTTAGGCATTCAGGAAGATTGTATTGCTAAAACACAAAACTGTTCAAAGAAAACCATAAAAAATACAGCCAAAAACAATTGCAACCCCCTTCTAACTGAGATTTCCTGACTGCAATGTTGTTGTTGTCTGTTTTTCACTTTTAAAATGAGAGAGAAATGAAACTTAAAACAATCTGGTCCAATTGTACTTTCTTTCTTTTAAATCTAGCATGTGATCAATTTCCTTTAGTGGGTTTTTTGTTTGCTGAGGGCAGCAAAGAAGCTGCATTTCAAGAGTGAAAGTAAACAATCTGAGTGACTTTTCAAATGATTTACCAGTAAATTAAACATGTAAACATTTTTGAAACACATGTCTGATTTAGAAACGAGGCAAAGTTAATAGTAACTTTGGAATTTGTTATATTTTTTAGTAGATTTTAGTATGCTCCCTTTTGAGTGTGTGGTGGCATCAGCCATCTTCTGTGGTGTGTGCTGAGGCAGTAGCTTATCTACAGCTGAGAGGAAACGCTTAGATGAGCTTATCACGAAGGTCCGCTCTGTCCTAGGATGACCCTCACCCCCAGTGCAGGTGATGGGAGACAATAATGGACAACGTCTCCCACTTCATCAGAGCTCCTTCAGGGACTGCTGCATTCTAGGAGTGCAGAGGAAAATGATTTCAGATCCATTATAGTCCATAACCATCGCTTGTTTCCAACAAAGCTAACGTGTGTTTACGTTTTCAGCTGGTGCTTTCAGTTGTTTGCACATCTAAAATATCATGCCTGCTAATATTTGCATATTTATGTTTGTGGATTTATTTTCACTTTTTATAAAAGTGATTTGAGTTTTTATGGTGCCGGTGTGGCCTTCATTCAACAATAGCAATACAGGAAGAAAGTCAGAAAGAGAGAAGGAGAAGTCATGCGGCGAATGGCAGGAAGAAACCTCCAGCAGAACCCGGGTCGGTACAGGCAGCCGTCTGTCGCACAACCGACTCGGAGTCTGAGCAAACAGAGCAGATGCACAGAAAGACACAGAAAAACTAGCACAACTGTACGTTCTATGCTGAAGGAAAGTAAAAAGTTAACAGCAGGAGATGGAGACTGTTTAATTGGTGGCAGAATCATCTCAGTTGATGCTTCCACACCAGGAAGCCAAACAAAATTATAATCTAGATGTAGCTTCTATGGAGAGAGAAAAAAAACTGAGAGAAAACAAAGTTGACAGATGAAATAACAGAAAATAATGCAGATTGGGGAGCAGTAGCACAAAAAGTGAGTAAAAGTGGTGAGTTTCTCCTCCAGCAGCTTAAACCTGTCACACTATATATAACTACATAGTTCAGAATAACCTAAGCATTAGAGAGGCCATGTTGCATTTTCCTGTATCATGCTATTTTATCAAAGCAGTGAGGTGCAGACTGGTATGAGAATGCTTTCCTTTTATTAAATGCACAAAAAACAAAGGACAGGCGCTTTGATTTTAGACAGAAGCCCCATAACACAAATCAAACAGTAGTTAAAAGTCAGACAGTAAAAAACTACAAATATCTTGGGACTATTTTGGATAATAAGTTAAAATTATTAGAGTGCCTACAAATATGGTTTTGTCCAAGAAAGCTTGAAAAGTTTCAGGTTGATGAGTCAATCCTATTTTCTATTTTATGGATCATATATTGAATCTGTGTTGACTTTTTCTCTCCTCTGTTGGTTAGAAAATCTTAGTTTAAGGCCAAAAAAGGCCCTTTGCAGAGTAATACATACAAGTAATAAGACCTTAGGAGTTGAACAATGCTCACTTACAGAATCGTTCGATAAGCAGATCAGAAGGAAAACAAAAGCCGTTCTTGCTGATAGCTCTCATCCTTTACATGCTGAGTTCAGACAGCACTCCTAGGTTCCTGCAGTAGTTTCTCCTTTGAATGCAGACCAGGCAGTGGGTCTGACACCTGATGGTCAGAGCTCGACAATGAAATACACTGCTGTACTCTTCCATTATGTATTCATTCATACTTAATGTCTTTTTTGGTATGTTTTATTGATTCTTGTTTTTTATCTTTAATACTTTATCTTCTCGTTTTTATACTTGTAACATCAATAGCAGCCCATTTAGGACACAAATAAACATGAATCTATCAAAAATCTATGTATTAACTTGTGTCTTATGGTCCAGTTAAAGGCTCCTGGGAGTCTCCTCTTCTGTCTGGACGCTTGCGTGAAACATCTCTGTCTTAAATGTATGCAGGTTGTTTCTGAAAAGTATGTGGGCAAACCTGTTCTGAGATGTTCTGCTTACTCGTGATATCTGAAAAGAAATAAAAATGAGGATTTCTTCTTAACCTGCTATGCAGAACTTTTTTATTCTACCAAATGTTAAAATACACGTATTATATGAGATTAACAAAAGTATCAATTGGAATTTGATGAAATTTTTCTTTTTTTTAAAAAACCCGATGTGTATTTAAAAAGGCACTGTGGCTTAATTAGTCTTTATTGAAATAAGAACGGAAGAAATCCAGTGAGGATGCCTGACAATAATTAGCAAAAAGTTAAAATAAGAAAACTTGTGATATTCAATGATGGCAGATGAAAAAATAGAAAATAAGAGTTGAGTTGGGTCACTGTTGACCCAAACGTTAAGGCTGATTACTTTATTTGACAGCTTTGGTTTCTTCCATTCACACATTAACTGCTCATGTCTGGCTATTTATTTATTTTTAATTATGTTGGAAATGATTCTCCTATAAAATTACTCTCTTTAAATTTAACACGTTGAAATCAACAACACACACACACACGACTGAACGCAGGGAGGATTGATTATCTGGTTCAGTTAGTGAGTCTCTGTCCTCAGCAGCATTACCTCCATTTTTAATTATGTTGCCAAAAAAAATTATTAATTATTGAAAGACGCTAAGTAAATGTAATAATCAGAAAAAAATAAATAAATTCCAGACAACGATGCCATCTAATGGAAACCGATGTGATGGCAGGATTTTTCCCATGGTTAAAATCTGCGTATGTTGTTTCTGTTCTTGTTCTTGTTAAACTGCAAAAGGACAAGAAGCCATAAAACTAAGAAAACAAAAATAGCAGTTTTCATCTGGTACATTCAACAAATGTTGCACTGGACAACAATTAATCCTTATATGCCAAATATAAAGATTACACAGATATAGAAACTAGACGGAGGTGTTGATCGGGAGAGTGAACATGTGATGTAATTATACTGAAATAAAAGTCTCAGTCTTTTAAAGTTTTCTCATGCAATGTTTTATTTTTGTTACTGTAAGTCAGATTCCATTTTTATTTTTTAAATTTAGGTTTATGATTAACGCTGCCACCTTGAATGTGCGTGCCACGCTTCTGCAAAAGCTACAAGCTAAATTTCTCTTAGATATTAGATTTGATCATTTTCATTTGACATGAGCAAATTTTTTTTGTTTAACGTGTGATTATGTTATGAGTCACTCTGCATTCCAATAAAACCTAAAGATCATCCTTGTGGGTAAAATAACTTGACATGCATGATTGTATGACGTTAGGAAACCTGTTTGGTTTCATGTTTTAGAGTGAAATCTGCTTATCTTTCCGTAATACATGTGATTAACTAGACATGTTAGAACATAGTGACTAATACTGCAGACTTGTCAAAAAAATAACACCCACCTAGTTTGGGCAATGACGAAAATTGTTAAAACACTGCCCACTAAGTGACAGAAAAACATACTTCTAATGAAGACGGTGATAATTGGAGTTAAACCTTCATTTCACCAGGGAAAATATTCCAAACGTTTTCATTATTGTCAAATCAACACAAAATCTCTTGTATGATATTCTCAGTCTGCAGACCTGTGAAGAGAGCAGGACGGGATTCCTGGGACTGTGGAGAATCTCGATAGAAACTTTGTAGGTCTGAGTGCTTGGCTGCGTGAGGGTTTTATAAAGTATTGACGTCAGAGGTGCTGATAATTGTGTGGTTGTTGGTTTAAAAAAATAATAATAATAATTTGCTAAAATAGAAATCTTTGACGAAGGAGTCAAAGTATCAACATTGGAGGTTGGATTTTCCAAATTTTTCAGTTTACACTGCTACAACAAAGATGCATTTATTTCATGCTTTTATGCACATGCAGGTCATCTTCTCAAGAAATAATGTTCACTTTTGGTTGGAAAGTGATCGAAACTGGCTGTTCAGTTTTTACTTAAGCAGAAACCAGGAAGTGGTGAATTGTGAAACTTTGAAGTTGTGTTTTAATCCCCTAATATTCTTTTGTTGAGGCACAGAGTTTTTAAAAGAACATCAACAGGACAATACCTACACTAGATTATTCAAAAGTGACATACATTTATGTCTTGTAGCTGGTCCTGAGATCAGCTATAATGTGATCGACGATGGTATTTTTTATTAATTAACCCCACGTATCTTTGCAGAGTCTCAGTGGGCTGGAGCTGTTCTCTAGTGGTCACTGGGCGAGAGGGGGGGTACATCCACGGGCGACACTCTCACGCTCACAATTTATAGACACAAATTAACCTAACTTATATTTTTGGATTGTGAGAGGAAGCCGGAGTACCCAGAGGGAACCACACATTCACTGTGCAAACACAGCAAGAACAGACCCAGGCTTTCTGAGCCCACAACCTTTTTACTGCAAGGCAATATAAATCACTTCCACAAGTGTCTGAAAATTAAATAAAGTCTATTGATTACAATAAAGTTAATCTCTTTCCTAAAAAGTCTACACAAAAACACTCCATTATGACAAAAAAAGAAAAAAGTTGAGTTGAGTGTTTTGCAAATGTTTTAAAAACAGATAACATTTAGAGAAGTATACACAAACTTTGCTTAATACTTCGTTGGTAATCAAAGTTGAGCTGTTTCACCATGAAATATTTAAACAGCTTTTATTCTTCTTTTAATGGAGAATAAAATGGGCCAAAATGCCTATAAGTATGTTAGCTAAACTTGTTGCGTCAAATTCAAAACGAAGTGTATCAAGAAGACACTAATCAAAGGTTGTGAATACTTATGTGATTTCTTGGTTTTCTATTTATAATAGGTCTGCAAACCAAATTTTCCATATGGTCATTAGGGGGTATTTCTGTGTAAAACTTTGGGGAAAGAAAATCATTTTACATTATTTGGAACGAGGCCGTAATAAAATGTGGAAAAAGTGAAGCACCATGAATACTTCCCGGACGCAGCATACACAGATTTTGAGTTTATCATTATTCATCTAATAGATTCCCTAAATATAGAGCAAAATTACTCTGACAAGTAAAGGAAGACCATACACAGACAAATGCATGTTGTGATGCAATGCCTTTTTTTACTCGGAACAGGAAGACCAGCAGTGAAGTATCTCTCTCACTGAATGCTATTCTGAACATTTAGAAGGGGAAAGAATATTACCAGACAGGTTTCTGGTAGGCCTTCTGACTATTAGTAAGCTCTCTACACTCAGAAACTGTTTGGTCTGACGCAGGTACGCAACAATTAACAAAACAACAAAATGTTTCAGGTAAACCAAAAGCATGACGCGTTGTGAGAAAAATGAGCAATGGCTGAAAATAGCAAAGAAATCTAAACTCTTATCGCCGTGGAAGGAAATTGGTTTGAACTATTAAAGTTCAAGACTATTGCACGCATAAATTACGAGAAACCTGAAGATTCGCGAAAGCACATCGATTCCTGTCTGAAGCTACGGCAATGAGCAAAATCCAAGAGGTGCTGTGAAGTAAACGAGCGCAGTGACAGGAACAGACAGACGGGAACACAGAGCAGCGGAAGAATAAAAGAGAGAAAAAGAAGAGAGAAAGAAACCAACTCTGCAACTTTGAAGGAATAAAGCATAACTAAACACAAGGAGTAAACTGGATAACACTGATCTACAGATCAAATAAAAACCAAGGTTGATCACAGATGAAGTAAAAATCCAAACAGAAAAACCCCACAGCGTTTCATCCTTATCCTTAATTTATTCAGTCTTTATCTGGCATATACTTTTATTTATTTATTTTTTCTCTTTTTGCTTGATTTCTTTTTTCCCCCTTTCTTCTCCACTTTTCTCCAAAAATATCTAACACTAGATTAATTAATTAGTGAACGGAAAAATAATTTAAATTAGAAAACAAATGTCAACATTAGAAGAAAAAAGCACATCCTGATTCACATGTTAATCAATTTCATGTTTGTTGTGACATCAATTGACCATGTTGTGTGTTTTGTTTTTGTTTTGAATGTATCCTGTTTAATGTATACTTCCTTGTTTGTGTTTTTGTAGTTTTGTTTGTTTGCTTGGTTAGTTGATTTGGTAACAATTTATTTGATGGGTTGTGAAGAAGATTGTCATGACACCAACATAAACATAACACCTGTCATGAACATCAGTAAGTCTTCATGAATATTTATGACTGTTGTCATAAATTGTCATTCGGTAAATCATGACACTTTTAATACAAAATTGACATTATTGAAAATGTCTTTGTTATGGCAACTTGACATTAACCAAGAAATCATAATCTGACATAAATTTGTTATAAAAGTATTACTAATTACACTTTAAACATTATGCATCTTTATGTTATTAAATCCAAAGTTTAGTCAGTAATACTTTTATAACAAATTTATGTCAGATTATGATTTCTTGGTTAATTTCAAGTTGTCATAACAAAGACATTTTCAATAATGTAAACTTTGTATTAAAAGTGTCATAATCTAAATATCCATGAAGACCCACTCGTGTTCATGACAGGAGTTATGTCATGTTTATGAACGGTGTCATAACTGTCTTATTCACAACCCGTCAAATAAAGTGTTGCCTTTGATTTCTATTGCAGTTATTGGTTCTACTATCTGGATAATTATTTTGTAGATCACTGCCCCTTTTTTGCTTTTTGTCACTTTGTAATCCTTATTGAGGTGGGTAATAAATATATACTTTCAAAAAAAAAAAACACCTCTGGTCCGGGAAAAATGAACCTTTTGTTCTACACTTTGCTTTGTCCAGAGTGTCTGGGTTCTCGGTTAAAGACTCTGTTCAGGTTTTAAATTTGACCAAATCACTACTTTTTGTACTGTTGACACACGCACACAATGCGTCAGTTCGACGCTATGAAGCTTACCGGAAATTGATTGTGCTTTTAATGTTCAATCATTTTGGAAAGGAGGCCAGTTAAGACTGAACAGCCTCTTTCACTTCCTCCGCTGCCAATCCTAAAACTACAGGCAGACTCCAGCTCTAAAAAGAGAAGCCATCTTTCACAGCTTCTTCTTCTGTTCACTGATTGACCAGATTGAAATTCTGTCGGAGGGAATTCAAGTGAAGGGAGAAAGCCCTGACTTTGCTGTAAGCTAGAAATTGTTCGAGCGCAGTTGCACAGGAAGGCAATGTCCAGGCTCAAACACCCCCAGCATGTGGCAGAAACAGAATGTGGTTCATATTTGTTGTACTTACACAGTATCTTCTCTCCAGCACCGTGTTGACACGCTGGAGCAGGACCTCCACTACATCAAACACCACATGCCCAAATCCACACTGGATATTCACTCTACAGCCCGACTCTAAGGGCTACAAGAAATTTTCTCTGATGTTGGTCACAAACTTTCCACTGCCATGAGAGAGAAGAACTCATCTGTTGGGAAAGAGAAATGGATGAAGGAAAACAGTCGGGAATTCTTGCCTGGTATTGAACAACGGTGACCTGGTCGACACAGTTAGACTCACTTTGTTCCACACAATGACACTGGCACAGTGCAAACACAGATGTCATCCAAGCAGTTAAAAACGATGACATTGTTTTAACTAAGGTAACCAAACAAGAAAATCGCTTCATTTTGATTTTCTGTGTCTTATTCTCATAGATTTTCACTTTATGTCTACGGTGTTTTCTTTATAATTCACAGTATTTCAGTTTTCTCAGTTTAAAAAATGTCACAGAAGTAATGAAATTTGCATGAAAGCATTTCTGATCCTTGTGGTAAGGAATTTGAATCATGTGGTTCAATGGTTTCATACTCATCAGTTTCAGTTTATTAGACAGTTTCCAATAGTCAAGGGCAGGTGATTTCTGGTTACCGTGGCAATGTGGCCCTTTTGATTTATTTGCACGTGTTCATCTTTTCTGCTGTGTTTATTTAACTTTGTTGTGATATTTTGGAATTACTTAATTTTGCTGTGTTATTTTAATCTTGCTTTCATTTGGGGTTGTTGTGTTGCACGCTACTTCCCTGATTTCACTTTGCGCCACATGTCTGAGGTTGGGATTGCCTCCCATGACATGCCCACTGTTCTGAAGACAGTGGGCGTAATGAATAAGAGCTATTATCTTTTTGCCTCTAAATCTTGGGTCTGTGAAGAACATGACTGACTCTAGCAGTTGCTGTATTTCATCTGAAATAAAAGTTCTTGCTCTTCCATCTCTTCCTTATTATTTCAGTTTATAGTGAATATTCAACAGCCAGGGCCACTTTGCTTGTTCACATCAATTGCCAATGGTGTTTTAAATTGAATTTACTTTAGAGTTTCAGTTTTGCTCCTCTTCTAAGGTTTATGCAACCCGAGTGCATCGCAGCATCAAATGCGCTTTAATGGGTGATGCGTTTCCAAGTCTTGGCTAACTAGGTCAGGCATGCTTAAGGTTAAGTAAAAAACGGCTTCTGCTAGGCGTTCGCTTTAAATAAATCACCTGATGTGTTATTCTAAGTTTCAGATGCTTCATAAAGTGTGTCAAAAAAAGCATAGCAGTCATTTGTCTGTTGTACACTTCTCAAGTTTCCAACAGAAGAATGCTTGCTCAGTAGATACAAAACAGGAAACCTGAACAAAAGAAAAAGTGTCTCTAAAAGGCTGACACGTAGCTTGATATGTGAGGCAAATTGTTTCCAAATTAGGCAAGAAAAAGAGCACTGCTAGCAGGGCAAAGGAATTTAGGCATCATTTTTAGATGTTTATTTAGACATGAAGTGGGCAGGTGGAAAAGGGGAACATGTGCTTTTGTTCTGTAAATAAACTACTATTCACAAAATAAAAAACAAATATTACATCAGGTAAAAAAGAACTTTGGTTTAAAACAATTTTAGAGAAAAAAAATAACAAAAACAAAGCACTGAATCAGGACTACTTTCTATGGTAAAGAGTGCACTAAGGCAACTTTAGCCTCTTATAATTGGAGTGATTCAGGGAAAAACAGAACACAGAGAAACACAAAGATACTGGACTCTGTCCAGGAAAGAGACGCAACCAAATACAAAATCCGTTATCCGGGAGTACTTTCTCCACAGAGAGTATTTGTACTTACAGCAGCCCCCACCTATTTGTGACTAGGTATTCACAAAGTCACCTGTTTGCAGATTTTTCTGTGGTACGTGATTCCAAATTACTTGCAGAGAATTCACCTCACATGTTCTCTGGAACCCATCTGAAATAAAGAAGAAGCAGCTTGAGAAGCTGATAAAACACAAAGTCTTGCCAGGTACTTTTGGTCTAGTTTACAAGATCTGTATTATAAATCATAACATGGAGATAATAACTTTTTCCTCTGCCAGATTATTTCACTTATAACTAGTATTTTCTCATTAATATTAAGGAATTATTCACCTAAACTCCTTTTTCGTGCTGAAAAGTTACTTGCAAGTTAGTGTTGACTTAATTCAAGTGTACTCAGATATTTGCACCAGAAATCAGATCAAAAATACTTTGCAAGATTTTGTGTTTTTGCAGTGCAGTGCTGCTTCACACATTATAAATTGCTGCTTGCAAAGCAATCTAGGAGCGTCACTCACTTTCCTTCGCACTGATTGGCTGAACCTTAAGAGCACAGATAAAGGGAGACTGTGGACGTTTAGCTTCTGCGTTGGTGTCAAAATGATTTCCACAGTATTAAAGAAGACTGAATATACTTGGTGTCTTGAGCTGTTAAAATAGATATAAGCATTTTAATGGTGGGCCTCGATTATTGGCTGATTTTGGCTGTTCACCAGGGCCACAGCTCTACTAGTGACTTGCACAGAACAACTGTGAGAAGTTTCCCTGAGAATTGAGTAAAAGAAAGTGTTCACAGGCCTGATGGTGGGAATAGCTCTCTCATTGAGTATCTGCAGGAGACTGACACAGTTTAGCCAAGACTGTCCTCCATTAAAGGAAATAAAGATTGAGAGATTCCAAAGTCAACAAGAGCAACAATGTCACTTATCAGTGACACTATAGGGAGTAAAGTCAGCAAAGCAAGAAAAAATTGTAGTAGGTTCTAAAGTAGTATGAATATAGAAATAGCTCAGGAAAACATTAGCTCCTATAGCGATAATCAAAATGTACAGTTTAGGAACCAGTAGAGGATTGCTAACTAAACAGGATGCTTGTTTTTTTTTTGCTTTGGACTAAAACTGAGGAGACTGTAAACAAAAAGCTCAGACTCTCTAACCACACCACCTAAGGATGGAGGTGAAAACATTAGACCTCACATTTGTGTCCTTTCTGCCAAACTTGACCTGAACTTTGCAGCCAGTGCTATCAGCGAGGATCAATTATTGCACTGCTAAAATACATATCAACCCCAAAAATCTGTGACTCATTGTTTGATTTGCATTTAGAAACCATGCGCTTTTTTTACTTTCACTGATTCAGAACTCATATGTTTAAAAACCTTGGGAAAATTTGAGCTGTCACAACGAACAGTGCTTACTTAACTGCGGTTAACACCGTTTTATGCAGTTAGCCCTATGCATGAATTTGCTTACGCATTGAACTGAAAAGCGGCAGCTCTAAAATTAGTATGGAAAACTCTGCAAAGCATTTGACTTGCATTAAGCAACAAAAGAATCGGAACTGGCTACAACCAATTTAAAAGTGCACCATCGATTGCACCAAGGTCAAGTGAAAGTCATGGTCAGGAAATTTTCAAAGTTTCATCTTTCTACTCCACATATGCTTGCTCAGCAGAGTGTTACTTTAGGTTCACACAACGTTTATGGCTCAGTTCTGCAAAGATGATAAGAGATCTCTGAAGGGGTTTTAGCAGATTATGCTGGAGAGATTTCCAAATAAAAAATTTGAGCGTTGTGGGTTATTAACAGTAATGAATCAACAACTCATATCGGTCATGATGATGGGACAGAGAGGAAGTCGACATGACTAAGGATTTCATCGGAAGTCCAAGTGATTGTTCACAAAAATGAAACTCTTATAAAAGCTGCTTCTTTTTTTGCGTATGTGTTCTGCACAATACTGCGAAAGGTCACATGTCTACCAGAATTACAAAATGTGTGGTCACAACGCGTGTTGCCACACCCGCGAATGTGTGGCTGACAGAGAGCAAATGGTCAGTGTTGGGAGTCACCCGAACGGTAATGGCCTGGTAGAAATGCATTTCTGAGAGTTTCCTCTTTTCTTTGAAGATTTGGCAACAGAAACTAGGGGAGGAAAAACTACACACGCTTACACAATCGTTCAATCGTTGCAGTCTCTGCTTGGGTTTTGCGCCACCAAACATTCAACATAAACAAATCACCGAAACAGTTCAGTGAACAAAACAGTGTGAAAGTGAAAGAATGCGGTGTCTCTGTAGGTAAAAGACAAATCGATTTCCTCTAAAGATGACATTTGCAAATAGACTCTGCGGGAGAAAGATGTGCACAAGCGCAGAGATTGCGATGTTGGTGGCTGAGGAAACGTAAAGGCAAAAGCTGCAGAACGTCGTGCAACTCGGTTCTGCAGATCAAAAGGAATCTCACCGAGGAGACCTAAAGCAGAGAGAGAGAGAGAGCTGTCAGCTGTTTGCTGTAAAGCCTTCACACATTTTCTGCCAGTGGTGATAGCGGCACAAAGTGGTGGGCTGAGTGTCGTATCGGCTGGTTTCGTGTAATGTGCTCAAAAGTGCTGACGACAGATTCTTGGCACTGGCGTGACTCCGTTAGAAACCGGTTTGAAGGTAAGGGGTCAAACTATGAGACGGCACATCAGCACCTGATCAGAAAAGCTGCTGCACAGATGACAAACTGTCAGACATCTGATAAGATGGGACTGATATCTCAGTCCCATTGATCTGAAACAAGGAAACCAAAGAAGAAGTGCCTCATTACATAAGGGTCGGGGTCTAATATTAAACGCCGCTGCATATCGAACACATCAACACGAAAAATTCTGATGACAGGCATTTCCGCGAAGTAGATGACTAAAAGCTGACTCACTGAATTATGTGGTGGCAGCCCACTTTGGTTCATCTGGTCATTTGGTGTGTGTGCACATCAGTCACCTATCAACAGCTGCTTCTTTCATTCTTAAAATACCCCGGTTTAGACAACTCACATTGGCGGGAATTTATACGTATTAGATGCTCGACAGTCACAAAAGATGGCTGGGGGAACTTGATGGATATTGAATAAAATCTCACTTCTAATCTTATCTTTTGCAATAAGGAATTTGAACTTATTTGAAAAGATTCCATTTTTATGAAATGATGAAATACGAACAGCTTTATCAGCTTTTTCCCCCCTATAGTTCCTTTTTTCTATGTCATATTAAGACTAATTAAATTATTGACACCATTTGTCTTTATCTGAATAACATTTGCTTTGATCTGAATTTAAATCTGCTGAAGCTATTGTTTTCCACATTTTAATTTGACTTTTATCAGTAGTGTCGGTTTTCCGTCGATAAGAGGAATTTACTGCAGATGCAACAACATGAAACTGAACAGTTTCTGTTTTGGCTGCTGTCTCCCACAGACAGGCTTCATAAAAACAGACGAAGTATTCGGATGCCTTTGTGATTAATAATAACTTTTCTTAAAAATTTAGGTTCAAGTAAATACAATTTTGATACTATTTCACTAGGGACATTTTTTTTTTTTTTTTAACAAAAAAATAATTAAATAAAGACTCCAAGCACTTATGTACTCATGGAAGCTATTGTGTATAATGTCTTTCATAAAGGCCATATATATTTTTAACATTTTCACAATTTGTCACATTACCATCAGAAATTTACAACATCATTTTACAAAAAGTTAATCCTTTGCTGCATCTAAACCTACTTGTATTGAAAGATTAACTTGTAACAAAAATCTCCCAATCAGTTTAGGCCTGGACTTTGACTATGTAACCGGGTTGCATTTCTCTTTTGGTATAATTGCACAAAATGTCTTTTATTTTTGGTTATTTGTATTGTTCTCTACCTGTTTTGATCATGTGACTTCAAGATTGGGAGGACCTCTTCTTTATTTCTTCTGCTATGGTATTGTCGTTAAATTGTTTGCCCCCCCTTTTGCCATGTTATCCTGCGGGAGATTCATTAAGTTCATTTTTGTTATCACCATTATGATAAATGAATCCATTCCGTGCTCTAAATATTTAAGTGAATCTACAATATACAAAAGATACAAAATAGCAGGAATTAACCTTAGCTTTGTTATGTACTTTTGTTTTGTGTAGAAAAACCAGCGATTCCAAAGAAATCCTGTGTCATGGCCTAATTTTTAAATGACACCAGCACAATACATGCTTTCATCCAAAGAGCTTCTTGATGGTCCTCCTGGATCTTTTTGGTGGTAGTGAGCCTCTGTCCCAAATCTCACGGTTCCAACAGGCGTCTTCATGTGAACGTCTTCTCACTTTTCACCCACAATTTTACAACACTAAGACAGAAGACGATTATCTTCTTTCACTGTTTCAGCACAAATCAAAGGACATGCTCATTTTTCTTCCAATGTGCCGATACGCTACCAAAGTATTTGTTCTCTTTCATTTTCATGTTTGTCTTTTCTGTGGGTTGTTCTGACATGCATCACTTTATGCAGACATCAAAAGTTCAGGGTGCAACTAAAACTTTCTGCTAACTAATTCCTTGAAGAGCACAACATTTTATCTTCATAAGTTGCACACAATTCATGGTTAACCCTAACAAATTATACCTAAACGCATCTGCAGATTGTGAAGGTCTTCATTGCAAAGTTCATGTTAGGGGGTGGTTTACCACTACAGCTGAATGGTAAAATTCTTGAAAAACCATGGGTTGCCTAACGTATAGACTCAGGCTAATCATGAGCTGGGCAGCCAGACACGTGACAGCTGAGGGTAAGTGGACATTCCAAAAGGTTCTGAGGGGAAAACACCCCTTACACTGTCTTCTGATCGTACCCGGTTACTTCTCTGTAGTTTATCAGTGCAGTACTAGTCTAGGTAAACCTCGACAGTGGAATTACAAAAACAGAAAACAGAGAGCTGGCATCTTCACGCTCTCTCCACCCTCTGTCAGTTTTCTTACGTATATCTGACACACAGAGAGAATCCACAGCGTCATCGTAGTCAAACCACGACCCGATATTATTTACATATTGGGGGATTCAGTTTCATTTAGCACTGAGGAGAAAATGCTCAGAATCAATTAACTGTAATCTACTGCATTCACTCCATTAAAAAAAAATATTTCTAGTGCTTGTAAGCAGTTATTACAGCACCAATAAGTGTAATAATAATGGTAATAATGGGTTTTAAAATAAAATTGGATTAATATATCAGCTTATGCAGAGATTACCAATACAATTACAACAATAATAATAATAATAATAATAATAATAATAATAATAATAATAATAATAATAATAATAATAATAATAATAATAATGCAATGGGTTTCTTGGACATTTTTATGTAACAACACATTATGTCATATCAAATCCCTGCGGTTAAAGGTTTTTCCTTGAGCACATCACTGCAAAGAAGAAGAACAAAAAAATCCCCTATCGATTAACCCCTTCCGGTTAGTCTCCTAAGTCTCCTCCCTTTTGCCTATATAATGACAGCAGAAATGAACCCCAAATCATGCACTTCTCCGCTCTAAAGAAACATCCTCCAAAGGAGCATTTCTGTTTTTTTTTTTTTGTCCACTCGGAAATCCACAGAGCCGGCCGTGCGTTCATCTTCCCCGAGACTTTCCTGCAGCGTCTCTCCGTCTTGTCCAGCAGCATGAGTCCTCAACTACTGTCCGTCTTGGTCCTGCTGTCTTCCGTCTTCTCTGCATGTTGCAGTCCAGTGTGCCACGACCAGTGCTGCCGCTTCGTGGAGGAGTTCCCCGTCAGGGTGCAGAGGCTCAGGGAGGACTACAGGAGGATCAGAGGTTTCTATGTGAGTACCGAGCATTTCCGTGCTCTGCAGCATCATTGGTGCGCTGGAGGTCGACGCGTGATGCTGCGCTTTAGTCGCCTCTGCAGGTGCAAAGCGCTTTTCGGCTCAACACGTTTTTGTTTCCCCAGGAATCAAACGACGACTTGGACATGGCACTGTTGGACCAGAGCGTCGAGGATGCCTTTAAGGTGAGCGTGAACTCAGACGAAAAGGATTAGTGACATTTTTAATGAGGAAATACACCAGAGCGCACGATAACGCAGCAGAAGCAGCTGCTTATGGCAAGCCATTAGTGCCAAAATTTGACAGCTACTTGTAGCCTGTCTGGTATTAAAGCATAAAAACCGCTTGAACGTTTTTTTTTTTTTGTTGTTGTTGTTGTTTTTTTAATTATGCTACACAGCACCATAATCAATGCTTGTTTATGACCAAGTAAATTTCTGTTTATTTTTCCTGCTAGTCATGAAAAGGCATCTATTTCATTTCAAGACCAGAAAGCAGCAGTTTTTT
The DNA here is from genome assembly GCA_033032245.1 of Poecilia picta. Taxonomy (NCBI): domain Eukaryota; kingdom Metazoa; phylum Chordata; class Actinopteri; order Cyprinodontiformes; family Poeciliidae; genus Poecilia; species Poecilia picta. The sequence continues at coordinate 14,012,930 of CM065357.1, read as the reverse complement.
TTGTCACTCAATAGTACATAATATTAACTTTCTCTATGGCATCCTAGCTATGTAGCGATCTATTTCTATATTGTTTTCTTTACCAGATGTGTTATTAAAGATGTTTGGCACAAGTGGCTTTCCATATGTTGCACTTACCATCCAGTAACCAGATTGGTTCTGTTTTGTTTCCCGCCCTGCAGAGCCAGTTTGCCTGTGAAGCCATTAACAGCATCCTAGAGTTTTACCTGAGCACGGTTCTGCCGACTGCGGTGGCCAGCGTGACCATCGACACCAGTCTGAAAACCCATGTGGAGTCCATACAGCAGATTTTTGATGAGCTGAAGCGCGAAGTCCACAAATGTGTAAGTAGTTCCAACATGTGTTCTACTCCTACTACGGCTGCAGAGCGTTGGACTGTAAAATGCTAACTTTTCTGTGGTTGTGGAAGTTTTAAAAAATAAGCCATGTCCCCGTTTTAAAATTTCTGAAGCTCGTCTGTGGTCGATATGTGTCATGTTTACATTACAAAATTGCCCTATGTTGGCAGGTTTGTTGTTGTAACTTTTTGGAATGTAACTATTTTTGCCAGACCGTTAAAAACCACATTTAATAATTTCCACCGGCGTATGTAATAATTTCTCCACGCACTATGCGGCTGCGAGAGAGGAAGAGGTCAGCCATGGCTCATAGGATTTGGCCACGATCTTAGCGATTAGTCAGTGATTGCAGAAGCACACAGAGTGGAAGGAAGTGGGGGGGGTGAGGGGTTAGTGGTTCTCCTATTTTAGCTTTCTTGCTACGGATAGTTACTGCTTATGAAACTTTTCTCATTGTTGTGTAGGACGGGCATCCAACTCAAGTTCTAACTTATTTTCTGTTGTGTTTTCAGAGAAAAGTCTTCGAATGCAAGAAGCCGTTTGATATCAGGAACCTAAATTCAACGTATACTGAGGTGAGTGTTTGGGCAGTGCTTACATCATTGCATATTGTGACAGACCTAAAATTGCCTTCTGCGTCAGTTGTTCAAGTGTGATAATGAAGGATGTGTATTTGCTTGCAGATGGAGAGTAAAGGTGTGTTCAAGGCCATGGGGGAGTTGGATCTGTTGTTCAACTACATCGAGACATACCTGGCGTCTCAGCGGAAGAGAAACTCTCATTGAAGACCAGCTGACCTTAATGAAGATCATTATTGCTGGGCGCGCTTTGGGAAACAAAATGGACAATCTTTGAGTTTGAGACTAACATGCATCTACTCGACCATGTCCACAACTATGAATGTAATGTATGAATGCAGAAGTGTTGTCTGCTCTTCAGAGACAACACAGTCGTTTGTCCCAAGGACAAGTTTACTGTTTGAGAACCGTGTTCTGTCGTGTTCAAAGATAGAATAAGTATATTTTCAGTGCAGAGAGTATTTATTACTTCTAAGTGTCATTTAATGTATTTTTTTATATTTATTGCATTTACTACTTTTTCATAAAAATAAAAATCGTTTAAAAAAATAATAATTCCTCAGTTGATGTTATTTACCAAGCTGATGAAACTGTCGTCATGTGACTGCTTGTTGGAATGAGTAACGAGGAAATACATACGTTTTCACATCCTGCAGATTAAATACATGCATAACTAATGTGTAAACTCTTCATGCTGATCCTCTAACCTCAAACATGACCCATATACATCACTTACCAGCAGCAGACCGAGCCTGTGTGTCGATTTACCGTAACTGTAACTAGCCAGCCTCACCCTCATGGCATATGCACACTTGCACAAAAAAAAACGCATGCATGCAGAAAGAATCTTGCTTAGTCACACGCACACACACACACACACACACACACACACACACACACGCATCTGTAGAGCAGAAGTGTTGTGGGTTATAAATCAACCATGTATTGAAACGTGAGAGTCGCCTTGCACTCTTTTTATTTCAGCTCCAAACAATCTGTGCACACTTACTGTGTTCATTTTACTGAACACAGTAAGTGTTAGGGTTAGGGTTGTTATCAATAATAACACACCACTTAATTTAAGTTTGAATTTATGTACCTTTATTGTATGGGATGCAAATATCTTGATGAAATTCTTCAGCTCTTCTGTAAACTTTAAACTGCTCTGTGAATAATTAGTGCCACTCGAAAGAAGCCCCGTTGCTTTCAGCCTCATCATGCAGCTTGCAGAAGAATCGTTTAAATTTTACGCAGCGGTATCGCTCTCAGAGAAGGGTCTGTAAACTCATGACTCGGTTCGCTCCATACATGACTCAGGGCTTTGCACTGAAACTACTCCTAGGCGCCTCTTCAGTCATATGCTGAGTCAGTGTGGGAGGATTTGAATAGTATCAATCCAGCAATGACAGTACTTACGAAAAAGCTATCATTCATAACATCAGTCCTCCAAACCAGGACTCTGTTTTTGCCCACGTTAACAACAGCGTTTTTTCAGCTGATGATACGAACAAATGTTGATTCCACTACAAATAGTAATTTTTTTTAAAAATCTTTGAAAATAGTTACCGCTTCATTACCGCCCAACCACATAGCAAGAATTGAACGAGCGGTGTGCGTATTCAATATGGCCACATGTGGTTGTTTTGGAATGAGTGTAAATCTCTAGTCTGACACCAAGCATGGTGGGAAAAACTAGAGCTGGTCATGTGAAAATGCACAGTGCTGCAAAGGGAACCGTTACATCTGAACTCCAATGGCAGCTTTTCCGTTTTGGGCTTGGATTTTAAAAGTGAAGCGGTGGAGAGTGTCAGGATTCTGCTGTGTTTGGGTTTGGGACACATGCGTCTGAGTATTTAGATTGTTTACTTGTTTCCCACATTCCTTGTGTATTTTAACAGCCATTTGTCCCAGTACCTCAGCTGAACTTCAGTTTCAACCACCTGCTCCTCGTCCAGCACAAATATTTCTTCATCCTGGTAACTTCCTGCATGTTGCCACCCTGCTTCCTTTCGGTTTCCTTGTTTTATTGTTTTGGATTTATCTTTGGACTTCAGTTTTTGTAAGTTTTTTTACTTTAACGTAAGCTATTTGAGTTTTACCATCCTGCCTCCTCTTTGCATTTGGATCCTGCAATTCACCATTGTATTATAGTCTGGAAGTATCTGGTAGATGCTGTGAGGATACTATCTCTTTTTACTTTAGCCAAAATATTTTTACACACAACACCTTTTGTTTTCTTTCTGAAAAAAAGTCATTTTTTGAAAGAGTGGTCTAATTGGATACACTTGTCTTGTAAAGTAAGGCGGCTCAGAGTGGTTGAACGTACATTAACTCTACATAATATTGTAAATAATTAGTAGTGAAGGGAAAACCTGCTTTGTTGCTTTATTTATTTTTTTTACAGCCTTGTCCCCTTTACAAACTTTTCCACAATATTATTTATTGCAGTTTGAACAATGGAGCAGTTGCTAAAAGTGTTACCTTGAGTGTCTGCAGTTCAAATTCCCCAGACGAGGGTCTTTCTGCTTGACAATATGCATATTCTTGTCATTTGTGAGTAGGTTCTCTCCAGGTCAGAGGCGCTACCAGGAATCATGGGCCCCCTGACAAAAAAATTGTTTGGGCCCCCCCGCGCTACTGCTGTTACAATTTTTTGAGTCTTATTTTACCCATGAAAAGCGTCCCAATTTTAAAGGCTTGCATCTGCCTTTTTTCGTTGATTCAATACTGATAATTAGCACAATATTTACTGCTCATCAATTTAAAATTCAACTGTCCACATCCAGTATGCAAGTAGGTTGTTTAAATTTTTTCCATTAGTTTTAGATTACTGAAATGTCTCTCCCCATGAGCAACAGTCAAAAGCAACATACAACTACACATAAAGCAATCCAGACTTCTTAAAAATGGTAGCAGTTGCATTTTATTCAAGCTGCAGTACGTAACTTTAATAAAAAAATATGTTTTCTCCATATTTGTTAAAGTTGTCACGATGTCGTAGCAGTTTGCTATGAGACAGATAATCTGTGAAAACAATCAATATCCTCCATCTCCTTCCTGAATTACTATTGCTAGCTAAAGTAATGCACCGTTCTGATCCAAACAACCAATCAGAAACAGTAGGACGCCCTTAGCGCTGTCAACTACCCTCATTCACTCACTGCTAAATGTGCTAATGGTGGAGAAACAATTTATCATTACCAGAAACCGTTTATCTGCTGTCATTTGTAGCTATGCTAACTAAACTGAGCATTCAAGTTAAATATATGAATATGTTGGTAATGTTTTTCCTAAATGCAAGTGAAATTGAGACAAACAGTAGTCTGTAGCTAAGCTAACAATGCTAAATGGTTGATAATATCACACAGTCTATCCACCTCTCTTGGAGAAAAACTGGGTTATAAATTAACACTCTTGCCTTTCTCTCTCTCTCTAATTTGTTTTTGAAAACCTTATTTTATAACTTTTCTTAGTCGTTGGTGGCTCCAGCTTCTACTGACTGTAGCTGCATACCATCTCTCAAGAGCTCCAAGCAGGAACGAACCATTTCATGCAGATCCATGGGGGAGTTCAGGGCAAACACAGATGTGTGCTGTTTGGTCTGGGAGGGAAAACATTAAATTTTTACTGCTAAAAACAATCTTTGAAAATACAATATGATTAATTTTGTATTTGACAGAACCCCATTTTTTTTAATTTTATGTCTATGAACAAAATATAAATAATTAAATTGTGGAGGGCCCCCTGTTAGTCAGGGCCCCTGGAATCGTCATCACTTTTCACCCCTTTACTTCCCCCTTCTCCAGGTACTCTGGCTTCTTCTCATAGTCCAATAATATACAGTTTGGTTAATTGGTCTCTACCTTCCACTTGATGACTGCTGGAGGTAAGCACTAGACAAAGTGGGTACAGAGGGTAGGTGACACAGCCACAACAACAACCAAAATGGTTGCCAAGTGATGAAAACAACTTCATTCCCCACTACCTGTAACACCTAGCAGCTCTACGCTGCACCTGGTGCATTAAAATGGAACAACAAATACATATTTGTTTTCAGTAATGCTACTTTTTATTGCTGTCCTTAGCAGTACAGTGCAAGGGTGATCAAAAAATGTTGTGTGTATCTCTACTTTTGAAAAATGATATGTCCTCTGCAGCTGTTTGTTCACAATGTTTAACCAACACAAGACCCATATGTGCTAATGGCAGTCTGAGCTATGATCAAATCTTCATAAATGTCAGACAGTTTATATTTAGGAATACATACCAAAAAGTAGGGTATTTGAATTTTTCTTCAAGTACATTAGGAAAGGAATGCTAATTTGTATAGCTAATGCGCCAGATTTAAAGGAAGATTCGTTGGCATTCATGACTTTTTCTTAAACACAATAAATGCAATAAAAAATACCTTAAAGAAAAATCATGAATCATTTTAAGTTATCTCTTTTCTCCAGTAGGTGTGTCCACTAGTTACCAAGTTCTATCTGTGTTTTCTGTCCTTGAAAACTCCTTTCAAAACCTTCGCCTTCGTTTTTTAATGCAGCGCCATTTTTGATAGAAAATTGCCGCTTGATGTCTTAAAAGATTGACTTCTGGTGAAAATAACTTCATTTGGCTAAAAACCCCAGAAATCTGTTATGTTTCAGCAGGTTTCAGCATGACGCTCTCAGTGTGGGAGTGTCACGTAACGTGTCAAAAGTAACAATGCAGAGCTCCAGATCTGAGTTCTCCTCAAATCTGCTGCTGGAATTTTTTTACTCTCTTCTTCTGTCGTCCCAGTCTTAACAGATGGGGGATTGCTGCTAAGTCAATATGACATTTAAAATCAGCTGGCCTTTAGTAGATTGACAATAGCTTTATTGGATGATGACTTGTCAATTATTCTGTAAAATAACTGAGATCATACTGGACTGTGTGTTCTTGAATCCAAATGTGACTCTATTATTGGAAAGATAACATTTATTTGGAATTGAATTTGGACCAATTTGCATTCTGTGTAAATGGTTTTGAATATATAATATGATTAATTAATATATTAAAACTGGATCAATATAAATATAAATCCAGTTTTGAACTGTTTGTTCGCCTTGAGAGGAAGGGTCTCTTCTGGTAGTCATAATTGGACAAAAAAAGTAAACATTGCACCTTCAGCAAAATTCAACTTGCCTTATCTTTTTAAGATAACCAAAGTTCAAAAGGACCTTATCAAGGGCTGAAGTCATTAACATCTACAACTGAACTCTTACTTATGTGGGAGATTTGACGTCATATGCATCGTTTTCAGATTCACAATTTCTACGTTTCCCCCCAAAAGCAGTAACTATGCAAATGTAACATCGCAAGCTCATAAAAAACAAAAGAAAACAAAACAAAAAAAACACTCAGCAACATCCGTTATGATTCATTGCTTTGGAGATAAGATTTTGCGGGCAAATTTCCAATATATCATGAGTCAAATGTGAGATCCCGAAGATACGATTACTATACTTGCTCTCTCGCTCTGTGCAAAAACGCAGTTTTTATAATGAAATGTGTCAGAAGTAGTCAAAACGTTGCGCTGAGTATCTATAGTGAACCTGAAAAGAGTCAATTGTGTCATAGGAACAGCTTCGCCGAATGGTTATGAGTAAAAGCCCACTTTGCCTGATGCAAGGTGGGTATTTAGTGGCATCGGCAGATTCACTTCCTGCTGTTTTTCCTGTATCTTTCTACAGAACTTATCAGCTCTGAAAAATGAGCGACAGACCAGCACTTCCGGCGGTCAGTACTCAGAAGAAGCCAACCACATTATTGTGCAACCAGTGGAACTCTGGGTACTTTCTTAAAATGGACATGATGTTGACAGGTCATGACAATGTGCATGTGGATCCCCTTTTTTGACGGTTTAGGTATTTTTTTTTACAGCTTGCTGAAGGGTTTTCAAGGACCAACAAGAAATCTTTAATAAAGCACTGAAGAGAATTAAACTCTGTCAAGGGATGTTCATCAGCATGTAATGTATAGTCGCGAAAAGCAAAGGTGAAGATACGTCAGGCTCCTCTGTTTAGATTAGTTTCATACAGAAATCTACTACACAATCTACTACTTTACAGGTAAGGCAGTGCAAGGAGAGTCTCTGTTAAACCTCCACATGAGGTCATTATCACTGAGTTCATCTCAAGTTAAAGCTGTGTGGCAGGAGGAAGGGGTTTGTTCTGCAGTAGGTGGGTCGCTGGTTCAAACAGACCAATTACCATTTAATCTGGGACACTAGGGAGAAAGACAACAGCTGGCGGCTAACAAGCTGCAAAAATCTCTCCAGTATTTTTACTGGCTTCCAAAGAATACAAATAACTCAGAGACAAAGGCCTCTCCAAGGCTTCGAAGTACATATAGTGTATTTATGTACTTTGAACAGATTGTAGAACTTTGGCCTTGCAGCAGCGAGATGGTTCTGGGTTCGAGTCCCGTCCTGCGGTCTGTCTGCATGGCGGGAATACAGATGTATTCTTACTGTATTCTGATTTATAAATTGTATGTATTTTAATGTATAGAAATGCAAAACCAGGGACTGGAGTTGTGAGTCAGCTGCAACGCATCAGTCACAGACTCGTCCTGTTCTATGTTTGAGTGCAGTGTCCCTGTCAAACTAATAACTTAAATGAAATTAATACAATTTAAAATCATAAGAGATGAGTCTGCACTGAATAGTATCTGGGGAAATTGTAGCCAACATTTTTTATTCAGACTTAAACATTCGTAACATTGATATCCTGTGAAAGTATAGTGTGATTTGGGAAGAAAACTACTTTTGTGCACAGTGTGTGTGAGAGAGAGCGAGAGAATTGCCTTTCTAGTTTTTGTTGTAAAAATATGCCAGGAGTAGACTTGGTGTCCAACTTACTGTTGCCATAAAGTTACAGTTTGCAGGTGTTACGACTTCATTATAACAGTTTATCATTGAAGTATTGCTTTACAGAAACAGATGAGCCAGACGAATCCGAATTTTTCATACTTTAAGGTGCCACTTTGATTATAAGCTTTTATTTTACATGGATATATGGTCTTACTACGGGCATAACTGTGTATTTGTGTAAACCGTCTGTTTCATAAAACAAATTTTTTACAAATAAATTGTATTAATTAAGTTCACACAAACTGGTGGTTATAAGTAATTATTTCTCTTTAATTATGACAATTTCTGATTAAGGGATTATATTTTTTTTAAATATGGGCTTTCTGAAAATTATGTTCATACTTAAATGCTTTTATTTTGAAAAGGTACTTTTAATCTAACAAACGAACTTCACTGTGACATATATCAGTTTATTAAATATGTCTGCAAATTGAACGGAAAAAAAGGGCCCTGAGAGTAAACCGTGAGGAGCACCTGTGTCTGGCTTTGAAACATTTTTAGTACTTTCTAAAAGTCTTTAAGTAAATGAGTTACACAAACATTTATTTTTTTCTTTGGGATCAATAAAGTATTTTCAGCACATTTTTTTGGAAAAATTAGAAATCAGGAGTTTCATTATATTAAAAGAAACAAAAACTAATATCTCAGTGTGTGTGAAATGCTTTTTTTTTTTTTTTAACTTTTCATTTTCATCGCTGAAATGTCGCAACTTTTTTTTGATGACATTGTGATTTTACTACAACACACCTGTACGTCTTCCTCACTGCTGTTCTAGCAAGATGGCGCGGAGTTCCTATAAAAGACGCCTGCTTTTAAAATAACCCGGCAACATCTGAAGCAGCAAAGGCAATCAAAGCAACCACAGCAACCGCAGCATGTCCGTAAAGGTGTACCTGCTGCTGTGACTGTTACTGTTACAGCTCTTCACAGTAAGACCGAACAGATTTCCAAAACAAGCTGAAGATAAGCGCTCGTTGTGAAATGTGTCAAAGTGATAAAGGCAAGCTGTTCCGTTTGACAAACTCTGTTAACGTTTGCTCAGCTGAGGCCGCCGCGGCGCGGCTCGTCAGCCGTGGGTCACTCAGAAAGAGGATGTGTACGTGTTTGTGTGTTTGGCAGGATGGCACGCCACTTCAAAGCGACAAGAACTGCATGTCACCGCCTCAGCTGAGAAATCTCCATCCTCCGCATTTCCTCTCACATTTTAAACTCGGCACACAACAATGACATGCTGCTGTTTCCAAACAATAATAAACCATTAACGAAAACATATTTGTTGTGTTTTTTTTTTTTTTTTTTTGCTACAAGTTTTAGCTTCTTCTGCCTCCCTGACCATTCACCACCCTGTTCAACAGCAGCGAGGCAATGCCTCTCACCTTTTTGCATAAACCCACCTGGTGGGTGTCCTGTGGTTTGTTGGGTTTATAGTAAGGGGTCACAGCCTCTGCAGGTCTACCATAGGGACTCCCCTCTGTTCCCATTTACCCCCCTTTGTCTTTTCTTTTACCCAGCAGACCTGTACGAGACAGAGATGACTATCGGTTTCATCACACTCAGAGCTGGAAGCTCAGAAGCCACAGTTGCCTCCGTACCTGCAGAGAAACAGCCCTGCACGCTGGCGGGAAACTTGCTCTGAACAGCCCGGTGTTGAGTCAATGCTGCAGGGCCGCTCTGCTGCGTAAATGTGTATATTCCAGGAGTCACTCATGCTAAAGAGCGATGATACAATTCTGTCATGGGTTGAGTCTGTTCACCCCCGTGTCAAAACCCACAAATCCCGAGCAGACACAACAAACTGAGTCATATTTGAAGACGTGATTGACTTGAAAAAAGAACTGAATGTGGGCACAGAGGTCAAGAAAGACTTTGTACTACTGGCTGACTCGGTGCTTCATAAGGGTTTGCAAAATTGGTTGCGAGTAGTACTTATTAAGGAGTGGCCTCGAAGCTGATCCCAAGAATTTACAAGAATTTCATGACAGACCGACACAAAGTAAAGCATAATTGTCAAGTTGAAGGAAGATGATCCATGTTAGAAGATAAGATCATTACAGTTCTTGGTCTTTGCAGGTTGTATTTGCATAAATGACACACTGGCATGCTTACATTCTGGTATTAGTTCATTATAGGTCACATTTGTGAGAACATGAGTGTCTGTCCTGAAACTACACGAGCCAGGAAGCATCAGTATGTAGATCTGAGGCCCCTGACAAGATCTGCTTCCTGAGCAAGAATCCATCTTTGAATGATGAAGGACATATGGTGGAGTTATACATCGAACTGGCTCACATTCCAGAGCTGCAGGCTGCCATTTATGGAGAACCAGTAACAGGTTCTGCTTGGAGGTTCAACGCAAGAAAGTGATGTTTGATCCGAGTCCAACTGAGAATCTTAAGACCTGAAAATTTAAATTACAATAAGCTTAAGCTATTGTTTGAAAGAGTGGTGGAAAATCTCACTAGTAATTGTAGCGAAGTATTTAGTATTGCAAATGCACACCACACTTTTCAGATTGGGAAAATTAAAAAAAGAAAAATGACATTTTGATTTCATAACTGTTTACTTATTTTCCTTTCATTTTCTTACTGATCCATCGCAAAAAAGTCCCAATAAAACATAATGAAGCAGGGTGTCATGCGGTCGGTGCAGCTGTAACTCAGCCGCCTCATATGATCTTCATGCAACAGATCTCAGGATCTCACTCATTTGCTGCATGTTTAAAGCCACTAGTTCCACAAAATAAATCTAAAAAAAAGTCCCCCAAAAGCATTTAATTAATAGTTTTCCAAAGCAAGATAATTTTTTGTAAATACTTATCAAACCAAATCCTCATAAAAAACAATTTCTATAGATTAAAAAAAAAAAAATCATACATTTGCAAGACGTGATATCTGTGCGGCACCTTTCGTCTTTGATTTCACATTCACAAAAACAGAGAAGAGCCAGTTTTGTTTTACATTTGTTTTTTTAATCCAAAGCTGAAGCAGACAAAAAAATATGGCAGGTGGAGCTGAAGAGACTGAAAGACGAGAGTAAAGACACAGACACATCTGTGCTTCCACTACAAAGATGTGATGAGTTGAGGGACGACGGGGAAAGACAAAAAATAAAATTAAAAAAAATTCTCACTGTGAGAGATGTGATACAATTGGCAACGTAGGTGTCATTTTATAAAGTGACAAGACCAAAATGACAATTGATCATTTTCTACGATCCCAAGTGACTTAGGAAGTGTATTGGCAGATTGATTGAACTCTTAAGGATGGGGAAGAGTTATACAGTGTGGTAACCTGCTGGTGGTTTAGACTGTTCTTTCCAATTCAACTCAGAACTTCAGGAAAATAGCAGATCATACGGCAACATAAATCCACATCAATCCAATTACTGCCCTCTAACAGAACCTCTAAAGGGCCAGTGTGTACCGTAAAGGATGCTGCTCCTTACAGAAATCCATCCTATTGATACAGAACATCTTCCCAACACATTTGCAATCAAAAATAATAAAAAAAGACAATTTCAACGGTATTCCAAGCTGACAAACATCTGCATAGGCTTAACCTGACATACAATCTGCCGATAATTTCAAATCAGAAGGGTAACATTGGTAAAAGCTTGAACCAAATGCCAAGAAGGGATTAAAAGCTATATGCTAATAAGCAATACTCAGTAAGGCCTAGGCTAAAATGGTCATAAAAATCCATGAAAAAATACAGTATTTGTCGCCTCCTCTCCAGTGAGCTACATGTGAAAGAAAGAGTTGCTCTGGGGTCTTTCTTCGCTCCATCTCTGTCTGACAGGCGCACATTTAGTTAGGAGAGAAGGGCTACAAGTGAGGTGCAGTGTCAGTGGCACAGTTCCCTTGTTTGAGTGCATAGGCCTCAGTTTAACATTCATAAAGACAAACTGAACCTGACAGGCACTTCCTGTCCGAATCCCAGAAATCAGCTTCCGTTTCTTCCCAATTCCCACAGGCAGTGTCTTTACATTCCTCCTGTCAGTTCAAAAATACATCTGCTTGCTTTCCATGTACGCAGAGAGAAACCTTCGCTTGTTCCTATTTTTGGGGATTAGCCACGTGATACAACATTCACAGGTAAACGGGGGGCTGTGGGAAGGGAAAAAAACTTCAACTACAGCTAATGCTAAGGCTTTGTGTTGTGTTCCAACATCGTGGCCCCTCTCACTACACAATCTGATATCTTGAAAAGAGAAGGAGAGAGAGAGGAGATCCAAAACGCCCTTTTCCTCTGTTTTCCTGCATTTCATAATCTCTTTTCTGGTGTAAATACATGTACCCGCTCTTCACACCCCGCAGGCAGCAGCGTGATGAGCTTGTTAAAATGGCTGAGTAACAAAAAAAAAAAAAAGAGGAAAAAATACACTTTTACAAAACTTTTGCCAAGAAAAATAAAACACCGAGAAAATCCATGCAGTACGACTCGTGTCGACAAATTATTGCTTTCTCCTCTCAACCTGTGTTGTATGTGCATGCAAGCCTGACTCTTTCAGTGGGCAGCAGAGTTTGGGTTGTTGGCTTTCTTTCTCCTCTTCGTTAGCAGTGGATTGGTTGAGTCTTCAATGGTCTTGATTTTGATTTGCTCGTAGTCGACCCTCATCGTTGCCAAGGCACTGGTCATTTCCTCCTGAGAAACAGAACAATGGAAAACATTTGCATGAGCATAGATGAAAAGATTTCATGAGTTGTCTCCGGTTGTTGCCCTGGAGATGACCCGTGTGTCGTTTCTCTTGATAGTGCGTTAACATTAAAATTCTCTCCTTTTTAATGCGTTTACATAATTGTTAAATTTTACGATGAAATTATTTCTGAACCATAATCTTGAAAATTAAGAGAAATAAAAGTTTGAAGTATGTCACTCTGTATGCAAAGACTATTTACATAAAATTGTTTGCCTTTTGAATTAAATTACTGAAACAAATAAATGTTTCAAGTAATTCTTTTTTGTTTAGGTGCACTTGGGACAACTGTGGCTGTGTGGGTAGAGTAGTTGTTCTGCGATCGGAAGGTTGCAGGTTTGATTCCAGCTTCCTCCTGCCACATGTTGATTTGCCCTTGGGCAAGGCACCTAATCCCAAGTTGCCTTCCGAGCTGCATATCGGTGTATAAATGTGTGAGCGTTTGTGTGTGAATGGGTGAATGACACTCTAGTGTAAAGCGCTTTGAGTGGTCAAAAATGATTGGATAAAGAACTATACAAGTTTAGTCCATTTACCATTTACTTATGCCTCCGTTGGCACATATTTGAAAAATGAAAGATGTTTTGGTGAAACTCCTGTTACTTTCAAACCAGATGACTTCAAAGTTGTTACCATCAATGACAGAAAGTCACAGTCAGCAGAGGTGCTGAAGTCAAGACTTACCACACCCCCGTGTTGGGTGGCAATAACACTTGCAGTGCAAACCTTTATGAAATAACTGCACAGTTCTTTACAACCTTCCCCTATCTGCAGACCAGATGTAAAGATTAGTACACAAACACCTCCCATGCACTAATGTAGTGCTGTGCCACGATAATGCAAAACAGAAAACGCAAGACAAGCCAAAACCAAATGCTGCAACTGTTAACACGTTTGAGGACATCCTCCATGAAAGAGCTGCAGATCATTCAGTTAAATAAGCACACCTTCTCCTTATACAAGTGTGTTGCATCTTATTTCAGATTGAGAAAAACAAATGCCTCACCTTGACTTCCTCCCACGCATCCCTCTCCTCCTTTAAAACCCTACTGGTGTGAAGAGGGGTTTGGGGAACCTCCATTGATTGCTTCAGGAAAAAAACAAAAATAAAAACAACAATTCTAAGGTTAGAGCAGTAATGCTGACCAAAATAATTCAGCAGGGAATAACAAAACCATTAAGATGAACATTATGAATCACTCACATTGATCCATGGATGATTCATGAACTCTGTGATGGTCATCCTTTGGGTCGGCTCGGTCTTTAGGAGGGTCCTGATCAGCTGTTTAGCTGCGGAAAAAAGATGTGCATGTCCATGATTTCACTTGAATATTTTCAGCTCTTTCACAAGGTTTCACCAACTCAAATTTAAGACTTTCCAAGACCGTTATGTAATTGCAGATCTATATCTCCACAGAAATGTACACACTTTGTCTAGCAAACTGGCGATAAAGTTGCACTTACCCATGATAGATGCAAAAAAAGCTACATAGCTAGCTAGCAAGGATATATTAGCAGTGAGTCATGGAACGATGTCACCTGTGACTCAACCTTTTACCTGACAGAAATGTCCCGCAAGGAAAAAATTTAAAAAATATACAATTAAGTAGTCCTGCTAAGACAACATTTAAGATCTGTGATTTAAAGCCAGTTTACTTTTTTGTAATGAATTTAAAATGTTTTAAGGCTTTAATTTTAGATGCATTAATTTAAGACTTTTTAAGGATCTAAGGACACTACGTTTCATACAGATATGTTATGTTTTTTATAGGATTTTGTAAATCATTTAAGTTAAGATATGGGTCTATATTCTCCAGGATGAATACATGAATGTAGTCATTTTTTTAGTCATGCTAATCAGGCTAATTGCTACAATAAGATGTTAACTTAAAATGCCTCAGTTTTTAAAAACTTTCAATGCTTTTATTATCTAAAAACTGGAATTGGCTACAATCTGCATTGGAATAACAAAGCTTCACCAAACACAGATGTATACAATTCTGATTGGTTCCTCTTGTTGCATACTAGTGAGGCAATGCATTAATGGATTCACTTTATTTTTATGTAATAGAGCAAAGCACTTTTTTTGCAGCATTCAAGAAAATCATGGTTCTTTGACACATTTTTGGTGAAAAAACAAACCCACTGTTTTTACAAAACATTGTTGGTAAAAAAAAAAACAAAAAAAAAAAAAAACACTTGCGTAGATTTTTCCAAAGTGAATTAAAGTGAGTTCAACTATTGAGACGATCCACTGCCGCATCTGTTATTTGGAGAGAAACTATACAGTTACACATCATCACTATGTAGCTTCAGTTTTCTTTTTAAAACTTGCATATTACTCATGAAACGAGAATCGACTTTCGGCTGAGCGGGCGGCGGCAGCATTAGAGATGAAACACCTTAATCAGTTTCAATTTCTTGATCAGTTTTGTAATCTGTCATGGTTTATTGGGAGGCTTCAAACACCAGCTGGAGTTTAATAATTACGGCCTCATCAAATTCTAACCGTAATAAAAAAATAATTGTTTGCCTGTGTCAGAGCTTTAAGTGCACCATTTAAAAATATACAATAATATATTCAGAGATTATATAAAAACAAAACTATTGCAGATTTATTTTACAGAATTTTCTATAAATTGTTTAAGCAAAAATAAAAAGTTCAGCTTTAGAGTCTCACCTTCTTCTGACACCTCTGACCACTCAGGGTTGGGAAATTCATACTGGCCCATCCTTATCCTCTTCTTCATCCCAGGAGAGATGGCTAGGCCATGGTTGGAATAAAAAGGAGGGTATCCACACAACCTACCGGGTATTTTAAAAGGTAAGATTAGAGGGAAAAAAATCTAACAATTAATGAGCTAAAGGGATAGAAAACCCAGAATGAGCGACTTACAGAATATACATAATGACGCCCAAGGACCACATGTCGCATGACTTGTCATACTTCTCTGGACCAAGAACCTCTGGAGCTGTAAACGCAATTTGAATAAAAGAAAGAAAAATAAAGTTTAATAAATTTATTTGACCAGCATTTTCTTTATTATTAAACCTTTATTTAACCAGATTAAAAAATATACTAAGATCTAGACCTCTTTCACCAAAGTGACCTGGCCAAAGAAAAAAAAAAAAGGCAGCAGCACACGTCATGACAGACAAGTAGAAAAAACTAAAACAGACATAAGAAATGCATAAAATGCAAACAATGAGGCAATAAAATGCAGTGATGTGACAATAATAATTAAACAAACAAAGGCAATTTAAGATTTATTTGTGCAAAATGTTGTTTGAAGCACTGCTGGCCTTTACAACAATAAATGAATCTCTCAGATGAAACTAAGAATGTCCACTAGAAATAATTGTCACTTTTCTATTATGAAAAAAAAGGTACTTAGATACGTTTCTGTGCAATACCATGAAAACTTGTCATTTTTACTCATATTGTCAGAATCTCACAGCAGCCAACGACTAAAAAAAAAAAACCAACCAACGGTCAGATGTGAGAGCGGTGCAGGTGCAGACTCTTACCAACGTAGTAAGGTGTGTAGCAGGGAGTATCTAAAGAGTTGTGTGAGGTTGTCTCCTTCGCAAAACCGAAGTCTGTGAGTTTCAGGAGAGCCCTGGGCCTCTTCGAAGAATACAGCAAGTTCTCTGGCTGCAGGAAGAACCACAGAGATGCTTTACAACCTGCAGGTGTCATTTTTGTTTGTGTTATTATTCCAGGTAAATAAAGAGTGTAACAATAAGATAAGAAACAAACCTTCACATCTCTGTGCGCAATATTGATGGCATGTAAAAATTGGATCGCTTCTCCGATGCTCTTCATGATATCAGAGGCCTCTACAATGAAGATATTTTTTTTACAAATGTTACAAGTGATCAAACATGCACAACAACACTGCCACTGTAGCAAATAAAGTAATCCAGTTGTGTGCTGTGAAGGGGATTGTAGCATTTGGTACTCTGCCTCATGAAAAACCACTCTACCTTTCTCTGTGAAGGCCTGGTCTCCTCTGTCCTGGATTCGACTGAAAAGCTCACCGCCGTCCATACTGTAAACGAGACGCCACAAACGGCTGTTAATAACATACATGGATCTACAGAACACCTTCCATTAGGAGGAGTTGCACAAGAATGACATTTTATCTGAGGTGTGAAATCAGGAGGGTTTGGGTACCACTGAAGATGATGGAAATCGTGCAGGAAGGACGATTTAGCACTACTTTAAGCAGATGATGCTCATTACTCGTTGGTATTCCTAACAGGAGATAAATGCTGAAAAGCAGATAATGCTGACCTATGGAATGAATGTAAAACTTCCAAATATGGCAGTGCTCTGCTCATTTTGAAGCAAGCCCTACTTCAGCATACTGGCAGTCTCAAAGAATAGACAAGACGGAGCGGGTTTTTTTTTTTGTTTTTTTCTAACTTCCTTTTCCCTGTAACAGGTGGTCTGTGGTTTGTCGGGTGACCAAAAATGATTATGGCGTTTGCACTGTTTAGAAACTGGAGTTGTTCTGTTTTCTCTCGTTTTTGTCAGAAATCAAATCTGGACTCAAAAATTTAAATCCAATTTCTGGAGACATAAAATGCAAAGCTCTGAGGTCTGATGCATAAAATCAGTCTGAATATAGCAGCTAATAGAAGTGTGGTCCGTTCCAGTAACACTGATGACTAAAGCGGCGCCTTTTTCTCTGAATCAGCACGAGGTTTTTGACGTTAAAACGGTGTGAAAATTGTGCATTTACATACACATCTGAGTGCTCAGCAGAAAAGATGGTGGTTTAATGAGAAGTAGAGCATGAAGTAAGAGAATATGTATTTAGTGGTCCAGGCTTATTTAGACTGAAAGCTCCACTTTGACTCAAATATTCATTATATTATCATCCATATTATGACTCAGTAGCTTGATGAAGATATTTGGCTTGTCCAAGAGGTCCGCTGCAACTAAAGTCTTAAAAGATGCCAATTTTTGAGCGAGGGCTTATCTGAACTTATTTCACTCTGGACACCCACTATGGTGTTACAGCAATTCCCAGATTAACATGGAGCCTTTAGGGTTCATTTTGAACCTATTTTCTTTCAATGAGGGTGACAGATTAAGTGATTGTTTTCACAGATGAAATGTAGCTTCTGGAATAGCCTGAGCAGTAGGGGGCATCGTTAGGGGAGCGATCTTTAGGGCCAGACGATTTATCGGCTTTCATTTTTGTAGTTGTGGGGGATTGTAGCCACCGAATCATGTCACTGTTGCCAGTTTAATGACAGTCGTTATATTTAGTGACTTTTCAGACAAAAAAAATAAAATATCAGAGTCGTCAGGTCAGGCTTTTTACCGATTGGTGATCGGTCAGAAAGCCGAACCCCTAGAAATCTTCAGTGCAGAGTCTGTGACAGAAAGTCAACCAACGTACATAAGGTCTACCAAATCTGATAGAGAGAGTTCTCAGATGTGCAGACATAATTATTCCCAGAACTCACTTGAAGTTACAAAAGGTGTGGTAACTTTGCAACTTGCTAAAGTACAATTATCTAAAGTTAGCGGGAGTGTGTGCATTTGTCTGAGCTGGCATATATTTAGACTGGGTTTCTTTAATCAACACAACCTTGTGCACCAAAGGGTTGCCAGTTTGAAAGCAGTGACCATGGGTAACTCTGACTTTTGAGGTCTGGAGTTAGACAACCCTCTCTTTTAATATTCATGCCCATGATAAATGTGTGTACTTCTCAGGGGTAATCAATATTGACACATTTTTCACTCAACACTACCAACAACATGAGTTGTCATTTATAAAGACAACTTTACACAGGAACACCTCTATAAAGTTCTGCAATATCTCAGCAAATACTGACAAAATGCAGCTAATGATCACGTCCTGCATAAACTCTCTCCAACTTACTCCATAAGTTTCATTTAGTCTTTTTGTTTGCTATGACTGCACGAGTTTCAGATGAAATCATCAATACCAATTTCACATCTGCTGAACGGCTCACGTCTCCGAGGATGGCTCCTCAGACATGCGAGTGGTTACAAGAGAGGCGGACTCAGAATTAGAGCAGAGGGACCCCCTCCAGAACCGCAGCACGTGTTAAATTTTGCATTCTGAGAAACGGACGGCAGAAACCTTTAAGCAATGCAGGCCGTCTTTCATACAAATCTAACTCGGTCTCTCTCTCTCTCTCTCTGTTTTTTTTTTTTTTTTTTTTTTTCAAACATGGTTCAGAGAAAGGAGATATTCTCGAAGTGTCTCAGCCCAACCCTCTTCCTCTACGTTTCCCAAAACTGTTGAGGGCATGAATTTTGTTTCACAAACCATGATGATTTTGATTAACGGCAAAGAATGGGTACGTATTTCTTACTGAAACAGCAAAAAAAAAAAAAAAGAAAGAAAAAGAAACGGCATTCTTACACACACATCAGCCTACACTGTTTCACATCCCATCAGCAGTGTGAGGGTGTTTAATCATCTGAAACGATAGAGACTGGCTCCACATCTCAAACGACTATTTCTAATAAATGCAGACTGAATCAAATTTAAATTTGTTGTGGTGTACATTAATGTGTCTTAATTACAAATGTTGGATTAAGGAGTTCTAAACTAAACTATTTGTGATTGAATATGTTCAAGATAAACATATCTATGCCTGTTTAGGTTACTTTAATTAGGAAGGGATTAATTTTGGAAATTCTGTAGAGGCCCTGGCATTGTGACCCTTTACACCACATGAGTCCATTGTTCAAAGTGCCTAATGTAGGTCAGACTCGATGACTCATGTATCAGGTAGCACAACAATCAGGTCATCAAGATAGTTCTCCAAGTGTAATATTCTAGGAAATGTTTTGATTTCATAAGAAAAACTACCTTTTTCTTTAATTGTCACAGAATCTCTCAAGGAAATTACTCATCACTTGCTACACCACCGCATGAGCACCTCAGCTCACGTCTGCCTTTGTGCAGTGAGGACAACCACACAGCAAAAAGGATGCACGTGTGACAACGTTATGGGGGTTTGGCGGTTTTAAAATGCAACAAAGTGGAAATGGAAAGGAAATAACAGTAAGTTGCTTAGAGGAAATGGGTCATTTTGCACCAAGGTCATGCTGAGTAAATTTACAATAAAAGCTGAATAAAATTAACCTTATGTAGGCTTAAGCTTTGCCTCTTAACACTAGCACCTGTGGGCTGTTGAAATAAACAGAAACTGAATCATTACAATGTTGACAGCTTCGCGAAATAAAGAAGTGAACTGTGAATCTTAATTAAATGATTCAACTCAGACCATACGAATCAGCCTAAGCTGAAAAGTCATCACAATGCATTACCGATACAATAGTCACTAATGAACAAATAAATATTTATCATAAAAATAGCCTCCCCATCAGTAAATAAAATTAAATTGGCTTTAAATGGTAAAATAATAAGTGTGTGATATAAAGTGTCTGTTCTTTTTTTTTCACGTTTTACATGTTAAACATCATGCAAACAAATACAAAGTTGCTGAAGCCATGTTTTTACTGTGTATGTTTTTCACAGATAAATGTAGCAAAATTAGCTAACCAGACAGATTCCTGCTATTCAGTTCATTTTCATACTTATTCAGCATCCAATGTATTTCTGGGAAGCTCACAATATAAAGTACTATAGGGCTGAAACGATTCCTCGAATAATTCGAGTACCTCGATTATTAAAATTCCTCGAGGAAAATTTACCTGTTTCGAAACTTCGTTGAGTTACATTTTTATTATTTAGCGCACCGTGTTCCAGCAGACATCATTGGTGTTGCGCTGACCTCCAACTTCCACCTCTGAGTTGTTGACGAAAGCTAACTGTTAGCAGCATAACGTACAGTTTTCAAGTTCGGGCGGTGGGGATTTTATTGATTGATGATAATGCCCGGGTTTTCATCGTTTTTGGGCACCAAGAAGCATCATGGCGCGATGCCCGGAGTACAGCAGCCTTTCTCCTCCGGGCACTGCTGGTTCAGAGCGAACAGCGGGAAGAGAGCTGAGGAGTATTTATACAGGTGAGCGATAGACTGAACACGGCGAGCGGCTGAGTAGTTGATGCTTACAGTGTAAGTGTAGATTTACGGACGAACCGCACAATAAATTTCATATCATCCCGGTCTGACAAACGGGTGGCGGAGCGCATCGTGGCGGAGCGCATCGTGGCGGTACATGGCTGGTAGATGAGTTTCTGAGTGTGAGGAATGAAGGTGCCGTAAATATCTCGTATTGCTCCCCCTGTTTTTAAGTTTGTCCCCTGGTCTACCATTCGTTTTTCTCCCCCTGACTTGCATCCAGCTGTCCCCTGCTCTATTTCCTCCCCTCAATTCCCATCTTACTTTTGTTCATTCCTTCACCTGCCTCCCACTCCAGGTGACATTTCTCGTATTGTCAAACTCAAAGCTTGCCAGGTATGGGGCAATGGGAGAGTTCATCTATTAATGTGACGGAAGATGGATACATAAACTAAAAGCAGGAGCATAGACATTTTTATAAGTGTATTTGTGAGTCTGTCCCTTTATTATTAAATTGAATAGAATTTCAGGTCCTTGTATAACTTTTCTTCAGGTTAACTTAGAAAATGATCTATTATTGCTACAGGTTAGTTTTCTAAACTCCAGAGAAGTAACTATTAGGGATGCTTAAATATGAAAATTGGACTGATATTGATATTCGATGTGCCAGATTTACCAATATTTTATGACAATTTTTTTAATTCGATTACTCGATTAATCATAAGAATAATTGATAGATTACTCGACTACTAAAATATTTGTTTATGACAGCCCTACTCTGCACATGAAACCACACTGACCTGTAACAGAAATATAAAAGAACTTCAGACTAAAGATGAAATGCTAAGCTTTAATCACACATTGCATCCACATCCCTTCTGGAAGTAGAAACATTAAATGGGTAAAAACGAAACAATTGAAAAGAATAAATGACTCACTAATCATTTGGCCAGCATCACATTGCATGAGGTCTGACAGACGGGCTTTTTATGACTTCTGATCAAAATTGGGTTTGTAAGTCAGCCTGCAAAGCACTTCCGATAACACGTAGTACAAACTGACTTATTCACCGACCACATGTGTGGGCGGTCATCATTTCAGACAAAGACTGGATACGTTTTGCTTTAGATTTTCAATTAACATTTCTTAAGATACTCTGTCACTGCAAGTAACTTAACGTTCTTAAGGTAGCAGGAAATATGTTTATTAACTGTAATAATAAACATATTACTGCATAAGAGTAGGTGGACCTGCAGGCCCACTGGTGGGGTCAGAACCACTTTGAGCTCAACCCGCTCAGGACAGAGGAGATGATGGTGGACGTCCACCAAACACTTTGTGGACAAAGTTGTTCTGATTCTATTCAGATTAAAAAAATCGTCAAAGATGGTATCGACAATGCGACGAAACTTGTTGGTACCATCTAGATTTTCGAAATTGTAGATTTTCGAAAGTGAATACAATCTTAAATGTTCAATGGAAACAAATCAGATGGGTAGAGCTAGTTGGCGAGTCATTTTGGGTTATGTTAAAGACGTCTGTGAAAATTCATCAAAGTAAAGCGAAACAGAAGCTGGCAAAGGTGTGAGGTGAAAGAAAGAGAAAAGCTAAATAGAGCAAAAAATCAGTTCGTGTCTCAAAGTTATCTGATGTACGGTTTAAAGGGGCAGCATAACTCATTTTCCAGGCACATAGTGCTATTTTATAGCACAATAAAATAACTTACATCCAGTTGTTATGAAAATACTATATAAATCAAAAGACTTTGAAGATGTTTGACTTCGTAATTCATGTTATAAACGCCTGTTCTTTCTGAAAATCCACCTTTAGAACTTCATCACAACATGGCTTCTCTCCTAAGTCTAAGTTTTTAAAGCATTGGACTGAGAAGTGACTCATATGAGCTCAGCAGATGTACAGCTCCACCAGGTGTTTGCTAATGTTGCTGGCTAGTTTTAAAGGAGCAGAGTGGGGGAGTTGAGCAGGAGGGATGCTAGGAAACTGGAACTCTGAGGATGAGCTGCATCTCAAAGGCACCTAATAAGTGCTTTGCCACTGGAGATTAAAAAACTTCTCAAATCAAAGCAACACTCCAAGAATGTTTTTTTATGAGGGAATATGGCAAAATGACGTAAAGCTCAAAACAGTCTATTTTACATAATATTGTCCCTTTAAATTGTTGAAATATGCTTTGAACATAAACTAAAATAGGAAAATTGATGGGGGGTTTTTCCTCATTATCAACTTGCAACTCTTTAATTTTAAATATTTAACTTAAAAAAAAAGAAATGAGAAAAATCCTAATAAAAGAAACTGGATCAGGAGTCAGATTGTCACTGAAGTCAAAAAAGTACAAATGGAAAAAATATTTGAAATAATACTGTAAAAAGTGCCAAAAACCTGACATTTGTGAGAACAAGACAGAAAAAAATTGCTTCCATTTCCACTCTTACTGTAGTGAATGAAGAATGACAAACTTGACCCTTGGTTCCAGTGAAGGAGGGAATGTTGGGCAAGTCGGAAGAACTACGGATGTCATATATTTTGCCCAGAATAGATTTCCCTGTATTTTGTTATGACAGTTTAAGCACGTTCTCCCATTGTCAAGCTCAACTTTAGCTGGTGAATGTCTGGTTCGGTTCTACTGAAGCTTGGAGCGTCACTGTTGGCAGCGAGTTCCTCCCCGTTTTGCTGCTGTGATTATGAGCAGGAACGTGGGCGAGCCATGAGAGCTCAGGAGCTGTGGTTGGCACTCCGATGAGGCTGCTAGAGCAACATTCAGCAACTGAAAACCTTGAGGTTGTGGTTTGCATGGACTCAAATAAACCCAGATATTTCATTTTATCTTATAGAAATTCCCATCTGGCCCAAACATAATGAAAACAATTCAGGTTAGCTGATTGTTTTTGCTAAATGTACAAATTTATCTATATTGCAGCACTTTATTTCCATTTTTATGGACGTGTGCAAGCTTTAGATTCAGGTGATGAAGTCAAACGGTGCAGTGCAAGATCCATGCACAAACATTATTGAAAACGAAAACCCAAACAAAGAATAAAACGCACGTCACGTCAAACTAAGTTCCGGTGTTTCAAGTCAGTCAGTGCAAAACTTGATCTGACAGAACGTCAACCAGAGCTGCACGGTTGCTCGTCTTTTTGTTGCATTCTTGTTTTTCAGAGTCACGTGTTTCTTGCAAGGCTTTGAAATCACAGTTATTTCGCTCCAGAAGTTGATGCATGTGCTTCTGATTTTGCTTCTGATTACACCCTTCCACACTATCAGCTTTCTGATAGCAGACGGCATATCCGTCAGTCCACACTGTGGTGTTTGAGACATTGCTCTTTGGATGTTGAAAGGTCCGGCCTGCGCCTGGTGACATCTGTTGCCGATCAGCAAATGCCATCTGCTGACAATAAAATTAGATTGCGAATGATACGCGGCAAGGCACGGCCTGTTCTACCCCCAGAGTGGTAGAGGTAGTAGAGAAGAGCCATGCAGGATCTGCAAGTGGAGTTGAGTCTGGACAGGACTGACTGGGAGGAACCAGTTAAAGCCGCTGTCATGGAGAAGACGCTTTAGACACTCGGAACGATAAATAATGTAGACATAATATGAAGATGTTTGAATTTTCAGAAACAGAAGAAATCTTAGAATATTGATATTTTGATGAGTGAACAAATTGAATCAAAAAGTGTTTCAGCATCTATAAAAGAGAACCTCTGTTGAATGAGGGTATGTGTAGACAGACTGTGCACTCACCACTCCATGACAATAAGAAGACACTTCTTGCCCTGATAGAGGTTCTCATAAACATCAACGATGCGCACAATATTGGCGCATGGGGACGCCCTCCAGTGCAGCTCCACTTCCCTGCGTGCCTTGGGACAGTCCTGCAGCATCTGAGCACAAACACAAAAAGAGTGAGTGTGACAAACAATACGTGTACCATATGTAAATATTTATATTGGACATGGAAAAACCTGGATTACATAAGAGTACTGACAGAGTAACAAAAAGACTAAACTCAAAGTAGTGAACTTATTTTCTGTTTTCCCTCTTCCATTTAGGCATTTAAAAAAAAAGGCCATCTTATGACAGAATGTTGCACATAGCATGAAGCAGCAACAGCAACCTGGAGAAGTTATGCTGCCACCAGATGGAAAAATGTTAAATACACAGGAGTATTTTTTTATTTAGACTTGTGAGCAGGTGGCACCCTCTGTCTGTGACAGTTTGTCAGCACATCGTCTATTACTTTATTTCTGTCGGTCCTTGTAAAAAACGTCTACATGAAAATAGCAGTCAATTAATTTAATGTTTGTGACCAACAGAACATCACTAAAATTCAACAGCATTGTCTGATGCAATAACATGAATAATTTAAATAGGCAAAATATTTTGAGTTTTTATATATGAACTGGCAGAACATGTATGCTGAAGAGTAAACAGTGGACAGTCATCAACTCAAACAACCAACAGCAGACAGAGAAAGTTGTATCTCGCATAGCAGTAAAACACCTGACTGATCAAATAAGGATGTGACCTAGGAACACCTGCAAAACACACACACACCAATCACACATCCATCTAGCCTGATAAATTTATGCATAAACTAATCAGTTAATTAAAAGTAAGTGAAGATGACAGTTTTTTGTTTAACCAAAAATTATTTCCATACAATTCAGATAGTGATAATATAAGCTGTGCACCTGGAAAAAAAAGACTACTAATAAATGAGTGTATGCACATATTTCAATTGGAGAGACATCATGCTGTCCGGCAATTAACACTTATTTATTCTCATGAGTAAAAAAAATATATTAAAAAGAAAAAGAAAAAACGGAGAGTGGAAAATGAGCCACAGTCCATCTATTTTGTTATGTTACATTCCAACCCAGCCCACTGTCATAATACAATAGAGTGAGCTTCATTCCTCTGAGCAAAAAGTATCTCTGGTGCTTCACAACACACTGTCAGTGGACTTGTGTGCTGCTAAGCAAGCAGTTTACAGAGGAAAGCAGCTGTGGCTGTCCAAAATGGTAGAACAATAAAAGAAACAACTTAAGCTAAAGCTTTAATAGTTTGCAGGTTTTAGCATTTGAAGTACAAAAATATTAGCATCTAGGATGAATAAGGTTAATTTACAGACATTATTGAGAAATGTCTGTAAATTGAGAAAAAAAATCTCAACTAAATGTAGGTCAATATAATACACCAAAAATGTTGTAATACAGAAATTTCAGACACAAAGAGCTAAATATCCACCTTTACAGAATAGCAGAGATTAAAAGCAAGCTTTAACGATTATGTGAATATTTCTTAACCTTGAAATAAATTACTTTCAAAACAGTGGTAACGGTGCTGTTAAGTCTGAGTTACAGCCTTTCATTTAACTTTAGAATTAATTATTTTTAAATTTAATTCAACATCAATCAGATGCAGGATGTAGTAACAAGCAGAAAGCAGCCAAATCCGAATTGCCAAAAGAGCATAGCTGTGTTTTAGACTTCATAGTCTAAAACATAGTCCAGGGAGGCTTTTGGGATGCATTTCTATCCTTATACATGCTGAATACACTAGAAGTCATTTTCCAAGAGCCACAAGTTTCCCAGCAGCTTAGTTAGTTTTTAACAAATTAATTAAGTTTTCAGAATAATCTGAAACATTCAGAGACTACCGGCATTGTAGTCTGTTTGTATTCAGAACGACAGACAAAAGAAAAGCAAAGTTTTATCTAAATTCAGACAGAATGAACATTGTTAAAAGTGTAAAGCATAAATTAAAAGAAAAAAAAAACTTAATGTAATCCACCCCACTGGGGGTATACCTTCAGTCTGTTGACTTGAACATGTAAAAACCCACAAGAGTGAAAACAGTCTCCTTTACAGAATTTTTTCTTGAGGTGGTCTAAGGTTCAGTTCAGCACCTAAAACAACTTAAAATCTAAAAGTCATTCTGTGGTTGCTTTTTATACAACCTTTATTTAACATAACTATTTAATTGCATCTCAACCAGTGACTAGACAAAATTGTGAAATATTTACTTTCATTACCAACCTGTTCAAAAAAAAAAAAAGATTTTTGGGACAAGTTGCCTGAATCAAAAAGCTGAATTACTTCCCCCATTAACTATTACCGTATTTTCCGCACTATAAGGCGCACCTAAAAACCTTAAATTTCCTCAAAAGCCGACAGTGCGCCTTATAACTCGGTGCACCTAATATATGGACCAATATTGAGCCACGACAGGTCTAGCAACTACGGTAAGCAGCTGCCAACTTCATTTTCCCCGTAGAAGAAGCGCGCAGTGCATGCTGGGATAGTTGTCAAAAAACTGGTTTGTTAAGTATGACTGACCTATCTACTCATAGACGATGTCTATATATCTACCTACCCAGCTAATAATCAGGTCGTCTGCAGGTTATTCAGTGAAGGTGCGCCTTATAATCCGGTGCGCCTTATAGTGCGGAAAATTCGGTAATTTGATTCAGGTGTGCTGGAGCAAGGATTTATCTATAGAAAGCAGGATAGCAGGACTGGTGGAGTGGAGCTGAAGACTCCCTGAATTATTCAACTCAGTTTAATTAATTCAACTGGTCAGCCAATTAAATTAATTGAGTCTTAGAAGAGCCAAAGATCCCTAAAATCTCTTGAACCTCTGGTTAGCAAAGAATTTCTGGTGGCAACTAAATTAAACGTCACTCTAATCTATACGCTAGGACAAAAGAAATAGTTATTCTTCAGACAGAAAAGACTAGAGCCTGCCAGAATAATACATTGCAATGGTTACCAGGAAGATGCAGTAAGGAGGGTTTAGACACATCTATGTGCCACACATACAGTCCAGTTTGATTAACGTTAAGGGCAGAACAAACCACAGCGTGGCTTGCATCCTTCTAAACAGAGAAACTAGGAAATCACAAAAATACATAATCCAGTTGGACATAAATATAGCATAATCCACTCAAACAGCACTAAACATCTATTCCTGTAGCAATTCTTTTGTCTTTATAGTTCTGTATGCATTTCTGAATATATTGGGTGTGTGCATACTTTTTTTTGCTTTGTATTTCTTAAAAAACTCATACCATTTTCCAATCATTGCAACTTCATAAAAAAAAATAAATAAATAAAAAAAAATAAGGATTGCATTAGCAAATATTCAAACTTCCTTTGGTCTACAACCATCTTTATGGGTAATTTTTGTCATGACAACATTGTGGATCACTTAATACCCAAATCAAAAACAGTACAAGTGCTGGTATGACAAAACATTACGATAAAAACAATTGAACCACAGGCAGATATGTTGTTTAGGAAATAAACAGTTACGCACAGCGATATATTTTGGACACTTTGCATATTAAGCTGAAATGTGAGATTTCAACTTAAAATAGAGTGAAATGAGAGGACCATGTTTTGACCAGAACTGCACCAGCTAAAACATATTTAAAAAAAAAAAAAACATCTTCAATTGATCTCCCATCACAACCTAAAAGTGAAAGTAACATCCCATTACATAAAAAACTTAAATGTCAACAAAATTTAACAAAAACAGTCCTTCTGTCCTTAGGCCACCTGCAATGCATATGAAAGCAGAATGTTGTGACCTCACTGCTGGTGTTTGTGCAGCGTGCCCCCCCCACACCGCCCTCTAATCATCTGTTGTTTGCCCTTTTAAGCTAAACAGTGAAGCTTATTAAGAAGGCGGGAAAAGATGGCGGCAGATGGGCACACAATACACTTCCAAAAGCCCTAACAAAAGTTCCAGAGGGCTGGCCCAAAACAGCAGGAGGTGAGAGACAGTTCAGCGTAAGAAGACCACTTCCTCCACTTGCTGCGATGAGCCACAAAATGGCTAGTTAAGAATCACACTGTGGGTGAAGGTGCAGTGAAAACGTGCGGGAGCTAAGAATATGCAGAGGTGACGGGTTAAGCTCGGCTAAATCAGAAAAGCTTCTTATGCCGACAAAAAGAGGCTAAACAACGAGCTGCCAGAGGGAGATGCAGTTTGCGCTTTTGGCTTGTTCAGTGTAGACTCATTAAAGTCGGAAATGTGTTTTGTCGTTGGGTTATTAAAGGCATTTGTTAAGTCACATAAGATCTTTTTTTAACTGCAAACAGCAGAAACCAGGTGTTCACACACACTAAAAAACAAACATAGCCTCTTTTCTCACCGACGATAAATCAAACCGTTTCCTTTTCTATAATTAGTGGTTTGTTTTTTTTACTTTCTTCAAATTCATAAATTCACAAGCATTTACTTTTATGCTGCATGACCAGGACCAAATGTTTTGGGTCTCCTTCCAGAAGTTTCTCACAAGAGTTTGCTGGGCCTTTGTCCCATTCCTTAATATGGAACTGATGCAACCGAGTCAGGTTTGGGACATGCTCTCAAACACGGTTTTAATTCTGCACACAAATTTTCCATAGTGCAAAAATCAGGGCCGTTTTGTATCTATTCGATTGCAATCACTGTGTACGGAAATACCAATTTGTACCCAAGCTTTAACTGCAAAGAGAAACCAAACAGGCAAAGTCTGTTAGCTTGGACTTTTTTTTTAACAATTTTTACAATGTGTATACCAACATGTGGTTTGAACTGTAAAACTTAAAAAATAATAATAAAATAATAACCTCAAGAACATTGACTGCTTAAAAACGAACAGCGTTATCTGTCATTTCTAGTTATCCTTATCCTGCAAATTTGATCTTCAAAAACTCAACAACGCCCACTTTCCTTTCCAATAGGAGCTTTCGTTCTGCATCAGGAAGTGAGATGACAGGAAGTGTGGCAGCCTTGGTTGTTAAACATCTGGCCGTTGCTCCCGGCTGCTCAATACGAGGCTCCCTTAGCCAGTGTCCTAACGGAGGAGGAAGTGAGAGTCTACTACATCTCCATGATACGGATGTGTTGTTTTAGAGCCAACGCTGTAGCACTTTCTGTCGTCTCACTTCCTGATACAGAACGAAATCTCCTAATGGGAAAGAGAGTGGGCGTTATTGAGTCTTTGAAGATCAAATGCAAGGGTGTGCAGGATAAGGATAACTAGAAACAATAGATAATGCTGTTGATGAAAGTAAAACAAAGAATAAAAGATACCAGATGTAATTGTTACCCAAACAACCTCCACCCCACGATCGGGCATCACTAACTCGGCCTTTTGGCGACCTCATGATTCACGGCATGGACCGAGTTTTGTCACTAATATCTGTGACCTACATCAGTGAACCACACATGGGTCACTTGTACAAATTAAAAGCATGTGTGTTAAATGTTGAACTGCTGACCTGACTCAGACTGTAGACGTAGTGCTCATGTGCAAATACTGAGCACAGACAACATAAAGGAAAAATAAAAAGCCTTCCACCTCCCTTTGATCAGTCATTCATTATTTCCTTGTTAGACAGCACTAAAATGATTACATAACAGACGTCACATAAATCTGTCGTCCTCACACAGTTACTATCTGCTCAATCACAGCAGTCATTTCAGGTATCTCAATAATTTGAGGCATTCCTTGTGAGATAAAGGACAGCACCAAGCAGGTCAATCCATTTCCATTGTGCACTTTCCAATAAATTATTCTATTTGTTGAGTTTTGTGGAAATGTTTAAAACAAAAGCAACATGCCACAAACTTTTTCTTGCAATATAATTTAAGTGAAACTAAAAAAAGCCTCCCTTGGGTATTTAAAAAATAAATAAATAACAAGGATGTTCTGCTAAAACTACTGAAAGGTTTTGGCACCTATACTTAATATATGCCATATAATGTTTAACATTTTATGAAAAGTTAGATTAGACCCCTATCAAGTCAAGATCTCACTATTTTCTCCCTTTCTCCACTTCTAGTTTTACAACTGAACTACTTCAGTTAAATCTTGAGGTGAGCATTAGACTTCCTGAAAAAACAAGTTTCAACTTAGTTTCACTATTGGTCGTTTTGGCTACCATTCATAACAGAGCAGCAAGACTGGTTACTGGTTAAATGGCCTTTGCAAAGAAGGGGGAAAATGCTTCCTTTTACCGTTGGCACCATTCAGCACAATTTAACCACACTGCTTCCGCATCAGGAACTAATCCCAAGTAGCAAATAACATGCAAAGAAAGTCTTTTTGAACAAGTCCAAGTTTTGGTCATTTTGTTTTTTTTCTTTATAGTACAACAGTTGCATCAGCTTGAAAATTACTGAGCTACACAACCTGTTAGCAAGTTTCTTCTCCATCTATCAAACCACATCCTTACAATCGCACGTCCGGCCACATAGAGAGTGGTGGTCTGCGCAGATGTGTGAGTGGCTCCTCCAGAAGTTAGCATGGCCTCAGTTTGTACTAATAAGAGTTACGAACTGTTTACAATCAACTGGCATCAAAATATTCACAATTCCTATTAGTAAGATTTATGTAGGTCTGTGAAAGTGTCACTGGTATTCTTCTTGTGCATCATGTAGATTTTGCAAATCTGAACAAAAGGCTGCAAAGAATAAAGTAGCAATTTCTTGCTACCGTGACAATTCCTGATGTGACACATTTATATGTAAAACAGAAAAAGAAATGTATTCTTTTTCAACTCCCACCATTCCTTTTCAAGGATGAGAGTTGAAAAGTAAAGGGTTAGTTACAAAAAGCAGAGCAGCCTCAAGCACCAGCTTCACATTTCAAATAAAATGAAGATTAAACACTTAGGACAGGGAAAATAAAATTAGGAAAAAATGAATCATCCTGAATTCCAAACTTTGGTGTCAAAAAAAAAAACTACATCTGCTGACCTGGTTTAACTTAAAAAACAAAGTGGTGTTAATCAGATTTTACAGATCCTTCAATCTAACCTCAAGATGGAAAAGTGTGTGAAAACCTAACACCGAAAATAAAAACCATACTCGAATGCAAATCACAAACCCCAAAGTTTAAAGGCAATGTTGTTTTTACTGTCGGTGAACATCGACTAAATCTTGTTTCTATCAGAAAACGATTTAAAGGGAATTGTGTCAATAATAAATGGTACCAAAAAAAAGTGTTAATGATAATAACTTGAAGAACCATTAAGGAAAAATATTTTGTTCTCGAATGTTTTATGACCAAAAGACGGGGATTTTCCTCTTCAGGGACAGAAAAAATTGAAACGTCAGATTATTAAAAATAAATGGAGTTACAATTTTACACATATATGAAAAAACAGAAGTGAAAAACTGTTTGGAGGGCTGACATAGCATCTCTACCTCTGGAGATTTTTCCTCTTTTTGTGAGTGATATATTGCCACAGTTACTTCACAGTAATCATGTTAATGTTTAATCAGACAACAGTGTGAATTCAGATGGATTTATTATCCATGGACATTGTTCTGACTGCCAAGTCCTCATAAAACAGTGTCTAGGTAAAATCAGTTCTGCCATGTTTCAAAAGGCTTAGTGGTTTAGTGGTCATAAATTTAAACGGCCTAATATCTTCAGTTCCTCTTTTTTACACCAGCTTACCATGTTTACCTGCAGTGACGCTCAAAAGCAAACAACCATGTTCAAATGTTAGTTTTGTTGTGATGTAAAAAACATCGGAAGAGATGCATCATTTTAACTTTCCCAGGTGTGATATTTATGCTGTACTACTTTATGTAAAAAAAAAAAACCTATCTAAAGCACAAACATAAAACTATGAAGCTACATAAACCTGGATGACTAAATTTGAACAGACTTAAACTTAACTTTGACTCAGATTCAGCATTTCATCTTCTTTAGTTCAACCGTATGAAACCGAGTTAAAATGGAATAATATTCAGATGACCTAAGATTTACCGTATTTTCCGCACTATAAGGCGCACCGGATTATAAGGCGCAACGAATGGCCTATTTTAAAACTTTTTTTTCATATATAAGGCGCACCGCATTATAAAGGAGCATAGAATAGACGCCATAGTTATGTTGCCACCCGTCCGGTATTGAACGGGACATGATTTGTTCCGTTCACTACAAATATGGATGTCTAATAATAAAAAATTGGTACTATATACCAATTATTATATATACACCGAGTACTATATACAGCAGTCTGCAACTTTTGACAGACTGCTGTATATAGTACAGTGAACCACACCCATGTGTGGTTCACTGATGTAGGTCAAACATCCCAGTGACCCGTAAGCAACTGACCCGTAGTTGCTTACGGGTCAGCTGCCCGTAAGCAACTACGGGCAGCTGCTTACCGTAGTTGCTAGACCTGTTGTGGCTCAATATTGGTCCATATATTAGGCGCACCGGGTTATAAGGCGCACTGTTGGCTTTTGAGGAAATTTAAGGTTTTTAGGTGCGCCTTATAGTGCGGAAAACATGGTACCTGAAATTTGCCAGCTGACATTTTGTTCCATTGGATCAGTGGGATTACAAGACATAAGAAGGACCAACATGGTGCTAACCAGTCACCTCTAATGGGAGAAATAACACTAGAAATATATATTTAAAAAAACAAAAAAAAGATGATCCAGAAACTGGAGATGAAGGCTTCAAGTAGCTCCACAACAACATTGGAGGAGTTCCAAAACTTTCCAACAAGTGTTATTTTTCCTCATGTGACAACAGGTTTCTGTATGTTCTATGTGTCAACAATAAGAAACAAAGTTGCAATGCAGGATTCTTCTCTTCCAGAGAAAAACACCCAAACCTGGTTAAAATCTCCCAAAACCTTGTAGCTGTTATGATCTCATAAAAGCAAAGTTGAACTTTTGAAGCAGAAGCTGCGTTATTTGCCAAATGAATAGT
The DNA here is from genome assembly GCA_033032245.1 of Poecilia picta. NCBI lineage: Eukaryota > Metazoa > Chordata > Actinopteri > Cyprinodontiformes > Poeciliidae > Poecilia > Poecilia picta. Next base: position 13,979,627 of record CM065357.1, on the reverse strand, counting down.
GCTGTGCATTACTGAAGCACACCATATAGACACTGAAACATGGAGGTGGCTGAATCAAGTCTGGAGTCATTTAATTAAAGATTGTCGAGGTGGAAAAAGCCACTAATATTACCACCAATAGGGTTCAACACCAAAACATCAAAAGTCTGCAAACAAGCTGAAGATGAAAATAGATTTGCTTTTTCAGCATTACAATAAGTCCAAGTTATTTTCCAAAATAACAGAAGATGTAACTCAACGGTTTTAAAATTACCTATTTAGAAATAAGAACCAAATCTGTGGGATCACCAGAAGATGGCTTTGGACAAGAAATGTCCCCACAATTCCAATCTGATTGATCTGTTGAACCATTTAAAGGTCAATTGGAAAATATTAATAAGTTGTGGGATCCCAATACACTCTCACCACAAAAGGTTGAATGCTAAATTTGAGTCAAAAGATGCTCAATGAAAGGATTAGTTTAAAGGTCAACTCAGCAATGCAACTCGATTTTTGACCCTTTATCACACCTTTAAATTTTTTTAGGTTTCAGTTAAATTGTACAGGATAAATGTGAAAAGGCTGCACTGGCTCATTTTACATCACAAACAAAGCCAGACCTTTTAAAAGGAGTGTGTACACTTTGGTAGAAAACCATAAGCAGTGACTTTCACAACTTTTAAATGTGTTTGATATAAATTGTAATTGTAGCCACTGTAGGGTTGGTCTCTCTGCATGGTTGTTTGCCTTTGTGTTGTCCTCTAACAGACCAAGGACCTGTCCACAATGAACCGCGTCTCTTAACTACAAGAGACGGGCGCCAGCCCCTCTCTCAATCCTACGTGAACCAGCAGGTATAGACGCTAGATCAATGGTTGTTTTCCTAGCCGTTTATTTCAGGCATCCCAGTCACACACCCTCACCCTCCTGCTGCCCTCCCATGTATTTACATTTTACCCCTGAAGAGTCGTCACACCGCATAGCTTCACATCTCAATCTAATACCATGTTCTTTCCAAATACTTTTAGATCCCTTCTCCATAGCTTTGATAAATAGATAAAGCCCAAACAGTATGACAGAGTCCCGCCACATGGCATGCTAAACCAGCCCAGGTTATACAAACACCGACAGTAAATGCGTCAGCTGCACTCGTAGGTTTTCATTATGCATCACATCAAAGATCCATAAAGCCAGGGCTTTAATGTGGAACAATCCGGTTACCTTTTATTTGGGTTTTTATGGTCTAATGTGAACAGCCTAAATACTAAAAATAATATTAAACTTAAGTTTAATTAAGTATAATTAAGTTTAAGTATTTTCACTGTTTTTGATGGTTATCTAAAAGAAAAATCAGGAACAAAATGTATGGATCAATAATGAAAAAGTCACATTTCCTTTTAATGAAAACATGACCAACAAGTGAAACAAGAACATTAGTATGGATAACCTATTTAACTTTTAATGACTTTTTGTATTAAATAGCAAAGGAAAAAAATCTCACTTTTAAATTTAAAAATGTAAAATGAAATGTTAGGTAGATGTATCGATATCGACTCTTGCTAATCTGAAGCTTTGATGTTTCTTTCCCAAAGAATCTGAATCAAAAATAAATTGTGGCTCTTTTGATATTTTAGAGGAGCCGAAATTATGACTTTAAATTTCGACTGAAGAAAATTAATATACAAAATGGATTTGAAATCTTCTTTAATGTTTAACCATTAATTATCACCATAAAGTGCAGTACTCTTCATTCCTGGTGTTCCCTGAAGTCCAAATTTAATACATGTTGAATTTTTAACAAAAAGGGTCCAATATTACAGAGTTTATATTTTAGAAAGTAATTACTTTCATCTTTATGCCAACATCAGGGCTAGACATATATAAGACAGCGACATTTGTTTTACTGATACTTTTTAATTTAGTCAAATTAAGTCCATCATCCACATAAAATAAACTTGTTTTCAATTGCTTTAAGATTTTTTTTTTTTTTTTCACTTTACGACAACATTTTGCAAAGCTCCTGACATCTAAAAACATTTCCGCAACAAGGACGCATTACGGGCAGACCAATCAACACAGGAAGCATGTATAAAGTCAATCAAAAAGTTATTGATTTTTAGAGGTTATATTAGGTGCAATACAGTAGAAGGCCATAAATTATTAAGTTTAAAGGAAACACCAGTCTGCCAAACATTTACTGGTAATAAGGTATAGACACACGTGACTAAATAAGAAGTTTCCATCATAGTGTGTGAGGTTTATTAAACCTAAGAGAATGTCCATATAATCAGATTGTTTCCCAGATAAAAAGATTCCATTATTCTGCAAAATAAAACATCACCATGTTAAATTTACAGGTACTTGATCCTGGACTCTCAATGAACACAATGGATTAGACCTGACTGGGTTAGCACAACCAAAGCAACATTTTGCAAAGTATTTCACAACATGACACACTGCCGATGAGACTTTTTTTTGTCACCTTTGAGTTTTCATACATTAGCACAACCACAAATGAAAACTAAAAATATTTGAGAGACGAGTCTGATGTCTCTGTACTCTTCTGGTGTGTGTTACTTATGAGAATTTATGTGAGCCGATAAAAACGCAGCAGCATTCCTGATGTGCTCTTGCCTTACATGTTTCATCCCTTCATGCAGTTTCTGGTTAATGCAGAGTTTAGAAATGAAAGAACTGGGTCAATGCTGTTTTTTTTTTCCCTACGCTGTCTGGACACCATGATAGGGAATAACACCCACTTCACTGTCTGAATATTTCTAATATTATATCATGTAAAGCCCCCCACTTCCTTGAGGAACACTTGGGTTGCATCAGAAACAAAAACATAAAGAAATATTTATATTTTTACATTCTGTTTGATGTGAGCATTATTAAATGTTTGTATCTTTATGACCTTATTTGGCGACTGTCCAAACACGTTGCAGTTGGATTGTATAGGTCACTGGAAACTCTCTTTTTGAGCCAAGTTTCAAAATATAACCGTGCGTCTAGGAATAAAAACCAGTTTCACAGAGAGCCATTCTTTCTATAAACTGCATTATCACTCAAATTTTCCATCACTGGGACTGATACAATCTCTCAAATCGGGCATCTGTTTCTTGTTTGGTTGCTTTTTTTTGTTATTTTTCCAGTGAGCAGAACCAGTGTCATCAGGCAGAGATGTGATACAGTATATGCAACATCTGTGAAATGACTAGTAAGCGTGCCCACAACACTATGAAGCAACTAATAATAATAATAACAATAATAAACTGTATTTAAAAAAGGGTAAACACAAGTTTGGAAGAAAAGCTCAGTTTTTAATTTCTGCTTCCTCCTGTGTCTTCAATGCCAACTTTCAACTTGCACTGCAATGGCACTTATTTTATGTTATTTTTTTATAAAATGCACAAGTGAGATTTTGAAGTAAAATATTGAGTTCATACAGATAATACACATAGGCCTGTCACAATAAATTTTGCTGAGCGATTGTCTAAAAAATTATTGCAATAAATAATACTGTTTCAAGACTTTTTGACACTGATTTAATGGAAATGACGTAATAATGCTTGCCATTTCCTGCAGATGTACACTTTATTTTCAAAAGAACACATAACACTGGAACTGCAGCTTTAAACAGGTTCGGTGTGAGTCTCTACCAGGTGGAGCAGAAGTGGCTCCGTGTCAAATATTACTAAATATTAAATATTACTACCTGTAGCGTAGCAGCGGTTCAACAGTGAGAGCAGAACCAGCGTCTTACATCGCAGCTCGAAGACTTAAATAGTTTTCCAGGTTATTTGTTTAGTTTTCTGACCGTCATGCTAATCCGGGTGAGTGTTTGTAGCTGTGCTGCTTTACCTGCTGTCTGATCCTCCATGTCTTTTTTACTGCAGTGAGACTCGATGTAGCCAAACTCCGTCGAGTATGACATTGTTTTTATGTCGCATTAGCTTCGTAGTGTTGATGCATTTTGACGTGCTTCAATTTTCCACCGCAACATGCAAACTTCCCAATTCAGTGCGTTATAGTTCCACATTGCTTAGGATTTGTTGCTACATTTGCGCAGTGTGAAGGAAAGAGGAGACCAGCTGCACAGGCAGGCTGAGAAATGAGATGCAGGTGATCGGTTTGTGTGATCGGCAACAACAGACCGTGATCGGCGATCACCGATCACACACTTTTTCACAGAAATCGGCAGATTATGATCGGTGGCCGATCGATCAGCACACCTCTAATAATAAAATATGTTTAGTACGTCTAAATTAGGTCAATTTAAAGCCAGATCATTTTTCCATTTTGCTAGATAACATGGTATCATTTCTACTAAAGTGAAAAATTAACAGCCATTCCAGGTGATCGGCAGTGATCAGTGATCGGCAGAAATCGGCCTCATGGATGATCGGTATGGGAATCGACAGCAAAAATCCTGATCGGAGCATCACTAGAATTTACATTTTAAATCCCATAAACAGCAGATTACACAAAACTTAGTACTTACAATTGGCAACTAAAAAATTATGTCGAAATAATTTTGAAGAAAATGTTACTCTGATGCTACTCTCTCTGCCGATCCAACATAAATCTTAATAATAGGAATTTCTCTTGTTTAACCCACAAGAGAAGATATGATCAAGGTTTTCCCAGAGTGTGACTAATTTGGAGATTTTAACACATCAACAAAAGTCACACAGTGCTCCTCAGTGTAGCCCAGAAAAGGTTCATTCATCCTTATAGATCTTTTCTAAATGTGGACATGCATCAGTCTAGTGTGTGTTTATCTGTAAAGACGTCTGCCCCTCATTAATCATTGACCAGGACAGAAAGTGATCTTCAGGCGTTGAACCTAATGCAGTGCGTCACATTGCATGGGTGTTATTCTTATCACCATTTAACTCAAATATGTGCAGCTCAGCAAGCGTCAACATTTCAAGGTGAGCTGAGGAAGAACCTGTTCTGAATCGATTCCTCGACAGCGCTGGAATGGTATTTATGTTCAAGCGTAAACATGACACAATAAAACGTCAATCCTATGACGTTAATTAATTCACAGATACCTACTCTATCACCAGGTTAGTAATTAGAGCTAGTCATGGCATGTTTCCAGCCAACATCACATTTCAGCAAGATGCTGACGTTTGTCGATGATGTGCTTTTAGAAAAATGCATTTAGACATGTAGTGTGGAAATTAGTCAGTAAATAAGCTAGTGGAACTCTGAGATGTGATTCTTTTCCAAATTAGTGAAAATACTATAAACAAGCATCACTAACACAAACACTTCAGTTAGCTGTTGCCAGAGTCAGGGAGGTGATCAGAAGTAAAGTCAGGGGAAGTAGAGAGATGTGAGAAGATATGTGAAACTGTGTTTTAATCATCAGTTCAGTTGGCACAGCAAGGCTACTTTGTGTCATCCTTTTCAGTTTTAAGTTGGCGTGATGGAACACCATTAATTTATGTTAGAAAGGATTAATTTAGGTACCTGAGAAATTCTGGTTGTGTATTTGCAGAGGTCATTGAATAATACTTTTTGACAACTGCGTCAAAAAACAGGCTGAAAATGTTCACTCGCGCTTGCTTAAAAAGATTTGCAAAACTCTGCAAAACAGAGTTTTATATATAAACTGTTCTAGCATCTTCTTTCTTACATTTAGGGTCTCTACAAGTCTTCAGATTCACTCCAGGACACTGATTATTTAATAAAATAAATATATTTTACTTATTCAGTACTTAAATACAAATGTTAAGTAAATGTATACGTTTGTTTTCCAGCTATTAGATGTTCTTTTGCGTCAGGGTTTTCTTCAGCACCTTCCTATAGTATAAAGTAAACTTTAGGTCACTTTATGTTACTGATGAAAGGTTTGGCCAACTTTTATAAACTACCCTGTGAAATCTAACCATGGTAGAGGTTGGTAACAAGAGTGTTTTGATTTTAATTCAATTTTAAACCAGTAATTGTTTTGCATGTTTATGGGCAAGGCTAAATGCCTGATGATACATTTATTTCGACAGCAGCAATTGCTTTCCTGCCTCACAGAGCTAGTAGTTTCATCACAACACAATGACACCCAAATTCCACAACCAGAGTTTCAAATCACTGAAAACAACATACAGCAGCCAGTGAATGAATGAAGTTATGCATTTAACTCACTGATACATCCATTGGATGGGCCTCTTGTGGAAAATGAGACATTTTGGGGGCTGGAAATCAGATATTATTTTAAGGCTTTAGAGAAAGGCAAAATATTATGGCTCTTATTAAATTAAGTTTGAGACGTTCAACAACAGTATCGCCCGGTGAAAAGCTGGAAAAAAACAAACCCCAAAAGCAAACATGCAGTGCGAACATACAGTATATCCATATCAGTGTTGATGGATTGGTAGAAAAATAGATCCGTCTTTGTTTTTATTAATGATTTCACACCAACTAGATCATCTACAATGGCGGTTCAAGTGGTGTCAACTACAGTATTTAACTGGGTGACATATCGGACCACTGTGGCTCACCTTTAGCGCGTATTTGTCACCGGTCTTCCTCTGGAAGATTTCCACCACCTTGCCATTGATCCCCAGTCCCAACACCTGGCCGGTGATCTTGTACTCGTCTGTTATGGCGTTCTTCCTGATCTGTAGGTGGGGTCTGGCGTGGAAGTGGCCCGTGGGGTTCTGCTGGCCCGCCGGGTTCGGAAACAGTGGCTGGTTCTGAGCGTTAGACAGCATAATGTCCACAGTCTTGTCTGACTGAGCTGGAGGGATAACTTAGCCGTCCCTTCTCGACAATTCCGCGCCGTCGTTCTCCTTTTCTGACCAGAAATTTGAGTCTTCCTGACTTCGCTGGCCTCTGACAGACTAAAAACGGTGAAAAAAGAAGACCCAAAGTCTAGCAGGGAATAATTCTGATGCTAGGATTGAGTAAAGACCCCCTCAGTTAGCCGATAAATGCTAAATTAGACAGTTGTTAGCATGCTAGCTCGAGTCTATACTGTGATCTATGAGTGTCGGCTAACAAGTGAGCTATAGGTTAGCTTTTCCATCTCCGGTGGTATCCGCCTTCCACCGGTTCCTCAAAAAACCGCTGGAGGAACTTCTCTAAAACATCCGATAAGTTAGCCACAATGTTTGGTTTCACTATGGACAAATCTCGGAATCTAAAAAATGAAAATAAAGACGACAGAAACCACTGGAGAAAGGACAAATAAACAGAGAAAGTCCGACACCCACTGCTTCGTCAAACACACTTCACTTTTCAGTGGACAGGCAGCCAGCAGGTTTTACTCCTCACGTCATAGCTTGTGTTTTTTTCCGCGCTTAAAGGAGAAGTACGACAGAGGAAACGACACAATATTAAGAGCCTATTTAAAACCAGCAAAAATAAAGCGTGTCTTTTTCTATATGTCTTGTTTCTATATGTGTTTGTGTTTGTGCATTCTTTGTAAATTGGTCTTTATTTCGTCGCTGTATTGTCTAAAGGAAGAGACCCTCTAACAAAAATGGTACCAACGACGGGTTGGGGGGGGGGACAAAAATAGACGCACTAATCTCTGACCAGAGGCCTGCAGGTTACCTCAAGGTTAGGGCTCTTTTCTACCAATTCAGACTGCTGTTTCAAAGGAGACAGAAATCCGGGCATTTACAAGTCCATCTCAATAAATTGTTGGAATAATTCTGCTAAAAAAGTTAAATGTGTTATATACCAGTGATTCTTGAAAATAGGGACAAAATGGGTTTTAATTTTCCCATTTTTTTTTTGTTATTTCTCAAATTTATGTATACAAATATGTAAAATAATGTTTTGGAAATGTAAAGATGCTGAGGTACAGGCTCCCAGTTGCAACATTTTTTTAAAAAATTACATTTTTAATCGACCTGACCTAGAACGTTGTCATCACCATCTGACAAAAATACATCAAAAATAATTTTTAATGACCCTATTAGTGATATTTTTGCTCATTTTGCAAATACTTCTCAAGAAACAAAATAATTATTATTTAAAACAAAAAACCATAAAAATCCATCTGACGGAGTTGACACTGCATGACGGAGTTGACACAAAACTGAAGGTGATGACAAACTAGTGAGTAAAATGAAAAACTTGGTACATGTGAAGTAATGCAATTTATGTAAAAATACATTAAAATGAATTAACTCCACATTTAAGTGATATTTGACAACAATTTCACTGAAAGAGTCAGAAAAACTCTGATGGAGTTGACATCTAACGGAGGTGACAAAAAGCCAAACTACCTCAATTTATATGATGTTATCTGAGGGAGGCCATATTGTAGCTCATCAGGTCCATGAAATCTTTACATTTTACCAAAATTAAGCTTTTATTTCACAAAATCTTATCAAAGTTTTGTAAAATGTCAGTTACGGTGTTGACACATCATGGTTGTGACAAAAAACTTAGGAATAAAAAGAAGAAAAAACTAAAGAATAACATAAACTAACCAGAACTAACTAGCCCTTCCAGCAAAGGAAGAGAAGGGAAGAGGTCATGGGGTCCTCAGAAGTTCTGCTGCCCCCAATAATGCCTGATTTTTTTTACATTCTTTTCATTTCTGACGGTGTTGACAAAAACTAAGGACAAATTTCAATGGAGTTGGAAAATATATAAAAATGATTTTTAATTCAATTTTTCAATACTTTTATAATTATTTATATGACTACTTATACTTAATCATCATAATATATAATTTTAGTATTTCTTTAATTGTTTTAAACTATTATAATGTACTGAGTTCTGCTCCTGGACAAAGGCTTTTACAGGCATCATCCACCGACTACAATGTTTAAAATAAAAAAATATTCAGCAAATACCTGAAAAATATACATTGTTGTGCTCACATGACCCAGGTTAGTTTAGTCAGATATTTGAAAAAATTATATTATTTGTATATTTTATTCAAATTTTGTGCTTTATCCATAGGACCTGTTTTGTCCCTATTCTCAAGAATCACTGATACACGTTATATAATGGACTTCAACTCTATTTCCCTTTAGCACAAGGATTATGGATCATAAAGCGACAAAAATGTCTCGATGTGAAATGTTCTGCTGTGGTGTACACACAATCTGGAGAAAGACTATCTGTTTGACAGTTGTCCAACAGAAAGTTGAGTCACATAAGGGCATTGCTTAAGAAGCTGACTGTCCACGATGGCTTTGTATGAGCATATTACAGAAATGTTTAGTGGAGGAACCCTCTGGGACATGTGTCAAACTCCAGTCCTCAAGGCCCGCTGTCCTGCAACTTTTAGATGTGCTTCTGCTGCACCACACCTGAATAGAATAATTAGGTCATTAGCAAGGCTCTGGAGAACTGATCTACACAACTAGGAGGTAAATAAGCCATTTTTTTCCAGCTGTGGTACATCTAAAACCTGCAGGAAAGCTGCCCTTGAGGACTGGAGTATGACACCCCTGCTCTACGGCATAACTTTTTATTTTTTGGGGACAAACATATTTTCCTGCATTCTTTGGGAGCTTGGTGGCCCTTAATGTCATACCAATCATAAAATCGGACCCTGACACCTCCCAGAACCGGATTTGGGTTTGTTGCCTCAGAGCAACATTGCGCTACAAGGGGTCTAAAAAACCAAGTTTTCTACAGTGATTATGAGAAGTAAATACAAATCAAATAAAAACTATATGCATAAGAAAGCCTTTTTTATTTTGACAAAAATAAATCAGACATGGTTCCAACTCACCAAATATAAAATAAACGACTAGACTGAGTGGTACATTTAAGCAAATTACTAAAATGAGCATTTGCGTGTTTGTACATGTGTAATGTTTGGCAGAGTTAGAATCACCAAGGATGTTGAAATCAGTCTTTTTCCCTATTTTATGTTAAACATCAAGAAGGAATTGCGTGCTGATGTGAAAAAGAAAGTGTATATCACATTTTTGGCACTTGATTATTGGTGCATCTGGGACTCACCATCTGTTTATCTGGTTATCTATGGGTTGTAGCGACCAGATTCAGATCAGTGACTATAGTTAGGGGTGCAGGTTCGTTTTTAAGAGTTTATAATTCTGATTCTTTGGTAGAATTTGAGCCAAGCAAAGGACAACATTGCCACCAGCTCCCATATCGGGTAGATCTGGTGGTGGCACGATTCGCCCCATATAGATTTTCGAGTTGTACGGAATATTTTCTGAACCAGCCATATAAAATGCCCTGTAGATCCATATTTTTTGGTTTGGCAGGTATTGCTTCAGTCTTTGCCTGTCTTGGAATAGGGCCATTTGTTCATTGATGACCAGCTCATCACCCTTTGGGACTGAAGTCAGTTTTGAGGATAAACAATGAAATAATGGTTGCACAGTGGATCCTCATGTTTTCATCGGGAATGACCCCAGCTCATGAACCATGCTCTTTTTGTCCATGAAAGGACCTTTCATCCATCTCTTGTTGCTGTTAGTCAATAATAAAGCTAAAAAAATGACTCTGACAGTGATAATTAGTTTGTTATCAACTCCCTATCAGTGCACTAGAATAATATTGTCCGAACATTAGGGCCCCAACTGCGCAGTGTTGCTCTGAGGCAACAAACAACAAAAAAACACAGTTTTTAGCATATACATTTCTAAAAAATTCTTGAAATGATCTACAATGCTTCTTTACATACTCACAGACATGGAGATATTTTTAGTTAGAGTTACCCAAAATTTAAACATGAAGAAAAGCAACATATAACTTACGAGTAGGAGGCAAGGTGCAGCATGCACCTCTGCTTCGTAAAAAGGACTGCTCCTCTACTAAGTAAAAGGTCACACGAACCTCAATACCTCTTTTATTTGGACAGAAATATGTCTGGTGGTACTTTAAATCATCCTCGCCAAAAACATAAAATAAAGGAGCAACGTGAGGTACAGATACGTGGTTTGTTGCCTGTGGGCAACGCCATGCAACAGAGGGTTGCAGAAATGTTTGGTGGAGGGAAAACCAGCTGGAAAGAAATGCAACCCTTGGGAAGATTATAAAGCAAGAGGTTGGGGAAGATTAGAAAAAGGCCGTTTGTCACTGGCTCTACTCTGCACAGCCCGCTTTTTTACTGGTTTTTCCTGCCTGACAACTGCTTTTTTGGTTCTTACTCACTAGTAGGAACCATCAGAGCTGAGCAGAGCAGAAAGGTGACATGAACAGATGACTGTTCACTGATTGGCCATGAGGTGAGACGAAATCCAAAGGTTTTCACTGAGGTAGCATTAAGGGAAGTTAATAAAACTCAAGAGTGACTATAGTAATATTTAAAACCACAAAGCAAGAAATCCTCCTGCAAGAGTTTGTACTTTAAGGTCTGCTCATGAGTTCTTAGGCACTTTGAAACAACATTGGGGCCCAAATTAACTCAGTCTTGGGATTACCAAAACAATATTATACTGTATTTTTCGCAGGCATGGTGGAAAGATCCTCCTCTCAGCAAGTTTGGCAGTTACTCCGTGTGCCAATGGATTACAGAGAAACCCTAAACCTCACCATTGTCCCAACACAAAGCTTCCTCTTAAAGCCCAAAAATGTAACTTCTTCAGGCAAACAGGTCTGTGCTCTCATCATAGTGGACAACATTTAGACAACTGACTGCTATTATAAAAAGGGTTTTGTATTCCATCAGCATACCCCTAATATGTAACCAAATGCTATGGTCCTGCTTAGTTATTACACTGATTGTGTGAATAAAAGGAAATTATTAGCATTCAATTAATAAATTGAGTGAATGGGACTTTTTTAGCTGAGCAGGATTAGGTGAAAGCTCTTCCGTCAATTTTTATCATATTAATAAAGAAAAATAACCTCAATCAGGATATAAATGCTTCATATTCTATTCTATTCTAACTAAAATTGTTTCAAATTTCTACCCAAAAACAAAACATTCAAGAAATATGTTACAGAGTTGCTACCTACTTCATTGTCCAGTTGTAAAAAGCAGAATCACTTATAAAAACCTAACAAACATAATCAAGTGTGCCTTAGGGTGTTACTTTCCCTAATGTAATTAAGAGTTGTGTCATCAGCTCTGTGTCAGTAGAAGTCATTAATTAGAACCCTCGTTTATTTATTTCCCTTCTAATTTCACCTCGATTTATTGTCACCCAAACGCAGTGCTGCCACTGACCCCTAGATGGCAGGAGAATCCTTAATATTGCCTCAGGTTCGCAGAGTTAAAAATGTTGAATGTCTCACAGGACAGCAGTCCAATAAATCACATAAAGACAAACCAAAGTGTATTTTAATAAAGAAAAAGATGACTGATATAAATTGTGTTTGTGGAGAAGACTTGGAGAACCCCAGTGACTGTGTTTTGAAGAATCTCAGGTGATTTTCAGCCAAAAATCAGAAATGTTGTTGTTCATTGCTGCGATGGATTAATGCATGTACTCTGACACTTCACATACATATTGTGTTTTATTTTGTTTCTGCAAATTAAAATCTGACAAATGTGATGTGTGTTTGTATTTAGTCCCCTCTGCATCAATATCCTTTAGGAAACACTTTTTGCCCCAGTCTCAAGTCTTTCACAGGTTTTCTTCCATGACAGCCCTGTGTCTAGCTCCGCCCATATTTCTGTTGACTTTTGACCAGCTTCACGAATCCTCCTGACAAAAATAAGTCCCAAACATGATTCTGCCACCACCATGCGTCACCATAGAGTTGATGTGTTTTGGGACTTGCATTTTATTTACGCATTTAATGAATCTGGTATTTTCCAGTTTTGCCATTCTCTTTCCATTTTTGGAAGAAAGACTGAACAACATAAAATATCCAAAACTTGTGATGTAACCTGAAGCTTCTTCTAGTTCTCCGTAATTATATTTTGGTCAGTCTGTGCACAGAGAGCTAATACAAACACATGTCAAACTTTTCAGATTATTCCCCCGCCACCTCAAATAATAATTATTTTTATTTTAGGGTACCACAATTTTGTGTTAATTAAATATAATTCTACAATTTTTTTTTACATTAAGTGTGCTGATGTCTGCATCATGCTGAAGTACGCTCATCGCTGTTTCCACATGAACCCAAAGAAGACTTTCATATAGCTTGTGCTGCCTCTTTGTGTGCTTGATTCTCTCCATAAACTTGCACCTTTTGTTATATTTCCAGTTTTGGAGCTATGCCATGTCTGCCACTGTTCTAATTTAATGGGTTAATTGTGTGAGTATGTAGGATAGTGACAGAGTTTGTGTAGGTCAGACTATGTTCTGCTAAATTTGATCATAATGCAAAAAAATGTACAGAACTCTAATTTCTCAACAATGCTTTGACTTGTGTGACAAAATAAGGGCTCTCCACAGAGGCTTGTTTATTTGAATATCTCTATATCAAATTGACTTTCCTACAGGTGATCAGAAATAAAAGTCTGTGACGCTAAATAAATCGATATATATATATATATATATATATATAATATATATATATATAATATATATATATATATCTGGGACTTCCAGATCCAGACAGACAAGATGGTAATGGCGAACCAATATGTAGTGACATTGTGGTGGTGGATAAAGAACAGAGGAAAGCCGTTGTGGTGGATGTAGCTATACCAAGTGACTACAACATCAGGAAAAAGGAGCATGAGAAACTGGAGAAATACCAGGGCCTCAGGGAGGAACTGGAAAAGACCTGGAAGGTGAAGACCACAGTGGTGCCTGTGGTCATCGGGGCCCTCGGGGCAGAAACCCCCAAACTGGAGCAGTGGCTAAAACAGATCCCAGGAACAACATCAGACATCTCAGTCCAGAAATGTGCAGTACTAGGCACAGCCAAGATACTGCGCAGAACCCTAAAGCTCCCAGGCCTCTGGTAGAGGACCCGAGCTCAGAGGATGAAAGAGACCACCGAGGAGGGTGAGAAGGGACTCAAACACTTCAGTCTAGTCCTTGGGCTTCTTTCCGAGGGTGGATTTTGGTCAAAAATGGTCGAAAAGTAAGATTTGAATCTTTTTTCAGCATGTGATTTTGAGATTTTTCAGGTTTAGAGCAATGAGACCTTATCAAATGCTCTAAAAGATATGAGTTTCCCACAGATTTCTACACAGGCAAAAACACCCTTAGAGTTAAGATCCAAATGAACTGAATAGAATTTATTTTTTGTACACCTTGCACAAAATATTTTACATAGAAGAGCACTATGTAAAAGCAGTACCAATATTTTTGCTTGCTTGATTTTCTTAAATATGACTTTACTGTAAAGTAAAACAAACAGGGCTTTGTTCTCAATGGAAAGCTTTCTGTAGGGCCAGAAATGTTTATTATGTCATAATCCATCCTTACATAGCATGAGGACTCAGTTCAGTGTTAATTGAATTTCCATTTCAACAAGATTATTAAACTTAAAACGTTCATAACCCATATGATTTTCAGGACCATTGTAAAAAAAAAAAAAAAAAGAAGTTAAAGAGGAACGTTATTGTTTACCTTGAGCAGACACTGTTTCTGTCATATTTATTTGTTTTACTTAGTTCTGATGTGAGTGGCTGTCATCCTGTAACAGAAGTCAGTCTCTAATCTTAAAGAGACTTCCTGGTCAGGGTCGCAGCTACATTATTACTCAAGCGTATTCGAACACATCATCGGTGCGCCGCCCCCTCCAGACGGGGTTTTTGGCGCCCCCTCTGGTGCAGCGCCCCTATGAGTTGCACGCGCTGAATGCCCACTTTTTGCGCCACTGTTCCTGGTTAAATAAAGATGTAATAATGACAATGTATAGCTGCCTTTAAATACTTTTAGGGCATGTGCTGGAGCACTACTCAGGCATTATATCCAGGTTTTAAAGTGAAAAGCTGAAAACATTTGAAACATCATGACATAAAATGGGATCACAAAACCAAGGGTTGGAGAATACTTTTAATTCTGTTCATTTTTTGATAAAAATTTATCTGAAAGGGTTACAACCTTTCTCTTTTAATATTTCACCACAGTCTGGCTCTGACTTAGAGTTATGTGTTTATGTCTCAAAGTTTGTCTTGGTCTACAAGGATGAGGAATGCATCGGCCTGTGTGCAGAGCTCCACAGTCTGGCACGCTGACATTTTCTCTCCTTTTTGTTTATTTTTTGCTCCTTCCCAGAATTCCCTCCGGATACACTCTCTCCTGTTTCAAAGTGCTGCTTTAAAAGCTCTTCACTGGCAGGAAACCTGGGGTGCATGAGGTGCAGATCCACCCATGTTCTTCACCTACATCCCCTGTTACCTGCTTGTCATTTGTGTTGCCTAACTGAGAGCAAGTTCGGAGCAGTTATTTCAGGCTGGACAGAACCGCTCTTTCTCAGAATAATCCTCTGCCTGGGGGCTGAAACCTAAGCCGGCTCTTGATATAGACCCATGGTCAGTACTGGCCCTGATATAGGATTCTAGCACCTGGACACTCAAAGCCTGAAGTCCAACATGGAACCTGGTGAACTGGCTCACCCCCACTGTTGGAAACAGAAACATACATACACACACACGCACACACACTTCATGATGCCCTTTTTAAACTCTTTGTTTTTCTCTCAAATTTACAGAAGTCATGACGAGGAACCAAAGTCATGTCAGAACCTATGTGATTCGTTTTTACATTGTATTTGTATTTCCTCAAGCTTAAAAGAGTCTCTGTAGAACTTGGAAGCGCATCACCCCCGACTTGCCAGTAAAAACCTGTTTACGTTCAGGACTATTTGCACTGGGATTTGCTCCTGACCTGCTTTACCTCAGTGAAGCAAACTAAAAAAAATCGCTCTCGTAGGACACTGGAGATGAAGTCTCCCAACGCCTCCCTCTTCTTTTGTCCTTGCTTTCCGGTAGTTCATATTCAGCTCTTCCTTTAAATGATTAACACAAACACACTGTGTTCATCTCCAATGACTTGAACAATTTCAGCTCAAGATCAATTAAAGTTTTAAATAAAGGCGTAAGTAGAGGAAGTCCAAAGACCGTCCTACTTTCAGCTCTACAGCACAAGCCTCACAAGGGGGAAGCGCGCAATGGCCGACCAACAAGAAATGATGGAGTTTTGTGTGTATATGCTGCAGGTTATAACTTATTAATGCAGCTCATGCATATTTTAGCACAATAGCAGTTCAATCAAGTTATTCTCATGTAGCAGATCTGCCTGTTAGCGCCCACTGTTCAAAAGCCTGGACAGCCAAGAGAAAGCTGTGTTGCACTGCTGTCCTTGAGCGTGGTCGCACTTTATGTTACAAACACAAACTTCAATAAGGTTTTGAGACTTTATGTGACAGACCAACACAAAGTGGCCCATAACTGTGAAATGAAAGGCTTCCGTTGTTTTCAAATATGTTTTTTTACAAATATAAATTTGCAAAGAAAGAATAGAGAACGTAGAGCAAGGTAGAGCAGTATCTCCAAGCTTGGAAAATCTCACTTAAAATGTCAAAGAACTGCACGACTACAATGATACGATGATCCACCTGAACCAGGTGTGTCCAAACTTTTTCTCACGTTTGCGCTAACTCAAAAATACTCCCAACAAAATGTTGCGATTGTTTTTTTTACCTACTCTGCAATAAACTTAACATAAAATATTTTAATTAAACAAATAAAGTAATCAGATTTTTTTTTTCTTTTTTGGAAGGAACAGGATTGTAGATCCAAAACTTCAAATGATGTTTTCTTGTTTAATAAAAGGAATCCAGTTTGCTTTTTATTCTGGCCTTGATTCAGTTTTTAAATACTGAATATTTTTTCAGTAATTAAAAGCATGATCTACGCCAGTCTTCATTTGAAAACACTTGCTCTACTTAGTCACGTTTTAATATAGTAATTAAAAGAAGATTTGTACAGCGTTTTTCAAAGTGAAGGCTGCAACTCACTGGGGAGACAACAGGGGGCGCAAGAGAAAACTTGAGGAAAGATGAGGAAAAAAATGTAAGCAATAAAATTGAACCTACGTTTTTCAATGAGACATTTTTAAAATCAGTTTTATTTTAATTAAAATGTATGTTTTTCAATAATTACTATAAAATACAAGTTAAAATAATTTATTTAAATCTTTGACATGTTCATCTTTTTGACTTGTGTTGAGTCAAATTTATCAAGCTGCTTTGCTCCCCGAGTTAGTGTAGCATGATTCGCTAAAGTCAATTGACAATAGAGAACCTCTGCTTTAGAGTATAAGTCAATGAGGAGATGTTTTTCTATTTACCAAGACAACAGAAGGAAACCAGACAGCTTATGAGAGATAATCATTTTGTGTTGCATCTAACATTTTAATTTGAAAATAGTTCTGTAAAAATGTATTCTTGAATTGAGGTCAGGAGGCCACATAAAATTAGTTAAGGGACTATAAATGGTTCTCAGTCCTTACTTTGAACACCCTTGAAATTGACTAATAGACTTTCCATTTAGAGCATGAATTAGAGATGCCGACATACTAACTCTGGAGAACCTCCGGAAATACCTAGCTGAAGTGTAAGCCTAATCTATCTCATAAAAAAACCCATTTAATAGGTTTGTTGTTGCAAGATGAGAAAAAGTTCAAGGGGTATGAATAATTCTACATGTTTTTCCATCTCTCTTTCAAACACACATGTACATCTGGCGCCGCACATAAAAAAAAAAGGCCCGTGACATGCCCGCGTTCCCTTTTACTCACAAAGCTGCAAAATGCAGTCCTGCATATCCCACACAAAAGAAAAGCACGTACGGTGTGCCACCCGTAAAACGGTTGGCCTCTTCCACAACCCTGCAGGACACATGTGACTGCCGCTGGAATCCCTTTTTCATGTGCAAACAGAGCGAGTCACATCATTCTGTGTCTCCAGGCTGCAGAGAGACCTCAGCGGGGCGCCTGTTCTGGCCTTTTCAAATCGATCCACCACAGCGTTATGGCAAGGACATGCAGTAGGAGAGACTGTTACCAAACCCTTGTGATAAATAAATGGAAAGCATTGTAATTTTCAGTAATTCAGTAATTAATCAGAAATTAATTACTTAATCAGAAAACACTATATATATATATATATATACATATATATATACTGTATATATATATATATATATATATATATATATATATATATATATATATATATATGTATATATATACTGTATATATATATACAATGCTAATGTTTCTTTATTTGTTGTAATCTTTTCAGGTCAGTGGGACACCAACTTGTATGCGAGCAGTTGCGCTCACGTTTTAGTCACATGGACATTCCTATCTTTTCTCTAGCCCAGCACAGTAAACAGGAGACTGCTTGATTACTGGAGACGATTATTTAGCCTACTTTTGGTGCCAACGCCTCTTTTGCTCTCTACTCAGCTGTGAAGCGTGCCCTACTTTCCCCTCTGCTCATAAGCAGCCACACACACTCACACACATTTTGCTTTGTCACTCGTACGGTTGTCTCTGTCCCTTGTTTTCTGTTTCTTCCGTCACATTTCTGCCGATACACAGACGCACGGATCTGCTTCTGCTGACCCGGAGACACGTGGCTGCAGGATGCTCCAGTTATTCTGTACAGAGAGCGTCTGTACAGTTATTGATGCTTTTGGCACGGGAGCTGCTTCCAAACAGACACAACAATGTCAGACTGCTTTCTCTCCCACAGATTCACTCCAGGCCACCGACCCTGGCCTGAGCAGATACAGTAACACCTACCCAGTCACACAGACTATTAAATGTGCTGTTCATAAGCAGAGTTACCTCAAGATAGCAAGGGGTCTAGAAGGAATACAGATTCCCAATATATGCTTTTGTTATGGGTATGTGCAGCACTGGGAAAAACTATATACAACATTTGTAAAAAGGGGAAAAGCTATGAAAACCATACAAGTAAAAATGTAGCTGGACTGAAAACGAGCTGTCATGACATAAAGTCGGTCTTCTTCCTTTGCAATCTCAGTCCTCAAACCTAAATCCTGTAGAAAACCTCTACTGTGTTGAAGAGAAGAGATTCAAAAGTGTCTATACAAGATTGTATTACATTGTATAAGAAATACTCATATCAATAGAAATGAGAGGTTTGAGAATGGAGTTGCTTTAGGATGATAGAAAGTTGACCAATCTAGTACAATTAATGTCTAAGTCGAATATAACAGATGCTTCAATTATATGCCGCTGAATGTCTCTCAGATAAGGAAGTATTGGTGCACGTAAACAAAAACATAAAATAAAAAATCCTATGTGGGGTGACTGACAACTATTAGGACGACTAACAGGCAAATATTTTGTTCAAGAACACAACGACTGAGACGGTCAAAGTGGGCTTCGAACCGGCAGACAAATCTATAAACCCTTGAGCAATTATCACGCCTTCAAAGTGCTAAAAACACAGAATCAAAGGTGAGAAGAAAACTACAAGACATAAAAGGATTGAAAAGATTGGCATTACATCAGAAGAACAAAAAGATAACAAAAAAAAATACACGTGCTGGGATCCACCTGATAATTCAGCCTTTGACCTCTGCAGAAAAGTTGCTGTAAACATACAAATGTTCAGGCCTTGTTTAAAGGAGCCAGACGTTTCTGCACATTTAGGTTTTTCTGGTATTTTGCCACAGAATGAAATGATAAAAACTAATTGCTGCCTGCAGTTGTTTAGCTCTGGTCCTAAACAGCGTAAAAGGCCACAGGCAGTTTGGATTTGCTGCAGTTGTCTAAATGATTTTATACTTAACCGTGTATTTTGTGAGAATTACTCAGAAACATGGGATTAAACCTTAGTCAATAGAGCATTTCACAATTAATCATTTAATTGGTGTGGTACACAGTACAACTTAAGACCCACTCACTGCAAGAATGCAAATAAAATCATTTTTCTAACTTCAAAAGAAGAATCAAGCAAACACAACAAACCAAAAAAAGAGGATTATTAGGAATAACAGCATGCAGAGTTTTGAATGGAAATGCTCAGAGAAGCTGATATACTGAGATGATATATTGCACATAAATCTTCTGTTGCCCAAATATTTCCATCATTTGCCATTCCTCCTCTTTACCTCCCAGGAGGCCCATCTAATTCGGGGATCCAAGTTCAACCCAAACTGGGATTACATGAGTTGAAAGAGCCATTTTGTCCACGACGTTAAATCAGTCGTACAGTTTGTTATGTTTGTGTTTTTGTGCACAAGGACCCATGTGCCCGTATCTTGAACAGACTGAGCGTTTCATCTTGTGCTGGGTAGATAACGAGAAGGGGTGGCAGTGAGGGGTTGGGGAGGGTTGGGGGGGGGGGGGGGGGGGCAGAGCAGCTGTTTCTGCAGCCTCCCTCCCTTCATCATCTTTCCACTGTGTCCTGTGCATTAGCAGGGGTCAGCCTGGTGCTCTCTAAATCCTAGCAGTCTGATCCTCATCACGTTTCACGTCAGCCTACTGCCCCACTGCCCTTGCATATCTGCTTGGCCAGCTTCGCCTGAGAGGACTCCATATTCTTCAGCTTGCCGAGCTGTTCGCCGTCACCTTGACCTACAAGCAGCACCCCCCCCACCCCCTCCGCCCGCACGCTCGACAGAAACAAGACGGCTCTGTGACGGCCCTGTGAGACAGATCGGCCTTAAGCATCATCTCTTTTGCTCATCAGTCGTCACAAAAGCTGGAAGAAATCTGCCGTGAATTACGACCGCACCAGCCGTCATGTGTTCCTAGAGTCCCGTGCGTTGGCAATCTTCTACACTGCACTATTTTTAAGCAGCCCAGCTGGCACTTTGACTGTCCACCACCGCCACCGCCGCCACCGCTCCACAGATGCACACATCCTCATACAGTAGTATGCCCGCACGTGTGTGCATGTGCGAGGCTGGTTGTGACGATCCTTCGCCTCTCCGCTGCCCTTGTATGGCGGTGTGTGACCCACACACACAGCCGTGCCCCACGAACGCAGATTTCCATTCTTGGTGCCCACACACTCCTCTGGGCCATTATCGTGTCCCGTCACGCCTTCTGCCCTGTAGGTGCCCTGCTCCCATCGCACATACAGTGTGTTCACATGCTCATGCCACATGCACGCACCTGCTCCACTGTAACACGGGCCCAAGTCATTTACGCTGAAGTAATGTGCAGGGATAAGTTTGGACTTTCACTGTTCTTTGCTGTTCACACACAATGCTGCGCGGCTAGCCTCACGTTTCCAGAGGGCAATTTCACTGAATGACAGGATTAGCAATATTAAGAGCTGAACTCTTCAACTCGTGGACTCGGTTCATTAAAGCAGCACTACTACTGAAATAAATTTAATCATTCCTTGCGCTGCTCTGTTTTGTGAACCTTTACCATAAATTCAGGAAATAGACCTTGGTGATGGGTCTTGCAGAACTTTGGTTGGAAAATTATGACCATTAGCAACTACTGAAAGCTAAAAATCCTCCATTATTTTCTATGTTTATGTCCATAAACAATATTTCTCCACAAACGTGTTTTTGTAAAGGTCAGTAGTCTCAACAGTGATGAAGAGGGAAGAATGTCACAGTTGTTTAGTGATTGGCTAAAATTCATAACTTTGGCTTTAATCGTTCAGTGGCAATCCAGTGTACTATTGAGTTTAAATATAATTATTCACAAGGAAACACGGAGTAGGCTGCATCATGATGTGTGAATGCTTTGCTGCCACCGCTGTCAGGTCCTGGACGGATCAAGAATCCTGTTTTATTACCACAGGACTGCAAATGTTTCAGTTTCAAGAGATCTTTTCATGATTTCAGTAGTGCCACATGTCCAAACTAAAAAATCATTTATTAAATGTTGTCAACTTGTTACTTGTTGTTTTTACTAACAAGTATTTTGAATCACTAAGTTATGGTTATGTGGCTATTTTCCAATGCATTTAGTTGAATTTTGAAATTAAATGAATCATTACAATGTAATTGCATTTGAAACTGACAGATGCTTTTCACAGGTTATTTTAAATGAAAATATGATGTTGACGTGAATGTTTTCATTCCTCTTTTATGAGGACACCACAAAATGAAATCCAGTTCAAAGCAGTTCCTTTAAAAATCAAAGTCTGATGGTGGCAGCATCATGTATAGGGAGGGTTTTTCCTCAATAAGGAAGTTGTTAGAGTTTATGGAGAGATGGATGAAGCTACAATAAGGAGACAGTTCTGAAGGAAAACCGACTATCTGCTGCTTAAAAACTACTTATTTGCTGGTCTGTCATATGAAATCCAATCAAATACAATAATTTTTCTAGCTGTGATGTGATCGTCGTGGCTATGAACATTTTCACAAAGCATTGTTTGTGTTGATGGAGAAATTTATTAACAAAAACAAAAACTGTTCTTTGGAGTCAAGCATTTGCGAAACCTGATTAAATCTTTCAGTCCAAATGAGGATTAATCAAACATTTTGAAGGACTTACAAACGCGGCACTGAAAGGCAGCTGTCAACTGATGTGGCAAAACAATAAATGATTCAGAAAAAGTCCCCTGCAGATAAACAGCGTGTGAAATTTTAAATAGCCACATTTGCTTATCAACACGGTTGTAAAAACCGCCATGTTGTTCCGTGTTGCACGGTCCTGGCAGGGAGTTGGCATGACCTCAATACAGTATTACTTCCTGCAGCATGTGATTCAGAATTTAACCTGAATCTTATTTTTGTCCTTTCAACAACAACACACACAAACAATTTATGCAAAATTGATATAAAGAGCTGATTCAGTACTAGATTAAAACTGCTGCCATGCAGTTTGGTTATATCTTCATGTTGGTTTTATGTGGGTGTAAACACGAAAACATGAACAATTATGATGGTCCTCTACTTCAGGATGGGAAATCACCATCTTGTTTTTTTGGTTTTTTTCTCACTGCAGAGACGTAACAGTGTGACAGGGTTAGTTCTCACTTCATAGACTTTCTGGATTTTTTTTTGCTTTGTTTTTGCTTTTGATCAGTTATGTTTGGCTATGCAAATCGTCACACTGCAGTTCGTTGGAAGCGTACTCTACATTCTGATCTTAAACGTTACAACTGGAGCATATTCATGTTGAGCTCAGCGCACATCACAAAGAATATATATATTAATCCTTACATTATATCTCATTGTGTCTGTGGCTAAAAGCATTTAGGGTGTGAAGCTGAGCAGAACCAGCGTAACCAGCATTAATCCTAACACAGATCACTCTGCAGGGATGACATGAGAGTAACATTGAAGTGGAGGAATGAGTTGAATTGAATTCGTTGCCGTTTTCCCAAATGACGTACAACAAATACTGAGGCGGCGTCAGAGTTCTGTGTCTAAAACTGGTTGTTTTTTTCATAATGTTTTGGATTGTTGCTAGCTTGTCTCTAAACATCACGCTTCATGGCTAAAAATAGCCCTGGTGGCATTACCAGCCACCAGCAAAACTCAAACGTTAATCCCATGAAGTGTGACTAAATTATTGATGTCCAGCTGATGCGTGTTGAAAGTGTGTGTTTTTATCCCCCTCTGAATCTGAATGTGTGTGTGTGTGTGTGCTGAATGAAATGGCGAGATGGAGGCTGATGTACGTTCTGACTGTCACTTCGGCTCCAGAGGGAAACTCTCCTTTCGTCTCCTTCAGTAGGTCAGCGCTTCTGTGTCAGGAGCAGGACGGGAACTGGCTTTTCAAGCTCCACCATGGAAAACATTTTTAGGATAACAATTCCCCAAACAGCTGAGACAAAGCAGAGAGGGAGAGGGATCAGAGAAAAGGAACGTGGAAAGAGTAGAGCAAACGGGGCTTCCCGGCAAACCAAAACTTGTAAACAAATTCAGAGATGTATGAGTTACTGGAGCCACCGTGCCCTGGAAAGATTGCATCAGATTGATCGCTTTAATATCTTCAGGGAATATGTCAGTGGGACTTTTGTCCCTTTCAACACTGTAATTTAGTATGTGCTCCTTAAACTAGATTAGCTGTAATAAGTAATGGCGTGGTTTTCCAAGCAGCCACTTAATAGAGAATTACCAGCAGATACGAGAGCATTCAAAGAACAGTTGCCTAACATTCGCTAAATCTTTGGACTTGCTGGCCTGCAGAAAAACAAAAATGGTAATTTCATAGAATTTCTTTGTTTCATTTTGACTTTTTTTTGTACTCAGAAATGTAGATTCAGCTAAAGTAAAAACAAGGCAGAGCATGTGACAGAAACTGATAGGGCTGTGTTTGCTCTGTGCATACACTGACATAAACTCACATGCAGAAACTCGCACATGCAAAACCATTCAGACCCCCTTTAACCTCCCTCTTCACATTCTGTGACACGACAACCAGAAGCTTAACATGTAAGTGCTGGATATTTTATACACAAACACAAAATCACGTGTCAATGTGAAATAGAAGGAAATGATACGGTTTAAGTTTTGCAACAACATTCTGGACTTTGAATGGGCCATCGCACCAAAGGAATATCCTTTAATCTAAACCGTTTCCTTGTTGCTCTGGCCGTATGTTCAGGGTTGTTGTCCTGTTGGAAGGTGAACCTTCACCTCAGTCTTTTGCAGCCTCTTACAGGGTTTTCCCCTGGATTATCCTGTGTTTAGCTTCATCCACCCTCCCATCAACTCTGACCAGCTTACTGACCGTCACTATGTTTCACCTAGGCATGGAGAGGTGGGCAGTGTCCATCAGCTAAATATGAGATTGATAAAAGCATCTGTTTACACTTCCTTTCATTCAGAGATTTCACAATAGATGGGCCCAAAGATAAATAAGCCACGTCCGTTGGTCAATCACATACAATTAGAGTTAAATGTTTAGCAGTTCTTGACGAAATATAAAAAAATCCCTAGAGGCATGATTATTTTTTCAAGGCAATGCGTCTTCTTCTAATTTGATCGTGACTACATGGTAGCATACTTAAAGTTTAGACCTGCGCTGAATAGGTTTTCCCCGGCAATAGGTTGCCCTGTCTTGTCAAGGTAATCTGAAGCCAACCACAAATATCCAATTTACCCGGCAACAGAGAGGATGCAACAACAGCGTCCCGGCAGAATGTGCTTCACCAGGAAACAAGAGTCTCCAGCAGAGCATCTAGTGGCTGCAGAAACAGACGCTCTTCACCTCACGGTTTCAAAAAAACCTGCTAGTTTGGGAGTGTACATATGAGTGATGATTAAGAAGAACGTGTTCAAATAACATGTGGGCAGAAGTGATAAGAGCAGATCAGTCATGTTACTTTCTGTGAAAAGTAGCTTGCTGAGTGCAGATAAACACGTGCAGCAAAATCCACAGCTTCCCAAAATGCAAATATTTTTTCAGAATCTAGGCAAGTTTTTAAATAAGGGATATGGCAAATAGATTATCAGAAGACTTTTTCAGATGTTTTCTCTGGAAATGTGATCTGGAGAATGTCATTTGTGCTTTTACCATCTTTTTTCCAGACTATTGCGATACCATGTATGTTGGGTTAGACCAGCAGGCACTGCAGCAGGTACCTGAAGGAGATCAAATAAAGATCCCCAGGTCAAGGCTTTGTGTTGTTCATACCCAGTGAGATATTCTCAAAAATGATTTGTCCTCATGGTTCTACATGCCACTGGAATAAATTGTCCTGGAATTGCACCAAAACGGCTCAATTAGATTATGTAATTTGGGAGAAATATGCTCCTCCCTTCTAATTGTTCCTTGAAGGAAAAGTTTTGAAAGCATTCTAAGATAGTTACATTTCATAAGTCAACGAGGTAAGGTAAGGTAAGGTAAGGTCATTTTATTTATATAGCACCTTTTTAGCCACAAGGAAGTGCTTTATGTGAACTAGAAGAAAATGCAAAACTAAACAATAAACCAAAGGAAAGAGCAAAAAGGAATAAACAAAAACGGACAGATTAAGTGTTGGTTCTCCATGTTTGATTCTATGAAGTAGATGGCGCTAAATGTTGATCTAAAGTAATGTTCTGCGTTGCAAAGCGGAGCAAGAATAAGAATGAGAATTTCATCAACTGAACATTATCTCAGATGCTGTTTTTTTTTTATCTCATTATGATTTAGACCACAGTTGGATGACACTTATTTACAACAAGCATCATTATGGCTAAAAGTTCCCAAGTCTAATACGGCACTGAAGTTATTAAAAGTGCTTTATACGTGCTTTTAAGCTCAGTAGATTTAAAACTCAGCTAACTAATTAAAGTGTTTTTACTGTTTAATAGCTAAGTCTACATTGTTGTTACTGTAAAAACCTGTTAAAATCACAAGCTAGCAGGCTAGCATAAGACTAATAATGGAAACATTATCTTTCATTTAGGCTCACATGGTTGCCAGTAGTACATCCTGAAGTTTAATGATTGCAATAAAGTCTGAATAAGAGTTTTCAAACTATAACTTGTCCATATTGATAAAATATTCAGATTGTCCTCTGGTGAGGAAGGACTGGCCTCCAATCAGTCTGCCTGCTCATTTGTGTTCTCCTTAGCATAACCAGACTGTGGAAAATATCTTGTGCTGAGCTCTGAGCAGAGGTTGGGTTTACAGATCTTGCGCAACGATATGGCTTCGACGACGAGCTCGGAGCTTCTTCCGGGAGTGTTGCCATGCAGACCTGCTGCCTTCTGTCTATATGGGAGCTGGGAAGACACGGGAGTTGAAAAACACATGTAAACTTGCAGACGCACTTATCACAGAAACAGATGCACAGTCGGATTAATCTCTGTAGACAGAGAGTGACTCATCCTCTATTTCAGTCCCAGCTGTGTCCCGTCCCTGTCATGCAAACAAGACGGGGAAACTTGAGACCTAAATATGGAGGAGGTGGGCTGCATATAGGCAGGTGATAGATATTGCAAAAAAAAAAAAAATGAAGCTGGAGGATTTATTTTAATCTTTTTTTTGCCAGCATCAATAGGGGAGAAGTTTCATCTGAGAATTTTTGCACAGGCATTGGATAACAATAAAAAAACAACTAACATATGCATAGCTCTCCTTCCCTGATGTGGAATGCAGATTGGTGGGCTTGTGTTATTGGAGCAGTACCCCACCTCTCCCAACGATCTGCATCTGTTCAGCCTGTATTGACATGTGCTTCACTGTGCATGTGTGCCTGGTATGGGCTCAGCTGTGAGCGTGTCACTGTGAGTGTATGACTAAGAAACAGTGGGTTGCAGACTGTTTTTGTGCAAGCGGGGACATGTGTTGTGTTTGTGCATAGGTGTGTGTGTGTGTGTGTGTGTGTGTGTGTGTGTGTGTGTGTGTGTGTGTGTGTGTGTGTGTGTGTGTGTGTGTGTGTGTGTGTGTGTGTGTGTGTGGAGGGACTAATGTGGCATTTCTCTGCCTCCACTCCTGGTCCGTACCCTCAGCTGTCCCTGTGGACCGAAGCCAGACGACACACATAGCTTCACTGTGTGTCTGCACTCTGTGACCTGAGAGTCTGTGTACTTGACCATATTGTCTAGCATAAACCAAAACAAGAGGTTTGTTTCACTGGGGGAACCAAGAAGGAAAATTAAATAAATTGCTGCACAGAGGTGAGTCCGAATGCCAATCCACGCTTCGGTCCAGATGGGACAATTTTCTCTGGCGGATCACGACAGCGGGATCAAAAAAAGCCACGTCCCTATAATGCACGCCGTTATGAGAATGAGCAAAACACAATAGAAGAACTGCCTGTCCTCAGAGTAATTCCTCAGCGCTGGCCAGACACATTGGCCACTCTCTCGCATCTCTAAATGTAGATTAAATTGTTCTGCTTTCATGGGATATTCACCACTGGGCTTAAAAAAATAAAGTAAAATAAAACGAAACATCATTTTTTGCTTTCAAAGTTGATATTGTGGAATATTTTTCAGGGCTTTCTGGGGTCTTTTAGTTGTTTTTGTTTTGCGTTTTTCGTTTTTTTTTCATGGAAAAGAAGAATATAAATCCATCAAAAGTTGGTTTAACTTAAATTAGCTGTATGTTTAGCAGCGCTGTCCTGCAAGGTGAATCTAGACCTCACTGTTAAGTCTTCATTAGCCTGTAACAGGTTTACTTCTGGTATTGTCCTATTCCATCCATTTCCCCCATCAACCCACACTACCGTAGGCCTCCGTCCCAATAAAATACAAACAGGACCTGTGGGCTGTGGGAACAGAGGCGAAACACAGAGAGACAGAGACACATGTCAACTCTTCAAGCCAAACGCGGAGCGACGGTCAGGTCCAGATTTCTTAATCTATGTGGTAATCAGAAACCTGTCAGCACACAGCCCCTCCCGGTCCACAGCCAGGACCAGAGATCCTGCTGTGGCACCAAAAGGTCTGCAGACGTCGGGATGTTTGCGTGGATGAGGAAAGAAGTGCAAGGCTAACATAATGTGTGTCAAAGAGGACGATCCTTAGACCATATGGTCACAGGGTGACTGGGTTGGTCGGTAATGGGATTGGTCTAATCTGCTTTTGCATTGACTTGAAAGAGTCGTTGGGGAAACGGTGAACATTTCAATTATTCTTCACTGCTTGTGTGTTGATCCTGAGCATACACAGTAAAAATGCCAGTGTTGAATTAACACCAAAAAGTGTCCATATGTGTCCAAATCAGCAGGTGTTAAAGTAACACTTTTGAAAGTGTTAAAAGATTGTCACCCATTTTTTTGTTAAATTAACATTGGTCTATAATACTGAAATGAGTTTAAGAAAAGTTACACTTTCTATTTCTGTGTATTGTTTGGGATATTTTCCACTGGATTTGATTGATATTGGCACCTTGTGGGTCAATTATTTACTTTTTTAACACCACATTATGTTTTGTGATCAACACTACACTGGTGTTACTTTTAATATATTTTAACTCCAGCAACGTTGCAAATGTCAATGTGACACTCTGTAGTGTTACTATAACACCAGCTGACTTGGACACATATAGACACTTTTGGGTGTTAATTCAACACTGGCATTTTTACTATGTAGTTATCGCAGGAAACCCATTGAGATGAAATTTTTTGGAGAAATATGTCATTGAGTTTAGTCATTATAGTTAGTGAGGTAACTAGAGTAAAAACCACAGCTACTTCAAGATTCAAATCCCAGTAAGATCAACAGAGTCCAGAACAGCTTGTTTGTTTGTTTGTTTGTTTGTTTGTTTGCTGGGCCTCTTATTTGAATGATGACGACAATGAGAGCACGACGACTCCAAACAGAGACACACCCAGAAAGAATGAAAATGATGCAGAACATTTTTTTAAAGAACCAGCTGGCATTTAAAGACATGAGCCAAGATTCTCTGACACACAGCCAACCACCCACTGCCTCCTTCTCCGTGTCTCTCGCCGTAAAACACTCACATTATCTTGTTTTCTGCATTAGCTAATGTCACCCAACCGGTTTCTCCCCCTCCCTCCTCCTCCTCCACCACCTCCTCTTCCTCCTTTATTGCGTGTGTACCTGACTCTTTCCTGTCTCCGGGAACCTGCCTGCAAGTGGGAAGACCCATGAATCACAAGCGTGGATCATCAGGTGACTGTCCTTATGACGGGATAGATTGATCAACTTGCTTCTTTATTACAGACATAATATAGTGAGTCTGGAAAAATATGCAACACCTGGCATTGTTTGTTTTTTTCCTGTAAGTCAATTGAGAGTTGACTCACAGAAAGAACTGTACCACAAAGAGGTTAAAGGAATCCGGATGAGAACCGTTTCAGACTTGCACTTCTGCTTCAGGGCTGCTAAACAATCAAAAAACAGCAGCTCAGAGATTTTGACAGATTGTCACGGTGAATGTTTAGATTTGACCGTCGTTTCCTAGAAATACACCACTTGATGTATTTGTATCTGTTCCAAACTCCACCATTGTAACATGTCACTATAGGTCAAATGGAGCTGCAGCAATAAACATGACCTCAGCGGTCCAATGGAGATCCAGCAACTACTTCAATTTTGTAGGCAGTATTTGTGTGAAATGCTGTTGTTATGTGAAATAGTAATCGCTCCCCCTCATGAGTCTTACATTAACTATCTTTATGGTTCTAGGACAGTGGATGGGTTATTCTCAGACTCATTGCCAAACCTGGAGAATAAAAAAATTAATAAAAATAGTACCAGTCAGACAAGCTAAAAGCTAAAAGATTGACAAATGTAACACACCAATCCCTCTGTCTGTTTCATCTACAGGTTGGGACGATTTTATTGAAACGTAATGGTTCTTTGATGTGAAATGTTTCTCTGAAAGGATAAATATAATCAAATTGAAGGATGGGTTTTAATTATTTTTTCAATTTGTAACTGTAAGATGCGAGGGCTGACAGGAGGGCATGCGCTGCAACTTAAGGGTCAAAGCATACGAGGAAAGAAATGAAAAGGATGACAAGAGTAGCAATCAACAGGAAAGATTATTTATTTATCTAGTACGTTATGGAGCCAGTGTACAAAATGGTTCGGCTTATCTTCCACATGAAGGAAAAAAGTATGTTGAAAGTAATTTGATTGTAAGAACGTGCTGAGCAACATTATCAGAATGCTCTTTGTAATTGATAAGCAATCCTTTTTTCCTATATGACTGAATAATTGCCATATAGCTGTGTTTTTTTTTATCAGTTATTTAGATAAGTTCTCTAATAATAAGGAAGTATTAGTTTTACAGGTCAGTGACTCATCAGATTCCCTGGGTGTCCACTGAGTCTGTAACCTGATCACCGACTGAAATCGAATTCTTCTTAATAGTGAATCAAAACCAGTTTGTGTCACAATGCAGGAGGTCGGTGTGAAATACCAGACAATGAAGAGTTTTTGCTTGAAACATTCAGAAGTTACCGAAAGCTCATTGTTGCAGTGAATGGTGTATTAATCTGGGGCTTGTGATGCTTTGTCTGATCAAGAGCAGTAAGGTCTGACAGGAACTAAGTAAATACATTTGAATTTGAGATTCACTCCAATGAAAATAAAGGCAACATTATACACAGATGCTCACACATACATAAAACCCTGTTATTTTTTCCAAATATCCTGTCATCGGTTGAAAAGAAACTACGGGAATTTTGTAGCCACTGACAAGCTTCTGATGTAATTCGGGCAGGATATTTGACCCCTCTTACCAGAATAGGTAGAGGTCATTTAAACTGGTTTCCTCTCATGGAACTCCACTCAATGTTGACTTGACTTCCCAAACACACATTAATGTATAGTTTATAGATGCGTTATAAACACTTTATAAATCATTAAGAACAGCTTAATATCCATTAATAAAGGATGAGAAGGAGACATCTACTGGTTTCCTGCTAAATAGTGAGTCAGGTCTGTTCACCTCTACATTTTATCAGACCACATTGTAAGAAGGATGAGTCTTTGTAAACATATTAAACATATATTTTTTGTGAATTATATGCAAAATAATTTTTTTCCTGCTAAAAAATATCAATTTCTCATTTTCTTCAAATGAATACTACGT